>OX401867.1:8655390-9890446 GCA_947859175.1 Gandaritis pyraliata | reverse complement strand
GGGTCTGGTTCCGCTTATTCAAGGCATTTGCCCATATGGGTGCTCCATACAGCGCCTTGGAGCGTACCACGCCAGCGAATAGGCGACGGCACGCAACACTTGGCCCTCCTACATTTGGGAGCAGCCTTCCGAGCACACCAGCGAAGGCTATCAGCTTCGGAGCCAGCCGCAGAAAGTGCTCTTCAAACCTCCATCGGCCATCGAGGACGAGACCTAGATACCTCATCGTCGACTCGATGACGATAGAGGTTCCACCCACAACAACACTTTGCCCCCTCGGAGGAGCGTTTCGAGGCCCGTGAAAAACAAGGGCCTCAGACTTCTCTAGGGCCACCTTCAGCCCAAGCATCTTTATTCTTCGGACCACCTGCGCAACTCCCGCAGTGGCCAAGATGGCCGCCTCTCTGTAGTTTTGTCCGCGGGCTGTGACAAGGGTGTCATCGGCGTAACAGACTACCCCTATCCCTTGGAGATTTTGCCCGCGGAGCACGTAGTCATATCCGATGTTCCACAGGAGCGGCCCTAGGACCGATCCTTGTGGAACACCGCACGACATCCTCCACTCTTCCCATCCTCCATCCCGGGCTGGATACATCACAGCCCGGTTGGCGAAGTAACTTTCCACCGTTTTTCTCAGATACTGTGGGACGCCGTGGTATCTGAGAGCCTCCAATACGGTTTCCCAGGGTAGGGTGTTAAAGGCATTCGCTATATCAAGCGACACTGCCAATAACACCCCACCCGCTGAAACCGCCTCATCCGAGAGCTCCCGCACTCTCGAAATGGCGTCGACCGTAGAACGCCCGTGACGGAACCCGAATTGGCCATCATTCAAATTCGGGCCTACACAAACCAAGTGCTCAATGAGACGAGCAGCAATCACTCGCTCAAAGAGCTTACTCGTCTCTCCAAGTAACACGATGGGGCGGTACGCTGACGGGGAATCAGCTGGACGCCCATTCTTTCTTAGCAGAACCAACTTCCCGCGCTTCCAGCATTGCGGGAAGTGGCCTTGCACCAGGCACTCTGAGAAGAGTGCCCGAATGTCTTCTCCAAGCTCCTTTGATGCGTGGACCAGGAGTCGCCCTGGCACGCCATCTGGTCCAGGAGCAGCGTTTTTAGACCGAAGCCGTAACACAGCCGCCTTAAACTCGACCTCACTCACCGGAGGTACTTCTTCTTCCGCAACCTGATCAGGCAGACCTATCGCGGGTGCCATGGGTGGTGGGCACCATGCCTCTCTTTGGGGGAAGAGTGTTGACACCACTCGCTCTAGAAGCTGCGGTTCGAGAGTTGAAGTGAGTGGTGGGGCCCATGGGCGCAGTTTACCCGTCACCGATTTGTACGGCCGCCCCCAGGGATCCCGGTCGAGAGACTCAAGCCACTCCTGCCACGCCTCTTCTTTTGCCTCCTTAATGGCTACCTGTAGAGCTTTACAGGCGGCACTATAATTAGCGTAACGCTCACGCTCTTCCTCCTCATCTCGCGTTCTCCAACGGCGACAGCGAGTGTACAAGCGCCTGGCAGCCACGCAGTTCTTACGTAACTGCCGTAGCTCCAGCTTCCACCAATACATACGTCGCGGCGGTGACGTCGCCTTTACTCGTGGCATAGAGGCATCGCAGATTCGCGCCAGAGCGTCCCCCAGTCTGTCTGCTGCAGCATCTACGTCTCCCATGTGCGGGCTTGCCACCCAGGCCTCTACGACGGCCGCTTCAGCCGCAAGCTCTCTGTCCAGTCCTCGTAATGACCACCGCGGACCTGAACTAGGTGGTGGTGACGGAGCCTGCCCTACGGACGTAGAAACGCTGAATCGAATGTATCGATGATCTGACAGTGTTTCTACGTCCGTTTCTACTCTCCAGTCTAAAACACGGCGCGCAACGGTGGGAGAAGCAAACGTTATGTCCACTATCGACCCACCATGCTGTCGCACACACGTTTCCTCGTTGCCTCTGTTCAAAATGAGGAGACCAAGGGAGGCCGCCCAATCCTCCAATAATTCACCCCGAGCGTCCGTTGATGGGGATCCCCACGCAGTGGACTTAGCGTTGAAGTCCCCAGCAACCAACACAGGATTGGGATGTGCTGCTCCTACCAAAACACCAGTCTCAGCAAGCACCCTCTCAAATTCAACCAAGTCGCGGTTTGGGGAACAGTACACCCCGATCACCGCCACGCCAATGCCGCCACCCACTACGGCCAACACGCATCCCTGACCTTTCGCTATCTTTTCGAAGGGCAGTGACCCAGTAGATGACTGCGCGATAATGGCCACCGAGTCCTCTCGGTCTCCCACCCAGTTATCTCGGGAAGGGACCAGGTAAGGTTCGGCAACCACTGCAATTTGTGTTGACCACTCCGCCAGGCTCTGGAGCAGAAGATCCTGAGCCCTGGCGGAGTGGTTGATGTTCGCCTGCAGGAATCGGATGGCCATCCTAATTGGAGTCCATCCGATCCTCCTCTCGCGCGTCTGGGCGCGCAGATGGCTGCGAGGGGGCTGTAGAGCCTACGCGAGCCGTCTGTTTTCCTCCTTTTTTCCCTTTGGTTGCGGTCATACCTTTGCAGGCCTTAACCCCAACACGATGATCGGCCTTCTTGCCGGCTGCTTCGCACACCGGACAATGCGGCTCAGCACCGCACTCTACTGCCTTGTGCCCAGACTTGCCACAGCGGAAGCAGAGTTCACTGCGGTCCTGGTCACACGGACACTTTACGCCCACGTGCCCAACTTCCAGGCATCTATAGCACTGAAGGGGCCTGGACTCTAATATCTTAACCGATACTTTGATCCAGCCCACAATGAACTTTCCAGCTGCTACTTTCTTCGCTGCAGCAACGGGACAGCGTAACCAGACCGTACCTTGACGTCCTGGGGGCCGCACAATGTTGCCAACCTTCACAGATTCTACAGCACAGCCGCCCACCTTAGCAACGGCCGCCGCCACAGTCTCCGCACTCGCGGAGTCATCAAGACCCGACAGGCGCACTTCCACGCTCTTCTCGGGTCTAGAGACCCGGACAAGAGCTCCACTAAGAGACTCTCTAAGCTTGTTAGCTAGAGAGTCAGCCTTCTCTGCACTAGCGGCACCAGGCACCTCCAACACTCGGGCACCTGTGGCGGCGGTCCGAAATTTGACGCCTTCAATGCCAAGCGCCTGCAAATCAATGCGCTCCCTAGCATCAGTGAGAACCTGATGATAGGTAACGCCTTTTTCTACTGCTTCCGGCTGCAGCGTCAGTACGACCACTGTCGAACGAGGCACCTTCAGTCCTCCTCGTTTATTCTTCTTGTTAGCCTTCTGGCTCTGCACGGGCCGTGTCACTGGCTCCTTCGTGGCCTTTGCTGCCGCTGCCTTGGTGGCTTTTGCGGCCTTGGCTGCTTTGGTACCTTTACGGGTTACCACGTTCCACCCTTCATCCATAGGCTTCGGCGTGGGACTAGGCGGACGCGGCTCAGCGGCCTCCGCTACCTTCTCTTTCGCTCCCTTGGGAGGCTTACCCACTCCACTGGTGCTGGCCACGGCTTCCCGAGGAGGGGAAGGTGCCCGAGCCGTGACTTTCGCACTTGCGTTGGCCACGTTTTTCTTCTTATCCGCTGCCAGCGGGGGCCGCAGGCGTTTTTCAGGCAACAAGCGGTCTTCTAAGCCATCGAAACGCGCGTCAACCATGTTTCCACATTGGGTCATGACAACGCGCACTATGTCTTCGATAGTAGCTGGAGTTGGCGCTGCGGTCGATGCCGGCTGCTGAGTGAGCAGACGCATCTGGGCCATCTCCTTGCGGACTTCTTCGAGCTCACGTGCGAGCTTTGCGTTGGCTGCCTCCAAACGGGCAACCTCCTCCGTCATTGTACGCGAACGTATTTCTTCGAAGGAAACTTTAATGGTTTCCGCCGCTTCCTTCAGCGCTCGCACGTACGTCCCTTTTAAGTGGCTGGACGTCGTGGCAACCTTCATGATGGTGTCTATGGAGCCTGACACCAACTTAGCCAGATCGGATGACTCTTGGCTCTCATTGTCACTCAATACCATCACTTCCGTAGATTTACGAAACATGGCGGCTTTGGCTTCTCGCTTCCGCTTTAAATCCTCAGCCATCTCCAATTCAGCGTTTAAACGCAGTTCTTCGGCCTTGGCGGCATTCAGTTCAGCTTTTGCTTTTGCCAAGCCGACGAATTTCCCCGTAGTGGGAGGACGTCCACGCCCCCTTCTGGCCGCCGATGCCTTGGGCGGCCTCTCATCATCGCCATTGTCGGAGTCATCACCCACTAAACGGCGTTTTCTCCAGAATCGACTGTCTTCAGGCGAAGGCAGTGCAGCTACCGATTGGAAGCTTCCATCCGAATCCGTGTCGGAGAGATTTACTAATCTCGCCGAAGCGATAGGCAAATCTTCATCGCTTTTCTCCGAGGTCACACTGCGCGTTAAAACAACACGCGCCTCCTTCGTCATGTCCACTAGCGCCACTGCGCCAACACTTCCGTTCTCCTCACGACCCCACTGGTCCTTATCGTCTTTGTTTTTAGAGGTTTTAAATGATTCCATAATAAATCCCACGAGTAATAGGGAAAAGTCGTCACCCCGTCCAGAGCCCTTTGTCCGGGGAAGGGTAAATACTGCGGAGGTCCCCCGGTATCCGCAGGTTTTTACGTGTTTTCTCACGGGTTTTGTATCGAGATTGTCCTTCTCAGACCGGCCAATTAAGGCAAGCCCTCGTCGGATTCACAAAGCCACAACATACCCCCTTATCGCCAATACGGAGGTCGTTGAAGTTAGCAATGTGAACCCGGTTAGAGAGTCGGCGTAAACTCCCCGGCGCAACTGAGTGATACAGTCCGTACCACTTAGCCCGCCAAATCCTCCACTCTGTCGCGCCCTGAAAAGGGCGGACCCGTCTTACTTGACAGACCTACACTAGGCCCCGCCAAGATGCGTTTGCCCTCTCCCAAAGCCAATCCGTATGGGTAACCCTGCGGCATAGCCTTTGGGGTCATTGGGCTGTGAACGCTCACATCATCCGTGCGCCCTGAAAAGGGCACACCCGTCTCGCCAGACAGGCCCATCTTGGGCCCCGCCAAAATGCGCAGCACTAATCCCTCCCTCCAAGCCTTTCCGTATGGGTAACCCTGCGGTATAGCCTTGAAGATCATTGGAATGTGCGCGCCTGGCTCCATCCACTGCTGTTTTCGCCAAACGGAGAACAGCGCGGAGGAGCCGAAACCCATTTCCCCCCCAGTGTTTTGTCCGCGCCAGCGTTACCTATAAATCCCATTAGGGAATTTATGGCACACCGGAAACCCCCTATCCGCAACCCGGGGACGCGCCACGTCGGTGTACACCTCACCGCCCACTGGGACACCCCAGCAGGTCCGTGGGCAAACCTAACCTAACCTAACCTAACCTAACCTAACCTAACCTAACCTAACCTAACCTAACCTAACCTAACCTAACCTAACCTAACCTAACCTAACCTAACCTTTTTTTTTTTTTTTTTTTTTTTTGTTGCCCAGGAAAACCTTTGATAGGTACCACGCGGCCCGGGGGGACCGGTGGTTATGTGGGAGTCCCGCCTTGACAAAGGCAGTGTACCCACTAAAAACCTGGGGTGTTCCACATCTCCGCCAGAGAGGGGTGTCTCAGGATCGCTATAGCGCCTCTTTGACTACCCAGCGGTTGCTTATTACAGCTCTTCCTTATAAGGGTGACTTCGCCCTTTACTCCGCTTAAGGCATCTCGGAACACATGACGAGATGCCTTACAGCCCGGGACCCACTAGGTCAGGCAACAGACCCCCCGATCTGTTACCTAAAGGTCCTCATTATGGTTGCATGCGGCTGGCGTATGCCAACCGCCTGCGTCCAGTTCTTCTCCGGCGTATTGGGTCCGACAGAGCATCGTCCTCTCGTTCCCTTTCCGCCGCCTCCTTTTCGCGCATTACCGTCTCCGCAAAAGCGGTGACTGCCCTCCAATTATGCTCTGAGTCAGCAATTGCGCTTATTATTGCTGACAGCGACAGATCTGTCCCTATCACTGCCACCATCTCCGCCCTTGGCACTGCCCAAGCTGGGCACTCGGCACGGGTATGTTGTGCCGTGTCTTCGATCGCCCCACAATGATGGCATACCATCGTAGGCTCACGGCGTGCCACTCGACACAGATATCTCCCGAAGCAACCGTGCCCCGAGAGAATCTGCGTTAAGCGGAACGTTGGAGCGCCATGCCGACGGTCGACCCACTCTAACAGAACGGGCCGAATGGCAGCAACCACTTCCCGGCTAGCAGCCGGTGACTCCAGTCTTTCACTCCATTGCCCAAATAGATCTTCACGGCCCAGCTCTCTCCACCGTTTAATCTCTTCTGGCATAGGCCAACCTCCATTTCTTTTTACTTCGGCGCTACGCCGGTATACCGTTGCTAGAACCCCGGCTTCGAGGTCCCACGGCGGCGTACTGGCCAGTAAGCACGCTGCCTCAAAAGAGACAGTGTGGTACGCCCGGGCCGCTCTTATTGCAATGACCCGCTGTGGACGTCGCAGCAGGGTCTGATTCCGCTTACTCAAGGCATTCGCCCATATGGGTGCTCCATACAGCGCCTTGGAGCGTACCACGCCAGCGAATAGGCGACGGCACGCAACACTTGGCCCTCCTATATTTGGGAGTAGCCTTCCGAGCACACCAGCGAAGGCTATAAGCTTCGGAGCCAGCCGCAGAAAGTGCTCTTCAAACCTCCATCGGCCATCGAGGACGAGACCTAGATACCTCATCGTCGACTCGATGACGATGGAGGTTCCACCCACAACAACACTTTGCCCCCTCGGAGGAGCGTTTCGAGGCCCGTGAAAAACAAGAGCCTCAGACTTCTCTAGGGCCACCTTCAGCCCAAGCATTCTTATCCTTCGGACCACCTGCGCAACTCCCGCAGTGGCCAAGATGGCCGCCTCTCTGTGGTTTTGTCCGCGGGCTGTGACAAGGGTGTCATCGGCGTAACAGACTACCCCTATCCCTTGGAGATTTTGCCCGCGGAGCACGTAATCATACCCGATGTTCCACAGGAGCGGCCCTAGGACCGATCCTTGTGGAACACCGCATGCCATTCTCCATTCTTCCCATCCTCCATCCCGGGCTGGATACATCACAGCCCGGTTGGCGAAGTAACTTTCCACCGTTTTTCTCAGATACTGTGGGATGCCATGGTATCTGAGAGCCTCCAATACAGTTTCCCAGGGTAGGGTGTTAAAGGCATTCGCTATATCAAGCGACACTGCCAATAACACCCCACCCGCTGAAACCGCCTCATCCGAGAGCTCCCGCACCCTCGTAATGGCGTCGACCGTTGAACGCCCGTGGCGGAACCCGAATTGGCCATCATTCAAATTCGGGCCCACACAAACCAAGTGCTCAGTGAGACGAGCAGCAATCACTCGCTCAAAGAGCTTGCTCGTCTCTCCAAGTAGCACGATAGGGCGGTACGCTGACGGGGAATCAGCTGGACGCCCATTCTTTCTAAGCAAAACCAACTTCCCGCGCTTCCAGCATTGCGGGAAGTGGCCTTGCACCAGGCACTCTGAGAAGAGTGCCCGAATGTCTTCTCCAAGCTCCTTTGATGCGTGGACCAAGAGTCGCCCTGGCACGCCATCCGGTCCAGGAGCAGCGTTTTTAGACCGAAGCCGTAAAACCGCCGCCCTGAACTCGACCTCACTCACAGGAGGTACTTCTTCGTCTACAACCTGATCAGGCAGACCTATCGCGGGTGCCATGGGTGGTGGGCACCATGCCTCTCTTTGAGGGAAGAGTGTTGACACCACTCGCTCTAGAAGCTGCGGTTCGAGAGTTGAAGTGAGTGGTGGGGCCCACGGGCGCAGTTTACCCGTCACCGATTTGTACGGCCGCCCCCAGGGATCCCGGTCGAGAGACTCAAGCCACTCCTGCCACGCCTCTTCTTTTGCCTCCTTAATGGCTACCTGTAGAGCTTTACAGGCGGCACTATAATTAGCGTAACGCTCACGCTCTTCCTCCTCATCTCGCGTTCTCCAACGGCGACAGCGAGTGTACAAGCGCCTGGCAGCTACGCAGTTCTTACGTAACTGCCGTAGCTCCAGCTTCCACCAATACATTCGTCGCGGCGGTGACGTCGCCTTTACTCGTGGCATAGAGGCATCGCAGATTCTCGCAAGAGCATCCCCCAGCCTGTCTGCTGCAGCATCTACGTCTCCCATGTGCGGGCTTGCCACCCAGGCCTCTACAACGGCCGCTTCAGCCGCAAGCTCTCTGTCCAGTCCTCGTAATGACCACCGCGGACCTGAACTAGGTGGTGGGGACGGAGCCTGCCCTGTGGACGTAGAAACGCTGAATCGAATGTATCGATGATCTGACAGTGTTTCTACGTCCGTTTCTACTCTCCAGTCTAAAACACGGCGCGCAACGGTGGGAGAAGCAAACGTTATGTCCACTATCGACCCACCGTGCTGTCGCACACACGTATCCTCATTGCCTCGGTTCAAAATAAGGAGGCCAAGGGACGCCGCCCAATCCTCCAACAATTCACCCCGAGCGTCCGTTGATGGGGATCCCCACGCAGTGGACTTAGCGTTGAAGTCCCCAGCAACCAACACAGGATTGGGATGTGCTGCTCCCACCAAAACACCAATCTCAGCAAGCACCCTCTCAAATTCGACCAAGTCGCGGTTTGGGGAACAATACACCCCGATTACCGCCACGCCAATGCCGCCACCCACTACGGCCAACACGCATCCCTGACCTTTCGCTATCTTTTCGAAGGGCAGTGATCCCGTGGATGACTGCGCGATAATGGCCACCGAGTCCTCTCGGTCTCCCACCCAGTTATCTCGGGAAGGGACCAGGTAAGGCTCAGCAACCACTGCAATTTGTGTTGACCACTCCGCCAGGCTCTGGAGCAGAAGATCCTGAGCCCTGGCGGAGTGGTTGATGTTCGCCTGCAGGAATCGGATGGCCATCCTAATTGGAGTCCATCCGATCCTCCTCTCGCGCGTCTGGGCGCGCAGATGGCTGCGAGGGGGCTGTAGAGCCTACGCGAGCCGTCTGTTTCCCTCCTTTTTTCCCTTTGGTTGCGGTCATACCTTTGCAGGCCTTAACCCCAACACGATGATCGGCCTTCTTGCCGGCTGCTTCGCACACCGGACAATGCGGCTCAGCACCGCACTCTACTGCCTTGTGCCCAGACTTGCCACAGCGGAAGCAAAGTTCACTACGGTCCTGGTCACACGGACACTTTACACCCACGTGCCCAACTTCCAGGCATCTGTAGCATTGTAGGGGCCTGGACTCTAGTATCTTAACCGATACTTTGATCCAGCCCACAATGAATTTTCCAGCTGCTACTTTCTTCGCTGCAGCAACGGGACAGCGTAACCAGACCGTACCTTGACGTCCTGGGGGCCGCACAATGTTGCCAACCTTCACAGATTCTACAGCACAGCCGCCCACCTTAGCAACGGCCGCCGCCACAGTCTCCGCACTCGCGGAGTCATCAAGACCCGACAAGCGCACTTCCACGCTCTTCTCGGGTCTAGAGACCCGGACAAGAGCTCCACTAAGAGACTCTCTAAGCTTATTAGCTAGAGAGTCAGCCTTCTCTGCACTAGCGGCACCAGGCACCTCCAACACTCGGGCACCTGTGGCGGCGGTTCGAAACTTGACGCCTTCAATGCCAAGCGCCTGCAAATCAATGCGCTCCCTAGCATCAGTGAGAACCTGATGATAGGTAACGCCTTTTTCTACTGCTTCCGGCTGCAGCGTCAGTACGACCACTGTCGAACGAGGCACCTTCAGTCCTCCTCGCTTGTTCTTCTTATTAGCCTTCTCGCTCTGCACGGGCCGTGTTGCTGGCTCCTTCGTGGCCTTTGCTGCCGCTGCCTTAGTGGCTTTTGCGGCCTTGGCTGCTTTGGTACCTTTACGGGTTACCACGTTCCACCCTTCGTCCATAGGCTTCGGCGTGGGACTAGGCGGACGCGGCTCAGCGGCCTCCGCTACCTTCTCTTTTGCTCCCTTGGGAGGCTTAGTCACTCCACTGGTGCTGGCCACGGCTTCCCGAGGAAGGGAAGGCGCCCGAGCCGTGACTTTCGCACTTGCGTTGGCCACGTTTTTCTTCTTATCCGCTGCCAGCGGCGGCCGCAGGCGTTTTTCAGGCAACAGGCGGTCTTCTAAGCCATCGATGCGCGCGTTAACCATGTTTCCACATTGGGTCATGACAACGCGCACTATGTCTTCGATTGCGGGCATTGCAGCCGGAGTTGGCGCTGCGGTCGATGCCGGCTGCTGAGTGAGCAGACGCATCTGGGCCATCTCCTTGCGGACTTCTTCGAGCTCACGTGCGAGCTTTGCGTTGGCTGCCTCCAAACGGGCAACCTCCTCCGTCATTGTACGCGAGCGTATTTCTTCGAAGGAAACTTTAATGGTTTCCGCCGCTTCCTTCAACGCTCGCACGTACGTCCCTTTTAAGTGGCTGGACGTCGTGGCAACCTTCATGATGGTTTCTATGGAGCCTGACACCAACTTAGCCAGATCGGATGACTCTTGGCTATCATTGTCACTCAATTCCATCACTTCCGTAGATTTACGGAAAATGGCGGCTTTGGCTTCTCGCTTCCGCTTAATTTCCTCAGCCATCTCCAATTCAGCGTTTAAACGCAGTTCTTCGGCTTTGGCGGCATTCAGATCAGCCTTGGCCTTAGCCAAGCCGACGAATTTACCCGTAGTGGGAGGACGTCCACGCCCCCTTCTGGCCGCCGATGCCTTGGGCGGTCTCTCATCATCGCCATTGTCGGAGTCATCACCCACTAAACGGCGTTTTCTCCAGAAACGACTGTCTTCAGGCGAAGGCAGTGCAGCTACCGATTGGAAGCTTCCGTCAGAATCCGTGTCGGAAAGATTTACTAATCTCGCCGAAGCGATAGGCAAATCTTCATCGCTCTTCTCCGAGGTCACACTGCGCGTTAAAACAACACGCGCCTCTTTCGTCATGTTCACTAGCGCCACTGCGCCAACACTTCCATTCTCCTCACGACCCCACTGGTCCTTATCGTCTTTGCTTTTTAAGGTTTTAAATGATTCCATAATAAATCCCACGAGTAGTAGGGAAAAGTCGTCACCCCGTCCAGAGCCCTTTGTCCGGGGAAGGGTAAATACTGCGGAGGTCCCCCGGTATCCGCAGGTTTTTACGTGTTTTCTCACGGGTTTTGTATCGAGATTGTCCTTCTCAGACCGGCCAATTAAGGCAAGCCCTCGTCGGATTCACAAAGCCACAACATACCCCCTTATCGCCAATACGGAGGTCGTTGAAGTTAGCAATGTGAACCCGGTTAGAGAGTCGGCGTAAACTCCCCGGCGCAACTGAGCGATACAGTCCGTACCACTTAGCCCGCCAAATCCTCCACTCTGTCGCGCCCTGAAAAGGGCGGACCCGTCTTACTTGACAGACCTACACTAGGCCCCGCCAAGATGCGTTTGCCCTCTCCCAAAGCCTATCCGTATGGGTAACCCTGCGGCATAGCCTTTGCGGTCATTGGGCTGTGAACGCTCACATCATCCGTGCGCCCTGAAAAGGGCACACCCGTCTCGCCAGACAGGCCCATCTTGGGCCCCGCCAAAATGCGCAGCACTAATCCCTCCCTCCAAGCCTTTCCGTATGGGTAGCCCTGCGGTATAGCCTTGAAGATCATTGGAATGTGCGCGCCTGGCTCCATCCACTGCTGTTTTCGCCAAACGGAGAACAGCGCGGAGGAGCCGAAACCCATTTCCCCCCCAGTGTTTTGTCCGCGCCAGCGTCACCTATAAACCCCATTAGGGAATTTATGAACCTAACCTAACCTAACCTAACCTAACCTAACCTAACCTAACCTAACCTAACCTAACCTAACCTAACCTAACCTAACCTAACCTAACCTAACCTAACCTTTTTTTTTTTTTTTTTGTTGCCCAGGAAAACCTTTGATAGGTACCACGCGGCCCGGGGGGGACCGGTGGTTATGTGGGAGTCCCGCCTTGACAAAGGCAGTGTACCCACTAAAAACCTGGGGTGTTCCACATCTCCGCAAGAGAGGGGTGTCTCAGGATCGCTATAGCGCCTCTTTGACTACCCAGCGGTTGCTTATTACAGCTCTTCCTTACAAGGGTGACTTCGCCCTTTCCTCCGCTTAAGGCATCTCGGAACACATGACGAGATGCCTTACAGCCCGGGACCCACTAGGTCAGGCAACAGACCCCCCGATCTGTTACCTAAAGGTCCTCATTGTGGTTGCATGCGGCCGGCATATGCCAACCGCCTGCGGCCAGTTCTTCTCCGGCGTATTGGGTCCGACAGAGCATCGTCCTCTCGCTCCCTTTCCGCCGCCTCCTTTTCGCGCATTACCGTCTCCGCAAAAGCGGTGACTGCCCTCCAATTATGCTCTGAGTCAGCAATTGCGCTTATTATTGTTGAGAGTGACAGATTTGTCCCTATCACTGCCACCATATCCGCCCTTGGCACTGCCCAAGCTGGGCACTCGGCACGGGTGTGTTGTGCCGTATCTTCTATCGCCCCACAGTGATGGCATACCATCGTAGGCTCACGGCGTGCCACTCGACACAGATACCTCCCGAAGCAACCATGCCCCGAGAGAATCTGCGTTAAGCGGAACGTCGGAGCGCCATGCCGACGGTCGACCCACTCTAGCAGAACGGGCCGAATTGCAGCAACCACATCCCGGCTAGCAGCCGGTGACTGCAGTCTCTCACTCCATTGCCTTAATAGATCTTCACGGCCCAGCTCTCTCCACCGTTTAATCTCTTCTGGCATGGGCCAACCTCCATTTCTTTTTACTTCTGCGCTACGCCGGTATACCTCTGCTAAAACCCCGGCTTCGAGGTCCCACGGCGGCGTACTGGCCAGCAAGCACGCTGCCTCAAAAGAGACGGTGTGGTACGCCCGGGCCGCTCTTATTGCAATGACCCGCTGTGGACGTCGCAACAAAGTTTGATTCCGCGTATTCAACGCATTCGCCCATATGGGTGCTCCATACAGCGCCTTGGAGCGTACCACGCCAGCGAATAGGCGACGACACGCGACACTTGGCCCTCCTACATTTGGGAGCAGCCTTCCGAGCACTCCAGCGAAGGCTATAAGCTTCGGAGCCAGCCGCAGAAAATGCTCGTCAAACTTCCATCGGCCATCGAGGACGAGACCTAGATACCTCATCGTCGACTCGATGACGATAGAGGTTCCACCTACAACAACACTTTGCCCCATCGGAGGAGCATTTCGAGGCCCGTGGAAAACAAGAGCCTCAGACTTCTCTAGGGCCACCTTCAGCCCAAGCATCTTTATTCTTCGGACCACCTGCGCAACTCCCGCAGTGGCCAAGATGGCCGCCTCTCTGTAGTTTTGTCCGCGGGCAGTGACAAGGGTGTCATCGGCGTAACAGACTACCCCTATCCCTTGGAGATTTTGCCCGCGGAGCACGTAATCATATCCGATGTTCCACAGGAGCGGCCCTAGGACCGATCCTTGTGGAACACCGCACGCCATCCTCCACTCTTCCCATCTTCCATCCCGGGCTGGATAGACCACAGCCCGGTTGGCGAAGTAACTTTCCACCGTTTTTCTCAAATACTGTGGTACGCCGTGGTATCTGAGAGCCTCCAATACGGTTTCCCAGGGTAGGGTGTTAAAGGCATTCGCTATATCAAGCGACACTGCCAATAACACCCCACCCGCTGAAACCGCCTCATCCGAGAGCTCCCGCACTCTCGAAATGGCGTCGACCGTAGAACGCCCGTGGCGGAACCCGAATTGGCCGTCACTCAAATTCGGGCCCACGCAAACCAAGTGCTCAATGAGACGAGCAGCAATCACTCGCTCAAAGAGCTTACTCGTCTCTCCAAGTAACACAATAGGGCGGTACGCTGACGGGGAATCAGCTGGACGCCCATTCTTTCTTAACAAAACCAACTTCCCGCGCTTCCAGCATTGCGGGAAGTGGCCTTGCACCAGGCACTCTGAGAAGAGTGCCCGAATGTCTTCTCCAAGCTCCTTTGATGCGTGGACTAGGAGTCGCCCTGGCACGCCATCTGGTCCAGGAGCAGCATTTTTAGACCGAAGCCGTAACACAGCCGCCTTAAACTCGACCTCACTCACAGGAGGTACTTCTTCGTCTACAACCTGATCAGGCAGACCTATCGCGGGTGCCATGGGTGGTGGGCACCATGCCTCCCTTTGGGGGAAGAGTGTTGACACCACTCGCTCAAGAAGCTGCGGTTCGAGAGTTGAAGTGAGTGGTGGGGCCCATGGGCGCAGTTTACCCGTCACCGATTTGTACGGCCGCCCCCAGGGATCCCGGTCGAGGGACTCAAGCCACTCCTGCCACGCCTCTTCTTTTGCCTCCTTAATGGCTACCTGTAGAGCTTTACAGGTGGCACTATAATTAGCGTAACGCTCACGCTCTTCCTCCTCATCTCGCGTTCTCCAACGGCGACAGCGAGTATATAAGCGCCTGGCAGCTACGCAGTTCTTACGTAACTGCCGTAGCTCCAGCTTCCACCAATACATTCGTCGCGGCGGTGACGTCGCCTTTACTCGTGGCATAGAGGCATCGCAGATTCGCGCCAGAGCGTCCCCCAGTCTGTCTGCTGCAGCATCTACGTCTCCCATGTGCGGGCTTGCCACCCAGGCCTCTACGACGGCCGCTTCAGCCGCAAGCTCTCTGTCCAGTCCTCGTAATGACCACCGCGGACCTGAACTAGGTGGTGGGGACGGAGCCTGCCCTGTGGACGTAGAAACGCTGAATCGAATGTATCGATGATCTGACAGCGTTTCTACGTCCGTTTCTACTCTCCAGTCTAAAACACGGCGCGCCACGGCAGGAGAAGCAAACGTTATGTCCACTATCGACCCACCGTGCTGTCGCACACACGTATCCTCATTGCCTCGGTTCAAAATAAGGAGGCCAAGGGACGCCGCCCAATCCTCCAACAATTCACCCCGAGCGTCCGTTGATGGGGATCCCCACGCAGTGGACTTAGCGTTGAAGTCCCCAGCAACCAACACAGGATTCGGATGTGCTGCTCCCACCAAAACACCAATCTCAGCAAGCACCCTCTCAAATTCGACCAAGTCGCGGTTTGGGGAACAATACACCCCGATTACCGCCACGCCAATGCCGCCACCCACTACGGCCAACACGCATCCCTGACCTTTCGCTATCTTTTCGAAGGGCAGTGATCCCGTGGATGACTGCGCGATAATGGCCACCGAGTCCTCTCGGTCTCCCACCCAGTTATTTCGGGAAGGGACCAGGTAAGGCTCCGCAACCACTGCAATTTGTGTTGACCACTCCGCCAGGCTCTGGAGCAGAAGATCCTGGGCCCTGGCGGAGTGGTTGATGTTCGCCTGCAGGAATCGTATGGCCATCCTAATTGGCGTCCATCCGATCCTCCTCTCGCACGTCTGGGCGCGCAGATGGCTGCGAGGGGGCTGTAGAGCCTACGCGAGCCGTCTGTTTTCCTCCTTTTTTACCTTTGGTTGCGGTCATACCTTTGCAGGCCTTAACCCCAACACGATGATCGGCCTTCTTGCCGGCTGCTTCGCACACCGGACAATGCGGCTCAGCACCGCACTCTACTGCCTTATGCCCAGGCTTGCCACAGCGGAAGCAGAGTTCACTGCGGTCCTGGTCACACGGACACTTTACACCCACGTGCCCAACTTCCAGGCATCTATAGCATTGTAGGGGCCTGGACTCTAGTATCTTAACCGATACTTTGATCCAGCCCACAATGAATTTTCCAGCTGCCACCTTTTTCGCTGCAGCAACGGGACAGCGTAACCAGACCGTACCTTGACGTCCTGGGGGCCGCACAATGTTGCCAACCTTCACAGATTCTACAGCACAGCCGCCCACCTTAGCAACGGCCGCCGCCACAGTTTCCGCACTCGCGGAGTCATCAAGACCCGACAGGCGCACTTCCACGCTCTTCTCGGGTCTAGAAACCCGGACAAGAGCTCCACTAAGAGACTCTCTAAGCTTGTTAGCTAGAGAGTCAGCCTTCTCTGCACTAGCGGCACCAGGCACCTCCAACACTCGGGCACCTGTGGCGGCAGTCCGAAACTTGACGCCTTCAATGCCAAGCGCCTGCAAATCAATGCGCTCCCTAGCATCAGTGAGAACCTGATGATAGGTAACGCCTTTTTCTACTGCTTCCGGCTGCAGCGTCAGTACGACCACTGTCGAACGAGGCACCTTCAGTCCTCCTCGCTTGTTCTTCTTGTTAGCCTTCTGGCTTTGCACGGGCCGTGTCACTGGCTCCTTCGTGGCCTTTGCTGCCGCTGCCTTGGTGGCTTTTGCGGCCTTGGCTGCTTTGGTACCTTTACGGGTTACCACGTTCCACCCTTCGTCCATAGGCTTCGGCGTGGGACTAGGCGGACGCGGCTCAGCGGCCTCCGCTACCTTCTCTTTTGCTCCCTTGGGAGGCTTAGTCACTCCACTGGTGCTGGCCACGGCTTCCCGAGGAAGGGACCCTAGTAGCAATTTGTGTTGGCCAACGGTTGCCAACGGTTGGGATCACGTTGGGAAGTGGTAGTGACATTGCCTACAGCGAGCCAACGAACAGCCAACTCAAATTTTATTACGACAGTTTCTAAACAATCTCCCAACATTGGCCCAACTACTGATAATAGTTGTTTTAACAACCGTAAATACATACGATGAGCAAATGATGGCCCAACATATGTTTTTGGTTCGGTTGCCGACGAAATTTCTATACAGTAAGCCAACGCTGGCCCAACTGTAATAAATCAACTGTATTCCCAACCAAAATCATCCACAATTCCCCTACAAATGACCTACCGAGGTATTCGGTTGGAATACCAACACAAAATCCTTACTATGAGCCAACCAAGTGCCAACGGTAGTTTTCTGATAAAATCCCAACCGAAAACAATCACGATTCCCCTACAAATGCCCTACCGAGGTATTCGGTTGGAATACTAACACAAATTCTTTACTATGAGCCAACCAAGTGCCAACGATAGTTTTCTGATAAAATCCCAACCGAAAACAATCACGATTTCCCTACAAATGCCCTACCGAGGTATTCGGTTGGAATACTAACACAAATTCTTTACTATGAGCCAACCAAGTGCCAACGATAGTTTTCTGATAAAATCCCAACCGAAAACAATCACGATTCCCCTACAAATGCCCTACCGAGGTATTCGGTTGGAATACTAACACAAATTCTTTACTATGAGCCAACCAAGTGCCAACGATAATTTTCTGATAAAATCCCAACCGAAAACAATCACGATTTCCCTACAAATGCCCTACCGAGGTATTCGGTTGGAATACTAACACAAATTCTTTACTATGAGCCAACCAAGTGCCAACGGTAGTTTTCTGATAAAATCCCAACCGAAAAAAAACACGATTCCCCTACAAATGCCCTACCGGGGTATTCGGTTGGAATACTAACACAAATTCTTTACTATGAGCCAACCAAGTGCCAACGATAGTTTTCTGATAAAATCCCAACCGAAAACAATCACGATTCCCCTACAAATGCCCTACCGAGGTATTCGGTTGGAATACTAACACAAATTCTTTACTATGAGCCAACCAAGTGCCAACGGTAGTTTTCTGATAAAATCCCAACCGACAAAAAACACGATTCCCCTACAAATGCCCTACCGAGGTATTCGGTTGGAATACTAACACAAATTCTTTACTATGAGCCAACCAAGTGCCAACGGTAGTTTTCTGATAAAATCCCAACCGAAAACAATCACGATTCCCCTACAAATGCCCTACCGAGGTATTCGGTTGGAATACTAACACAAATTCTTTACTATGAGCCAACCAAGTGCCAACGATAGTTTTCTGATAAAATCCCAACCGAAAACAATCACAATTCCCCTACAAATGCCCTACCGAGGTATTCGGTTGGAATACTAACACAAATTCTTTACTATGAGCCAACCAAGTGCCAACGGTAGTTTTCTGATAAAATCCCAACCGAAAAAAAACACGATTCCCCTACAAATGCCCTACCGAGGTATTCGGTTGGAATACTAACACAAATTCTTTACTATGAGCCAACCAAGTGCCAACGGTAGTTTTCTGATAAAATCCCAACCGAAAAAAAACACGATTCCCCTACAAATGCCCTACCGAGGTATTCGGTTGGAATACTAACACAAATTCTTTACTATGAGCCAACCAAGTGCCAACGATAGTTTTCTGATAAAATCCCAACCGAAAACAATCACGATTCCCCTACAAATGCCCTACCGAGGTATTCGGTTGGAATACTAACACAAATTCTTTACTATGAGCCAACCAAGTGCCAACGGTAGTTTTCTGATAAAATCCCAACCGAAAAAAAACACGATTCCCCTACAAATGCCCTACCGAGGTATTCGGTTGGAATACTAACACAAATTCTTTACTATGAGCCAACCAAGTGCCAACGGTAGTTTTCTGATAAAATCCCAACCGAAAACAATCACGATTCCCCTACAAATGCCCTACCGAGGTATTCGGTTGGAATACTAACACAAATTCTTTACTATGAGCCAACCAAGTGCCAACGATAGTTTTCTGATAAAATCCCAACCGAAAACAATCACGATTCCCCTACAAATGCCCTACCGAGGTATTCGGTTGGAATACTAACACAAATTCTTTACTATGAGCCAACCAAGTGCCAACGGTAGTTTTCTGATAAAATCCCAACCGAAAAAAAACACGATTCCCCTACAAATGCCCTACCGAGGTATTTGGTTGAAATACTAACACAAATTCTTTACTATGAGCCAACCAAGTGCCAACGATAGTTTTCTGATAAAATCTCAACCGAAAACAATCACGATTCCCCTACAAATTCCCTAGAAATACCGTCCTACCTACTACGTTTTGATTTTGAACAACAGAAATGCCTTACCGAGGTGGTATATAGGTACCTATCTATCTATATTCGGTTGAAATACTAACAGAAGATCTTTACTATGAACCAACCAGGTAGGTAGGTACATATATGTACATACATAAACTAGGTAGGAATGTTTGTTCGAGCATAACTTTACTACCGCCGATTTGTACCTATCTCAATAAATTTATTATTTCGGACTAAGTTACAACTAGGTAGGTAGGTATGTAGTCTGAACGAAAATTTATCGAATTGAATTGAATTGTTGCCTAAAAATGGCCTAGATTGTTTGACCGTATTGTGGGTATACGTAAATAGTGATAGATAGTTAGGTACCTACCCATGTATACGTAGGTAGAACTCGCGGCGATCATCGAACGAGCGGCCGCGGCGCGGCGGCGCCGTTGAAATAAAGGAATATCAGTCGTAAAATAATAAAAATAAGATCGAAAATCATTTGTTCCAGAAAAATCACGCCTTGTCTCGACGCACCGACCTTACCTACCTAGGTAGGTATAATAATGAACATGAACAGGTCCAATAGGTAGGTAGATATTTACCTATTCAATCCATCTCTGGATTTGATTTACTTTACTAGTAGTAGGTACCTATAGAAAGAAAGAAAGTAGGTAGGTACCTCTTAATTTTATTATAAGTTAGTATAGGGTACCTAGGTACCTACTTATTACATATAGACATGGGACATAGGTATATGGGTGGGCTAAACATGATTAAGAAAATGCCACCTACCTACCTAACCTACCTAGGTACCTACCTACATTTTTTTATAAGCTACCTAGGTATGTCTTTATGTAGGCACCTGTCTACACTTTCCAACCGAAAACAATCACGCACGATTCCCTTACAGATTATGCCCTACCAGTCATTCGCTCGCTCGGTCGACTAGGTAAGTAGGTAGGTACCTAGACAGGTAAGTACAGGTACGTCGATGAAATGCAGAGCTATTTACGACCACGATATCAATCCTTGGCTAATCTAACTCACAATCTTACCAGCAAACCTTTGATAGGTATAGTTACTTATACTATAACTTGTCGACCTACCTTTATCTAATTTCATGAAGATTTCATTCAATCTTCAGGTCGAAAGTTTTGCTCAAAAAAAACATTCTTACACACAAACTAGGTAGGAATGTTTGTTCGAACATAACTTTACGAGCGCCGCCGATTTATAGGTACCTACCTACCTATCTCAATTGATTTCAGACTAAGTTACAACTATGTTGAACTATAATTTATCTATATAGGTACCTACCTAGTCAACCTAGTCTGAACTATAATTTATCTATATATAATTTGCCTAGATGGCCTAGATTTCTTGAACGTATTGTACGTAAATAGTGAAGACTAGCTGATACCCGCGACTTCTTAGGTAGGTACGCGTGCAAAACTTTCCACTAAAATATCTGTCAACCAACATACGATGTACCTAGGTAGGTACGTACCTCGTGTCAAAGGCTGCTTTTGGTTTAGGGAGGTCAAGCCTATCTAAGAATCCACGTCTTTAATTTCAATAAAATATAGGTAGCCTACCTATGTTTCAATCCCAAAATAAAACTTCTGAATGGTATAAGTTTCATTGAAATTGGTCCAGTAGTTTAGGTGTGATTTGCGAACAAACAAACAGACAAACAAACAAACTCGATTTTCGGAATCAGAATCGTTTCTTTAGTTGCGCCGTTGATATAAAGGAATGTCAGTGGTAACTTCATTTAAATAAGGTCGAAAATCATTTAATCAAGAAAAATCACGAATGCTGTTGTGATTGTAATAATAATAAATAAATGTTTATGGACATTTTAAAACAACGCTTTCTAGTCCCAAACTAAGCTAAATAGCTTGTAGGTAGGTAGGTACTATGGGAACTAGATTGCTGATAGAATACCTAGTATATACTAGAGACAAATCAAATTGTTGGCGTCGCTTGGGCTTACCACAGGTAAAAATATTCGGATCACCTCCATTTTTTTATCGAATAATAGTTTTTATTGGTTGAAAAAATTCTCTAACCTCTACAATAAGAATCGATTTTTCTTAATTCAAAATTAATCGATTAATCGAATTTTAATTAAAAGAATTATTAACATCGATGTTTTTTTTCGATTCGATACATCAGAACCGTACATCGATGTCATTCGATGTATTGGGTGAAAACATCGATACTTTGTAAGCATCGAGTACTTTTTTAAGGTTTCGTACTCAAAGGGTAAAAAACGGAACCCTATTACTATGATTTTGCTGTCCTTTGTGTCCGCTGTGATTTGCATGATTTTCGGTTTAACTTGAATGAGTATTTAATATAGAAGACGTTTTAGTTTTAAGAAATAACAACTGTGTGAATGCGATTCATATACCTACGGTGGAAAATGGGGGTGATGGTGATCTAGAAGCTCGCCGGCCGACACGACATAAACAGCTTTTTTTGTCACTGACTCGTGTGCAGTGCTGCCAACATAATTTTTTAGTACACGATGGCCGCAACGACATTATATTGTCAGTGCACTATTGAATAACAAAACTTTTCTTTTTTAAATAAACAAATAGGAAAAAAAATTTTAGGGGGCAAACTTGAGTTTTTATGAAATTAATTGGTTATAATCGATTCGATGTTTTTCTCCTAAACATTGAAAAAACATCGATACATCGAGTATATCGAAAGCATTTCAAAACATCGGATCGATTCGATGTATCGCATTGTAAATATCGATGTTTTCGATGCATCGATGTATATCGAATATCCCTACTCTAGAGACGACGCTCTTTTCGGTCAGGTCTTCCGCCATTTTGTGTTAATACGCAGCAGCCGCCAGCCAGTCTACAGCGAATATTGAATTAATTCTCCAAAACGTGAGTGCCTTCTCAATTCTAGATAGAAAATTTTGTGACCTGAGTTTTCTTTGTGGTATGAATACATACCTACGTACGTGTAGCCGATCAATGCTTGCGTTTTGCTAAACACAGCATCGATCGGTTGTGATATAATTTATCCAATATTTTATGTAGGTATGCCAGAACAGAACGACAAGCCACGGTAATGTACAGTGTGGTAGAATTTACCGAAGACGAGGATTGTATTAGTGTAATAAGGGATGAATGGATTACTCCTCGAAAAACACATTGCATGTGGCCACCGAAGACAACAAAATTTAATAGGTGCCTTAGTGGTTCAATTGTGCCTGATACAACATGGAATTTGTTCGGTATTAGGCGTGTATTTTATACAACAGGTACCTACCTACATAAACTTAGTAAACCTGTTGCAATATTACAACTTGAGGTAATAAATTACCCTATAGGTAATAAGTAGCTACTTTGACTCTTTACAATAATTTTAGATGACCTGGGCAAAGCTTTTGCTAAAGCAAAACAGGCTGAATATGACTCGGAGGTGAATAGTGACGGTAACCTTATAATATCCACAGAGAGGAGGCGTTACAAAACAAAAAATATATGACAGTGATACCACCAGTCACTCATCAGACGCAGAGACTGAATTACAGTACCCAAAACCACCTGAAGGGCTGGATCACCTGGGTGCTACCGATGCTGACTGTAAGTACCTACTAGTGCCATCATGCCTGAATAAGTAAATCTGTCGTTAGGGTTCGAGGGTAATCATGGTATGACTTTGTCTATCCGTCTATCTGTCACAAACCTAACGACAGATTTACTTATTCAGACATGATGGCATCATCCGAAGGTCATCATGGTATGACTTTGTCTATTCATGAGCCTGAAACTAACAGCCAAATCCAATAATCCAGGGCCGAACTAAGGATAAATCAATAAATTCTAAATTTTTATTTCTGACGCTATGTGTTTAATATTATGTTGAGTCTATGAAAACCTAATTAAAATTTTATTTTAAGGTACACTGGATTTGACTCTCACACCAATTCAAGATGAATTGACTGTACATAAATCACATGCTTTAGGTAAGAATAAGTAAACTAAAAACTTGTAGATTCTGATTGGTCTAATAGTATAGTGGGTGGTAACAGGGTGTTCTTTTAGAGAGCGAGGCCTCACTCTCACTTGAAATTTTTTATATTTTTTTTACTACAAATTTTTTTACAAAAGTATGTATTTTAAATATTTTTAAAATTATTAGTTTATTAGTTCTTAATTTTTTTTTCTATTTTAGATGTGATTGCAAAGCACTTGGCTTGTATTGAAAGTGACATAAAAGATCTGCAAATATCACAGCATGAAATATTGCAAAGACTTCAATCTTCTGGGCCTGTCACTGGAATTGAGCTGTCTCTTCCAGAAGGGATAACATTACCATGTGATGATCATGAAGCTCTAAATAAAATCGAAATATATATTGACGAAAATGGGAAACATTTGGTAACTATAATCCCCAAAAATACATAAATGTAAAAATTGTGTTTAGTAGACATTTAGTTTTATTAGTATTTATTCTAATTACAGGTTACTCATCTTAGCTTAGTGGGTGGAAACAAGCTAGCTGTCATTATAAGAAGAATTTTAGAGAAACTATTCAGTAACAGACTTGCTTTGCAATACAATTGGACAGGAAAAAATAGCAAGCTACCATTAAAGGATTTAAAATTAATGAAAGTTATAAGAGGTAGGTTATCTTACTTTTATTAGGACCACTTCATCAAGAATCAGACTAGGTGGTTCGTTTCGTAACTTGTCTTTTTATATTTATAGATGCAGTGCGACAAAACAAAATAGCAGAAAAAGCAACAGATTCTGAAATACATGAAGTGATATCTAACTGGTTCAGATTTACCAAAGATCGCAATGGAGGAAGAGAGGCTCGTAGAGTTAAGCAGTAACAAATTAATATTATGTGTACCTACTTAAAAATGTTCCATTCTTTCTGTATTTTCTCTATATAGAAGAAGCTACTATTTTATGAATAATAAATATAAAATTAAATATATTTAATGTATTTTATTTTAGTGTTTCAGATTCAATCCTTTTCTACATTGGCTTCACGTCGGGTTTCACACGGAGAGACCCTACCGAAGAATGGATATCTACGGTGGCTTTAAATTTGTTTTCCTATCGGAAGTCCTACAGTAGAATGAATACGTTGGCTTATGTTGTTCTCCTTATGGAAGCCCTACCTATGTAAGAATACCATTATCTACGGTGGCTTTACGTCGTTTTCCTTACGGAGGCTCTACCAAAGAATGGATATCTACGTTGCAGGTAGATATCTATTCTTTGGTAGATCCTACGTACGGAAAACGACGTAAAGCCAACGTAGATAATGGTATTCTTACTTAGGTAGGGCCTCCATAAGGAGAACAACATAAAGCCAACGTATTCATTCTACTGTAGGGCCTCCGATAAGAAAACAAACGTAAGGCCAACGTATTCATTCTTCGGTAGGGCCTTCGTCAGGAAAATAACGTAAAGCCAACGTATTCTTTCTTAGGTAGGGCCTACGTAAGAAAACTACGTAGATATATGGTATTCTTTGTTAGGTAGGGCCTACGTAAGAAAAACAACGTAGATATATGGTATTCTTTGTTAGGTAGGGCCTACGTTAGGTAAACAACGTAGCGCCAACGTAGATATATAGTATTCTTTATTAGGTAGGGCCAACGTAGAATTCTTTAGTAGGGCCTCTGTGAGTAATCTCTACGCTTAACCGACGATAGAATGTTTAGTTAGTAAATGGTAGGTTTGTCATCCCTAAAAACAGTTGGCCCGACAGAAAGGCCCAACGTAGCACCAACGTGGATTTACTGCATTGTATTCAGTTGGATAACACTGATGGGCCCAACGAAGCGTACAATTGTTGGCTGTTTGTTGGGCCTTTGTCATAGATGGCAAATGGTTAGGTTTGTCATCCCTAAAAGTAGTTGGCCCGACAGTAGGGCCCAACGGAGAGCCTACGTGGATTTACTGTATTATCTTTGGTTGGCCTTTTGTTGGTTAATACTAGTTGGCCCGACATGGCGGCCCAACGTTAATTCTACCGTTGGTCCTACAGTTTTTAGGGATGACAAACCTAACCGTTGGCCAACCACTTTAGGGACGGAGGCCCAACGGTTTGCCTACAAAAAATGCTACTAGGGGAAGGCGCCCGAGCCGTGACTTTCGCACTTGCGTTGGCCACGTTTTTCTTCTTATCCGCTGCCAGCGGCGGCCGCAGGCGTTTTTCAGGCAACAGGCGGTCTTCTAAGCCATCGATGCGCGCGTTAACCATGTTTCCACATTGGGTCATGACAACGCGCACTATGTCTTCGATTGCGGGCATTGCAGCCGGAGTTGGCGCTGCGGTCGATGCCGGCTGCTGAGTGAGCAGACGCATCTGGGCCATCTCCTTACGGACTTCTTCGAGCTCACGTGCGAGCTTTGCGTTGGCTGCCTCCAGTCGGGCAACCTCCTCCGTCATTGTACGCGAACGTATTTCTTCAAAGGAAGCTTTAATAGTTTCCGCCGCTTCCTTCAGCGCTCGCACGTACGTCCCTTTTAAGTGGCTGGACGTCGTGGCAACCTTCATGATGGTGTCTATGGAGCCTGACACCAGCTTAGCCAGATCGGATGACTCTTGGCTATCATTGTCACTCAATACCATCACTTCCGTAGATTTACGGAAAATGGCGGCTTTGGCTTCTCGCTTCCGCTTAATTTCCTCAGCCATCTCCAATTCAGCGTTTAAACGCAGTTCTTCGGCTTTGGCGGCATTCAGATCAGCCTTGGCTTTAGCCAAGCCGACGAATTTCCCCGTAGTGGGAGGACGTCCACGCCCCCTTCTGGCCGCCGATGCCTTGGGCGGCCTCTCATCATCGCCATTGTCAGAGTCATCACCCACTAAACGGCGTTTTCTCCAGAAACGACTGTCTTCAGGCGAAGGCAGTGCAGCTACCGATTGGAAGCTTCCGTCCGAATCCGTGTCGGAGAGATTTACTAATCTCGCCGAAGCGATAGGCAAATCTTCATCGCTTTTCTCCGAGGTCACACTGCGCGTTAAAACAACACGCGCCTCCTTCGTCATGTTCACTAGCGCCACTGCGCCCACACTTCCGTTCTCCTCACGACCCCACTGGTCCTTATCGTCTTTGTTTTTTAAGGTTTTAAATGATTCCATAATAAATCCCACGAGTAATAGGGAAAAGTCGTCACCCCGTCCAGAGCCCTTTGTCCGGGGAAGGGTAAATACTGCGGAGGTCCCCCGGTATCCGCAGGTTTTTACGTGTTTTCTCACGGGTTTTGTATCGAGATTGTCCTTCTCAGACCGGCCAATTAAGGCAAGCCCTCGTCGGATTCACAAAGCCACAACATACCCCCTTATCGCCAATACGGAGGTCGTTGAAGTTAGCAATGTGAACCCGGTTAGAGAGTCGGCGTAAACTCCCCGGCGCAACTGAGCGATACAGTCCGTACCACTTAGCCCGCCAAATCCTCCACTCTGTCGCGCCCTGAAAAGGGCGGACCCGTCTTACTTGACAGACCTACACTAGGCCCCGCCAAGATGCGTTTGCCCTTTCCCAAAGCCAATCCGTATGGGTAACCCTGCGGCATAGCCTTTGGGGTCATTGGGCTGTGAACGCTCACATCATCCGTGCGCCCTGAAAAGGGCACACCCGTCTCGCCAGACAGGCCCATCTTGGGCCCCGCCAAAATGCGCAGCACTATCCCTCCCTCCAAGCCTTTCCGCATGGGAAGCCCTGCGGTATAGCCTTGAAGATCATTGGAATGTGCGCGCCTGGCTCCATCCACTGCTGTTTTCGCCAAACGGAGAACAGCGCGGAGGAGCCGAAACCCATTTCCCCCCCAGTGTTTTGTCCGCGCCAGCGTTACCTATAAACCCCATTAGGGAATTTATGGCACACCGGAAACCCCCTATCCGCAACCCGGGGACGCGCCACGTCGGTGTACACCTCACCGCCCACTGGGACACCCCAGCAGGTCCGTGGAACCTAACCTAACCTAACCTAACCTAACCTAACCTAACCTAACCTAACCTAACCTAACCTAACCTAACCTAACCTAACCTAACCTTTTTTTTTTTTTGTTGCCCAGGAAAACCTTTGATAGGTACCACGCGGCCCAGGGGGGACCGGTGGTTATGTGGGAGTCCCGCCTTGACAAAGGCAGTGTACCCACTAAAAACCTGGGGTGTTCCACATCTCCGCCAGAGAGGGGTGTCTCAGGATCGCTATAGCGCCTCTTTGACTACCCAGCGGTTGCTTATTACAGCTCTTCCTTATAAGGGTGACTTCGCCCTTTACTCCGCTTAAGGCATCTCGGAACACATGACGAGATGCCTTACAGCCCGGGACCCACTAGGTCAGGCAACAGACCCCCCGATCTGTTACCTAAAGGTCCTCATTGTGGTTGCATGCGGCCGGCATATGCCAACCGCCTGCGGCCAGTTCTTCTCCGGCGCATTGGGTCCGACAGAGCATCGTCCTCTCGTTCCCTTTCCGCCGCCTCCTTTTCGCGCATTACCGTCTCCGCAAAAGCGGTGACTGCCCTCCAATTATGCTCTGAGTCAGCAATTGCGCTTACTATAGTTGACAGCGACAGATCTGTCCCTATCACCGCCACCATCTCCGCCCTTGGCACTGCCCAAGCTGGGCACTCGGCACGGGTGTGTTGTGCCGTGTCTTCCATCGCCCCACAGTGATGGCATACCATCGTAGGCTCACGGCGTGCCACTCGACACAGATACCTCCCGAAGCAACCGTGCCCCGAGAGAATCTGCGTTAAGCGGAACGTCGGAGCGCCATGCCGACGGTCGACCCACTCTAACAGAACGGGCCGAATGGCAGCAACCACATCCCGGCTAGCAGCCGGTGACTCCAGCCTCTCACTCCATTGCCTAAATAGATCTTCACGGCCCAGCTCTCTCCACCGCTTAATCTCTTCTGGCATGGGCCAACCTCCATTTCTTTTAACTTCAGCGCTACGCCGGTATACCTCTGCTAAAACCCCGGCTTCGAGGTCCCACGGCGGCGTACTGGCCAGCAAGCACGCTGCCTCAAAAGAGACAGTGTGGTACGCCCGGGCCGCTCTTATTGCAATGACCCGCTGAGGACGTCGCAACAGAGTCTGGTTCCGCTTATTCAAGGCATTTGCCCATATGGGTGCTCCATACAGCGCCTTGGAGCGTACCACGCCAGCGAATAGGCGACGGCACGCAACACTTGGCCCTCCTACATTTGGGAGCAGCCTTCCGAGCACACCAGCGAAGGCTATAAGCTTCGGAGCCAGCCGCAGAAAGTGCTCTTCAAACCTCCATCGGCCATCGAGGACGAGACCTAGATACCTCATCGTCGACTCGATGACGATAGAGGTTCCACCCACAACAACACTTTGCCCCCTCGGAGGAGCGTTTCGAGGCCCGTGAAAAACAAGGGCCTCAGACTTCTCTAGGGCCACCTTCAGCCCAAGCATCTTTATTCTTCGGACCACCTGCGCAACTCCCGCAGTGGCCAAGATGGCCGCCTCTCTGTAGTTTTGTCCGCGGGCTGTGACAAGGGTGTCATCGGCGTAACAGACTACCCCTATCCCTTGGAGATTTTGCCCGCGGAGCACGTAGTCATACCCGATGTTCCACAGGAGCGGCCCTAGGACCGATCCTTGTGGTACACCGCACGACATCCTCCACTCTTCCCATCCTCCATCCCGGGCTGGATACATCACAGCCCGGTTGGCGAAGTAACTTTCCACCGTTTTTCTCAGATACTGTGGGACGCCGTGGTATCTGAGAGCCTCCAATACGGTTTCCCAGGGTAGGGTGTTAAAGGCATTCGCTATATCAAGCGACACTGCCAATAACACCCCACCCGCTGAAACCGCCTCATCCGAGAGCTCCCGCACTCTCGAAATGGCGTCGACCGTAGAACGCCCGTGACGGAACCCGAATTGGCCATCATTCAAATTCGGGCCTACACAAACCAAGTGCTCAATGAGACGAGCAGCAATCACTCGCTCAAAGAGCTTACTCGTCTCTCCAAGTAACACAATAGGGCGGTACGCTGACGGGGAATCAGCTGGACGCCCATTCTTTCTTAGCAGAACCAACTTCCCGCGCTTCCAGCATTGCGGGAAGTGGCCTTGCACCAGGCACTCTGAGAAGAGTGCCCGAATGTCTTCTCCAAGCTCCTTTGATGCGTGGACCAGGAGTCGCCCTGGCACGCCATCTGGTCCAGGAGCAGCGTTTTTAGACCGAAGCCGTAACACAGCCGCCTTAAACTCGACCTCACTCACCGGAGGTACTTCTTCTTCCGCAACCTGATCAGGCAGACCTATCGCGGGTGCCATGGGTGGTGGGCACCATGCCTCTCTTTGGGGGAAGAGTGTTGACACCACTCGCTCTAGAAGCTGCGGTTCGAGAGTTGATGTGAGTGGTGGGGCCCACGGGCGCAGTTTACCCGTCACCGATTTGTACGGCCGCCCCCAGGGATCCCGGTCGAGAGACTCAAGCCACTCCTGCCACGCCTCTTCTTTTGCCTCCTTAATTGCCACCTGTAGAACTTTACAGGCAGCACTATAATTAGCGTAACGTTCACGCTCTTCCTCCTCATCTCGCGTTCTCCAACGGCGACAGCGAGTGTACAAGCGCCTGGCAGCCACGCAGTTCTTACGTAACTGCCGTAGCTCCAGCTTCCACCAATACATACGCCGTGGCGGTGACGTCGCCTTTACTCTTGGCATAGAGGCATCGCAAATTCGCGCAAGAGCGTCCCCCAGTCTGCCTGCTGCAGCATCTACGTCCCCCATGTGCGGGCTTGCCACCCAGGCCTCTACGACGGCTGCTTCAGCCGCAAGCTCTCTGTCCAGCCCTCGTAATGACCACCGCGGACCAGAACTAGGTGGTGGGGACGGAGCCTGCCCTGTGGACGTAGAAACGCTGAATCGAATGTATCGATGATCTGACAGTGTTTCTACGTCCGTTTCTACTCTCCAGTCTAAAACACGGCGTGCAACGGTGGGAGAAGCAAACGTTATGTCCACTATCGACCCACCATGCTGTCGCACACACGTATCCTCATTGCCTCGGTTCAAAATGAGGAGACCAAGGGACGCCGCCCAATCCTCCAACAATTCACCTCGAGCGTCCGTTGATGGGGATCCCCACGCAGTGGACTTAGCGTTGAAGTCCCCAGCAACCAACACAGGATTGGGATGTGCTGCTCCTACCAAAACACCAATCTCAGCAAGCATCCTCTCAAATTCGACCAAGTCGCGGTTCGGGGAACAGTACACCCCGATCACCGCCACGCCAATGCCGCCACCCACTACGGCCAACACGCATCCCTGACCTTTCGCTATCTTTTCGAAGGGCAGTGATCCAGTAGATGACTGCGCGATAATGGCCACCGAGTCCTCTCGGTCTCCCACCCAGTTATCTCGGGGAGGGACCAGGTAAGGCTCAGCAACCACTGCAATTTGTGTTGACCACTCCGCCAGGCTCTGGAGCAGAAGATCCTGAGCCCTGGCGGAGTGGTTGATGTTCGCCTGCAGGAATCGGATGGCCATCCTAATTGGAGTCCATTCGATCCTCCTCTCGCGCGTCTGGGCGCGCAGATGGCTGCGAGGGGGCTGTAGAGCCTACGCGAGCCGTCTGTTTTCCTCCTTTTTTCCCTTTGGTTGCGGTCATACCTTTGCACGCCTTAACCCCAACACGATGATCGGCCTTCTTGCCGGCTGCTTCGCACACCGGACAATGCGGCTCAGCACCGCACTCTACTGCCTTGTGCCCAGACTTGCCACAGCGGAAGCAAAGTTCACTGCGGTCCTGGTCACACGGACACTTAACGCCCACGTGCCCAACTTCCAGGCATCTATAGCACTGAAGGGGCCTGGACTCTAATATCTTAACTGATACTTTGATCCAGCCCACAATGAATTTTCCAGCTGCTACCTTCTTCGCTGCAGCAACGGGACAGCGTAACCAGACCGTACCTTGACGTCCTGGGGGCCGCACAATGTTGCCAACCTTCACAGATTCTACAGCACAGCCGCCCACCTTAGCAACGGCCGCCGCCACAGTCTCCGCACTCGCGGAGTCATCAAGACCCGACAGGCGCACTTCCACGCTCTTCTCGGGTCTAGAGACCCGGACAAGAGCTCCACTAAGAGACTCTCTAAGCTTATTAGCTAGAGAGTCAGCCTTCTCTGCACTAGCGGCACCAGGCACCTCCAACACTCGGGCACCTGTGGCGGCGGTTCGAAACTTGACGCCTTCAATGCCAAGCGCCTGCAAATCAATGCGCTCCCTAGCATCAGTGAGAACCTGATGATAGGTAACGCCTTTTTCTACTGCTTCCGGCTGCAGCGTCAGTACGACCACTGTCGAACGAGGCACCTTCAGTCCTCCTCGCTTGTTCTTCTTATTAGCCTTCTGGCTCTGCACGGGCCGTGTTGCTGGCTCCTTCGTGGCCTTTGCTGCCGCTGCTTTAGTGGCTTTTGCGGCCTTGGCTGCTTTGGTACCTTTGCGGGTTACCACGTTCCACCCTTCGTCCATAGGCTTCGGCGTGGGACTAGGCGGACGCGGCTCAGCCGCCTCCGCTACCTTCTCTTTTGCTCCCTTGGGAGGCTTAGCCACTCCACTGGTGCTGGCCACGGCTTCCCGAGGAAGGGAAGGCGCCCGAGCCGTGACTTTCGCACTTGCGTTGGCCACGTTTTTCTTCTTATCCGCTGCCAGCGGCGGCCGCAGGCGTTTTTCAGGCAACAGGCGGTCTTCTAAGCCATCGATGCGCGCGTTAACCATGTTTCCACATTGGGTCATGACAACGCGCACTATGTCTTCGATTGCGGGCATTGCAGCCGGAGTTGGCGCTGCGGTCGATGCCGGCTGCTGAGTGAGCAGACGCATCTGGGCCATCTCCTTGCGGACTTCTTCGAGCTCACGTGCGAGCTTTGCGTTGGCTGCCTCCAAACGGGCAACCTCCTCCGTCATTGTACGCGAGCGTATTTCTTCGAAGGAAACTTTAATGGTTTCCGCCGCTTCCTTCAACGCTCGCACGTACGTCCCTTTTAAGTGGCTGGACGTCGTGGCAACCTTCATGATGGTGTCTATGGAGCCTGACACCAACTTAGCCAGATCGGATGACTCTTGGCTATCATTGTCACTCAATACCATCACTTCCGTAGATTTACGGAAAATGGCGGCTTTGGCTTCTCGCTTCCGCTTAATTTCCTCAGCCATCTCCAATTCAGCGTTTAAACGCAGTTCTTCGGCTTTGGCGGCATTCAGATCAGCCTTGGCCTTAGCCAAGCCGACGAATTTCCCCGTAGTGGGAGGACGTCCACGCCCCCTTCTGGCCGCCGATGCCTTGGGCGGCCTCTCATCATCGCCATTGTCGGAGTCATCACCCACTAAACGGCGTTTTCTCCAGAAACGACCGTCTTCAGGCGAAGGCAGTGCAGCTACCGATTGGAAGCTTCCGTCCGAATCCGTGTCGGAGAGATTTACTAATCTCGCCGAAGCGATAGGCAAATCTTCATCGCTTTTCTCCGAGGTCACACTGCGCGTTAAAACAACACGCGCCTCCTTCGTCATGTTCACTAGCGCCACTGCGCCCACACTTCCGTTCTCCTCACGACCCCACTGGTCCTTATCGTCTTTGTTTTTTAAGGTTTTAAATGATTCCATAATAAATCCCACGAGTAATAGGGAAAAGTCGTCACCCCGTCCAGAGCCCTTTGTCCGGGGAAGGGTAAATACTGCGGAGGTCCCCCGGTATCCGCAGGTTTTTACGTGTTTTCTCACGGGTTTTGTATCGAGATTGTCCTTCTCAGACCGGCCAATTAAGGCAAGCCCTCGTCGGATTCACAAAGCCACAACATACCCCCTTATCGCCAATACGGAGGTCGTTGAAGTTAGCAATGTGAACCCGGTTAGGGAGTTGGCGTAAACTCCCCGGCGCAACTGAGCGATACAATCCGTACCACTTAGCCCGCCAAATCCTCCACTCTGTCGCGCCCTGAAAAGGGCGGACCCGTCTTACTTGACAGACCTACACTAGGCCCCGCCAAGATGCGTTTGCCCTCTCCCAAAGCCAATCCGTATGGGTAACCCTGCGGCATAGCCTTTGGGGTCATTGGGCTGTGAACGCTCACATCATCCGTGCGCCCTGAAAAGGGCACACCCGTCTCGCCAGACAGGCCCATCTTGGGCCCCGCCAAAATGCGCAGCACTAATCCCTCCCTCCAAGCCTTTCCGTATGGGTAGCCCTGCGGTATAGCCTTGAAGATCATTGGAATGTGCGCGCCTGGCCCCATCCACTGCTGTTTTCGCCAAACGGAGAACAGCGCGGAGGAGCCGAAACCCATTTCCCCCCCAGTGTTTTGTCCGCGCCAGCGTTACCTATAAACCCCATTAGGGAATTTATGGCACACCGGAAACCCCCTATCCGCAACCCGGGGACGCGCCACGTCGGTGTACACCTCACCGCCCACTGGGACACCCCAGCAGGTCCGTGGAACCTAACCTAACCTAACCTAACCTAACCTAACCTAACCTAACCTAACCTAACCTAACCTAACCTAACCTTTTTTTTTTTTTTTTTTGTTCTCGGTGAGGAAACTCGTTTACGAGTAGACCAGTCTGGGGCAGACCGGAATTATGTGGGACTCACCGCCGTAGCAGAATACCCTAACTAAAACCTCACCGATGTTCCTCTCGCGCCATTCACGCCGAGCCACGGGAACTACACCATCCGAGACTCGACTGGCGAATACCTCTCATACTGAACGGCAGCATTTCACATGCGCCTTCCCTCATTCACTCTGATCTCCTCCACGTGGCATAAGCAACATTGTTGCGCCAGCATTAGACGGGGCTGCTGCACTCGCATAAGCATGCAAGTGTTACGCGCATCACCCCGTCCCATTCCTCCACTCTGATCTCCTTGTATACTCATACATCCCCCATATGGCTTCATAGCCCTCGGCCCCACGGCCCACTTCCGTCGCCTGTCAGGAACATGTGACACTATAACGGAGCCCTTGAAGAGGAATCTCTTCGAGCGAGGTCCTCCCCTAGGGACCTCACGCCCGAAGAATACATACACCTTATGGCATCACGGCCCACATTCATCGTTAATTAATCCCTGTCAGACTGAGTGGCGCTCTCCTCCCGCATCACGCATGCGCCACCCCTCATTCAGACTATATCCCTCGGCAATGCAAAATGCATTAAATTGGGCGGCGACGCTGTGTTTTTTTTTTTTTTTTTTTTTTTAATTAAAACACTAATAAAACGCACGAATATGCTCGCACGGTATGCGCATCGCACCGCCCCTCTCCAATCCTCTTTTATTCTCACTCTCCCCTTATGGCTACATGGCCCAAACACACAATCAGTCATGCAAGGCGTGTAATTCGCACACCTCATTTATCCATCCCTCTCATATGAGTAAAGCCTACGGAACTCGACGGTTCTCCGCCGACTGGCGGTCGACACCCGTCCCGGGCCGCCTGCGCGTTCGCCTGCCGAGGCGCGCCTGAGGATCGCGCTCTCGCAATCTCTCGGCGTCTTCCTTGGCGGTCATCACCACATCCGCAAACTCGGCAAGCGCGTTCCACGCACTCTCTCTGTGGACAATGGAGCGCACAATGCTCGGCAGCGAAAGGTCCGCCCCGACCACTGCGACTAGCTCCGCTCTCTCCATCGCCCAAGCCGAGCACTCCGCCAGCGTGTGGCGAGCCGTATCTTCGGCACTACCGCAATGGTGACACTCGGGCGTGGGCTCCGCCCCTGCCACCCGCCACAGATACCTCCCGAAGCAACCGTGCCCCGAAAGGATCTGCGTAAGGTGGAAAGAGAGGACCCCATGCCTCCTCGTCACCCACCGCTCGAGAACCGGCCGCACCGCATCAATCGTGTCATGGCCGGCAGAAGGTTCCTCAAGCGCGCGCATCCAGCGCAGAAGAAGGCGCCTGCGCGCTTTCCTGCGCCAGCGCAACATACCCTCCCTTGGAAGCGGCTCGCCCGTGGACCGATGCTCAACGATTCGGTCGTAGACCGCAGTGAGCACACGGGCATCCAACTCCCAGGGAAGGCAGGCCGCCAACACACACGCCGCCTCGAAGGAGATGGTGCGGTAGCCATGCACCACCCTGAGGCACATCACCCTCTGTGGACGACGCAGGAGAGCCTTATTCGCTCGTCCAAGCGCGTCCTCCCACACGGGCGCCCCATACAGGGCCATCGACCGCACCACCTGCACATACAGCCTTCGACAAGGTGCGTTGGGCCCTCCGACGTTCGGTAGCAATCTGCTCAAGGCACCGCATGCTGTCATGAGCCGCGGCACCAGCCGACGGAAATGCTCACAGAACGTTAGGCGAGGATCCAGAACAATGCCGAGGTAGCGCATGGCTAGCCCGACATCGATCCACACCCCACCCACCATCACACGAGCACCCGCCATCGGCGCCCGTCGCGGACCATGGAAGCACAGCGCCTCGCATTTCGGCAGCGCCACCTCCAATCCCAGTCGCCGTATGCGCTCCAGCACACACTGCACGCCCTCCGTCGCACGCGCAGCCGCATCGTCGAAGCTAGCGCCTCGGGCAGTGACCAGCGTGTCATCCGCGTAGCACGTCACGCTCACGCCTTCCGGCAGCGCGCCCCGCAAAACCCAATCGTACCCGATGTTCCACAGGGTAGGTCCTAAGGCCGAGCCCTGTGGAACACCGCGCGTCATAGGTTTTACTTCCCAGGCTAGACGCGCCGGGTACCGGACCTCTCTCTCAGAGAGATAGGCGCCAATAATCCGGCGCAAGTAACCCGGGAAGCCGTGATACCTGAGTGCCTCCTCAACACAGGTCCATGGAAGGGAGTTGAAGGCGTTTGATATGTCAAGCGAAACAGCCAACAACACCTCCCGTCCCGCGATCGCCTCCTCCGCCATGACCTTCACCTTACGGATCGCGTCGATGGTAGAGTGGGCACGCCGGAACCCGTACTGGGCATCGGAGAGGTTCGGTCCTACATCCTCCATGTGCCGCACGAGGCGGGCGACCAAGACGCGCTCGAAGAGCTTGCCCGCCTCATCCAGCAGCACCAGCGGACGATAGGCGGATGGAGAGTCCTCCGGTCGGCCGTCCTTCTTTAGCAGTACCAGCTTCCCCGCCTTCCACTGACGAGGAAAATGGCCCTGTACAAGACACGCAGTGAGCAGCGCCCTGAATCTCTCCTCGAGAGGGTCGAGGGCGATGACCACCGCACGCCCCGGAACTCCATCCAAACCTGGAGCCTTTCTGCGACCACGTAGTCGAAGAAGCGCCACTCCTAGTTCCACCTCTGTCACCTCTGGTACCTCACCGTCGTCATCCTCCTCGACAGCTCCCATGCCAAGCGGTCTCGCCATCGGCGGGGGGACCAAGTCACCCGCGGGTGGGAACAGAGCGGAGACCACCCGGTCCACCAGCTCCGGCTGCAAGCTCCGAGTGAGCGGCGGCGCCCACGGCCGGAGCTTGTCCCGCACCATCCGGTACGGTCGTCCCCACGGGTCTGCGTCGAGTGAGCTGAGGAACTCCTCGTAGCTCGCATCCTTGGCCGCACCTATGGCAGAGGACAAGGCCTCTACGCACACCCTGTACACCGCGTATAGACGGTCCTCCTCCTCCAGATCACGACGACTGCGGCGGCGGCTGCGTGTGTACGCGCGCCTCGCGCGAACAGCATCGGCACGCAGCGCCGCAATCTCCGCCGACCACCAATACAAATGGCGCCAGGGAGCTTGGCACCTAAGCCGAGGCATGGCTGCATCGCACGCGCGTGAAAGCGCCAGGCGAAGCCACTCGGCCTCCTCCTCCACGTTCACCTCTGCAGCTGCAGCAGTGGGCCTCGAGTTCCAGGCCTCTACCTCTGCAGCCTCAAGCAGGAGCTCGCGGTCCAGCTTTCTCAGAGCCCAGCGAGGCGGGTCACCCGGCAGGGGACGCCACGGGTCAACCGGGATAGTGGAGAGAGCAGATACATCGAATCGTACGTACCTGTGATCCGACAGCGTCTCCACTTCCTCCAAGACCTCCCACGCAGAGATGCGGCGCGCTAGGGCAGACGTCGCAAACGTGACATCAACAATCGAGCCGCCAGCTCGCCGCACACACGTGTCGACTCCCCCGACGTTCATCACCGTGAACCCGCCTGCGACAGCCCAGTCTTCCAGCTCCCTTCCTCGCGCATTCGTCACAGAGGAGCCCCACATCGCCGACTTGGCGTTGAGGTCTCCCGCGACAAGCACGTGGCGGGAGCGGCGACTAGCGACCAGTGTCTCCAACTCACGTAGGTATCGTTCGAAGCGAGAGAGTGAGGCGTTCGGGGAAAAGTAGACAGCGACTATTAAAGTCTCGTCCACCTCCCCGGCGACCCACCCGCGCCCCCGTGACACCCGTTCCAGCGGCGGCGCTCCGGCAGCCGTCCGAGTGACGATGGCAACGGAGCCATCATCATCACCGACCCAGCCTCCTCGTGACGGCACCCGGTAGGGCTCCGCGACAATCGCCACCTGTATCTGCCACTGCGCTAGGCTCTGAACCAGCAGGTCCTGGGCTCGAGCGCAGTGGTTAAGATTGGCCTGCATAAATCTGCTGACGGCCATCTAAGACGCCGTGTCCATGCCGGCCGCCGCTGTCCCCGCCCCTGCACCGGGGGGCGTCGGGCACTCGGGCTGCGACGAGGCGCTAGGGCCGCCGCTAACCACTGCTACTCCTCGTTTCTTCGGCGCCGCACACGCCTTGGTGCCGCACCGATGCTCCGCAGGCCTGCCCGCCGCCGCGCACAAGGTGCAGCGCGGCTTGGCGTGGCAGGCGCCGGCCTTGTGGCCGGGCTCACCGCAGCGATAGCACTGGTCGCTGCGGTCCTCCTCCGACGGGCAGAGCGCGCGCGTATGGCCCGGCTCCAGGCACTTGAAGCACCGGAGCGGCCGCGTCTCGAGCAACTCCACCCGCGCAGACCCCCCCCATCCGACCGTAAGGCGACCAGCCATAAGGATCGCTCGAGCGGCGGGCACCGGGCATCGAACCCAGGCCGCACTCGAGCCAAACCTACCGTGTCGCACCTCACCGCAAGTGACGGCGGTCACTTCACATGCGCCTACTCGCGCCACCGCCGCAGCGATCTCAGGCGCGGTAACCGACTCATCGAACCCAGAGAGCCGCAGCTCTGCGGACTTCACCGGCCTCGACACGCGCACCTGTGTCGCGTTGAGCTCCTCCGTAAGCCGGCGGGCTAGCGCGTCCACTTTCGCACCGACCGCAGCACCGCTGCCCGCCACCTCCAGTTTGCGCGCCCCCGTAGCCGAAACCCTAAACTGCACGCGCTCAATGTCTAAGGAAGCGAGGTCTATCTTAGACCGCGCCTCAGCGATAACGCGTGCGTAGGTTAGGCCCTCCTCTATCGCAGCGGGCTGCAGAGTAAGCACCACGGCAGCCGAGCGCGCCGGACGCAGCTTGCGTGCGGCCAGCTGGCCGGGCGACAGCACCAACGGCGGCGGCGGCACTCTGGCGGGCCCGCGCGGCCCTCCGGGCGCAGCAGACGAAGCGGTGCCCGCGTGCTCCGCATCGGGTACACGGCGCCCCGCCATCGTCTTCCTCCTCCTACCTCCTCGCCGACGGCGTCGAGCGGGGGCCGTCTCGGCCTCGGCTTGCGCCGCAGTCGCGGCAGGCCGGGGCTCGGGTGCAGGGGAGGGCTGAGCGTTGTCCTCCACAACCACTTCTTCCTCCATGTTGTCATCCACGACAATCGTCTCCACCGCCGCAGGCGCCACCGACACACGAGGCGCCGCCGCAGGCGGCGCCGCACGCGGCGGAGCAGCGGGTGCAGCCCGCGCAGTAGCTCCGGCCGACAGCACGGTACGCACTGGGGCCGCTACTCTGGCGGGGGCCGCGACTCTCGGCACAACCGGCGCGGCAACGCGAGCGGGAGGCGCCGCGCGCGCCGCGGCACCCGCAACGGTCCGCACAACCGATCGCGCAGTGGGCCGGGCTGGCGGCGCAGCTCGCGGCGGCGCCGCTCGAGCCGGCGCAGGACGTCCGATCGCGGCCGCATACGACACGCACCTGGCGGCGGCGAGCGGCGGCCGCAGGCGCGGCTCCGGCAGAAGCCTACCTTCAAAGGACTCGAGTCGGGCATTGACCATGGTGCCCACCTGCTCCATGATCGACCGGCTGCGTCCCTCCTCGTCTGCAGCCGCCGCGTCGGCGACGGGCGCAGTGCGGCGCAACGCCTTCATCTCCTCCTCCAGGAGCTGCATGTCGCGCCGCACTGCCGCCAGCTCGGCACGGAGCCGGCCGTTCTCCTCCGCTACAAGGCGGGACTCCTCAGCAGTCGTCCGGCTGCTAAGCTCTGCAACTGCATCCGAGATGGACGCAGTCGCAAGCTTCAAGCCACCGAGAAGCTCACCTTTTATATTTTTGGACTTGCGTCCCACCTCCGCGATGTAAGTAATCGCTTTGGTCGCCTTACCGACCAGTTCCGCCGTTGTAGCCGGCACCCGCGACGCAGATGCTTTCGGCGCCGTCGCACGATGATACTCGACCGTCAGGTCGGCCACATCGTGCTCAGCGCGGAGCATAAACTCCGAGCGCCTCGCCTCCTTCACCTCGCCCGCCGTCATGCGCACCTTACCGCGCGCAGCGCTGGACGCACGAGTCATGACGCGCGCCACCTTGTCGGCGTGCGGAGTCTCGACGTCCAAGTCGGAGTCCCACGATCCGTCGGAGTCGTCGTCCGACTCGTGGTGCCGCTTTGGCACCGGCTTCTGCCACAACTTACCGGTTGTCGCCACGACAGCAACCGGCACAAGGCTTCGCGCAGCCACTGCGGGCGCCGCCCTCGTCGCGGCGACTCCAGCCGTCGCCGCCGCACCAGCGCGCACCGTGGGCACCGGTCGTGCACTCGCGCCCCCTACGGGCGAAGCGCCGGCCTGCGCCGCGGGCGCCGCCTTCGGGCGCACACTCCCACGCACAGCGCCCGCCGCGTTTGTTCGCGTCGCAGGCACCGTCACACTCTTTGCCATCACTTTAGGCGCCACCGTAGCCCGCGTGGAGACCGCAACAACAGCGGGCGTCGCCCCACACTTAGGTCTCGCTTTGGAGACCCCCGCCACAGCGGCGCCAGTCTGGTCGGCGCGCGCGCTAGCCACCACCGCAGCCGACTCAGACCTCGCCTGTGCTGCATCCATCACGGCGAAAAACCGTCACAGACACCGCACTGCACAAAACACCCACAAAAACAACACGTAGCGATTTTGCAATTTTCAGGTTATGTTTCAAACTCGAAAACAAAATCACTACAAACACAGCGAAAAGCCTGGGATTTTACTCCCAGACACGCCCCGGGCCCTGAAAAGGGCCTCTTGAACAATTTCAAGAACAATCCGCACGATTTCGGCACAAAAACAATTTATCGCGAAAAAAAAAAACACGACCGCGTGTTTTCGATGCCAGTCAACCACCAACCTAACCTAACCTAACCTAACCATACAAAAACATAAAAAATTTTGTTGAGATATTGTCGCGTGCCGCACATCAAAATAAGCGTCTCGACGCCCATTGCGCGTTAAAATTATAATAGGACCCACGTTCTATATAAAAAACGTGGAATTTTGACGTTTTTCGCGCAATTTTCTAGGGACTTAGAATATTTTTACATTATTTTTATTTATATTTTCAAAATTTATTTTTTAAAATTGATTGGTATTGTGTTTAGACCGTTGTTTGTGGTGCGTTGCGCCGGTTTAGCGCGAATTTTCATTTTTGAAAATTCGCATTTTCTTAATTAGGTGAAAATTTGGAAACATTTTTCTTGACTCCATACTTGAGTGACCATAGCCGTGCGCTATATCGTTGGAAGCGGCTCGCCGCGCTCTATCCGTGGAGCCCGTTCATCGGTGCACCTGTCATAGAAAAATCGTTGAAAAATTAGGTTTTTCCTCTGAGTTTGGTCGTTTTTCGCGCGTTTTTTCGCTCTGTCCCGTCCATCTGGCGTGTTTCTGCAAATCGCGTGGCTGGTTCACCCTTGCCCGACGTCCCCGCACGTACCTGCAAAAGAAAAAACACGATTATCGCCTAAATTCACGAAAAAATCAGGAAAGTTCTCCCACCACCTATCGTTCAAGTAGGCCCGAATGCACCTAAGCTGCGACGTATTTGCATACTACATACAAAAACATAAAAAATTTTGTTGAGATATTGTCGCGTGCCGCACATCAAAATAAGCGTCTCGACGCCCATTGCGCGTTAAAATTATAATAGGACCCACGTTCTATATAAAAAACGTGGAATTTTGACGTTTTTCGCGCAATTTTCTAGGGACTTAGAATATTTTTACATTATTTTTATTTATATTTTCAAAATTTATTTTTTAAAATTGATTGGTATTGTGTTTAGACCGTTGTTTGTGGTGCGTTGCGCCGGTTTAGCGCGAATTTTCATTTTTGAAAATTCGCATTTTCTTAATTAGGTGAAAATTTGGAAACATTTTTCTTGACTCCATACTTGAGTGACCATAGCCGTGCGCTATATCGTTGGAAGCGGCTCGCCGCGCTCTATCCGTGGAGCCCGTTCATCGGTGCACCTGTCATAGAAAAATCGTTGAAAAATTAGGTTTTTCCTCTGAGTTTGGTCGTTTTTCGCGCGTTTTTTCGCTCTGTCCCGTCCATCTGGCGTGTTTCTGCAAATCGCGTGGCTGGTTCACCCTTGCCCGACGTCCCCGCACGTACCTGCAAAAGAAAAAACACGATTATCGCCTAAATTCACGAAAAAATCAGGAAAGTTCTCCCACCACCTATCGTTCAAGTAGGCCCGAATGCACCTAAGCTGCGACGTATTTGCATACTACATACAAAAACATAAAAAATTTTGTTGAGATATTGTCGCGTGCCGCACATCAAAATAAGCGTCTCGACGCCCATTGCGCGTTAAAATTATAATAGGACCCACGTTCTATATAAAAAACGTGGAATTTTGACGTTTTTCGCGCAATTTTCTAGGGACTTAGAATATTTTTACATTATTTTTATTTATATTTTCAAAATTTATTTTTTAAAATTGATTGGTATTGTGTTTAGACCGTTGTTTGTGGTGCGTTGCGCCGGTTTAGCGCGAATTTTCATTTTTGAAAATTCGCATTTTCTTAATTAGGTGAAAATTTGGAAACATTTTTCTTGACTCCATACTTGAGTGACCATAGCCGTGCGCTATATCGTTGGAAGCGGCTCGCCGCGCTCTATCCGTGGAGCCCGTTCATCGGTGCACCTGTCATAGAAAAATCGTTGAAAAATTAGGTTTTTCCTCTGAGTTTGGTCGTTTTTCGCGCGTTTTTTCGCTCTGTCCCGTCCATCTGGCGTGTTTCTGCAAATCGCGTGGCTGGTTCACCCTTGCCCGACGTCCCCGCACGTACCTGCAAAAGAAAAAACACGATTATCGCCTAAATTCACGAAAAAATCGCCCGCCCACCCTCCCATATTGTAGTTACTAGGGTAAGAAAAGTCGATTTCCATTGGGGAAGTCACCCTTAAACCTTAATTACTCCTAAACTACTGCATATTTTTGGTCCCGGTTTTCGCAACTTTCTTTGTTTTGATAAAGACCTACTAAATTACATAATACCAAACTATAAAGCTGAGTCCCTGTTGATTTGACTCTGACACTTTTGTGTTTTAATGAAACTGGAGTTTACTTGTTCATAAAAGGTTTATTGACCTTGCTTACTGAGACGTTTATACGACCACGTATCATAGTTTTTATGTGGTATTTTAGTTTTTGTTGGTTAAGTTACTTTTAAGTTAGAATACTATTTTATATTATATACAACTGACCTCAAACATTATTTATCATTATACTACTTATACAAATTTATCTTTGATTTAACGTGTTCCTCAGCCTTAAGCCTATACCTTATTCTTCACGATGTTTGGTTTCCGCACGCCAGCAAAAGGGATCAAGCCGTCGAACGCTTCCCGATGCTCAACATCACCGCTAGCTATGCAGGAGTGCGAGAAGCAGCAGACGACAAGCGTGCGTAGAAGCATCGGAGAGTGGGAGTCAGGAAGAACAGATCCCCTCACTCCGACCACCCCGAAGAAAACTGCGCCGTTGGAACCCCCAAAGCTGAAAAAGGCAATTTCGCAAGGTAGTAGAGTGGGAGCGAAAGTGCCAATGGAGGCTACGGGAAGCCCACCGGCGCAGCCCAAATATACCAGTCGGTTGGCAGAAGCGAAAGCATGTCTCACTAAAGCCAAAGTAAACCTTGGGAACTCCAGAAATATCAAAACGGAGATAAAAACGGAGGTGCTTCACGCAATTGAACGGCTGTATCAGCTTGTAAAAATTGGGGAAAGCGAAAAAGAGCAAGAACAAAGTAAAAATAATAAACCGGAGAAAGAGAGAGAACCAGCAAAAGAGAAGGAACCAGTGAAGGAAAAGGGAAAAGAAGAAAAATATCTAATTGAGAAAATGGAAGAGCACGCAAGGCTCATACGCGAAAATAGTGATAGAATGGAAAAGCTACAGGAGAAAATGGAGTTACAGCAGGAGAGAATAGAGAAACAAACATACGCGAGTGTACGACTATCCTATCCTACTAATATTATAAATGCGAAAGTTTAGATGTTTGGATGTTTAGATGTTTGGATGTTTAGATGTTTGGATGTTTGTGTTTCAATCACGTCTAAACTACTGAACCAACATGGATGAAACTTGGCATATATATAGTTCGTAACCTGGATTGACATATAGGCTACTTTTTATCCCGAATAATTAACAGGATCTACAGGATAAAATGAACGAAAAGGATTAGCAGCGCCAATTGGGAAGAGGATTTTATTGTCATGTCATGTCACGTCAGTTTGACAGGGCGTAGGACCTCTTTGGTCTAACGACTAGCGTTTGACATTTCAGTACGAGTGCGGTGTAATGAGGTGTAATGTCAAGTTTCTCAAAGAAGTATCCGCTCGGTACACGCACAGATAATATAATTTACACGGAAACTGTAGACGCGTACGAAGTCGCGGGTAACTGCTAGTACATTTATAACACCTGTTTATGCAACATAAAAGTGCAATAAAGATTATGAATTTGAAAACTACACTTCCCTTACACCGGACCTGATACAAAGGTTTGATTACCAGCGGCCAGTTATATAACCGGGGGAAATCGTTAATCGTGTTGTACCTAAGTACCTACGCGTAGTTTACCCTATATAAGTTTTACTACCTTATCAATACTATGTTCATTCATTCATAAGTCAATAAACTTTATATTACGTCTAAACTTTGTTTTTCCTAGATGATACCTATCTAACTACTACAAAATATTGTTACTAAGTACCTTCGCGTACCTCACAAACTCTTTTCTTTCTTTGGTACCATTTGCTTCTATTGAGATGTAGGTTTTAACATTTCGATGCTAGTTTTTAGGAAAGTTGATTGAGAAGTGAACAGGCAGGATGGAATAAAAGCCGACAAGTAACAGAAAACTATTTTATTGCTTCTAACCAAACTACACTAAAACAAACTAAATAAATGCACCGCTACACATGCTCCGTGTTAATCTATCGGTACTTATATTAAAAGTTGCGGCACGCTCTTACAGAACACCTGCGATGCTTCTCTATCTCCATTTTGATATTCGCTACAGGAAGGCAAAGGTATAGTATAGGACGATTACAGATGTTAAGTATTGTCGATGCGAGCACTACTACTACGAGTACTAGTACTAGTACCTAGTACTAGTACTAGTACTAGGTGCTGAACGCGTGAAGCATTACAACAACACGTTGCGAGTAATCGGCTCGAAGGGCCGAGGTCGGGCGGTTGGGTGAGGTTCGTCCATCTCTCTCGTTACAACTCTAAACTCATCGCCTTCACATTCACCCCCCCCCCCCCCCCCCCCCCCACATGATCGCATGCGCATGCGCCGGCGCCGGCTACTTGTGCTGTGGCGCGCTCCCGGCGGGAGGGTCGGGTGCGGGGGGTGTAGCGGGGGTAGCGGGGGTTGCCTCGCTGGCCGCTTCCTCCATGGCGGCGGACAGCTCGTCGTCGTCATCCTGCAATCAACGAACTTTTATAAATGAACTGATTCTAAAATTCAAATAATTATCGAGTGCGAGTCCCCAACCCCTACTCATTATTCCCGCATCATGCTTGTACCGTACTGTGCAGTTACTGTGCAGCTAGTGTGCAGCTAGTGTGCAGTTACTGTGCAGCAAGTGTGCAGCTAGTGTGCAGCTAGTGTGCAGTTACTGTGCAGCTAGTGTGCAGTTACTGTGCAGCAAGTGTGCAGCTAGTGTGCAGCTAGTGTGCAGTTACTGTGCAGCTAGTGTGCAGCTAGTGTGCAGCTAGTGTGCAGCTAGTGTGCAGCTAGTGTGCAGCTAGTGTGCAGCTAGTGTGCAGCTAGTGTGCAGTTACTATGCAGCAAGTGTGCAGCTAGTGTGCAGCAAGTGTGCAGCTAGTGTGCAGCTAGTGTGCAGTTACTGTGCAGCAAGTGTGCAGCTAGTGTGCAGTTACTGTGCAGCAAGTGTGCAGCTAGTGTGCAGTTAGTGTGCAGTTACTGTGCAGCTAGTGTGCAGCTAGTGTGCAGCAAGTGTGCAGCTAGTGTGCAGTTACTGTGCAGCAAGTGTGCAGCTAGTGTGCAGTTACTGTGCAGCAAGTGTGCAGCTAGTGTGCAGATACTGTGCAGCTAGTGTGCAGCTAGTGTGCAGTTACTGTGCAGCAAGTGTGCAGCTAGTGTGCAGCTAGTGTGCAGCTAGTGTGCAGTTACTGTGCAGCAAGTGTGCAGCTAGTGTGCAGATACTGTGCAGCTAGTGTGCAGCTAGTGTGCAGTTACTGTGCAGCTAGTGTGCAGCTAGTGTGCAGCAAGTGTGCAGCTAGTGTGCAGCTAGTGTGCAGCTAGTGTGCAGTTACTGTGCAGCAAGTGTGCAGCTAGTGTGCAGCTAGTGTGCAGCTAGTGTGCAGCTAGTGTGCAGTTACTGTGCAGTTACTGTGCAGCAAGTGTGCAGCTAGTGTGCAGCGCATACCTTGCCATAGAGGTCGGGGTAGCGCTGCATGCATTGCTGCATGACGCTGAACTTGTCGTAGCACTCGCTGCCCTTGGGCTCGGCCGTGCTGCAACACAAACGATGCTGTTTTACTTTCGGCTCAAGTCCGTTCGAGGCGAGGCGAGGCGAGGCGAGGCGAGGCGAGGCGAGGCTTCGGCCGCGGCCGCTCGCCCTCCGAGACCCTCCTACTGCTTCGACATCGGTATAATATGTGGAACTATAACACTACTATAATAAGTTGAAGCTCCACTCCCTAACACTAGTTGTCCTGTGTTTATAACTAGTTGTCCTGTGAGAACATACACCTCGCGACCCTTTATAACCATGCAATAACCGACACTCTCCCCTTTCCCCTGGCTAAATCGAATTTCAGGAGCTTGAATGTTCCAATAGGCCCTACCTATGTAGACTTTTGAGCAAAATAGGGGAATAAGTTTTAGCGATTAGTCGCGTTCCCTTGGTCCTAGGAGGTCGAATCTGGTGTCTACGGATTTGTCTCGTAAAGGCGGAGAGCACTTTGTTTCCCCTCTTTTCCAGGGGGAAAAGAGGGGAAACACAGGGGGAGTCAGGGGAGCGGGGGGGGAGGGAAGAAAAGAGGATATTTGCTATAGCGTTATATATCGACGACTTTTTTTTTGGAAAATTGATACCTATACCTACATATAAAATCAAACTAGGTACGCAGTCCTCTTCGCCTTTACGAGACGTTTCTGTAGGACCTAAGGGAAGGGAACGCGACTAATCGCTAAAACTTATTCCCCTATTTTGCTCAAAAGTCTACATAGGTAGGGCCTATTGGAACATTCAAGCTCCTGAAATTCGATTTAGCCAGGGGAAAGGGGAGAGTGTCGGTTATTGCATGGTTATAAAGGGTCGCGAGGTGTATGTTCTCACAGGACAACTAGTAGTAGTAGCATCGAGTGAGTATAGTAGTGAGTGAGTATAGGACCTGTAGTGGAAGCAGGAGAACGCGTCGCGGAACTGGTTCCCGCAGGGGCCCGTGGCCATCCCGCCGAGGCACGGGCAGCCCCAGTTGATGTCTCCGCTCGCCGTGATGAGGCCGGGGGCCGGCTCTGGCGCGGGCAGCCGCACCGAGCTGGGGGCAGCCAGCTCCGCCTCGCTCGCCACGATCACAGTGTGCTCGCCGGCCGCGCCGAACGTGCTCACCGACCGGGACGACATGCTGCCTGCTGCTGCGACACGACACCCACCACACAACACATTACTACTCCGCCGTGTGACATCCTGCACCGACACCCACCACCACAGGGACAACAATCCAACGGTGAACAAGGGGAGGTCATTACCAATGTTCACAAGAGCAGGGGGAGCGCGGGCGCCGCCGCTGTGACCGTCAGCGCGGGCGCGAGCGCCAGCGCGGCGCGCAACTCAGCCACGTGCCGCGCCGCCACGCGCAGCACGGCGCGAGTGCCGCGCACGCGCAGCACGTCCGTGCACAGCGCCGCCTGCGCGCGCTCGCCGCACGCCGCGCGCGCCGCCGCCGCGCACGCTGCACGCACGCTCACCGCGCTATCGGAGCCGCACCTGCGACCGAGTACCTCACGATCAGTGCAACGTGCAGCTCGAGCTGACGCATGCCGCTGCGCTTCACGCACAATATTACGTGCAAGTGCTATGCTATGCCATGGTATCCATGGTATCCATGGTATCCATGGCCAGATTAGTTGGTGCCGGTTCTCAACCCTTGCTCTATAATATACCTCTAATGGTGCTTTACTATCGAAGAAGCCAACTCTTGGTGATGGAGTTTGTAATACCACCATCCCCATTTCTACCAGTGAGCAGTGATGCTCACATCGCTGCGTTCCAGTGTGTAAGAATGATGTGACAATGAGAATTGACACCTTATGTCTTTGAAAAGTAAACGCAGTTTACTTTGACATAATGCAATTGGCTTACTCTGAGCCATTCTGCTATGAACTAAGACTGAGCCAACTACACTCCTTATAAAGATGACAAACCAAGTGGCTGATCCACCTGAGGTACGATGCACAGTTATTTATGTTCGGTGAGGTGATGCAGTCGTAATACTACCCCCGTTATTGAAAACACAGTAACTTGGAAAATCACATTTTGTAAGTAACATGTTTAAAGTTTAATAACTAAGTCGTTTTGTTCTGACCAAACTATATTAGTTAGGTAAGAAATAGTACTTTAATAAAAATAGTATTTCTCACCTAACCTATATACTTGGTTATCAAACCTTAAATGTGCTTTAAAACAAAACGTGATTTTCCAAGTCACTGTGTTTTCAATTACGAGGGCAGAGTAGTAGATTTAATCTCAAATTAAAATATTGAATTCAGAGCATTCTTTGTGGTAGATTTGTTGCTTTAACAACAACTTCAACTGATAAATAAAAGAGAACAAGTGAAACTTCTCATTTTGTTATAATAATGCAATAGGCCCCACGGATCCTCATCGTGTGCGCATCCACTGTTCCTTCTTTTAATTATTCAGCCGGTCCAGGACCATTTATTAAGTGAGTACCTGCATCACACTTTTTGAAAACAATGGAACATTGCACATAAGGTACCCGTGTATTTAACTTTATTCAGCTTTATTGTAAGGATGTCCAAGTCAGACATTTTTGAAAACAGGACAATGCTAAAGCAACCCACCATGAATGATCTTCTGTTTAAATGTTGTGCAATGCGATGATAAGAGAGCAGAGGCAGCAAGCACTTACTCGACTTCCAGATAGAAGTACCGTGTACTCATTCGACGCTTCGCTTCTCAGTAAAGTACTGCTGCAGCTTGATGCACGAACACGCCGAAATGCAAACCTCTTTGGCGCACACACAACACTAAAAGCTGAGAAGAGAATAATATAAAACGAAAGAAAAACACGAACGCCGCACCGAGCCGACCGACAGAAAGAAAGTTTAGCTAGAATAGATAAAATACAACAGAATTTTGAGGTTAGGTTTTGAGGTTCTTTTCTTTCAACTAGGGGCGAACGCAAACTGAAAACGAAACGTCTTGTCGAACAGTTAGTGATGTGAAACTTCATAATTGTAAACGCACATCTATCAACAAATTTTATCACGCACTTAGTGACGTGAAAATAAATTTTCTGTTATAGGTAACGCAAGCAGCATATGACGAGGAAGCACTCGTCATAATGCTGTTTTCGTTATAACGAAACTCACATCAATTGACACGACAGTCTTTTCTTACCTTTTTTTATGAATAGGTTCGCAAACCTGCCGTTAAAACCATTTAATTAATTAATTAAGTTGGCCGAACTGACTTCTAAAAGCGAACACAGCATGCATAAAATTATATTTACCTATCTATTATAGCATTGTTTAGTACCTACAATAGGTACCTACAAACATTGCTTTACACGCACATACCTAGAGAATGAACTGTGTTTTATTAATAAATAAAAATATAGAGTAATTATGTAGTGTATGTACTTAATAATATTATTAAGTACCTACTTAGGATGATTCTCATTAAATAAGCAAGTAACGAAAACAGCAAATAAAAAAAAGCATATTGTAATTAAAAAAGTTTTACTGACAGGGTTTGTTTAAAAATTATGAAGTTTCACATCACTAACTGTTCGACAAGACGTTTCGTTTTCGGTTTGCGTTCGCCCTTTTCGAGTTTCAACGTAGAGAGAGGGAGAAGGGTACCTCCGGCTCGCTCGCTACGAGTTTCAACTACAGTAACTACTTCAACTTCTTTTTTTTTTACTTTTCACAAACTGCTTGCTTATAAAACAAACTGTCAGTGTCGACAGTGTCAGTCGAACAGACTGAACTACAGACTGATGTCTATGCTCGTGTCGTGTATGTAACCACGCCAGTCCATGCATGGTTCATGCCATTGATGTCATGCCATGATTATCATCATAGCATAGTCTTTTATTATAGACTTTTCTATCTGAGATCATAGCATGTCCTCAGATCATAGTTTTCTATATTCTAGGAGCATACCCTGCCTAGTAGAGTGTATTTCTTGTGAAAATGGGTGCATTTAAATCACAGACTAATAGATGCTAGGTACGCATGAGTTCAATGCATCACAGGCACAGGGTACGCATCATCAGGTGGGACATCGATTTGTCCTATCACAAACACCACCTACCTTCACCTACCTAGTTGTATAAAATAAAATTAGACTGGAAAGTAATAGAGGTACTTACCTTACCTACCTACCACAGAATATTGTGGCGACTATAGGTAAGTAGCAAGCATGCCATGCATGATGCATGTGATGTGGTATGGCCATCCTGTCTGCTCTGCCTGCCTGACTGCTTGCCCTTGTATACCCACCGTGTGGTGCAGGCGGTGCAGGTATATTACCGCCTTCCGGTGCGCGGTGCCTAATTCAGTTTACAACAACGAAGTTGACCCCCCAAGAATAACTATTACCTATACTTAACTAAAAGTCCATGTATCATACCGTACCCTATGACGACGAAACTGGTGGTTGTACGGTGCCTGGATTAAACACCTCTAGAACGCCATGCATTTACCTACCCAATTTCCTGCTGTTGCTGCCCCGCTTTGAAAGACTTGGGCTTTTGTTGCTGTGATATTTTTGTATTCCTTTCCTACCTACCTAGGGCTAGGCTAGGGCTAGCTAGGGCACTAAACTAGGGTCCGGGAATGCGACTGGAGTGGTGCTATCTCGTTCCCGCGAACGCGGCGCCCGGCGCCCGGCGGCGGCGGATCAATGCCCCTTCGACCGGCCTGTTTCACTCAAGGCCCCCCCGCCACCCCCGCGCGCTGCCTACCGGCGGGAGTCACGTGCGTCAGTAGCTCGCCGCGCGCGAACAGTGACGTAGGTCCCTATTTTCACGGTCAGCCAACAAAACAAACTGTTCGGTGCACAAAACGAGCCCCCATCGGAGCCGGAGCAACCTCAGCTCCTCCATGGAGACGAGCCGCAGGTCCGGGAGGCGATACTGCGTCGTAAACGGCTGCTTGAACTCAAGTAGAAAGATCCCGGACCTAACATTCTTTTCGCTTCCGAAGGATCTCGACCGGTGAGTGAGTGAGTCATTGTCATGCTTGTTTTGCTGGCGGCGGCGGCGGCGACTGGGGTAGCTCCCTCCCACTCCCACCCTCTACCACCGCGCCCCGACCGGCGGCGGCGGCGTAGTTAGTGACTGCCATGCCATACAAATACATGCATCACTTGTTTAATCTGTGGCCGCACGACCGTCGCGTCGTGTCGTCGTTGGCTCGATGAAAGTGAACGGACTGGCTACTGGCTACTGGCTAGTGGCTGACTACCACACCAACATGCCGGCTAGTGTCGCACGCAGCATCAAAGAATATAATAAATATATCGTTGAGCGCAGCATGCAGCCGCCGCGACGACGACGACACTGTCAAATGGCATGACAAACCCCACAGATTATTATTATTTGTGTTATGTACACGTATTTTAAGTTTAAAACCATAGTATCAGTGGCATGTGGTAGCAAGTGACACTGCCTTCCAACTTTACTATAAGGTCGCGGGTTCGAATCCATGCCATGCATTGAGGATTTTATATTTAAAAAACGCAATAAGTAGGTAGGTAATGTCTAGCTAGTGCTATGGTACTGGGCAAGTCTCATCATGAAAGTTAGGACCGTCGTCGTCGGTCCTCTGGCCGTGTGCTGTGCTGCTAACTTTGGTTTTCTACCGTCCTTGCCGGCACGCCCGCGCCCGCGCCCGCGCCCGCCCCGCGCCCGCGTCCATTGCGTCGTCGCCTACTTATTACCTACATTAAACTACCTAAGCTGCTAGCTACATAAAATTTTCTAGAATGTAATGTAGGTAAGTATTATATTACCTAGGATGATCTGGTACTTTATTTATGTATTATCTAATTTTTCAAAGATACTTATAGATTTTTTATTTGTTTTTATTTCAGGCGCCGGGAATGGTTAGTCACAATCGGCAGAGAAGATCTTCTTTATAAAGATGATTTGAACGTTAAAAGCTACCTAGTGTGCTCGTCGCACTTTCAAGACTCGCAGATGAACGTGAAGACGCTGAAGCTGTTGCGCGACGAGGCGACGCCGACGCGCATGCTGCCCAACCAGCCCGAGGAGGCCGTGCTGCCGGCGCCGCCTTCCGAGCGCGCCGTGCTGTGCGACGTGCTCATCAAAGCGGAGCCTGACGAGCCCGACTGCCTGTTCGAGCTGCCGATGCTCGTCTCCAAGTCCACGCAGACCTCCAAGGGCTCCGTCACTGACTTCAAGGACTGTCCGCTGAAGCGCAAGCTACGCAAGGAGCTGCACCTCTCCGAGACCAAGCGCAAGCGGCTCGAACAGAAGATCGAAAAGATGGAAAAGGAGGCGGAGCAGAAGGTCGCGCTCGCGACCGCCGATCCCGACGACGACATTTCGCGAAGGTTCCAGAAGCTGATCGAGTGGCAGAACAAGATAAAGAGTAAGTTCAAGGGTAATCGCTTCGACTCGGAGTACAAGACGTTCGCGCTGAACCTGCACTACTCGAGTCCGCACGCGTACCGCTGCCTGCAGTCGGCCTTGAAGCTGCCCAGCGAGAGCACGATCCGCCGCCTCAAGCTGCAGATCCCGCCGCGGCTGGACGCGCAGGTGCTGCACGGCCTCAAGCTGAAGCTCAAGTCGCTGCCTCCGGAGGCCAAGTACTGCACGCTGTGCGTCGACGAGATGGTACTCAAGCGGAACCTCTTCTACGAGCCCAAATCGGACGACATGATCGGCTTGCAGAGCGTGAACGGCGTCGTCTCGCCGGAGCTGGCGAGCATCGCGTTCGCGATCGAGCTGCAAGGCATGTACGTCGAGTGGCAGCAGCCCGTTGCGTACTCCTTCCTCGCGAGCGCCGAGCAGTACGTCGAGCTGGACTCTTGGCTCGATGACGTCATCCGTAAGCTCATCGAGCTCGGCGTCGAGGTCAAGGCCCTCGTCTCCGGCCAGGGATCCAACTACGACAAGTACGCCAAGGCCATCAAGAACGTCACCGTCGCATCGCCCTACTTCTTCGTCGACGAACGCAAGATCTACTACATCTTGGACGTTCCTCATCTGATGAAGTGCTTACGCAACGACCTCATCTCTAGTAACTTTCATCTCGACCGAAACGTAATATCGTGGTACTACATCGAGCAACTTTACGAATATCAAAAGGAGAAGAACGTAATGCTGATCCCGAAGATAACAAAGTCGCACGTGGAACCGAACAACAACGAGAGGAAGAAGGTGCTGCTGGCGGTGCAGGTGTTCAGCAAGTCGGTGTACGCGGCGCTCGAGACGTACATCGACTTCGGCAAGATCACCGACAACGCGCGCGCCACCGCCAAGTTCCTCCTCACCATGGACAAGCTGTTCGACATCCTCAACTCGACCGAAGTCAAGTCCGCTAAAACGCAAGCGTGTTTCAAGATGACCGACGATCAGAAGGACACCTTGAAGGAATGCCAGAACATGTTCGCGTGCATGCAGTCCACCAATCGCAACACCGGCCGTGACAACTCTGGCCAGAGCGACACGTTCCTCAGCTTCCAGATCACGATCCAATCGGTGCTGCGGCTCTTCGAGGACATGAAGACGGAAGGCTTCCAGAGCATCTTCACGCGGCGCCTCAGCCGACAGAGCCTCGACCAGCTGTTCGACGCGATCCGGCACCAGCAGCCCGGCGGGCACAGCCCCGAGCCGCTGCCGATCCAGTTCATGCGCGCTTTTTCCGAGATGTACCTCGTGAACATGATGAAGAGTGCCGCCGAGGGCGAGCGCGAGCCCGACATCTACGAGATCCTGCTGAAGACGGACGAGATCATCAGCAACAAGATGATAACGCCGCTGTCGGAAGGCCCGCCCTCGCTGGTGGCGCTCGGCTCCGAGAGCGAGCCGCAGCTGGACCTGCCGGAGACGCACACGCTCAAGTACGTCACTAGCTACCTGCTGTACAAGTGCTCCGAGAAGCACAGCTGCAAGGAGATGACGGCCGCGCTGAAGCTGCTGCCCACGCTCGACCAGACCGATCTCTTCCCTCACTTCGAGGCGTACAACAAGAAGGCGTCCTTCTACAAGAAGCTGAAGTTGCCCTCTCAAGTTCTGTACGGGTACGTGGAGAAGCTGGACGAGGTGTTCACGGAACGGTTCGCGAAGAGCATCGAGGACCGGCCCGGCAGCAAGATATTCTCGCTGCTGAAGGTGATCCCGCTGCCGAAGTCGTCGTGCCAGTGCTCCTGCTTCCCGTTCGACTACCTGCTGAAGGTGTTCGTCAGGTTGAGGATATTCATGACCCTCAAGTGGAATAATAAAAACTTTAAAGCTGGAAAAAAAACTATCAAGCAAAGTGTAATAGTGAAACCGATATCCAGTCCGTTCTCCGCCACAATAACTTCGTAACGATTACTTACCACCTACTTCATTAGCTTACGTACCTAACATTTAATGTTGTAGTAGCGATTTGTTATTTGTAAATAAATTCTAGTCGTGCCAGATGTTCCACCTTGTTTTTAACCCCGTTCGAGTGCATACTATAACATAACTCTCATCACTAGCAACAAACAAGCTGTGATTTTACACTTGTGTGAGTCAAATCCTTGACTTGTAGACTAGAGAAGGCAGCCACCACTACGACCACGCACCTTGGACGAATACACCACCCACGCACACGCACCGCGCACATTACAATATGATGTGGAGTGGAGTGGAGTGGAGTGGAGTGGACCGATTGACCCCACGAGCACATAACCCCGGGGTTATGTGCTCGTGGGGATGACCTAGCGACAACACGCGCGAAGGCCTGCAGTAAGTAGGTATAGCGAGCTGGTGCTGCACATCTCTCACCATGAGGAGTGCCTTGCTGCTGCGTTGCTTTATAATAATAATAAGAATAATAATAAATATTCATAGACTTTACACACAACGCCCTCTAGTCCCAAACTAAGCAAAGCTTGTGATATGGGAACTAGATGGCTGATAGAATACTTATATACTTTTTTATATTACTCAATAGCCAATAGTATGGAGTCGTTTAGAACGATAGGCAAAATGCGGGTTTACTTGGGTAGAAAGGATCACAGAAAGTCAAAATAGGTGAATACTGTATCCTATCCTATCCTACTAATATTATAAATGCGAAAGTTTAGATGTTTGGATGTTTGCGTTTCAATCACGTCTAAACTACTGAACCAACTTGGATGAAACTTGGCATATATATAGTTCGTAACCTGGATTGACACATAGGCTACTTTTTATCTCGAATAATTAACCGGATCTACAGGATAAAATTAACGAAAAGGATTAGCAGCGCCAATTGGCAAGAGTATTTCATTGTCATGTCATGTCACGTCAGTTTGACAGGGCGTAGTACTACCTCTTTGGTCTAACAACTAGCGTTTGACATTCCAGTACGAGTTCGGTGTAATGAGGTGTAATGTCAAGTTTCTCAAAGTATCCGCTCGGTACACGCACAGATAATATAATGTACACGGAAACTGTAGACGCGTACGAAGTCGCGGGTAACTACTAGTTTCAAATAATCCACTTGACTCTGTCAAAATTGTCTGTCGAAATGACGGACAGAGGACATAATATAGAAGAGAAGAGAGAAGAGAGAGAGAGTTCAAGTCCTTTCCCGCTCGCTCGTCTCGTCGCGGTGGTCGTGGTGTTGGCGCGGGGTGCGGGTGCGGATGCGGGCGCGGGGCGGGGCGGCAGTACTCCGTGCTGCCCGGAGCGGAGCGCACGCATCGCGTCGTGTCTGCAGACTGTGACGTCACGTGAGAGGTCGCGAGCCGAGCCCTGCCCTGCCCCTGCCTGCCTACCGCCGCTGATCGCACCTACAGGCTGATTGTCAAGTTGTCAGGTAAGCAAATCAAATTATGTAATCTAGTAGGTAGGTACCTACATCACGTGCTAGCTGAGCTGGACAGTCCAACTAATAGTGAGGTGACGAGCGTGACGAGTTTTTTCAAGCTCGAGTTATTAGCGTTGAACTGTCTCTATTGACTGATTCGAGCCGCACGCGAGCTGAACTAGCATCACATTTATTTTACCACTTACGTCGCACACGGACCAAGTTGAGCCAACTCGAGTTACGACTCGAGATAATAAGACAGTTCAACTCATAAACTCGAGTTTGAATAAACTCAACGTCACACGTCACATCATATCAGACTAGTTACCCTAAGTACGTGCACGTTTGTATCCGTAGGTGGGGTGGCTAGGCTAGACTAGACTAGGCTAGGCAGTAGTCGATGTCGATGGATCGCAACAGCAGACTGTTCATCGACACGGAGCGCGTGATCGCGGCGGTGCGCGCGCGCCCCAACATCTGGCTGCCGGCCGACGAGAACTACAAGAACAAGCGGCAGCGCGCGCACGCCTGGACCGCCGTCTGCCACCAGGTGCTCGACCACTTCGACCAGTACAGCGACGAGGACCAGAGAGAATTAGGTAAACACATGGTACCTTACCTATTCACCATCATCATTACAGCCATAGGCATAGGGCGTCTAATGCTCAACATAAGGCTTGGACGTGTATTTCCAGAGCGAGTGATCTGATGCAGTCTGCACTGCAGCTCTCAGCAACTTTTATAAGAACCTCTTTACATACTCCTTATTAAAAGGTCAAGTAAACAAGTGATCTCAGTCAAATGTAAAAAAAAGTAGGTAAGGTAGGTACCTATATTATGTAGTGCTTCGGGATTACAATCATAGTCGCCCATTTGTCCAATCAGTATCTTTGATCTAGTCAGATTAGCAAGAAAATGGCATTCGAGGATTCATCGTGGCAACCTTTAATAAAATTTATTTGTATTTCCTCTATCCATTCAAGAAAGAGGATCACTTAGCTTTATCACAGATAATATAATGCTTGATTCATGTTCCAGAGAAGCGCGTGCAGCAGCGCTGGCGCACGGCGCGTGACTGCTTCGTGAAGGCGCGCATGCGTCCTGCGGCCGCGGCGGGGGGCGCGGCGGGGGGCGCGGGGGGAGCGGGGGGCGCGTTAGGCGGCACTACCGACGCGCAGTACGTGTTCATGGAGCAGCTCACCTTCCTGGAGCCCTCGCTGCGACACAAGCGCCCCCTGCTCTCAGTGCACAAGCACCAGGTCTGACATTCATCGTCAGCTGCATGTGATCGAACGGAGCCATTACTGTAGGTACTGCGCTCTAGTAAACCTAAATACTAATTTACAACGGTTCGATCCATCTTCTGCGTTAGCTGAAACGTCATTGCGCAACTGGATCGAAGTAGCCTAAAGCAGATGAAAAGCTATGTATGGTCCAGCTGCGTGTCAGGCTCAGCTGATCAGCAAACCTACAGCAGTGGACTAGTGAACCTGAGTGCAAGTCTTATCATGGCTTTTGTCAATGGCTTCATAACCGATGATGAAGCGAGGTAGACGGATATAGTTCATCATGCAGAAGCGCTTTCGTGCAAGAATATTGTGTACATGCGCTTTCTAAGAATACTTGTGCCTCCTTTTTACTACTAGCTAGTCTACCTACATACGTACATACTTACCTGAAACTCCCCAGCTGGCGTTAGAAGACAAGATTCGTAAGAGCAAGCGCGGCAAGCAGGAGCCGGCGGCGCAGGCGCAGGCGCTGGCGCAGGACGAGGGTGGCATGTCTGCGTTGGAGTGCTCGATGCTGGGTGTGTTGAAGCGCACGAGGTCGCCGCTGGAGGATGACGACGAGAGCTTCTTCCGGTCGCTGGCGCCGACGCTGGCCACCCTCGACTCCCGACACAAGCTGCTGTTCCGCAGCCGCGTGCTGGCCACCGCGATCGACGTGCAGGTATATCATCTTGCGAGATTGATTTCGTTCCACAATTCGAGTTGGTACTATTTTCGACGTCGGGTAAAAGGTATTGAACAAATTGAGTATTTGCAGGCGCAGTGCACCGGCGTCTTCTTGGAAACCCCGGCTCAGACGTGCGGCGACGCAAACCTGCAGGAGGACCCTCCGGAGCAGAAGTACCATCCCCCGCGGCCCGACGCCGCCGCCGCCATGGACGACATGGACGGCGGCTCGGAGAACTCCTCGTCGTAGCCACATCCCCCTTACCTAGCCACGTAGCCACGTAGCCACGCGGCACGCTTTCTCGTCAGAGCCGTACATTTTGAACGTGCATGCTATATTACTTAGGTACCTACCTTTTTTATAAAATAACTAGCCAGTAATAAATTACTAAGTGATTACCTACTTTATGTCTCAGAGGTAGTAGGTACCTGTGAGTAAGAGGCTCTACTTTCTCGTCCAATAAGTGTAGTTTTAGTAACAGCATAAAAACTCGACGCCTTTCAGAAGTTGCCGACACACAATCGATTTTTTGCTACATTTCGCTTCAATGAGAGTTTTTACAGTTTAGCGGTATTTTACCGGTAGGTAGGTAGGTAAGGTACCTATTGGGTACCTATCGATTCTGTTAGGCATCGATCGTGGCGTCGCGTCACGTCGCGGAGCGGAGGTGGAATCAAACTGAATTGCCTATTTTGAAACAAAAGTGTGATGAGATGGTACCAACCTGCTGCTGCAGACTAAACTAAACGAACGAGTTTTTGTCAAAGTAAATAAGTACTTATTTACCTATTACATTATGGCTTTCAATGCAACGCGGAGTATGAGAACGCAACGCTATAATCTCTTCAATTAGAACCCTCGCCTCGCAGACTGCACACATTCAGATCGGCCAATAGTCGGTTCGTTTACTCAGTTTGAGCACTTTTCCATACATCTTCAAACTTTGAAGATGTATGGAAAAGTGCGCATATTTGAACGATTCAATATCTGCCCAGTTTGTACTAGTAGACCAGCCTAACCCGACCAAACTATCGGCCGCCGATCAGAAGCTCTGCAGTCTGCGACGACGGGTCTAAGGTATCTGGTGACGCCGCCGCCGCCGCGCCGTACCACGAAACAAACCCCTCTGGCCCTTATCGTGCATCCAACCGACCGCCATTTCCATGTGTTGGCTCGAGGGCGCTCCACTCCAACTGTCACTAGTATAATAATTGTGGGCGTCACCATGGAAACGAGTCCATTTATGTTTGGCGTACTACCTCGTATCGAAGACAAGAAGACACACGCGACTGGACCAGCTACATAAAACGTGTATTCGTCCAAGCATAAAACTCAGGCTCAAGCGTGACTCAGGCATACATATTTTGACACTTGCATGAAAAACTCTCTTTCGACTCCGTGGTGTAAGAGATAACCAACATGGTGGAGTCCTTGGTAGGTATACTCATCAGAAATCGAAATGACTTTGTTAGTAAAGCATGAAAGTTGCGCAGCGACGCGACGACTGAACTGAACGTTATGTTTATGTTTATAGTGTGTTGTGTTGTGTGTGTCCACGGATGTGCGGCATTAAGCACCGCTCCATGTTGTTACTCCACCACCACGCGAGAATACTCATTCAACACGCTAAATGCAACCCTAGCTCCCTTACAATAAGAGCGTTTCGACTTGTCGACAGGCGCGGCGTGGTACAGTCGCGGCTACATTCTCTGCGGTTCCGAATACACGTTGAAAGTAGGAACTTACCTAGCTAGCTAATGGAAGGCGAGCCAACTACTTCACGGCACTGCCAGTGGGTAGATAGATACGAAATATCATAACTTATCTACAAGAACTAACCTCATATTCTGATAAAAAAGTCGTCAATTCTATTTGAGTCTGATGAGAGATTGTAACACTGTCAAAACATCGAGGTATGCTCGAGTCCATCAGTGCGTGCTGGAGCAGCATCACTGTAATGAGGAAGATGAGCGTATTTTTTTTTAAATGTAGATCGATAGATTTTTACGTCCAAAACACAACAGTGAAAGAATTTTGGCGATAGCTCAAAAACTGAATTTTCTACGATTTTTTAAAGTTTGGATTTTCAAAATGTGTTTTGAGCCCGGCGATTTCGCGTGTGACGTCAGCCGGTCCGACCGCTCACCCGCGCTTTCTAAGCGTTTTCTGCCTTTACGTTTCTATTTATATTTCTGAAAAATTGGGAGAAAAGTACCAATATTTTTATGTAATATTGTGCCTTTAAGTCCTAAGGACACGTTTAACGCTTCAGATAAACTTTTTAACCACCGACTGAAGAAGAAAGGTGTTCTAAGTTTGAGGCTTTTTTGTGTCTATGTGTCTGTTCCTTTCAAGGCTCGTAGCTCCAAAAAATCACTCGTAATTTTTTTATAACTATTCTTGAAATGGAAAGCAGATAAATCTGGCATAGTTCTAAGCCAAGTTTGGTAGAAATCGGTGCAGCGGTTTCCAAGTTATGAGGATGTTTATCAGCCCTCGACACGCATTTTGAAGGGTTCTCAGGCATATATTGATTGTAGTTTGAAACATTTGGTTCTTATACCAGTATAACGTGAGCTACTATTTCTTAGTGTTTCATTGATTTTGTATATCAGGTAAGACTGGTAATGAGCAAGATTGTGTTATCGACGTGATTAGCAATGTTTTTAACCCCCGACGCAAAAACGATGGTGTGGTAAAGTTTGACGTGTGTGTGTGTCAGTGCGTGTGCGTGTGTCTGTGCGTGTATGTGTGTGTGTGTCTGTCGAATGCGCGCGTTGGTGCGCGTGCGGATGCGGATGGTAGTAGTCTAAGTCACATTGTCTACTAAGGACGTGCCTAGTGAGACATTGTACTGTCAAGTACAATGTCTCACTAGGCACGTCCTTAGTAGACAATGCCTACACATACATATAGTGCAATGCCTCACTAGGCACGTACTTAGTTACGAAGGACATTGTACAGTAGGTACAATGCCTCACTAGGCACGTCCTTAAGCAATGCATTGCTAATGCCTCACTAAGCACGTCCTTCGTAACTAAGGACGTGCCTAGTGAGGCATTGCACTATATGTATGTGTAGGCATTGTCTACTAAGGACGTGCCTAGTGAGGCATTGTACTTGTACAGTACAATGTCTCACTAGGCACGTCCTAGTGTAAGTCACATTCTTCTTCTTCTTAGCGAGTCACATTGTCATTGTCATGTGACTTAGACTACTACCATCCGCATCCGCACGTGCACGTCCTTAGTAGACAATGCCTCACTAGGCACGTCCTTAGTAGACAATGCCTCACTAGGCACGTCCTCAGTAGACAATGCTTCACTAGGCGCGTCCTTAGTTTCTGAGGACGTGCCTAGTGAGACATTGTACTTGACAGTACAATGTCTCACTAGACACGTCCTAGTGTAAGTCACATTCTTCTTATTCTTGGCGAGTCACATTGTCTACTAAGGACGTGCCTAGTGAGGCATTGTACTTGACAGTACAATGTCTCACTAGGCACGTCCTTAGTAGACAATGTGACATAGACTACTACCATCCGCATCTGCACGCGCACCAACGCGCGCATTCGACAGACACACACACACATACACGCACAGACACACGCACACGCACTGACACACACACACACGTCAAACTTTACCACCCCATCGTTTTTGCGTCGGGGGTAAAAACATTGCTAATCACGTCGATAACACAATCTTGCTCATTACCAGTCTTACCTGATATACAAAATCAATGAAACACTAAGAAATAGTAGCTCACGTTATACTGGTATAAGAACCAAATGTTTCAAACTACAATCAATATATGCCTGAGAACCCTTCAAAATGCGTGTCGAGGGCTGATAAACATCCTCATAACTTGGAAACCGCTGCACCGATTTCTACCAAACTTGGCTTAGAACTATGCCAGATTTATCTGCTTTCCATTTCAAGAATAGTTATAAAAAAATTACGAGTGATTTTTTGGAGCTACGAGCCTTGAAAGGTACAGACACATAGACACAAAAAAGCCTCAAACTTAGAACACCTTTCTTCTTCAGTCGGTGGTTAAAAAGTTTATCTGAAGCGTTAAACGTGTCCTTAGGACTTAGAGGCACAATACTACATAAAAATATTGGTACTTTTCTCCCTATTTATCAGAAATATAAATAGAAACGTAAAGGCTGAAAACGCTTAAAACGCGCGGGTGAGCGATCGGACCTGGCTGACGTCACACGCGAAATCGCCGGGCTAAAAACAGATTTTGAAAATCCAAACTTTAAAAAATCGTAGAAAATTCAGTTTTTGAGCTATCGCCAAAATTCTTTCACAGTTGTCCTTACAATCTTCTAGACTTTTGATTTAAGCTATAAAAACAGGAAAAAATGCCTAACTCATCTTCCTCATTATCCCGGCAGTGATTTTCACATCTCTATCGAGTATCGAGTATATTCGGTCTTTCCGATACCTTACCCTGGCAAACTGTTCAGTAAGTATGGAGTTTTTTGACGGTTCATAATGCACACTTTTGTGTTTGACTATACCTGCCTGTAACCGCAGCAGCCGCAACCAAGGTAAGGTATTCCTTCAAGTTGGGCCTTCTTTGTGGCAACTTTGCAGTTTGATCCGCGCAGACCACAGAGCGCCAGCCTGTACCTAACTACCTACCTACCCACTTTTATATAAATACTAGTAGTTACCCGCGACTTCGTACGCGAGTACCGTGTCCGTGTACATTATATTATCAGTGCGTGTACCAAGCGGATACTTTGAGAAACTTGACATTACACCGAACCCGTACTGGAATGTCAAACGCTAGTCGTTAGACCAAAGAGTAGTACCTACTACGAGTTCGGTGTAATGAGGTGTAATGTCAAGTTTCTCAAAGTATCCGCTCGGTACCACACAGATAATATAATGTACACGGAAACTGTAGACGTGTACGAAGTCGCGGGCAACTGCTAGTTTATAATACTAGTGAGATTGTTAGATTTGTTACTCAGATTATGTGTTTTCTATATAGTATGATTTGTAGAGGTTTGGAAGGCTTTAGTACTATAGTATGTTGGAAGTTGTGGCTCAGCTCAAGTTATAAATCGCCTTTGTTATTGCATTGCAACCTCCCTTTTGTATGACAACACTTTGATTTGAGCGACGCGACGCGGTTATAGTTAGGGAGAACGCAAACCAAAGACAAAACGTCTTGTCGAACAGTTAGTGATGTGAAACTTCTCAGTAAAACTTTTTTAGTTACGATATGCTTCTTTTTATTTGCTGTTTTCGTTACTTGCTTATTTAATGAGAATCATCCTAAGTACTTAATAATATTATTAAGTACACTACATAATTACTCTATATTCTTATTTATTAAAAAACACAGTTTATTCTCTAGGTATGTGCGTATAAAGCAATGTTTAATAGGTAGGTACTAAACAATGCTATAATAGATAGGTAAACATACTTAAGAAAAGTCTGTCGTGTCAATTGATGTGAGTTTCGTTACAACGAAAACAGCATATGACGAGGAAGCATTCAGCATATGCTGTTTTCGTTATAACAGAAAATTTATTTTCACGTCACTAAGTACGCGACAAAACAGTTTTGTCGATAGATGTGCGTTGGCCCTTAGGGAGAACGCAAACCAAAGACAAAAAGTCTTGTCGAACAGTTAGTGATGTGAAACTTCATAATTTCGTGACAAACCATGTCAGTATAACTTTTTTCGTCACAATATGCTTCGTCTTATTTGCTGTTTTCGTTACTTGCTTATTTAATGAGAATCATGCTAAGTACTTAATAATATTATTAAGTACACTACATAATTACACTATATTCTTATTTATTAAAAAAGCACAGTTCATTTTCTAGGTATGTGCGTATAAAGCAATGTTTAATAGGTAGGTACTAAACAATGCTATAATAGATAGGTAAACATAATTTTATGCATGCGTCGTGTCAATTGATGTGAATTTCGTTACAACGAAAACAGCATATGACGAGGAAGCATTCATCTTATGCTGTTTTCGTTATAACAGAAAATTTATTTTCACGTCACTAAGTACGCGACAAAACAGTTTTGTCGATAGATGTGCGTTGGCCCTTAGAGAAGTAGGTACCTACCTACTTTTGACAATACAAAACAAGCGACAGATTGTGTCATCTTCTAGATTCTTTAGCAGAAGAGATCCTCATCATGTCGGTATGTATGTGTGCGTGTGCGTCGGTGAACTAGCCTCGACCTTGTGTTGTGTTGTGTGTCTATTAGTACCTTCCAATAAGTATCATCCAATGCTCGTCCAAACCAGTCGATATTTACCGAATCAATTGTCAGCAGTACTGTGCGTTGTGGTGAAGTGAAGCCATAGACTATGACTATGGGTGATCACGAAAATGTAGTTTGTTTGTCGTCATGGAGCTACGGACGCCCAAGAAGGAACCAGCTGGTGTTAACTTATAAGCTTAACTAGTAGGTAAGGATTTAGGTCGTCGGGCCTCGGAGCCGTGAGCCCATAATCCGGTGCGTAATGAAAGAGAGGTCGCGGGTCTCGTTAGTGGTATTGTATTGTATTGTATGTGGGGCAGGCCGAGTGCGGCCGAGCCTCATCACGAGTCGACCTTCGATCACTTCGATCAGCGGCGCTGCAGGCCCGCGCGCAGCCTGCGCATGCCGGCCGTCATGCACGCCCCAAACCTAAAGCACATGGCTTACTTACATTACCCATGAATGAGTCCATGACACGTTTGTGACATTAAGCAGGCGCAGGCGCAGGCGGGCTTGGCTGCGTCCGTATCGCGGCACATTTAGTGATTGCAGTAGGTACGGACTGTTTCCTAATCCCGGGACTTTTCAGTCATTACTTAGCTTGAGCGTTGCCGACGTGTGGTACCTATGTGAAGATAAAGACAAGACAAAAGTATTAATTCTGGAAATAGGATTTTATGTTCAAAATCCAGGAATTTGGAGACTGGCAATGGTTAGAATCAAAGATTAAAATCCCAGGGTTTCGGGATTGGAGATTGTAATACCTAGTCACCTCACATCACATCACCGCTGCACCGCACCGAGGCAATGTATTTCTATCGTGGTACGCTGGACGTGGATGTGGATTGGTTGCGGAATCACATTCAAACGCTTTCTGAATGATGTCGAAACCGTTCGAAAGCCGTGACATGATACAGAAATGATTAGAAATAGATAACATGGTAGTCGCGTTAATGTGATTCTCGCATGAATCAATTAAAATTATAATAGCGGGACGTGCAGTTCGTTGAATCAGCTTTATGTTATGCAAGGACGTTATGCAATCTACTGTACTGTATGCAAGGACGTGGTAATTGTACCCACGGACGGAGTATCTACTGTACTGTATGCAAGGACGTGGTAATTGTACCCACGGACGGAGTATCTACTGTACTGTATGCAAGGACGTGGTAATTGTACCCACGGACGGAGTATCTACTGTACTGTATGCAAGGACGTGGTAATTGTACCCACGGACGGAGTATCTACTGTACTGTATGCAAGGACGTGGTAATTGTACCCACGGACGGAGTATCTACTGTACTGTATGCAAGGACGTGGTAATTGTACCCACGGACGGAGTATCTACTGTACTGTATGCAAGGACGTGGTAATTGTACCCACGGACGGAGTATCTACTGTACTGTATGCAAGGACGTGGTAATTGTACCCACGGACGGAGTATCTACTGTACTGTATGCAAGGACGTGGTAATTGTACCCACGGACGGAGTATCTACTGTACTGTATGCAAGGACGTGGTAATTGTACCCACGGACGGAGTATCTACTGTACTGTATGCAAGGACGTGGTAATTGTACCCACGGACGGAGTATCTACTGTACTGTATGCAAGGACGTGGTAATTGTACCCACGGACGGAGTATCTACTGTACTGTATGCAAGGACGTGGTAATTGTACCCACGGGCGGAGTATCTACTGTACTGTATGCAAGGACGTGGTAATTGTACCCACGGACGGAGTATCTACTGTACTGTATGCAAGGACGTGGTAATTGTACCCACGGACGGAGTATCTACTGTACTGTATGCAAGGACGTGGTAATTGTACCCACGGACGGAGTATCTACTGTACTGTATGCAAGGACGTGGTAATTGTACCCACGGACGGAGTATCTACTGTACTGTATGCAAGGACGTGGTAATTGTACCCACGGACGGAGTATCTACTGTACTGTATGCAAGGACTTGGTAATTGTACCCACGGACGGAGTATCTACTGTACTGTATGCAAGGACGTGGTAATTGTACCCACGGACGGAGTATCTACTGTACTGTATGCAAGGACGTGGTAATTGTACCCACGGACGGAGTATCTACTGTACTGTATGCAAGGACGTGGTAATTGTACCCACGGACGGAGTATCTACTGTACTGTATGCAAGGACGTGGTAATTGTACCCACGGACGGAGTATCTACTGTACTGTATGCAAGGACGTGGTAATTGTACCCACGGACGGAGTATCTACTGTACTGTATGCAGTTCACGTGGCTCCTTCATCAGGTTGCGTTGGAATGGAATGGAATGGAATGGAATGGAAGGCTTCAGGAGCTCGTTCGCTGATATTACGAACAGATTGCTATTAATTATTAAAATAATTAATGAATACCTAATATTTACGACTGTAATCCCTAGACTTGTTTGACAGCTAGCTAGTGTTTGTATGGCTGCAATTCGTCCCAAGTAGGCCGAGTTTAAGTGGAACCAGTTATTTCCGCGAGCAATTGTACTCAATCTGTTGTCTAAGGGAGTTAGTCAGATACAACGTCCAAATAGTTAGCAAATGTTTGCTGTTCTCAAAAGTTTATTATACCTACCTACCTACCATGCATGTGACGAGTTGCAAGCCCATCGCCGCTGCTTGAATATAAATAGAAATAATATCAAACAATGTAGTAACGGTTAAAGATTGAAGGTGGTACCACCTACCTATGCCTATAGGTACCTAGTATGTATATGTATGTACACCAAACAAACGTACCCATCAGAAGAAAATGTCGGTGCTCACATTTTATTAGGGCTCTTTCAGTCGGCAATTAGGCAAGGTACGAGTAGAGTAGGCAAGGTACGAGTAGAGTAGGCAAGGTACGAGTAGAGTAGGCAAGGTACGAGTAGAGTAGGCAAGGTACGAGTAGAGTAGGCAAGGTACGAGTAGAGTAGGCAAGGTACGAGTAGAGTAGGCAAGGTACGAGTAGAGTAGGCAAGGTACGAGTAGAGTAGGCAAGGTACGAGTAGAGTAGGCACGGTACGAGTAGAGTAGGCAAGGTACGAGTGGAGTAGGCAAGGTACGAGTAGAGTAGGCAAGGTACGAGTAGAGTAGGCAAGGTACGAGTAGAGTAGGCAAGGTACGAGTAGAGTAGGCAAGGTACGAGTAGAGTAGGCAAGGTACGAGTAGAGTAGGCACGGTACGAGTAGAGTAGGCAAGGTACGAGTAGAGTAGGCAAGGTACGAGTAGAGTAGGCAAGGTACGAGTAGAGTAGGCAAGGTACGAGTAGAGTAGGCAAGGTACGAGTAGAGTAGGCACGGTACGAGTAGAGTAGTCAAGGTACGAGTAGAGTAGGCACGGTACGAGTAGAGTAGGCAAGGTACGAGTAGAGTAGGCACGGTACGAGTAGAGTAGGCAAGGTACGAGTAGAGTAGGCAAGGTACGAGTAGAGTAGGCACGGTACGAGTAGAGTAGGCAAGGTACGAGTAGAGTAGGCAAGGTACGAGTAGAGTAGGCAAGGTACGAGTAGAGTAGGCAAGGTACGAGTAGAGTAGGCAAGGTACGAGTAGAGTAGGCACGGTACGAGTAGAGTAGGCAAGGTACGAGTATAGTAGGCAAGGTACGAGTAGAGTAGGCAAGGTACGAGTAGAGTAGGCAAGGTACGAGTAGAGTAGGCACGGTACGAGTAGAGTAGGCAAGGTGCGAGTAGAGTAGGCACGGTACGAGTAGAGTAGGCAAGGTACGAGTAGAGTAGGCAAGGTACGAGTAGAGTAGGCAAGGTACGAGTAGAGTAGGCAAGGTACGAGTAGAGTAGGCAAGGTACGAATAGAGTAGGCACGGTACGAGTAGAGTAGGCAAGGTACGAGTAGAGTAGGCAAGGTACGAGTAGAGTAGGCAAGGTACGAATAGAGTAGGCACGGTACGAGTAGAGTAGGCAAGGTACGAGTAGAGTAGGCAAGGTACGAGTAGAGTAGGCAAGGTACGAATAGAGTAGGCACGGTACGAGTAGAGTAGGTGCACATTCTGTAGGAAAACCAAGCCTAACGTGGGTAGTTTGGCTTTTGTTAGTTTACGTACGTACTTAGCTCGGCTCTTAGTCTCTACGAATAGAATGAAGATAGGTGTAGATGTAATGTAGTACTGTACTGGGTAGTGTGGCCTAACATAAAAAAACCCCAATTATTAATAGTGATTTTGATAAAATGTTATAAGGATAATTTTTAGTGAAGTAATCATTGACCTCTAGGTAAATAATGTGCATCGTTATTTCCTTTTAAGTGCATACACGTAGCATGACATCATCAAAAATACCTATTAAAAGACCCATGTGGATGCTAAACTAAACTAATAATAATCTAATAAGCCCTTCAAAAATGGGCTTATTACACTGTGCAATCTCAAGTCTGGCTAACTAGCCACAAGCGTAGTGTAATAAGGGAAAGACAGGTAGACTGACTTACTAGTCAGCTCCAAGCACGGGCTAGCTAGCCTGACTTGATATTGCATGGTGTAATAAGAGTAAGACAGTAAGACCGTTCAGTCAGCGTCCGGCAGCCGCAGAGGAGGGTCGTGTCTCGCGGTGCCGTACCTACACAATGCCATGCGAAACAAAACGAGAAATGATCTTCAATGTTATCGATATCTATCATGACATGCCATATTCATGGGAGAAAAATCATACAGATATATGACTAAAATATGGGTGAAAGAGTATGATTCGCTCATATTTCTTAAATTTTGTTGAAATAGTCGCGGTAAGAGCTACCGCCATTTTCCGTAGCTTCAAAAGATTTTTCAAGACGCCCGTCAACGACGACGTCCGCCTTTCGAATGAGTAAGCGTGCGATATCTAGCGCAGTGTAATAGCAAGCCAGACTACGTTTACTCTAAGCACGGGCTAGTTAGCGTGACTTGAGATTGCACAATCTAATAAGCCCTAAAGATAAAATTGTCAACTGGGCCCATCCGGACCATCAACAGTGGGCCCAGTTGGTGAATTACTTATTTGTATTTTGAGAAAATTGTTTATTTATTGATGATTGCTATTTCATCATAAAGTTTTTACGTCCTAATAAACTGAAAAGTTAAAATTTTCAAACAAAAAATTTCTAAGTGTCGTTATCCTACTTCCTATCTTATCCTATCCTACTAATATTATAAATGCAATAGTTTAGATAAATAAATAAATATTCAGGGACATTTCACACAACACCCTCTAGTCCCAAACTAAGCAATGCTTGTAATATGGGAACCAGATGGCTGATAGAATACTTAGGTACATACTTTTTTTTTTGTAAATACATACTTATAATACATACTAACACCCAGACATAGAACAAACATCTATATTTTCCACGCACAAATGTTTGTTCTTGGTGGGGATCGAACCCACGACCCACAGCACGGAAGGCAGAGCTATTACCGACTGAGCTGTGACGCCTGTCAAATGTTGTTTGAAAAGATGTTTGGATGTTTGTGTTTCAATCACGCTTAAACTACTGAACCAACTTGGATGAAAGTTGGCATATATATAGTTCGTAACCTGGATTGACACATAGGCTACTTTTTTTTTATCTCGAATAATTAACAGGATCTACAGGATAAAATGAACGAAAAGGATTAGCAGCGCCAATTGGCAAGAGGATTTCATTGTCATGTCATGTCACGTCAGTTTGACAGGGCGTAGTACTACCTCTTTGGTCTAACGACTAGCGTTTGACATTCCAGTACGAGTTCAGTGTAATGAGGTGTAATGTCAAGTTTCTCAAAAAAGTATCCGCTCGGTACACGCACAGATAATTTAATGTACACGGAACCGGTACTCGCGTACGAAGTCGCGGGTAACTGCTAGTTTATAATATTAGTAGGATAGGATTAGTTTGTCGTTGCGTTGAGTGTACTTTCTACATCGTTTAAGCTGCAGTGCTGTACAGTACTGTAGGAAGCCTTACAAACTAGAACCTAGCCTAGCCTAGCATAGCCTAGCCTAGGAGAAGTAAATACTTAGTCAGGGGCGTCACCAACACCTAATAGGGGTGCCCCGACCCCGACAAATAGAACAATAAGCGTATACAGTACTGTTAGCATATACGCTATTTTTAATAATTTTAATTGTAATATTAAGTGATTTATATGATCTGAGTTCTTTATTGAATGGCTACCTGTGTCGCACAGCACAGAGTATCTGTATTTTTGGCTAGATGGCGCTGTGGAGAAGTTACATGAAATATTCTATTATATTTATTTTATTTTATTTTATATAAATGTCTAAATTATTCTTTTATTTTTATATGAATTTAATCTTAATAGTTGCATTTATTCGGAATTGTATAAGCCTTCACTCAATCCATTCGTTTTGATGATGTGCTTCCTAGGCGTGTCAAATGTCACCTAATTTATAGAACTGTCAATGAGAATGACTTGAGAAAAAAGATGAAGAAGCGATGGGATATTGATTTGCGATAATGACTGAAAGATAGGTAATTAGAGATTTAATTATAATGAATACAGGATAATTCTGATTTACTGAAGCCACTGAAGTTTAATTTACAAAGAAGGATCCACGAGTGTTACATGGTCGTAACAGAAGTTTGGGTACGTTAATATTTCAGAAGAGTGGAATATGAATTAGCCCACATTATGGTATGTACACTTTTATTTTGATCAGTAAATGATGTGCTTCATATGAATATTTGAAAAGTATGCTGTGAGTCATTTGTTTGTTTATTTGTTGAAAAATTGAGAACATTTTGACAAGTATGTAAATATAAAACTAGTAGGTATCTGTTCATCTAAAAACTTTATGACAACAGTCTATTGTATTTGTAGCGTATCATAATATAAACAATAGGTACGCACACGTAGTACATGTTGAACAGTACCTACCATTTGTATTATTCCATTGTATGTACAATTTGCTATTTGCTAGAGTTTGTAGGTTATGTTCCTGGAACAAAATTAGTTAGGTAAATAGTTTGATTTTACCTGGTACATCTGGTTGTGGATTAAAAAAAATTATGAATCTGATCGTAGACATGGTGATGAATCCCGGGGTATACATAATCTTGAACAATTTCTCCTGTTTCAACTGAGATCATAGTGTTTTCAAATAAGTACCTACTTGTACCCAAGTTGTATATCAACCCAACAACTGTTGGTACCTAGGTACCTACATTGCAATTGCACAGGCACATTGCACGGCTGATAAGAGTAGTTTGTATTCCCGAAGGAAGAGTCATATTTTAATAAAACAATAGTCTCTTTCGCTCAAGCATTTAAGTACCTACCTAGGAGTACTTAGTCTATCTCGCTCTAGCATTTCTTTTCTGATCCTACTATAATGTTACCGTTGATTGACTGTAGGCAAGTAATTGTTTGTCATGGCGTTGCGTGAACGTAACGTATTCGAATCATGTTGCGCGTCATCAACGCCAGCTCGACTGTAACTGTTGGTGTCGCCGCGCTTTGTATCTCGAATATGCAAGCGTTACGATACCAACGTTTACGATTGTCACATTTTGTTCGTTATCAAGGCACTGGTAGCATATGCACATACGATGAGCGTAATGGTGATGGTTGGTGATGGTGAGCGTAATGGTTTTAACGCGATAAGTACCTACAATGTTTTGTAAGTTCGATTCTTACAATTAAGTTAATAGTCGTTCGCTCTTATAAGTTAGCGGTCAACGTCGTGGTTACTAGAGCCGTAACGGATGGCTTAACGTGCCTTCCGAAGTACTGAAGCGCTCAGCCGTAAATGCCACTAGTGGTCACCCATCCAAATAGTGGCCGCGCGGAATGTCGCTTAACTTAGATCATCACTAAATATTGACAAAGCAAGCAACGCCACGGGTGTTTAGTAATAGTAAAACATGGGAGGTTTATCTAGATAGTAATTAAAAAATAATATAATATACTTACATTATCTACAAATATAAGCACGTTACGACTGTGGTAAATAAGTAGCACTACTAGTGTTCTAAGTTATTTCTTAAATACCTACTCATATTGCTTAGTGACGAAGTTTGTCTTAAATCTACTTATTAGAAAGAAAAAGTTTATTTCGTGTCACTAAAAAAAAATATATTAAAATATAAGTTGGCTTATTAAATTGACTACGTGAATACAAACACAGTCGCCACTCAGCATGTGCTATAGTAGTTTGTGACTACTATAGCGCTGGTCTTCCGTGACGCCAGAACCTATTTTACTTTGTTCGTTATGATGATTATGATAGTTACCTACTAGTTGATTTTTACGTAATAGAAAGTAGAAGTTACTTCAAGTACTCTCTGCGTCGAAATATTTCCTGATCATACACAGGTAATAATATCATTGTGATACCTAACCTATGTGACAATAAAATAAGTGACAATGTCACTATTTTGTTACATAGGTACCTACATAATATCATCGATAAAGATAGTCTGTACTTTTGTAATAAAACATACCTACTTACTTTATATTTAAGTATTACTAGCTCAACTGTTCGCTTCATTTATTTTGAGATCTCGTGATAAAAATGGATAGTACTCCTATTCACTGGCCAGGGATTGAGTACTTTGACAGAGACTGACTCTGCACAACCTGAGACTGTAGGCAGTAACGACGGTCTTGAAACTAACCTTGTCGATTTAATTACTTATAGAGTTGGTATAATTGTGGTATATTGTGTTATGTATCGATGTCATACTATATTGGATATGATTGCAGTGTATTTTGATTGATACAGTATGCTATAATATATTGATTTTATGAGTGTACTTATAGAACATGTGATGGGTATGATTATATATTACAATTATGTATTTGTACCAGTTGCATACTGTGTACCTGCATAACACCACTATGTACAGTGTATATGTATAACGCATACATAATATAATAATATACTATTTTGGCAATGGCTTTAGTCAATAATGCCATTGATCAGTAAATAATGAAATTCAATAATGAAGTTCAATAGTGAATATTCTATTAATATTACCAAATGGCTTCTTCTCTCGAACTACGTTACTAAAAAAAGTGTAGTTTGGTTTACAATTTCAAATATTATGATTATCTATAACTTAAATTATACTTATACACAATACCTACATCACAATGCTTGTTCATATTACACTGAGATATCGTGCTTAGTGGACGTGCTCAGTGAGACAATGCATTGTTATAGGCAGTGGTTACCATTTGGCATCGGATGAGCCGTCGTCGGCTTGTTCCATCATTTAGTAGTAAAAAAATATATATATTAATTGTTTATAACAACGTGTAAACAAAATTCACTTTGTATACAATAACTTGGAATAATAATGTGTTCATATTCACGTTCACTTGGCTAAAATATTAGTAATTTTTGTAAGTAAATATTTACAATAGGTACATATTAATAATTGAATCTAAGTTAGATTCAAAACACTTAGTAATCCGTAAAATTATGTGCAACAAATAAAATAATATTAAGTACACGTCTGTCAGTATACTTACGTTAATTTGAATGTTAACCACTTTAAACAAATTACTATAATACAAAATTTGTCTTTAATATCATTTTATATTGTCGAATTTTGCTAGTTTTAATATAGTTAAATTGTCAAGATGAATTATTACATCAAATATTATTTGAAGTAAAAGTACCTATTTTAATATCACTAAAAAAAAATAGAATACCAAATTGTGTTCTTTAAGTATAAAAGAGGTATTATTGGCGTTGTCCATTAAATAAAAATAAAATGTAATAAAATAAAACTTGTCAAATCTTGTTATGTCTTGCGGTTGATGATGAGTGTTATAATAATATGAGTAATCAGGGTATATTATTATGTGAATCCAAATTATATACTGACCATGGTTAAATGTATAAAACAGCCAGGACACATAAACAAATCATCATCAATCAATTAATAATATGTTACGATATTGAAATGTTGAGTTACTACTTTTTATGTTATATTATTATGATGAGATAAAGTATTAAATGATTTATGCACTGTTTGATATAATGCGAATTATAAACGTGACAGTAAAATAATGATATAAATCAATACAATAACTACCTATGTCATGTTTCGACGTTTTATGGTCTATAAGAAAAACAATAATCCGCACATTAATAGAATGTGAGTATGGAATGATAAATTACTTTATCAAAGCAGATTAAAAGTTTATCGGTAATGTAGATGAAGACATTATACTCGTACCTAACTAATTACTATATAATAAACTAATCTTAATATAAATCAAGATGGTCGAACGGTGATTAAGAACCCAACTAAATAAATAATTACATATATATTGTTTGAGGTCTAGTACCTAACTATTATTACTTTTCCGAAGAACAATATATTTTCCAATATATGTTTGGTACTGACTGATCCCGTACAGAAAAGGTTTCAGGTTATCAATTAACTAGATCTTTGCTGCATTAAGATGATTACAAACGATCTTTATTATATGAGAGTTTTGAGCATAAATAATGAATTGGGAGACATGCCACCGAATTACGTTGCTTATTGTATTCATAAAATATTTAGTCCTGAAAATGAACAGCAGTAATCCTTATAAATTTATTTTAACAACAAAACAATAAATATATATGTATGGGATCAATGCCTAATTCACTTTATATCGATCTTGTATTCTAACAATGAAAAATTGTATTCGAAAATTTAATAATAAGGAGAATCAGATAATAAGCTACAAAAAAAAACTGAATTCTGTTATACGCGCATATATTGCATTTAATTTGTCTATATTAAATTTCATTACAATTCGATTCTCAAATGAATGTTCTTCATAAGAAACCATTTTCAGTCAATCAAGCCATGTATAAATCTAAAATGATAATGAACAGATGAAATAAATTAGTCCAATTGTAGTCAATAATTCTAATATGAAGTTGTAATTTATAATTCAGTAGAATTACACTTTATTCTTAACTAGCAGATACCCGCAACTTCGTATGCGAGTACCGTTTTTGTGTACATAATATATCTGTGTATTATATTATCTATGCGTGTACCGAGCGGATAGTTAATATTAAAACAGTATATTATTATAATAATATATTTTTATTCAGAAGATGATATTTTAAGCATTGTTAAATTATCAGGGTGCTTAAAAGCTAAATATTTTAAGTTACCGGTACTGATAAGTACCTACCTAGTTATGGACTCAATTATTTTTAGTATTTATTAACTATACCTATATGTTACAGTAATCACTATGAAGAAAGTGAAATATGCTGCTATTTTGCGGTGATCACATGTTGGTGAAAGTGAGACATACTGCTATATTGCAGTGATCACTATGAAGAAGATGTATAAGTGAAATATGCTGCTGTATTGCGGTGATCACTACCAAGTAAGTGAAATATGCTGCTATATTGCGGTGATCACTACCAAGTAAGTGAAATATGCTGCTATATTGCGGTGATCACTACCAAGTAAGTGAAATATGCTGCTGTATTGCGGTGATCACTACCAAGTAAGTGAAATATGCTGCTATATTGCGGTGATCACTGTGCAAGTATTTGCGAGACGTGTAGTATTGCATGTCATTAAATTAATATGTAGCAAAAACGATAAGACGATTCTAAATGATCCTTGTGATTTTGTTGAATGTAGAAATTTTGACTTTGACTTTGATCAAAACCGATATAGTTTTAATATACACGTATTAAATTATTATTTATGACAATAAAATCATTCTTCAATAATAAAATCACTAAGTAAGCTGTTGGTAAAGTCTTACTTAATTTACACTATTAGAATAAAAGTAATTTAAAAAAATATATCATTGAAAATTTTACAGCTTTATTCGAAGAAGTAGCTGAAAACTTCATGTAATTTATATTTGTTTTATATTTACAGGTATTCCAGCTTTTAGGTACTCACCATATTTTGCAGCAGCAACGATGATCTACTTATGACGTAAAATAATGAAATAATTTTAAATAAAATAAAAATATACATGGGCGACTAATTATGAAAGGTATATTTTTAAAGATTATTAATAACTTATTCATTTTCACAGATCCCATTCCGGTTATCATACATATTTGGACAGCGGCAACTATAACTTACATTCTTTAAAATTGTGTTTCTTTATTAACTTAATTAGTTTTGAAAATGAATGCATCATTGTTTTAATACTAATAAAGTATTTACAATATTTATAATATGTACAAAATACACATGAAGCAGTTGAGCTATCTACACACCGTTGCAAACGATTTATAGATAGCTCAACTGATCCAAATCAGTACCAATCGGAAGCGTGCCCAAGACACTGGCTTTAATTGTGTTAGTTAATTAATTAATTAATTTGTTTAAATTGCTTTATAAGTGTTCATATTATAGCTAGTACTTTAGTAATTATAATAGGCATTTAAATGAAAATAATGTAACTGTTACATCATAAAGAAATGAACTATATACTAATACAGTGTTAGTATAATTTATGCTTAGCTAAAATATTCTTTTTATATACATTTCATATATTATCATTATAATTTGTGAAGTTGTTGAAATAATTAGATAGCAAGTACATAATACTATGTAAAATATAAAAGCATAATAATATTACCTATAAAATATTACTATGCATATCGGTCCAAACCGTCTTGTTATTAAAATTTTTATTTATTATTAAACATTATGAGGAGGTAAAGTTTTGGATTAGTTAAGATTTTGGAACTGCTTAATCAATGTATTCGGTGCTATAGCCTAGTGCAATAAAATAGTTGATAGGTCAATATAATGTAATCTCAATATCCAATCTGATAAACTACAGGGCAAGTCCAAGATAAACATTGTTATTAATTTCTATATTATTCTGTTATCGTGTTATAGGTATAACTAATCATAACATTATGTTCATATAGCTCATTCGTTCTAAGTATAAACAGTCGTGTGGCTCTATGTATTCCAAGAATACATAGAGCCAAAATTTTCTAATTTATCTTATCTTGTTGTTTACTAAATTTTGTTTGGTTTACCGCTAAAGAAAGTATGTTATAATTATAATTATGGTAATTTTATTTAAAATAATTGTAATTGTAATTTTGTATAGGTACCTAATTAATGTATGATTTGATTTTATATCGTAAATTAATGTAAATATCTTTTAAATTTTATAGACTACAGATTTTATATTTTTTTCAATTCTATAAACTAAGGTTACCTATATTATCTATCCACCGTGTATTTATTAACATCAATTTGTACTGTATAGAGACATACACCTAGTGGAATGGCCGGGTCGGAATAGAGACATTCCGTTAATAGGACGGCCGACTGTTAGCATATACGCTATTTTTAATAATTTTAATTGTAATATTAAGTGATTTATATGATCTGAGTTCTTTATTGAATGGCTACCTGTGTCGCACAGCACAGAGTATCTGTATTTTTGGCTAGATGGCGCTGTGGAGAAGTTACATGAAATATTCTATTATATTTATTTTATTTTATTTTATATAAATGTCTAAATTATTCTTTTATTTTTATATGAATTTAATCTTAATAGTTGCATTTATTCGGAATTGTATAAGCCTTCACTCAATCCATTCGTTTTGATGATGTGCTTCCTAGGCGTGTCAAATGTCACCTAATTTATAGAACTGTCAATGAGAATGACTTGAGAAAAAAGATGAAGAAGCGATGGGATATTGATTTGCGATAATGACTGAAAGATAGGTAATTAGAGATTTAATTATAATGAATACAGGATAATTCTGATTTACTGAAGCCACTGAAGTTTAATTTACAAAGAAGGATCCACGAGTGTTACATGGTCGTAACAGAAGTTTGGGTACGTTAATAGTACAGTACAGACAGGCAGGCAGGCAGGAGGGCAGGCAGACAGACAGGCAGGCAGGCAGGCAGGCAGGGTGATCCTTCAAGTAACATTATACTTATATAGGTGATTGTACTAATTAGGTAGGTATTCTAAATTCAAATTAATTATCGATTAATATTTAAGGGCTATCGACAAACCAGTCCCAACGAAAGTAGCTCCGAACAAGATGCGCTTGCGCAGCCTCTCTGCGGCCGATCTGACTGCGCGTTGTGTTTCATTTCTCTTCTTCCCTCAATTTAATTGATGGTTGGCACTTGTCGGATCGGTTTCAGTTGGATATTTAAAAAATACAATTGTCATTTTTGTTTAATGCCTGTTTGGTGATACTCGTCTACGTGGTTAGTACCTAGCTTAGCTACCTACCTAGATACCACTTCTTCTTTATTGAGAGTTGTTTTAATAAGCTATAAGTTACTTAATATAGAAATGAGCGACATAGTTGTGCAACATAGCGTGCTAGCCCGACGCGAGACGAAGCTTACATTACATTACAGCGAAGTACTTAGGTACCTACCGGTACATAACCGGCGGCAGCTACTGAATGTCGGCGTGACCGCTTCCCGAATGTCACAGAAAGGTACGCGGCGTGTCCTTTCCGTGGCGACGCGACGCAGCTGTTCAGCATTCTGTAATAAAAAGGTTCCAATCCAAAAAAAATCTACAGAACCTTCCTAATCTGTTATCTTGTCTTTTAGGGCTTTTAGGTAAGTTTATTTGAAGAGCTCACAATATCGCGCAATATAATAATAGCGCAACTAATTACATGTAGGTAAGCGTACAGTACAGTACAGAGTGTCTCACTCTGAACCAATTTAGTAATTTTAGCGAAACTTTAATAAGCCCTCGTAATTATCCCATTCAGTGATTTGGGAGTATCATTACTGATAGGATAAGGCGAGTTGATGGTATCTAACCCCCCCCCCCCCCCCTGTCATAATTGCAGTAACCCCCGCGCGGTGGAGATTTTGATAGCAGCTAGCTCACTCACCGTAAACGCGAGCAGATCCAGAAACCCAAATCTACGAGAAATGGTTTTCCGGCTGATGATGACAGTGACTAAAAGCTCAGCCCAGCATCATGTAATCTGGCTAGGGGCTTCACATTATTGCAGCATAATAATCATGGACGGACTTAGATTGTATTAATCTGCATTGTAGTGGGCTGGCTTTTCCCGCGGCTGCTCTCTATCGCTAAACACTGTTATCATCTCCGAGGTGGCAATTATTTAATAGTTCACCTCGTTAGGCTCAGTGCGCGTGCGCGCGCGCTTCTAAACATCCAAACATCTAAACTTTCGCATTTATAATATTAGTAGGATAGGATAAGATAGGATATCTATCCAGGGGGGTGATTCTAGACCGATAGATATTTTATCACGATAGATAAATATCCCTCAAAGTGTCAAATTTCAATAGATATAAAAATTTGCAATAGATATCGTATTCTGGACATATCACTGTAGATATATATCGACCGTTAACCGATAGACATGTATCGACTGGTCGGCAGCAGTAGATATTGAGATCTCTACTAGACATTTCAGTATCTACCTAGTGTCAAATAGAAATCTACTTTCGGTAAAAATCCAAACGGACGAACTTATCATAGAATATGTGGCGAAATCAACTTGTGGAGGCTGAAATTGACTCTTGTTTGTATCCTAGAGCCTAGGCGATGCGCCCGCTGAAATTTTACCTACTACCTACCTAGGTCACCCCCACAAGCCTGCGAAGCCCCTAGAAAACTTGTGTTCTTCAATGTTACTCTGACTACCTACCTTTGCTACAAATCTAAGCCTGCCTAAATGATCAGTGGATGCGGGACTAAAACTACAAGCTAGGTAGCCTACCTACTCACTTTTAAATTAATTAAAACGACATAAGTATACATAATATTTCTTTATTTTCATATAGTCCAAAATGTAAGTAGGTATGTTTATCAAACACTATCAAATCACTGTCTCCAAAACCGTTGTTTCTTATGTATTGCTCTTCATGGATGATTCTTGCCACGTTTTCTAATACCAAGCATGGGGAATTTTCCCCTATGTGATGCATCCACAGAAGGACTCATCCAACAATGCACGAAAATCACATTTGCACTAAACTTTTTTCTCTCGTAATATGCCTTCAAATAGTTTATATGAGCGGAGTTTTTCGAGCTGCAACGATTTTTTGGTATTATCTAAGTATTTTAATAGTAAACAATAAAAATCAAAAGGAAATTGAAATGAAAATTTTTGTTTTGTTTGGAAAAATTTCTCTGATTGCCGCTTCTTCTTTTTTTTTTTTTGCCCCCCTTGTGCAGGCAGAAGGTCAAGATAACATTCCATTTCTTGTGAAAAATGTGAGACGAAATTACTATTAAATGAGTATTTGTACAAAAATACCTATTTTAAAACAACAATGAGATTTACTATTAAAACATTTACTAGAAAATATAACTTTTATTACGACCAAACAAAGTTATTCGGTTAAATACTAAATGTATATAATAACTGAACGCATTTCGGTGGAAACAAATCTAGATAGTCTGTGGAAACCGGTGTAAGTGTAAATGAACTTTTTGAATAAACCTCCTTTGTGATATATCTACTAAAGCAAAAGTCTATTGCCGGCTAGAATACGTATTTTAGCGTGGAGTAGAGATATTTGTAGAGATTTCAAGTGATATGATATAATTGCCTATAGATATAAAATCTCTATATCTATCACCAATATCTATCGGTCTAGAATCACCCCCCAGGGGGGTGATTCTAGACCGATAGATATTTTATCACGATAGATAAATATCCCTCAAACTGTCAAATTTCGATAGATATAAAAATTTGCAATAGATATCGTATTCTGGACATATCACTGTAGATATATATCGACCGTTAACCGATAGATATGTATCGACTGGTCGGCAGCAGTAGATATTGAGATCTCTACTAGACATTTCAGTATCTACCTAGTGTCAAATAGAAATCTACTTTCGGTAAAAATCCAAACGAACGTACTTATCATAGAATATGTGGCGAAAACAACTTGTGGAGGCTGAAATTGACTCTTGTTTGTATCCTAGAGCCTAGGCGATGCGCCCGCTGAAATTTTACCTACTACCTAGGTCACCCCTACAAGCCTGCGCAGCCCCTAGAAAACTTGTGTGCTTCAATGTTACTCTGACTACCTACCTTTGCTACAAATCTAAGCCTGCCTAAATGATCAGTGGATGCGGGAATAAAACTACAAGCTAGGTAGCCTACCTACTCACTTTTAAATTAATTAAAACGACACAAGTAGACATAATATTTCTTTATTTTCATATACCTAGTCCAAAATGTAAGTAGGTATGTTTATCAAACACTATCAAATCACTGTCTCCAAAACCGTTGTTTCTTATGTATTGCTCTTCATGGATGATTCTTGCCACGTTTTCTAATACCAAGCATGGGGAATTTTCCCCGATGTGATGCATCCACAGGAGGACTCATCCAACAATGCACGAAAATCACATTTGCACTAAACTTTTTTCTCTCGTAATGTGCCTTCAAATAGTTTATATGAACGGAGTTTTTCGAGCTGCAACGATTTTTTGGTAATTATCTAAGTATTTTAATAGTAAACAATAAAAATCAAAAGGAACTTGAAATGAAAATGTTTGTTTTGTTTGGAAAAATTTCTTTGATTGCCGCTTCTTCTTTTTTTTTTTGCCCCCCTTGTGCAGGCAGAAGGTCAAGATAACATTCCATTTCTTGTGAAAAATGTGAGACGAAATTACTATTAAATGAGTATTTGTACAAAAATACCTATTTTAAAACAACAATGAGATTTACTATTAAAACATTTACTAGAAAATATAACTTTTAATACGACCAAACAAAGTTATTCGGTTAAATACTAAATGTATATAATAACTGAACGCATTTCGATGGAAACAAAATCTAGATAGTCTGTGGAAACCGCTGTAAGTGTAAATGAACTATTTGAATAAACCTCCTTTGTGATATATCTACTAAAGGGGGGTGATTCTAGACCGATAGATATTGGTGATAGATATAGAGATTTTATATCTATAGGCAATTATATCATATCACTTGAAATCTCTACAAATATCTCTACTCCACGCTAAAATACGTATTCTAGCCGGCAATAGACTTTTGCTTTAGTAGATATATCACAAAGGAGGTTTATTCAAATAGTTCATTTACACTTACACCGGTTTCCACAGACTATCTAGATTTTGTTTCCACCGAAATGCGTTCAGTTATTATATACATTTAGTATTTAACCGAATAACTTTGTTTGGTCGTAATAAAAGTTATATTTTCTAGTAAATGTTTTAATAGTAAATCTCATTGTTGTTTTAAAATAGGTATTTTTGTACAAATACTCATTTAATAGTAATTTCGTCTCACATTTTTCACAAGAAATGGAATGTTATCTTGACCTTCTGCCTGCACAAGGGGGGCAAAAAAAAAAAAGAAGAAGCGGCAATCAGAGAAATTTTTCCAAACAAAACAAACATTTTCATTTCAATTTCCTATTGATTTTTATTGTTTACTATTAAAATACTTAGATAATTACCAAAAAATCGTTGCAGCTCGAAAAACTCCGTTCATATAAACTATTTGAAGGCACATTACGAGAGAAAAAAGTTTAGTGCAAATGTGATTTTCGTATTGTTGGATGAGTCCGCCTGTGGATGTATCTCATAGGGGAAAATTCCCCATGCTTGGTATTAGAAAACGTGGCAAGAATCATCCATGAAGAGCAATACATAAGAAACAACGGTTTTGGAGACAGTGATTTGATAGTGTTTGATAAACATACCTAGGTACTTACATTTTGGACTATATGAAAATAAAGAAATATTATGTATACTTATGTCGTTTTAATTAATTTAAAAGTGAGTAGGTAGGCTACCTAGCTTGTAGTTTTATTCCCGCATCCACTGATCATTTAGGCAGGCTTAGATTTGTAGCAAAGGTAGGTAGTCAGAGTAACATTGAAGAACACAAGTTTTCTAGGGGCTGCGCAGGCTTGTGGGGGTGACCTAGGTAGTAGGTAAAATTTCAGCGGGCGCATCGCCTAGGCTCTAGGATACAAACAAGAGTCAATTTCAGCCTCCACAAGTTGATTTCGCCACATATTCTATGATAAGTTCGTCCGTTTGTATTTTTACCGAAAGTAGATTTCTATTTGACACTAGGTAGATACTGAAATGTCTAGTAGAGATCTCAATATCTACTGCTGCCGACCAGTCGATACATGTCTATCGGTTAACGGTCGATATATATCTACAGTGATATGTCCAGAATACGATATCTATTGCAAATTTTTATATCTATTGAAATTTGACACTTTGAGGGATATTTATCTATCGTGATAAAATATCTATCGGTCTAGAATCACCCCCCTGATAGCAACCAAGAGCATTATTGTTTATATTTTTATGTGAATCGAAATCGTTTGTCTACATTCATAAATGTCTATTATTGAAGATGACACATGATTAATGCGACGACGGACGTGCGTGAGCCGTTAAAGTGACAACTCTAAATTAATCACGCATAATGACGTCACTAGACCCGACGACGACGCGACGTGCCCGCGCGTGACGCTCGTGATGTGTAGGCACTACCTACCTATACTATACGAGAGACTGGTTTCCTTGAAGCTAAGTGAACTGTTACTGAATTTGTACATAAGTACCTACTACTACTACCTACCTATGTATGTAATGGTGTATCAGAAAATTAACTTTTGAACATAAAAAAACTTCCAGCAAATTATAATGATCGATTATAATCGTTTATTTAATCTGTTTCCAAAAAATAACATTATACCTACTCTCTCAATTTGTTGGTCGGTAAGTAAAGTAGGTATTATACCTAAGCTCAGTGACACATGTTTCACTAAAAACAATCTATTACGATTGGTGCTACTTTTTACACTTTTATAAAAAAATTATACGCAGACATAAGTAGGCAATCAGAATGAGAATTTTTTTTATTGTATAATACTTTACTCCCACCACCAGTTTCGCATCCACTAGCCAGCAGCCAGCAGCCAGCAGCCAGCAGCCAGGAGGCACCATCTGCCCTCGCTGCAACATCTGAAGGAAATAATAAACTGGCTACCCCCCCCCCCTCTCCCACCCCCGCCACCCCCCGCCCCCGGGCCTGCCAGTAAAGGATAAGATAACATCGGAGAAAGATCATTGTTCTCCACCTCGGGCTATCAAATGCATAATATATTATGTATTTAGGGTTCTTTGTTCATACCTACATACATACATACTTAACATACATAGGTACACAGGATAAAACCTTACAGCCTACTTAGATACTTTAAGTAGGTATATACAAACTCTATGTACTTATGCATGCAGATTCAATCTTAATACCTACCTTACTCTTAGTACCTAACCTATCCTATCCTACTAATATTATAAATGCGAAAGTTTAGATGTTTGGACGTTTGTGTTTCAATCACGTCGAAAATACTTAACTAACTTGGATGAAACTTGGCATATATGTAGTTCGTAACCTGGATTGACACATAGGCTACTTTTTATCCCGAATAATTAACAGGATCTACAGGATAAAATGAAAAAATGGGATTAGCAGTGCCAATTATTAGCAAGAGGATGATGTCATGTCATGTCACGACAGTTTGACAGGACGTAGTACTACCTCTTTGGTCTAACGACTAGCGTTTGACATTCGAGTACGGGTTCGGTGTAATGTCAAGTTTCTCAAAGAAGTATCCGCTCGGTACACGCACAGATAATATGATGTACACGGAAACGGTACTCGCGTACGAAGTCGCGGGTAACTGCTAGTATCTAATATATTAGCGTGTATTCGTCCAAGGTTTTAGCCCTCGGTAAGATGAACCGTTTGTATTCGTAGACAAAACCTATCAAAGGTAGAGAACAGAGAACGAAACAATTCAAAACAGATTAAACTTTTGTTTTTTAAGGAACGGTTATTACCATCACCGCAGCATCAGCACCATGATATTGCAGCCATATTTCATCCATCAAATTGTTTGTAGGTACCTACCTAGCCTCGAATAATAAAAGCTATTCCATTTCCAAGTAAAAAGTTCTCATGGCGATACAAATAAGTACAAGTACCTATCGCGTCCCAGGAGTGCATGCCTCCTCCATCTGTGTCGCGTCTCGCGAACCAACTACCTGCCTACATCAGCATACTGCACCGCTATGCACTAACTATGCACTATTCCACGGCTTGTTACTATACAAACTACTACTATTACCTATTCTACGGCTAAAAGTAGTAATACTTCAGTTTCAGTGGTAACTAGGTACGAGTCTGTGAGCACGTGGGAACGGACTTGCGTGTACTGAACTGAACATATGGCGAATTGGCGAAATAGTACATTGATGTCGTAAAGTCATAGCTAACAGTTACTTTATGAGGATGATGAGCCGTGCCGCGTGATGAGCGTGATGTGATGACAGAATGAAAGATGGTTCTGTAGGTAAATAGTTTGATAATCATTAGTAGATAATGATGGAGAAAACACAAAAGGTTAGTAGGCCTATTACTTACTATAGGTACCTAACCTACTAATGAGGAAGATGAGTTAGGCATTTTTTCCTGTTTTTATAGCTTAAATCAAAAGTCTAGAAGATTGTAACTGTGAAAGAATTTTGGCGATAGCTCAAAAACTGAATTTTCTACGATTTTTTAAACTAATTTTTAAATTAATTTTTTGCGTCGGGGGTTAAAAACATTGCTAATCACGTCGATAACACAATCTTGCTCATTACCAGTCTTACCTGATATACAAAATCAATGAAACACTAAGAAATAGTAGCTCACGTTATACTGGTATAAGAACCAAATGTTTCAAACTACAATCAATATGTGCCTGAGAACCCTTCAAAATGCGTGTCGAGGGCTGATAAACATCCTCATAACTTGGAAACCGCTGCACCGATTTCTACCAAACTTGGCTTAGAACTATGCCAGATTTATCTGCTTTCCATTTCAAGAATAGTTATAAAAAAATTACGAGTGATTTTTTGGAGCTACGAGCCTTGAAAGGTACAGACACATAGACACAAAAAAGCCTCAAACTTAGAACACCTTTCTTCTTCAGTCGGTGGTTAAAAAGTTTATCTGAAGCGTTAAACGTGTCCTTAGGACTTAAAGGCACAATATTACATAAAAATATTGGTACTTTTCTCCCAATTTTTCAGAAATATAAATAGAAACGTAAAGGCAGAAAACGCGTAGAAAGCGCGGGTGAGCGGTCGGACCCGCTGACGTCACACGCGAAATCGCCGGGCTCAAAACACATTTTGAAAATCCAAAGTTTAAAAAATCGTAGAAAATTCAGTTTTTGAGCTATCGCCAAAATTCTTTCACTGTTGTGTTTTGGACGTAAAAATCTATCGATCTACATTAAAAAAAAAATACGCTCATCTTCCTCATTACTAAGGTATGTACCTATAGGCAGACATCATGTAGCACTCGGCCAATGTTAAATCAATCATCTTACAGCTACACAAGGTTCTTTTTACAATTTTATTCTGAAAATATTTCCTAAAATAGGTAGGTAGAGGTACCTAAGTAATCTTGAAAATAATTTTGATTCAATATCAAGAAAAAATTGGAGTTTTTGTGAAAATATGTGGGGTGGTCGGCGACTGTACCGAATGCTGTGCTATTATTTGTTCCCACCAATAATATGCGTAATTTAGAGTAGATGTCGTGTCGACCCCACAGGAATGTAGCGTCCACTGGTCCGTGCCAGCAGTGCCAGTGTGGTGAGCGACCGCGACGCATCCTATCATCTCTCGCGTGTATCGAGTTCGACTGCGCACTCGTCGGCTGTTCGTCTGGCACAAGCACCACTCGAGCTTCACCGCGCGCAAAGTTGGAACAATCTGCCAAATTTGGAGCAAATAATGTTCGAGGAGAGTCAAAACTCGGACTCAGAGGTCCGTCTAGAGGGGATGAAAATAAGATCTTAACATACTTACTGAATTCATAGAACATGACCATCAGTAAACGAATCGAAAGTCTATTAGACGTCATGTGCCATGTTATCAGCCGAGAGGTACGCTATTATTTAATCTGTGCCAGCTCAAGTATCTACTCAACTTCCTTTAGCGAGAAGCAAGTCGGAACGGCCAAGAGGGAGTCGCGTAAGGGGGCGGGTTCCGCATCTCGACAGATTGCAATGTGATGAACGGAGGCAAATTACATTTTGTTACGTACTTGCGATGCACTGAGTCACTTGTTATCTCACTGCAGCGCTGTGGAAGGGTTAGATACCCGCAGGCTACTACTGTGAATGTGGAAGCAGTAAGTGCTTATGTAACTCTTTTCTTATCTTGTTGCCTATTTTCTACTCACTCTACGACAAAATACGGACGTGGGCTTCTACTCCAATGTTCTATTTGGATTCTACATTCGGGTTATCACCACAGCCACCGCCTACAAAGCCTACAGAATGTATGAAAAATACTGAAAAGTCGCTGTCTGTGACGCGTGGCTATATATATATATCTATATAGTGCTAGTTGTATTATCAGGCGTCCAACTGCCAAGAGAACCCTGAAAAGTAACATAAACAGTAAAACAGCGAATACGCCGTTCCCATAACATGGCAGCAGCAACATGCCATGCGGCGTGCTATACCTACCTACCTACCCAGCCAGCCTTCCTGTACATTGTATGTATATATGGCAAGCGCAAGGCGCGGCTCCGGTATGCTATGCGTGCTGTGACTGATGGAAAACAAACATACCTATACCAGAACCCACCACGCAGCGAGCTACTTTCCTATGTATTACGTACACCGATTTGAAAGGAATGGAAAGGTGATGGTGCGTGCGATCTCCACCAACCCCCCCAACAGTTCTTACAAACTAACAAAGTTTACATCAACAACAGTACAAACTTGTTTCTGCCACCAAAATTGGACGGGTATGGGTACATTGATTGGGTACGTTCTCAGAGTAATGGCCGGCTTACACACTCGTGAGAAAGTGCAGACTAAAAAGAGTCTAGTGCTAAATGCTACTGCATTAGGAAATTAAATCAGTTTGGTGTGGAAAGCTAGAGGCTGATACTGACACCTGCACGATACCGTCATTTCAAACAAAAATATCGGTGTCAGCGCCAACACGGTGGGAAATCGTAACTCTTCTTTCGCTATTATCGTGTCGTGTCGATGGAAGCTTGAAAATAAGCATGCTTGTATAGCAGCCCGCAGCAGACTAGCTGTGACTAAACTAATGCAAGGAGAGTTCAGTGAAGGTTCTGCTGTGTTCAGTTCACTGTCCATCAGGTGCACTGCGCGTTAGTATCAGCGCTCGCAGACGGTAATTAATTGGGTCCATTGCCTTCGACCGCGCACTCTAATGCTATGCTTTGGAGGTGAATCGGTTCCGAGGTCCGAGGGCGATCATAGCGTGTAATTGCGATGTAACTAATTTCCGTTTCACAGATTTTAGTCCAGTTGAGTACTTAGTTCCTCATTTGGTTTTCCTTGATTCGTCGCGAGTCGGTTTCGGTCAGTGTACAAACGCCCAATCAATCAAATCATAGTGAAACATCCATTCCGTTTCACACAAATGTCTACTTTTTGCGCGGAAGTCTGCGAGTATTGCAAAATGTCTGAAATTAGAAAGTTTTACAAGCATCGTCACATTCGTCACAACAAAGAAACAATCCGTGGATAATTGACACGTTGCTGGTTCGACGGCAGCTCATTATCTTCCAATTATCTTCAAGGTTAATATCGATGGGATTATAATAGCCTTTCTTAATCAGTAGTCTGTGTTATTTTTCCACTCACAGAACTACAGTGATGCTAGGCAAAGAAGGCGTCCCCAGACCCTTCCAGTAAGAGCAGAGGGAATTTTAAAATTGGATTACGAGCTCGCTACATTCACCTGTTTTAGAGTGTGTTGGGTTGGAGTGAATATGCAGAGCTGGAGGTATACTTACTTACCTGCTAGGAATACACTTGACTAGGCGGTGTGTTGTGTTGTGTACTAAGCTGATTGTGTAGTGTAGGGTCCCCGCTGAGATGAGGAATCGGGCGAGAGAGCGGAACCAAAGCCTCGTATTACTCGGTGGAACCCTGAGGCTGAGATATCGCGCCCATTCCTACTTGTTACGGCTCTCTGATTGCGGTTCCATTACATGTCTTGAATTCCAAAACGTTCATACCGAAGGCTTTTTCTAGAGTTAATGACGGCATGACATCAAAATATTGAAGTAGTTACGCAACGCACAGCCTAAATCTAAGAACACGAGGCATGAAAAGTTTTTCTGAAAAAAAATCCCAGAGTGTGTAGCGGGGGCTTGCACTGTAACTGAAATCTATTTACCTGCAGTAGGTAGGTACCTACAAGTTATACATTGATGCAGCTGCTTCGGTTCTGATAGTTACACTCGTAAGTAGCTATAACATCTTTCCCTTCTTCGGTCACGTAAACCCCGTGAGATATAACACTCATCCATCGTTCCGGAAGACTGGCTGCCGAATTGCGCCTGTTACGACCTCCTGTGATGTCGGCGATGGGGAGGGCTAGAGGAGGGGAGGGGGAGGAGGGGTGGGGAGGGGTTGACAGTTGAAAAGGGTTGCAGTTTAGAGGGCTTTGCATTTAATAGATGGAATCAGTTGATTGATTGTGATAAAGGGTTGTCACCAGAGCCGTTTAGACGGAAGACTTGACAGTTGCTGCCTTGCTTGTAGTCTTGGACGAATACACCAAGCTTGTAGTAGAACTGCTGGGTCCAGGTCCTGGTGAGTCTCTGTGGCTTGCACTTTTGAACATGTTTGTATGCGAGGTCCAACATATCGACATCTCGTTATTTGTAAGTACTTAGCATTACATTTATTTTGGTACTATACCTCCTGTAAGTTAATTAAATTATTATTATTAATTAAATTAAATAAAAACGTAGAGGTATTGGATGTTTAGTCTCAAGGAAACGGTCATATGTAATTGTTCTCTGCTTTGAATATATTAAATAAGTATATAAGTGTTGTGTGCAAGGCGTGCCCGGACCCGGAGCCGGAGCCGGAGCCGGAGCCGGAGTGTGTCCGGAAACTTGGGAACGAAGACGGGATCCGCCGCCAGTAGTCAAGTCAGCCGTCGGCAGCGTGACCTCATCACTGATCCTATCTCCAATAGTCTACATCTGCTCTACGGGAAGCATGACGGTAATGAGGTAATGCTCTATGTCTGCCTCTCCTCGAATACTATAGAATAAGTAATGATTTCGCAATATCTGATTGATTATAGCTAACGTCTTTATAAGTTGGTTTGGTAGGAACATTAGCATACTTGCGTTAGTTTAGCTTATGACACGACAGGCACAATGCACATGTTTTGTGATTATCTTGCATTCCTGAGGACAGCCTGAAGCGATGAATGCCAAGACTACTTTTTGTGCATCTCCTGCGCTGACGGCAGAGGGACATAGGTAGGTACACTTGGTAAGGTACCAAAGAAGTCGACGCTTCTTTTTGGTGAATTTGTCTTTGAGTAGGTGTGTGTGTGTGTGTGTGTGTGTGACCTACCTTCCTACTTCCGTACTTCCATTAATGCTGAGTAGGACGCATGCGATCATAAATACTTCAAATGCAATAACGCAAAAATGCATGCATATTACAAAACAATATCAATAACGCACGCGATATCGCACTACTGATGGGGGCAATGTAGGGGGGCAATTTGGGGGGAGCCTTGAAGCCTTAAGCCTTAACTGCGTCTTCTCGGCCGAAGCTCTACTAACTCTGCTCATATTTATTTATTATGAGATGAGAAGAAGTAGATTGCCCACCTGATGTGTGCTAACCTTTGCCTATAACAATACATGTTCTCACTGACCACATATACTGAGAACGTGCCCTGTGAGGCACTGCGTCCATCAATCTGAGACATAAGTGCCTGTAATTTCACTGGCGACCATACCCTTCTAACTGAAAAACCGGATTACGAGCATCACTGTGCGGCGCACGAAATAGGTTCGGTGCTAGTATTTCCCCGGACTAGCTCTTTCAGAAGAAGCTCTAGGTACTACTAATTTTATATAATTGCAGTACCTCCCAGCACTCAGACAGAGGCTTCAATGTCTGGATTGGGCAAATGTCGTTCAATGTCGTTTTTGCGTCCTCCTCGGATCTACTAGATCGATCTCGCGCTTTGTACCGACCTCATAACAATAACAAATAGCTCAGAAGTGTAACTCCGTATTGTAACCAACCCATGATGACCAAATCGAACCTGTCTTCTGTGCTTTTGCCAGCACGAGGTACATACAGTACTGCACTGCACTGCACTGATTTGTGGACGGTGCTATCCTTGTGCTTCTATGAGGTAACAACGAGGTGCACGCACAATACGCGCATAGCCCATTATTCTTCATGCATCACCGCATCATGAACAAGCTTCCGGGCTGTCCACAGAAATTCTAGAAAAACTTTTTAATTTTGTCCTTTCGTCTCCACACAAGCCATGACTAACCATGCTTAATATTATCCTATCCTACTAATATTATAAACTAGCAGTTGCCCGCGACTTCGTACGCGTCTACAGTTTCCGTGTGCATTATATTATCTGTGCGTGTACCGAGCGGATACTTAATCGCGTACGAAGTCGCGGGTAACTGCTAGTACCTAATATGTCTAGCATGGTTAGTCATGGCTTCAAAATCCACAAAATCTAGGTATTACCGTTGACTGACAGGTGGCCCGAGGGTTCTCGATCTAAATCCTCGAGTTTAACTGCTATCTACCAGATAGATTATCTTACGTAGATTCGGTCACCGATAGTTCAGAAAATGGATGCGGTAAAAAATAAGGCTGAGTCTGTCAGGCGATCGCTTTGAAGTAATGGACGCAAAAAATACGTGGATGTGGCTTCGGGCTCAATCGTGCGTGTCCGCCAGAACCCGCCGCGCCCGCGCCGCGCCGCGCCGGCTCCGGACCAGCTTATTGCCACAGCTGGCAGGCATCGCCTAGGAGCCTCGAACCTATAATCTAGCTTATCGCCTACGGGAAAGAAAAGCCGTAATTTCTAGCAAAAAAAGATTCCAATGGTATGTCTCCTGGCTACGATGAATTTATGGGTAGGAAAATGTGAAATGAAATCAGACTGCGACTATAACTTCCTCAGGCACGCCGGCTAGTGCTGCGAGTTGGCTCTACTCTGAACCACCATCATTATATTTGTTTGATACTCCTTAATGAAATGAAGAACTGGTAAAATAAATAATTAGGTTTGAGTTTGGATGCGGACTTGCAGCAAATGAGCCTAGTGAGTTTGTCAGAGGTAGCTTAGCTTCAAAAGTTCATCATCAGCGTCAAAAGGTGTAATGTAAGTATTTAAAAGCAACATCAGACGGTTCCATCGGCGTCAGGTTACTTTTAAAACGGCTAATATTTCACGTTCCGCGTCATTTCCGTATCATTGGGTTCCATCAATCAGTGTCAGTGGCGGCGGCGGCGGCGGCGGCGCGGGGTGCACTCCACTCCACTCCTTCACTCTGATAAAAACCTCTTCCGCTGACATCTTTCCATGATATATTTAGTGGAGCAACATTACATAATATTCATCGTCATCATCAACCTATATCGATTCACTGCTGGACTGCAGTGCTGATTTGACTGGATTAGAGCGTTTGCACACTGGCTGATATCGACTCCTACATAATACTTACCTACTTACCGAGTTGTTCGAGCCAACATTTTAGGTAGCGGCGCCGACAACACGCGCGTTGTCATGTGAAAGCAACTCTTCTAGTACCTAGTGTAGTAGTAAATGTATGAGATAAGCTCTGCGCCGATATCGTGTCGATTCTAGTGTCGAAAGTATGAAAACAACGTCTGTTGCCCCACAAGTAGATACGTACGGTACAATGCTCACTCGTTTATTGGTTAGAAGGCAACAAGGCTCGAATTGAGACTAATCGGCCTATTGACAAACCACCTTGAATCAGTCTATGGTGAAATGGAACCGTTTCTTTTGCTTCTAAGTAACTTTTGTTTTTGTACCTATAAATCTGTTTTGTGTGACCTTTGATTCAGGACACCGTTCAATGACGACGATCAATTGCAAAATGTCGTCGCAAACGGCTGTTCGCTTCGCTCGCTGTTCCCGTTGACCGTGTCTTCAAACAAAATAATTTACTGTACTTATCATCATTTGCAGATTTAGACATACTTACGCAAAGCGTTTAAGAAAGAACCAGTATCTACACTACCACTACGAAGGGTAATAATGGGAGTGCATGTTCAAGGGAAGTGGAAGGGAAGTGAAGGGAGGGAGGTGTTGCGTTCCCTCGGGCCGCAACACTTCACGCCGACCTCACGACTGAATGATTCGATCCGCTGCATGCGCTGTACTACACGGAACGGTATACAACTAACTCACTGCAGTAGCAACACTTTGTTTTGAAGTTATGATTTATTATTACTTCAGTTTGCTACTGTAATACGTTGTTATTGCTGCAATCTGCTTTACTTCTATGAGAGTAGCCTCAACCCGTTTCTAATCGGCTTTACAACACGCGGGCTGAACGAGATGCGCTCTGCCTGCGTGATGTTCTAGTGCTTAGGTATCTAGTTCCTACGTAAGCACTTACTGTTCGACAACTAGACCTCTCCCATACATTTCCAGGAAGAGCGATTGTGATCTTTTTCACAGACTCATCGATCTTTGCAATGTCACATGACTCGGTGTAGGCATTATGTTCTACTGGTTCAAAAGTCCGTATACTTACTGTGATTGTAGAGCGTAGTGCATTGCTCCTGGTACCAACCGCAGTTCAGCCTTTTCATTATTTCCTGCCTATTCATGCACTCCTCGTCACGGATTGCAATGCGGTCAGGAACACTTTTCATTCCATTTCAAGCACAGCAGGGTCATTCTTTTGTAACTCTTGTAAAACGTCTTCGCATTTAGTTCTCAATGCTGTTCCAAGCGCGTAGGTAATCTGAATTTCTACTTGATATTTCTCAAGCGACATGCAAAATGCATGATTCCATGGCCTGGTTGAATGATATTGACCGCAATATATTCACTTCAAAGATAAAAATTCTACTACTTAGCTAGCTAATACCTATGAAACAACTGTGTGGGGATTTTTCTCTGGATTCGAATGCGGGTAGAGTAGATGTTGGTCTATTGTTTTCTTTGTATGAAAGGACCCTCCGTCGTCGGGTATGAACCGGACTGGGGTCGCCTCGCTAACATTGAAAATGGTTCCAAAAATAACGTGTCAAAGTGTTGTTGACGGCGCCGCCGGCGCGCGGCGCACCGCACACCCATCTAGAATGAGGTCGCAGTCTTGTCCTAGATGTGATTTTATCTAACGAAAACCAATTTAGATAGGACGTCAAAGGTCACCGGTTCATTTCCATGAGTGGTCGAGCCAGCCACTCCTCGATTAGATGCCAATTGAGCTATTTATCGACGTGATACATTCTATGTAGGTAGGTATAGGTACGTCATAGACGCCGTCACGTGCTCGCACGCTGCGGCTGCCGATGCCGAGGGCAGGCTGACGCGACTCCCGCTGCCTGCCTATTTCATGATCTCTTGGTTTAGAGTCAGTCAGTGACTAGTGACGATAAGAGCAGCTGTAAGAGGGATTAAGTGATATTTGATGCCACTAACTCGCCCTATTACAGTAACATCTTTCAAGTGCTCTACCATCCCGATAATTTATGTATTTTTTTTTTGCATGGGTACTGGGTACTGGGTAGACCTATTACCTACCTATCTACATTACCCACATATCCTTAGAAATATGACCTACTCACCTCGAAGTCTTAAATACTAAGACTTCCAAGATCTTGCAATGTCGCTCCTTACAATAGTGATTTGCTCATCGAGACATGTCTATAGGTCCACAAAATGTGAAAGCGTTTACCTACACTCCGCAATTATCGGCTATGAGTTACCGTACAAGTACAATGGTAGGTAATCAGCGTGTAGAAATGCCACTTCTGACGGCTGTTTCCACTGTTACCGACGACACGACGCGACGGTATCTATAGGTACTTCATACTACACAATATCGGCGGAGCTATCTCATACATTTAGTACTAAGTAGACGCTTTCGCACAGCATATTTGTTCGAGCCACTGTGATATGTGGTATCGTGGTAGGTGTCTGTATCGCCCCGTGTGAGAAGGCCCTATGGCTGTATGAAGATATTTGAAACCATCTTGCTACGGTTTATTCGAACCATGTCCTGCGCTTTGTAGGGGTTTCTGGGATCGTAGTGTTAGGCCTCATTAGGAACAGCCCAACTCCATGTTGCAATAGATACTTACAGATGGTCCACCATTTCACATTCACACACTTGTGCAGCAATGCAATCCATCACGGTGCCGCCTCCTGTGCGGTGACCATCATTGCATCAATCATCTTTAAATAAACATCAGCTGATCAAGGCTCCAATTGGTGGAAGCATCATCACATTCATCACGTTATTTTACGTAACGCAAAAACTGGCATATGGCTCTAGGTACCAAACCAATGTAACCTTTGTTCTATAAACTATTGCAAACCAAGTCCTTTGTAACCAAAGTAGCCGTTTCATCTTCAATTTGCTGCCGAAGTGATTGTCGTGACGAACGAATTTTTTGCACTAGTTCATGAAAACGTTTTTTTTTTATAATTTTTAATTTTAATCTAACTCAGGGTGGCTCAAGAACATGCCCAAAACCCTCCGGTCAAGCCCCTTCCGAACCGAAACCCTGGATCTGCCACTGATTGTAGACCTAACAGTTTCGTTCGGTGAACGCTAGTGGCATTTTCATCCGGGTGCTAGCTGTAGCAATGATGTAGACGAGCAAGGTTAGATGTCCTGACTCCTGTTTTGGCTACATCACTCACAAAGGTCCAGTGAAAGGTTCTCGAGTGGTGAACGCACTGAAAGTGCAGCGTAAGAGGTCCTTTCACTTCACTTCACTTCACTTCACTAGGCGGAAAGGCGACCGGTAGAGAGAGCGTTGCGGTGGATTGTTGAGCCGTACAACATTGGCCGCTCTGCTACATCTACATCGACGCAAAAAACAAACCCGTGTATAACAAATGAGAAAGATTCAAGCAGACGTTATTTCATTTGCATGATATTATTTTTATGAATGCTCTCAGCAGAGCTCTTAGAAAATTTCTATCATTTCTATTATCATATTCATATTTTGTATACAAAAGTTTATAATACGCGGGACTTGTTTTAGTGAAAGCTAGTTGTCGTCAGAGTCTCGCGCGCTGCTGAAGGTGGAGCGGTACTTCAGTGACGTAAAGAAAACATTTCACGTTTACTTTTACTCCCTGAATGTAACCGTTCAACAGACGACGGGTAAAAAACGTCAGAGTCAGAGCCAACCCCTCGTTCGTTAATCCGTCTGCGGCAGTAGGTAGTAGGTACCTACGGGGCACAATCGTCGGCATCGTGGCTTCGCCAGCCTGCAGTGAGCTCAGCGCCCGCCGCCGCCGCCACCGCCGCCGCCGCCGCCGCCGCCGCCGCCGCCGCCGCCGCCGCCGCCGCCGCCGCGTCACTCCGCGTTCATTTCCATTCTTGAAGACTTCAAAGCCGTTTAATTTCATGGCGAGTTTACCCCCCTCCTCCGCCCCCCGCTGCTCTCCCCCCAGCCGGGGGATATCTGATTACACTATTGTAAAGATCAACTTTAGTTCGAGCGAATGATTTCCAGACTTTGTTGTTTAACGGCGCGAAAAGGCTCGTCGTATTTCGTTTGAATGCTTATTTTGATGAAGTGCATTGTGTGCTCATCTTTGAACACTTCGTATTCCCTCTCGAGTGAGTGTGGTTACCGGCCGCGGAGTACCTAACTGCCTTATAAATAACCCATGACTGGACTTCAAAGGCGGAGCATTTTGCATGCCTGTGATAATTGCTTAGCCAGCGAGCCTGGTAGGTACACTGGAGATGAAAAAAAGATAAGTTTCTAGGAGGTAGGTACCTACAGTACAGACGTGAAAAAAACTGGTTCGGAAATTATTTGAACAGGCGCATCGCTAAATGTCTCAACTCCGAAACTGGCCAAACGGAGCACGTCGGCACGTACTACACTACGGTAATTGGACGGTCTTCGCCTTACATTGCAAATACACCATTTCACCTAAAATTAAAACCAAAATCAACCTTATGCCAAGGTCCATAAGTTTATTTTACTCTGGCGTCGGAAGTCGTGCCGGTATGCCCAATGGAACCAAATCAAGGTGATTTCGGATAAAAAACTTTTTGCTCGGTAGATAGCTACGAGTAGCTAGCCTGTGCTAAGTACCTACATTATTACATTTGTATGAAACGTTCCGTGTACGTAGTTAGTAGGTAACACGAATATGCGATTTCTCATGCAAAATGTGAGACAGGCGCACAGAGGGAGGACAGACATAACAATGCTAATGTTGGCCTTGTAGAAGACATACACCAGGATGGGTCTTTTGAATTTGGGCACATACCAGTTGTGCTCTCTGCAACCTGGATGGCGGCTGTTAGATGTAAAATCGGTGCCAAATTATCGGCCGTTGAAAATCAGCATCGCATTGTCACTTTGCGAGACAATGTTCATTCTTCTTTTGTCGATGATGATAATGCCGTTTTGAATGTGGTGTTATGACGTCATGAGACATGGGTACCTAACCTTGGGTAGGTTACCTAGGATTCACTCCAGTGCAGTGGCGGATCCAGGAAGTATTACAATGTTGAAATCCGCTTTTGTCGTACGTAGACGATTCGTTTGTATATTGTTAGAATCGATGTCGTGTCGGGTTCCGAACAGGGAGTAAGCACGAATATGTCCGACAATCACAATCGTATCGTAATGGTAGTGTATTCGAGTTACACTGCGTAGTGACTCTGCATCGCTCGACAGTCGAGCTGTTGTTGACGCGCAATGGAACCCGAACGGTTTACGTAAATCCACGATTGTTAGATTTATGAGTGCTCCCCAAATGGAACGCAATAAATGATGTCCCAAACTCAGATTAAATATTTAGTCAAGGGTGGCTTTAACTAACGTCTTTGTTCACGATTTGTTGAGCCGGTAATCAAGTACCTAGTTTATTTATTTAGTGGTGATTAAAACCTTGTGGTTTTGAAACTTTCCATAGAACGACGTGTGATGGCGGCGGCGTAGGTACAGTACAGTGCGTTGCTTACGCTGAAACTAATTGGAATAAGTAGACATAATTAAATACATTTGCTCTAAGTATTAGTTTTCCATACTTTTGCTACAAGGTTATTGTTTTGTGCATTAGTGCGGGGCCAGCATCGAACCCGCGACAGCGCGGCGTCAAGACAAGAGCCCATTACTTCTAATTTCTGATAGAATTCCTCCTGTTTACTTCCAAAACGTTTTACACTACGCCCTGCGCAAACAACACAGGTAAATAGACCAGCTAAAATACCCAGCACCCGATAACAATCTTATTTCCAGTGTATTAGAGTTTATTTTCACGTAACAAAGGGTTAAATAATATTAGTTCGAACGCTAACTCGAATTCGTGTCCGAGTTGTTAGGTACTCCGATCCCGTCTGAGCTGCGTATACTCGTTCCGCAATTTTCAGTTAGAGCGGTGTACATTGATGGGGTAACTAATAACGATAGCTGAAAGATGGAGCACACGCAGTAGTGTATGATGTAAGTTTGTGAAAGACGTGAAGAAATGTGTCGAGGTGGAGAGGCGTTGCTGTTGGTCTCGTGGAGTGAGAGTCGGCGTCTCAGGGGGGGTCTGTTTGCGCTATTCGTGTCGTTCAGACTCAGACGTCCACGTCAAAACTCAAAACCATCAAAGCGCTATTGTGACAATATTTATTTTGGAATAGGTTCAGCATAATTCGGGCCGCGGCGCGCCAGCGACGCGCGCGCGCGCGACCTGACGGTACTAAATGTACAAATGCGAGAACACGCGACCAATACTTGCACACTTGCATATTGTTTACTGAAGAACTTTACGTTTCAGTTGATACGAAACAACTTGGACTGTGTCGTGTGCCGCCGGGCACCTACAAGCGCGGTCAATAGCATCACAATACATCGAATAACATAGTAGAGTCAGGAAGGTAGAGTCATTTCAATCTAGGTAAGTATAGTTTTCTTTTATTCACATTATATTCGAGCAAGAGAACCCCGTCAGTCTGTCTGTACGCACTATTTGTTCTATTGTAAAGGAACTAAAACAAGGCACAATAGATCTGGCAAAATGCCTCTCATTAGTGCCACAGAATCAAAATGTCCAATTTAAAGATCGTGCGATAACAACACTATAATTACGGCGTCAATTAGAGCGCTATTCATCCGCACTATGCCGTGGTGCTTGTATACAAAGGTGTTCACAATACAACTTCGACTTGGTGCCTTGGTGCACGCTGGAAGCCTCTGAATAGAGCGTCTACTCTTTTCCCACATTCGCTTGAGTAATTGTTTTTTTTATTCTTCTGAACTTTTCTTCAAGAGTGTATGAACACTGAGGCAATAAGGGCCTTTTACGTTGCGAATTACGATAATTTACAAGTGGCTAGTTCCAGTATGCACAACGGATCTTTATCCCTCTGCAGTTAGGTTCAACAAACGAATGCGCAGTTACTGTCGTGCGGAAAAATTTGTTACAGTAGGTACTTACCTTCAATAAAACACAAAATGGCTTCGCAGATACTTCAGAGGAACTGTCAGACAGTTTTATTTTTTTTTATTTTTTTTATTTTAGTTTTATTTTATTATCACAAAAGTTGCGATGTAACAGTCTGCAACGGAAGCTTCGAATGTCAAGGGTCTCTTCAAATGTCACCGGTAGTGCCTTGCCTACTCTTACTTCGCTATATTGCGAGACTATTGACATTTTAGTGGATTCGAGTTCTGTCGTTTGTAAAAGCAACATAGCACATCTATTTTAATTATTTTTCTTGGTGTTCTACTTGCAGTCATAGCATAAAGTGTGAACCATTGGAATAAATGTGTATTATGTGTTTTTATTATTTGATGGAATTCGTTTTCAAGTTTTGAAGGGAAAATCCACCATTTTGTCTTCAAAACAAACGACTTGACGTATGACTCGACTTGACTAAACTTATTTCAAATAATCCACTTGACACTGGCAAAATGGTCTGTCGAAATGACGGGCAGAGGCCATATATAAGAGGAAAAGAAGAAGACATTTTAGTGTTTAGCCTTAGCCGTGCTTTGTAGTAGGAACGTTGCACAGCGGAAGCTGTTCTAGCACGCGGTGTCGGCGACCGACGAGCCACTTGACCACGCCTTTCAGAGTTTCAAGACGAGAGCTGCTGGAAGGGTTCAGCTACTGGACTCATTGGATTGTTAGAAGATGGAAGCAATACACCATTTCAATACACTAAGCATTTTCATCTCTGAGAAGAATTATAGGAAGAAGAACCAGATCATTGTGCCTGCTTCTGCTGCCAATCAGTGGTAACTATTTTTTTAAGCACGTCCTTAGTGGACTTGCTAAGTAACCGCTTTGCATTAGGTGGGCCATCGGCTTGCCTTATCTACTTAGGTTTGGCTATGAGAATGGCCCATATTTTTAAAGATTTTGAGACAATTCAAAGTGGTCAAGAATAACCCATAAACTCTTTGGTAATTTTTACAATCCAGAGAAGATGACGTCCTAGACACCTCTGTGTGCACGTCACTACCTCGTGTCCCACATGCGCTGTGCTGTGACGTCACTGCGTTCGTGTTCTATCACGACACGTCCATCAGCTATTCAATAGAATCTCTTGTGTGATCGCATTTGTGTTTGGCCTCTACGCCGGTGTGAAGGCCTGGAAGGCCTTCCTGAGGGCCGAGACAAACCTCATCGGAAGAATCAGAGGAAATCAGAAGAACTTCAAACCTGGTTGATGGTTCTTCAAGACTTTGGTTGAATCCATGTTCAGTAGCTTTCACTTTCTTGGAACCCCTGGGCACGCGCCACATTGTTATGTTTGAAGGTTGTTAGGCTAAATCCTTACGCAAACACATTCCTATTATTCCTCAAATAACTTCAGTAGGTACCTAACGTATGTTAGCAATTATTTATTAATTTATGAAATGTCAACACAAGCCATATTTTGACAATGTTTATTTTGTGATTATTAGACATAAACCACGCGGAAGTCACCTTCTAGCACGTGGTTTATAGAATAGATGGTTAAGTTTACTTATAATAATTATTATTAATCTATTTTAGAATTGTGGAATATTGTTTGCTATTTAAAAGACGATTTTAGTATGATCCGTTACATTTGAAGAAAGTAATCAACGTCACATCCGGTTAGCCGCCGCCATCTTGTTGTTTACGCCTAAAGACTGATATAAAAGGCAGATGGCGCCTGCACCAGGGAGTTCAGTTTTAATCGTCGCACTGATAAGTGCTCTGATTGTTAAGTATATTTTTGGTGAAATGGTTATACGGTATTAAACGTGAGTAATTGTTACAATGTTATTTTTCTGATTTGACGGAGGTCATGCACGCAAATTAGACCTAGCTAAGTTTCCTATTCCTACGTAATTATGATAAATAAATGTGATTACCATTAGATGGTTCGTTTCATTAACATATCAGAAGTGGGATTAAGAAAAGCATGCTCACAACTTTACTATTCAAATTATTTTATTCAGGTCATTATAGAGTTATTCAGGATTTGAATAGAACATATCTTGTCCTTTTTTCTCTTCTTCTATTTTCAGAACTATGGAGGATCAAAGTTATCCTGTGCTGCCTAATGGTCAGAGGAACAGCACCACAGTGCAACACCCCGGTCCTGAAGTTGAAGACCAAGTACACCAGGCCAATCCGGAGGGTGCTCTTCACCGTCCGCCGACAAGAGGATCGCCGGTCCCTCAGCTGCACCAAGCTGGCCGTTCACCAAGCCAACGAGCCTCCAGTCTTCCCAAACGACGGTTGAGCCGCCGGCAGTCTCGCAGCCATTCGCGGATTTCGCCGTGTGGTCGCACTTCCCGACAACGCTCCCGCAGTCGACTGGATTTGCGGTACCAACGCCAAACACGCAGCCGGTCGCGACATGGAGTACACAGCCCGACTTCACGACGTGCGCTTCGCAGCAGTCGACCCCGCGATGAACAGCCCAGTACATCACTTCAGAACCAGCTTCTTACGCCGCGCCGTCATCGTAGCCGAGCACGGGACAACGCGCATCGCAGTAGCAGAACACGGGACAACGCGCATCGCAGCAGCCGACTTCACGATGGACAGCCCAGTTCATCACGCTGTCTCCGCAAGCTGTCTCGCTCGCCATGCTGTCACCGAAGCCCACCGCGGAATGACTCTCATCACTGCAGTCGACTCCGTGACGTACCTCCCAGTCCGTCACGCAGTCTCCGAAGCCATCTATACGCTTCCGGCCAGCAACAGCATGCCCCTCGTCGTAAGCATCGGTCACGCAGCCCACTACCCTGCGTCTCTGAGCACGATGGCAGCATATTTAGAGGTAACATCCGTACTCTCAGTAAAGGTAGCAAAGATGACTCAACTTCCAGTGATACGTTAAATTTATTGATTCAGGCTTTAAAAACTATTACGCCCGACTCAAACAAAGTAAATTCAGTACATAATACTATTCCCGAGTTTGACCCTGCAAGAAAAGAGCAAACAATGACTATTTGGTTGCACAAAGTAAACGAGTGTGCAACCATTTATGGGTGGTCTGAAAAACAAGTAGTACACTACTCCCTTCCTAAACTGAAAGGAGTAGCCAAAAGATGGTATGAAGGCCTACCATCTGTGCTCTTTTCTTGGAAGGAATGGCAGGCGAAACTTTTAGCTGCGTTCCCATCCGATGAGAATTACGGTCAGATGTTAACGGATATGTTGGCTAGGCGAGCTAAATTTGACGACTCCTTAGAAGATTATTTTTATGACAAAATTGCGTTGATAAATAGATGCGGCATTACAAATAAAAGAGCAATAGAATGTATACTACACGGAATCGATGATCATTCGGTTAGATTAGGCGCGGAAGCAGCACAATTTGAGGATTTAGATAAACTATTAACCTACTTAAGAAATTCTAGAAATGTTAAAACTGTAAACGCTGATAAACAGAATACAAATAAAATCTTGTTAACTAAAAACACTGACATTCAATCTACCCAAAACACAAACCAGCCCGTCAGGCAAAAAATAATTAGGTGTCTGAACTGTAAACGAGAGGGCCATATGCTCGGTCAATGTACCGTCCCGATAAAAAAATGCGGCAAATGTTTTAGGGTAGGACATGATACTGAAAAATGCTATTCTAACTTGCCCCAACCAGAAAAATCCGTCAATCTTCAACCGTAACACCGCAACCGTCAACCGTAGCCTTCAATACTGATGTTTGACAAATATGTTCGAAAATATGCACTTTGAAATCAAACAGAAAAGCCCGTAGGCGAATTAGCTCCACTGCAAACACTGGTCAAAAATATTTTAAAACGGCCGCAATAAATAGCATTCCTATTGATACATTCATCGATTTAGGTCGCAAATGCTGCATTTTGATAGGCTCTCATTTTCTAAAACTGGGGATTATGGTAACGGCACCTGTTTCCGTGGTTTGTTCACTAACTCGAAAGGATGTCAAATATTAAACTTTTACTGTACCTTTTTGAAGGTTTGGTTTTTGTTATCAGAAGCTCTAGTATTTTTACTTTCGGAAACTACATAATTAAATAAAACGTAAATAAAAAATAAAAAATCTTATTCTATGGTAGTTTGTACATAATTCCATGGTAATGTTAGAAAGATTAAACTTGATAGTTTGACTTGACTTGACAGGTAACTTTTGGTGGTAGTACTATTATTATTCAATAAAACTTTAAATGTGGTTTGGTATAACTGCCATAATGGTATTAATATTATAAATGTAAACATTTTTAAAATACCTATTGTAGTATTCCACATATAATTAAGACACTTCGCGAAGAAATAAAACCGATCTAGTCCCATTCAATTCAAACTCCCTAAATTTCAAGGTCCTTACCAAAATAACTAAAGTTTATGACCACGATAGGTATCAAATAGAAGACACCCCAATAACCAAAAAAACTAAATAAGCAATACACAACTGTTGTTGCAGTCGATAAGTGAAAGCCATGGTTAAAATTTCCAAGGCCCCATGATGACATTCTGAGTGAAGATGAATCAGATTAATATTATTATTAAGCTTATAGAACAAAGGTGTTCTGTAGGTATTCTTAGCATAAGTTATTAATAGCTCTCAAAGCAAAGGTGCTTTGAAGATTAATCGTGATAGCTTACGAAGCAAAGGTGCTTTGAAGTTAATTAGCATAGATTATAGTCGATTGTTTAGCTTATAGAACAAAGGTGTTCTGTAGGTATCCTTAGCATAAGTTATTAATAGCTCTCAAAGCAAAGGTGCTTTGAAGATTAATCGTGATAGCTTACGAAGCAAAGGTGCTTTGAAGCTAATTAGCATAGACATGTTTAACATAGTAACTATGGCTCACAGTACAAAGGTGTCCTGTGAGTATCGTTATCATAAGCTTTACGTGGAACTAGTTAATTTTGCTTATTATGTGTTGTGAGGTCACATTTAGTTACGGATGGCCGAATCTGTTAGCAATTATTTATTAATTTATGAAATGTCAACACAAGCCATATTTTGACAATGTTTATTTTGTGATTATTAGACATAAACCACGCGGAAGTCACCTTCTAGCACGTGGTTTATAGAATAGATGGTTAAGTTTACTTATAATAATTATTATTAATCTATTTTAGAATTGTGGAATATTGTTTGCTATTTAAAAGACGATTTTAGTATGATCCGTTACATTTGAAGAAAGTAATCAACGTCACATCCGGTTAGCCGCCGCCATCTTGTTGTTTACGCCTAAAGACTGATATAAAAGGCAGATGGCGCCTGCACCAGGGAGTTCAGTTTTAATCGTCGCACTGATAAGTGCTCTGATTGTTAAGTATATTTTTGGTGAAATGGTTATACGGTATTAAACGTGAGTAATTGTTACAATGTTATTTTTCTGATTTGACGGAGGTCATGCACGCAAATTAGACCTAGCTAAGTTTCCTATTCCTACGTAATTATGATAAATAAATGTGATTACCATTAGATGGTTCGTTTCATTAACACGTAGCTCTATTATCGAAAGATCTAGCTAAGTAACACTTCTGAAGTTTTTGACTTCAAGAGTGTCTGTCTTTTCATTTACTTACTCAAAGGACCGTTTGTAGAGTTGCCATAACTTTGTAGAGACTACAAGTTGCCTTTTCAAGAAAGGTTCACAAGCATTGAAGCCCCATTTCAATAGAATTAACCGTTCGCAAATTACAGAGTAATCGAACCCGTGACTCGGCTTGAGTGCGCCGCCGCGCCGCCGCCGCGCCGCCGGAGGGGCCTCCACGACACCGCAATCCACAGTTTCATTTGTAAAGAGCTCCGTCTTTTGTTTCCTTCACAATTTATTATACCTTTCTTGTTTATTTATTTCCGTGATGTGATTATAACAAAACAAAACTGCAATCACTTTAGTGATGCGCCGTAAATTCATAAAATACGCCATTTTGTGAGCATTTACATTCGCTACAAATTGCTTCCATAAACTGAGAAACAGTTGTAGATGCTAGACTTGCATTTTTATTGGCATTTACAGGCAAGTCCGTACAAACTGTAAACTGTATAAACGTGTAGCTCTAGCTAGGTACAGTAGCTACTACCAGCTTCTATCGTTACTCCTGTCTGTCTGTATTGTGCGATGCCATATGGTTTTGTACAAAATGTGCGGCAGTGGGCGCACAATCGTAGCCTGCGCCAGGGTCCGAAGCCAGCGGCAAAAAACAACACATAGAGATTACCATGTTAATCTTAATTGGAATCAATAAATCTCTATACTAATTCATATTTTAAGTAATTTATAAGCTGTTCGAAGCTCAATCTGATCCCTGAAGCCATTGATTTATGATCTAGTGCCTCCTACGTAAGTAGATACACTCGTACACGCGGCTAACTAGCCCACGTGCAGGAGATAAGTCGAAAGCATAAATAAAACCCAGTAGCTACCTACTTACTTACTTGAGCTTCAGATAAAATGTTTGGTAAGAGTATTGAATAAGCTTTTTAGCACTTATTATAAGTTTTATAACCAACGCAGCGAAGGTATGTTATTTTAATTTAGAAAAGGGTTTGGCTTTAGCAAGCGCCGCGCCGGCGGCGGCGGCGGCGGCGGCGGCGGCGGCGGCGGCGGTAACACCACCACCATCGCCATGAAACGGCGCTATCACTTGCGGGTAAAAAGTGCTTGCTTACTTATATAAAAACGCATCGCATGCATTCAGAAAACCTCAACCATTATAAATCTTATTCCATTGACATAAAGCCCATAGTTCTCGAAACTCAGATTCAACTTAGACAGTAACTTTGTTGCAGAAATTTAGATCGTAAAGTTGGTGATTTAGAGTTGAAAATGGATGTTGGGCAATAAGCTCGTTCACAATGCCTGCAACCGCAGGTTCCAAGTTATCTATATTAGGGCACGCACACGCACATGCGGGATGTCGTGTTCTCAGTAAGGCTCAGTGCACACGGTGAAGCGACGCGAATGATATGCAAAGTGAGCTCATGTGTAACGTGCTTTGGCAGTTTTTGACCTTGTGTCCTTTGGTGGTAAGGTTGAATTTTTGTTTTTGTAATTTAAAGTCTGGCTGCGTGGATTGGTTTTCGTCTGGACCTTGAATACATAAGACTAAAATGCAAATACAAAATGTTCTATACCTACTTACTGCGGTTCTAAGTTCCTTGTAAAACTACTTGAGAGGTTATGTTCTGCAAACGATGCAGGAGGAAGTAGAATGACGGGCACATTCCACTCCCCAAGCTTTTACAATGGGGTACGTCTTGTAATTACTGGCCTAATAGCATGTTCCCTGGAGCAATTTAAATTTAAACACGTATTTCCAGTTGAATGGATAATTTGGTTAAAAGAGGTATCAGACCCCTCGTGGAGTGCTACCCTAAGGTTTTAAAAGAGTTTTTATGGCACATTAGTTTAACTGGCGCAGAGTACCTTGTGCATGCGAGGCCGATGCCACGCTCCATCGACGGCGTCCGTCCGCCATTCAGCCACAACACAACACAACACAAGACAACACAACATGCTACACAGTGGCTCGGTGCTGCACCGATACAATGTCACGTATGCCATTCAGCCACAACATGCTACACAGTGGCTCGGTGCTGCACCGATACAATGTCACGTATGCCATTCAGCCACAACATGCTACACAGTGGCTCGGTGCTGCACCGATACAATGTCACGTATGCCATTCAGCCACAACATGCTACACAGTGGCTCGGTGCTGCACCGATACAATGTCACGTATGCCATTCAGCCACAACATGCTACACAGTGGCTCGGTGCTGCACCGATACAATGTCACGTATGCCATTCAGCCACAACATGCTACACAGTGGCTCGGTGCTGCACCGATACAATGTCACGTATGCCATTCAGCCACAACATGCTACACAGTGGCTCGGTGCTGCACCGATACAATGTCACGTATGCCATTCAGCCACAACATGCTACACAGTGGCTCGGTGCTGCACCGATACAATGTCACGTATGCCATTCAGCCACAACATGCTACACAGTGGCTCGGTGCTGCACCGATACAATGTCACGTATGCCATTCAGCCACAACATGCTACACAGTGGCTCGGTGCTGCACCGATACAATGTCACGTATGCCATTCAGCCACAACATGCTACACAGTGGCTCGGTGCTGCACCGATACAATGTCACGTATGCCATTCAGCCACAACATGCTACACAGTGGCTCGGTGCTGCACCGATACAATGTCACGTATGCCATTCAGCCACAACATGCTACACAGTGGCTCGGTGCTGCACCGATACAATGTCACGTATGCCATTCAGCCACAACATGCTACACAGTGGCTCGGTGCTGCACCGATACAATGTCACGTATGGCATTCAGCCACAACATGCTACACAGTGGCTCGGTGCTGCACCGATACAATGTCACGTATGGCATTCAGCCACAACATGCTACACAGTGGCTCGGTGCTGCACCGATACAATGTCACGTATGCCATTCAGCCACAACATGCTACACAGTGGCTCGGTGCTGCACCGATACAATGTCACGTATGCCATTCAGCCACAACATGCTACACAGTGGCTCGGTGCTGCACCGATACAATGTCACGTATGCCATTCAGCCACAACATGCTACACAGTGGCTCGGTGCTGCACCGATACAATGTCACGTATGGCATTCAGCCACAACATGCTACACAGTGGCTCGGTGCTGCACCGATACAATGTCACGTATGGCATTCAGCCACAACATGCTACACAGTGGCTCGGTGCTGCACCGATACAATGTCACGTATGCCATTCAGCCACAACATGCTACACAGTGGCTCGGTGCTGCACCGATACAATGTCACGTATGCCATTCAGCCACAACATGCTACACAGTGGCTCGGTGCTGCACCGATACAATGTCACGTATGGCATTCAGCCACAACATGCTACACAGTGGCTCGGTGCTGCACCGATACAATGTCACGTATGCCATTCAGCCACAACATGCTACACAGTGGCTCGGTGCTGCACCGATACAATGTCACGTATGCCATTCAGCCACAACATGCTACACAGTGGCTCGGTGCTGCACCGATACAATGTCACGTATGCCATTCAGCCACAACATGCTACACAGTGGCTCGGTGCTGCACCGATACAATGTCACGTATGGCATTCAGCCACAACATGCTACACAGTGGCTCGGTGCTGCACCGATACAATGTCACGTATGGCATTCAGCCACAACATGCTACACAGTGGCTCGGTGCTGCACCGATACAATGTCACGTATGGCATTCAGCCACAACATGCTACACAGTGGCTCGGTGCTGCACCGATACAATGTCACGTATGGCATTCAGCCACAACATGCTACACAGTGGCTCGGTGCTGCACCGATACAATGTCACGTATGCCATTCAGCCACAACATGCTACACAGTGGCTCGGTGCTGCACCGATACAATGTCACGTATGCCATTCAGCCACAACATGCTACACAGTGGCTCGGTGCTGCACCGATACAATGTCACGTATGCCATTCAGCCACAACATGCTACACAGTGGCTCGGTGCTGCACCGATACAATGTCACGTATGCCATTCAGCCACAACATGCTACACAGTGGCTCGGTGCTGCACCGATACAATGTCACGTATGGCATTCAGCCACAACATGCTACACAGTGGCTCGGTGCTGCACCGATACAATGTCACGTATGGCATTCAGCCACAACATGCTACACAGTGGCTCGGTGCTGCACCGATACAATGTCACGTATGCCATTCAGCCACAACATGCTACACAGTGGCTCGGTGCTGCACCGATACAATGTCACGTATGCCATTCAGCCACAACATGCTACACAGTGGCTCGGTGCTGCACCGATACAATGTCACGTATGCCATTCAGCCACAACATGCTACACAGTGGCTCGGTGCTGCACCGATACAATGTCACGTATGCCATTCAGCCACAACATGCTACACAGTGGCTCGGTGCTGCACCGATACAATGTCACGTATGGCATTCAGCCACAACATGCTACACAGTGGCTCGGTGCTGCACCGATACAATGTCACGTATGCCATTCAGCCACAACATGCTACACAGTGGCTCGGTGCTGCACCGATACAATGTCACGTATGCCATTCAGCCACAACATGCTACACAGTGGCTCGGTGCTGCACCGATACAATGTCACGTATGGCATTCAGCCACAACATGCTACACAGTGGCTCGGTGCTGCACCGATACAATGTCACGTATGCCATTCAGCCACAACATGCTACACAGTGGCTCGGTGCTGCACCGATACAATGTCACGTATGCCATTCAGCCACAACATGCTACACAGTGGCTCGGTGCTGCACCGATACAATGTCACGTATGCCATTCAGCCACAACATGCTACACAGTGGCTCGGTGCTGCACCGATACAATGTCACGTATGCCATTCAGCCACAACATGCTACACAGTGGCTCGGTGCTGCACCGATACAATGTCACGTATGCCATTCAGCCACAACATGCTACACAGTGGCTCGGTGCTGCACCGATACAATGTCACGTATGGCATTCAGCCACAACATGCTACACAGTGGCTCGGTGCTGCACCGATACAATGTCACGTATGCCATTCAGCCACAACATGCTACACAGTGGCTCGGTGCTGCACCGATACAATGTCACGTATGCCATTCAGCCACAACATGCTACACAGTGGCTCGGTGCTGCACCGATACAATGTCACGTATGCCATTCAGCCACAACATGCTACACAGTGGCTCGGTGCTGCACCGATACAATGTCACGTATGCCATTCAGCCACAACATGCTACACAGTGGCTCGGTGCTGCACCGATACAATGTCACGTATGCCATTCAGCCACAACATGCTACACAGTGGCTCGGTGCTGCACCGATACAATGTCACGTATGCCATTCAGCCACAACATGCTACACAGTGGCTCGGTGCTGCACCGATACAATGTCACGTATGGCATTCAGCCACAACATGCTACACAGTGGCTCGGTGCTGCACCGATACAATGTCACGTATGGCATTCAGCCACAACATGCTACACAGTGGCTCGGTGCTGCACCGATACAATGTCACGTATGCCATTCAGCCACAACATGCTACACAGTGGCTCGGTGCTGCACCGATACAATGTCACGTATGCCATTCAGCCACAACATGCTACACAGTGGCTCGGTGCTGCACCGATACAATGTCACGTATGCCATTCAGCCACAACATGCTACACAGTGGCTCGGTGCTGCACCGATACAATGTCACGTATGCCATTCAGCCACAACATGCTACACAGTGGCTCGGTGCTGCACCGATACAATGTCACGTATGCCATTCAGCCACAACATGCTACACAGTGGCTCGGTGCTGCACCGATACAATGTCACGTATGGCATTCAGCCCACCTTACCTTCAGTTACCTTATAGGCAATCGGACCGCTTATAGCTTGCTGATGGTGATCATCATCTCTAGCCATTACTGTGCCATTACAAAGCTTTAGAACAAACGCGTTTCCAATTCACATCAAATTGAGTAAGTAATTACCTACTTACTTAACTTTTCTATTGAAAGAAACCCTACAGAGAGCAAGCATAATCGTCAGGTACCTACTACTTGTAAACCAGACGAATAACTTTGATGAGCCAGCTGAAGCTTCGTAAGACATGAATCAGGAATCTGCGATAGCACAGCCCCGTCCTTACCTGTCGCGTCGCGTCTCACACTAACACTAACTGACCGCTCAAAATGCCTGTAAAAGTACGCTTACTGCCAAAAATATCGGGCAGCATGGTATGACTGAATGATAATTATTTTTAAAGTCTCAAACTGAGTATAATCGCTTGATCCGAAGGACAGAATCATATATATTGTTCAAAGTTCAGTGTCTAAAGATGATCTTGAGATTCTTATCAGAATCAAATCAGAACATCATTCGTGTCGTGTAATTCAAATTCAAATTCAAATTCAAATTCTTTATTGCGCTTTTATGTTGTATAAACAGGTGTTACAGTATGTAGAGTATCAAACATAAACCCTGTTAGGGCACAGCAATTAGGTAGGTACTTAGGTAGACAAATACTTAAATATTAGGTGGCACATTTTTGCAGGTATCTAATGTATAATAGATGTTTTAGTCTTCCAGAAACTCGTGCAACGAATAGAAACAGTTTTTTGTGAGGTAATTTTTTAAAACTTTTTTGAATTTTAAAGGTCTCTCTTCTTTTTTAATGTCATTAGGGATTCTATTATATATTTTAACACACATTGCATAGGGCCCGGAATGTATAAATTTTAGTGATGAGTCGGGTCGTGCTAGTCTATTTCTTGGTCTTAGGTTTTGAGGTCGAGAGTATTGTGGAAAAAGGTACATATTATTTTTTACGAAAATACATACTTCATATATATATATACAAGTTACAGTTAAAATATTTTGATTTATAAAGTGTGATTTGCAGCTCTCCCTTGTGTCTATGTTTTGGATTATGCGTAAACATCTTTTTTGTAATAAAAATAATTTGTTTGAGTCTGTGCTATTTCCCCAGAGTACTATACCATATTTAAGCCAAGCATGTGCATAAGCATAATATGCACAAGTGGCGGTTTTTTTATCTGTGTTCTTTTTTAATTCATATAATGCATATGTAAATCTAGACAATTTTGATGCTACTTTTTTAATATGTTCTTTCCAATTTATGCTACAGTCTATATTTATTCCTAGTAAAGAGTAAGTGTTTACGGATTCTAGTTTAATATTTTGAAATGAGTAATCTATATTTAAGGGTTGTTTTTGATAAGGTTTAAATTGAATGATTTTAGTTTTTTTAAAGTTTACTTCGAGGTTATGTATTTGCAGCCATTTAATAATATCTGATATTACAGCGTCAAGATGATCGTTAATGTTATTTGTGTTTTTGTCATAGGGAAGCACAACAGATATGTCATCTGCAAATAGAGTACAATGGTTATTTATAATATTTGGCATATCGTTTATATATATTAAAAACAATACACAACCAAGGACGCTTCCTTGCGGTATAGATTGAGTTATATCTATTTCTTGTGATCGAACTTTAGTTATTTTACCTGTTATGTTATTATAGTGTTCAATTTCTACCTGTTGTACACGGTCCTTTAGGTACGACACAAACCAATCATGGACGAGGCCTCTTACTCCTATACCATGTAGTTTATCTAGTAAGATATTGTATATGACTCTGTCATATGCTTTACTCATATCTAATAATATTCCTACTGCATATTTCTTTTTATTTATTATATTTAGTATTTCATGTACATATTTAAAGACAGCTAGTGATGTAGAGCGGTTCTTTCTAAAGCCATTTTGGGAGTCATTGAATATTTTAAATCTTTCACAGTATGAGTATAGACGTTGAGACATTGCAGTCTCAAAAACTTTTGAAAAGGTTGGTAAAAGAGCTATAGGACGATAATTACTGCATTCTTTTTTATCTCCATTTTTATAGAGGGGTTTTACTATTGATAATTTTAGTGAATCCGGAACTCTTCCTTCTGTAAATGATTGGTTTATTAGGAACGATAAAGGTGGGGTTAGTTCTTCTGCACATTTTCTTATAAGTGAAGGCGGTAGATCATCGTGACCAAAACTTCTTTTATTTTTCAATTTTGTAATGATTCCGAAGACTTCTTTCTTTGTTACCGGCTGTAAGTACATTGAGTTTTCAGAAGGGTTTATCACAGGTAGACCGGTTGGCGGCAGTGCTCCTGCGCTTACCGCATCTTTTCCTACAGATGTAAAGAAAGTATTAAATGAATTTACGATAGTTATAGGTTCTTCAGTTATTTTATTATTAATTTTAATTTTTATATTTTTCTTATCTTGAGTTTGAAGTTTATTGGTATGTTTTTTTACTAAATGCCACATTGATTTTACTATATTGTTAGAGTTTTTCATTATCTTTATATTTTGTATTTTTTTAGATGTGGTAACAGCTTTTTTAAGGGTTTTTTCAAATTTTTTATAGTGTTCGCTAAGAATAGAATTATTTGTTTGAGTTAAGAATATTTTTAGCAATCTTTTATGCTTGCACGACTTTTTTATTCCAGAGGTAAGCCATGTCTTTTTTAATTTATAGTTAATTTTTATTTCTTTTATTGGTATACATAGGTCTAATATTTTATTTATATGTTTACTAAAAGCGTTATAGTTTTCATTTACATTATTGGTATCAATAAAAATTTTTTCATAGTCTATATTCTTAAAAGAGTGATCTATACTTAGATATTGCTTGTTTATCCGTTAGATCAGTATATGGTTATATGAACCTTACTTACCTACACTTAGTGTACTTACAGTGTGTATTATCTAGAATTGTAGAGTAAGAAGGTGCATGGCACGAAGCATGCGCATGCGAATACCGCGAAGACGGACCACAATTACATAAACTTGCATTGATTGATTATGTTGCTTTGCGACTCTGAGAAGTTCCACATAATATAGAGCCAAGTGTGTGGAGGGAACCCTTGCCAAAACAAATCTGCAGTAGCCTTGGAGTCTGCCTGCAGATAACATACTGCGATCTGTCAGTGTCACATTACAACCTGTGAGAGGGGGCAGGAAGGGGGATGGAGGGGGGGGGAGAGGGACTGGGGACATTTGCCCGAAATCCCGCTCATTTAGCACTCGGGTCGGGGGCTCGGGGGAGGGGACGTTGGTTTGTTTGGTGAATGGTTAGTGCCTTTTACTCCCCAGTGAGGAAAACTTGGTGTACCTGCTACCTTACCTACATTTAGTAGGTAGGTAGGTAATCTTAGCGAGCTGGATGTGGTAGATCACCAAACCCCCAACCCCCCCCCCCCCCTGAAGTAGGTAAAGTACCTACTTAAATACTTCAAATAATTTATTTTGGTTTCAGTTCACGTCTCCAACTTTATCTTGGTTCAACAAGAGCGCTAAGCATATAGAATTAATTTTATTTAGGTACCTCTAGCTACAGAAACTGTAAAATACCTAAGTTAGTAAGTAGGCTTACCTAACTAAGATTTTTTAACTAAATAATTATTAATAATAAGGTGATTAATTCTAATTAAATTCGCTACTAGATAGTAAGTAAGTAAAGCTCCTCATAGCTGTTCATAAAGTTGAATTATTTTGTTATTCGAATAGTAGGTAGACTATTCATAAATAATGCATGACAATAAATAAATACATGTATTAACTTGAAAAGAATAATTTAATTTGACTGAAATTATAATAATAAGATGTACTTTTGACCTCGTTTTAAACAAACAGAAGTCGTGGAAGTCGAGTCGACTCTAGAATTAAAATGGAAGTTTTAAGTAAACACCTCTTCTATATAGTTGTGAAGCACGCAGTCACGCAGTCACGCAGTCACGCAGTCACGCAGTCACGCAGTCACGCAGTCGGCTTCACACTAACTTGACGCTAAGTCAATCAGAACAGAAGACAGCCTCGAACGCGTGAACCAGCCACATTGACAGGATAAACAAGAAATCACGAGACAAATTCTACACTGAGTCGGTAGTGTACCTCTACTTATTTATAATCGGCTTTTGGTATCCGAGGGCCGGCAGGTACCTACTACGTAGGGTTGTCAGGCCCGAGTCGGCTTAACGCGCAGCTGCAAGGCTGGGATCAACGTTACAATCAACTTATGGACTTGATGGGGATCTTTGATCAACCCTAGCGATCCTTAACTTAAAATATGGCCAGTTTGCCATATCCAAGTTTAAGATCTGTCTTATTTAAGGCCTGATGGACAGATAGAATTTTCTCTATCTGTCTATATCACATAACCAAAGATTTCTAGATCTCAATTTCCATTTCTCCACCGACTTCTCCCGAGTCCCGCCCTTCACAAAGCTGACATGCGCATGAGACTGCAGAGGGCGCACTCAACTACTGACCTAGTTTAAGTAGGTACCTACTGTTCAATTAAATCATTAAATTATGACTTTTTTATTGATTAAGTAATTGATTTATACTTGCTCATTGTTTCCAAGTCCATTTGCATTACTTTTTGTTTAATCAAGCATCAAGACCAATGACCGGCAGATGGGGCTTCACTAGCGGATCCGAGGGGGGGCTAGGGGCTTAAGCTCCTCCCCCCCCCCTCACCCCCTCTCACCCAAAATCTCCGATTCTACGCACGGATGGAAACCCCCTTAAGCCCCACCCAAACAAAAATCCTGGATCCGCCATTGTCCCTGTAGTAGTCCACTGCTGGGCATAAGCCTGCAAGAAGATAATAATCTTGGGCCTTCTCCTCTCCCTCCACCGACTTCCCGCAATCATAACAATGTCGTTATTCGATCGCTATCCAACTTTGTGTTCCGGCTCGTGGTCGCCATTCGAGAACCTTTACTCGCACTCAGATAATAATGTTCTGTAAAATCAGATAAGAAACTTATTAGGATATCTGTAGCCTTGAGCCGAAAATCCTATCTGCAACTCAGTCTGAGCATTCTTCCTATTGAATACATTACAACTGAGAAGACGTCGGTTGAGTCCCGTCCCGAGGCGTCTCCGGGTCATAGGTCACAATGAGCCCGCATCCTGCGCCCGCGCACAAGAGGCGTGACTCCAAACCACTGATCATGTATTATTCGATCTTCTAATAAACTTACACAATTCATATAACGTAAACATAAGTCATTACATTTATGTAAGGATAAGGAAGGACGTTCATAAATGATTGGCATTTAATTTTGTGACAGTTCAAAAAAACCCGTCCACACGAGTGGGCTGGGCACACTACAAAACCCGTCCACACGAGTGGGCTGGGCACACTACAAAACCCGTCCACACGAGTGGGCTGGGCACACTACAAAACCCGTCCACACGAGTGGGCTGGGCACACTACAAAACACAAACAGTAGTCCATAAATAGTAGAGTAGCTCTACAAAACACACCGAGACAGAATTTTAATTAAAATCTGATGAGGGCGCCACTGAATGAGGAATGACTTTACTGCGTCGAGAAGTCCTCGCATTTGAAATAGGAATTGAACATTGAATCGAGGCCCTATCAAACAGCCATCAATGTATTTTACAAAACAACTCGATTGCCAATAAAACCTCACATAAAATTCTAACAATTCAGCGTAATGGCTGCGGCAGTAAAACTACGCCACCTGCCGCTCGATAAAAACTTGATTGGATCCACGCGACTAGCAGTCACTGCTCGCTAATGAGGTGTCCCGTCCAGCACACCTCCCAGCGCCCGAATGTGAACCCTACTCCCTTCGGCCGAAAGTCCAAACTGCGAGGGTTGCGGTGCTCGCCAATGATTAAACATTCACAAATTCAATATGCGTTATCATGTGTATTGAAATAGCGGACGTGAAATTTGAGTGCATGTCTACGTGCTCGGTTTGCTAAAAAGCTGCGACCGTAATATGAGGACCATAATATTGCTGAAACGCGCGTGACGGACGACAAGCTCAAATACGAAGATAGTTTGACACAGTTTACATTTTTATTTGGCGTAAATGATAAGAAGGTTAGGTATAGAAAACGCCATGACAAGCAAGTCACAGTCATGGAAAAGCAGTGAATAGAACAGGCTCAAGATGATTGTTCAGGATGTTGAAGGCTTCAATCAGCAGTTGAACGACTTTTCCTATCGCGTCAGTGTCACGGGGAATAAACGGACTTCATTCATGCTGGTGACTAATAAACTGGCGTTCCTCTATTTGTACGGTCGTTATCTACCGTCCTCCGTTACCTGGAACATTAAAGTTGAGTAAGCACAAGAGAAAGGTTAACGAGTATGCACAAGTGCTGGAAATGTTTCACTTTATACCTTTTAATTGCACTTCGCTGTCATTGTATTATTTGTATTAGTTAGTATACATAACGAGCACTGCGCGTTGGGCTCATTACTTATTGTTTTGCATATTTATAAGCTATTCAATCTAATGGACAGAAGGAAATGTGGAAATACCGCTAAGCTATTCAATAATGTGTTTTTAATAAAAACCTACAACTCTCCGTAATGTATGCTACAGACCGTAGCACTTGTAAATCTAGAGACGCGATGAAACGATTTCACCAGAGATCTTTTCTACTTCCTCGAGAAATGTCCGATGTTTTCCTCAACAATAAGCCAATCACCGGTTCCGAAGATAGACGAACAAACACAATAAAGTGTACGACCCCATCGGTCACCGTCACCGGCCGACGACGACGCCTCGTCGACGATAATCTATGCATGCAGGCATTAGTATTGGAGATATGAACACGTAATTATTGGGTTTGGTATCTGTCGCACGCAGCGCACTGGACTGCAGTAGCGGAGCCGCTCGCTCGACAACGAATAGAATAGGTAGGTACCAGACGGAGTCAATGAATCACTCACAAATTCAGTGGCAGATCCAGGATTTTGGTGTGGGAGGTACACAAAGAAGAAGCAGGACTTATGTACACATTTAGTTAGTATGAAGGCCGTCGGCGTCGGCGTCGGCTGGGCCGATGGTGGGCAATCGCAGATACGTTCAAGTGCCCGAGAAAGCAAGAGACTGTTTATCACACCTAATAAGAAGTGGATCTACTGGATATTAACATTCTGTGGAATGGGTAATGTTACTCGCTCCACCAGATCCGAAGAAGGATTAGTTTTTGCTAGCTCAGCACTGCAGCATAGACTAGAACGTAATTGCGCAGCCAGCAAGCGGCAGCCAGTGACTACATTGTAGGCATGTAGCGCTGCGATGCGATGCGATGTGCGAACAAAAATTAAGAAAGCGGAATTATAATTCCACATGTCACAGTTACGACTTCTTACTGCAGTAGGTACACTGTTTACTTTAGTGCATTGGAATTTTCTGTCTACCTAAGGGGTCCTCTCGTGATGCAATGCAACTGCGATAATGTCCGTAACCGCTGTAAGAGACACGACAAGAGCTAGAGGCCAGGGGCCAGGGGCCAGGTGGAGTGTACCTACTTATATCGCTCGTATTCTGATGATGAAATGGTCACTCAAGCATGGATGTGAGTAGAGATTTCCAAACAAAATCTCTGCTTGAGTTGGGATCAGTGCTTGAGCAGTGAGTGCGAATGCGGGCCTTGTTTTTTCGGTTTCCATTCCAGTAAATTTTCGTCAAATCCAGATAAGCTTGTAAAAACCTATTATTTTTCAATTTAGTAAATTTTCGTCTGGAAGTTCGATGTTTTTTAACATGACTAAAGGCTCCATTAAGCGGTCAGCATTCCGAGAAGTGTTTATTTAGGCACCGGCTACACAGTCAGTGGCCCACCGACCGCATCCATCGTTATTTTAATTAGATAGGTACCTACCTCAAGTACTCTCGACAAAAACTCTCGAAAAATAACTTTTAGTACTTACCTCGCCTTGAAATTTGAATACGCCAAATATTTAGTAAAATAATAGGTACTCCACGGGTCCGTCCTATAATTTTATGGTAAAATAACTAACCAAAAGTAATTAATATACATGCCCATACATCAACCATACATAATCAACTTTGCAGCATGCAACATAACCATACATAGGTATAGGTATTTATACACATAGGCAGATATGTACCTACGGAGAGAAATTAGAAACTGGACCTGTATGTTTAAGAATGTTTGGAACTTGTAAAAAATACATTCGACCTATAAACGATTAATTTATTTATTTATCTAAAAAATGAACGATTTGTGACTGAAATTAGATTTACGTGGAAACTAAATTAGATAAAAGGCATCTCTATGCTGTACCTTATCCATTAGGATTGTGTCCGAGACTTTGACAAACAAATCAAACATGAAATGTTAACTATAGTGTATACTCACAAGAAAGAACTCCATTCCTTAGAAACAGTTGCGGATGTGCGCCACGTCCACACTCCCCCGAGACAGCAGCCGTCTTCCTGTGCGCCGCCGCCAAGTGCAGTGCGAGCCCGGCGCGGCGGCGCGGCGGCGGCGGCGCGGGTAGATGAAAGAATGTTACCTCGACTCGATGCGGGGTGCGGGTAAGTACGGGCGCCGCGGGCGATGCCCATACATGCCCATCCCATGCACAGCTGACCCTCTGTGCGATGCGGATTCTGATTGCAGGCTGCAGCGCAAGTCATTATCATACGTCATACATAACCATTACATACGTTCAATGTAGAGGTAGGTACTGTAGGTAGGTGGAGAGGTGATTGTGCGCAGCTGGCAGGTTTTGTTTTTGGAGTTACTTAGGTATGTCTAAAAAGATAATGAAGGTCATCCGTTAGAAGCATCGGTTAATCTTTCTAAGCGAATGTAAACTATCACTGTTAGATTATTGAATCGGATGAAAGATTATCCAACAAAATTATGGTAGCAAGCTCTAAGTAAATAAATATGGTCAATTCGAATTCGGTATAGGTGGATGACGAAACATTATTATACATATATTGCGTGGGTATTGTCTGCTGACTCTGTGTAGGTTCGTGCAGCGTGTGGTGTGGTATGGGCCTGGTGCAGTGGAATAGATCCATATCTGGCAGCGCGCGCGCGATGGCTAGTTCCCCATGTGGAGCGCTACGCCTCTGATGGTTTCCGCACCACTGCACTGCACTGCACTGCACTGCACTGCCCACTGCACTGCACTGCACTGCACTGCACTGCCCACTGCACTCCACTGCACTGCACTGCACTGCACTGCACTGGACTGCACTGCCCACTGCACTGCACTGCACTGCACTGCACTGCAATGCACTGCTTTCTGCAAAAACGTTGGCAAGCGTGGACGAGTGGCACTGTCCCGAGTTCTGTGCTCACACAACTAATATAAATTGTTTCTTCAATGTTTCCACTGGAACTTGGAACACACACATTATGTTGCAATTTTTCCTTGTTAATACTTACTTTACTTAAGTAGGTACTTTATTTTAAAGTTTCGTATATCTGTTTGTAGTAAGAAGGCTGACAAACAAAAGGAAGTCGGTAAAAGTCTCATCAAAGAGTTTCGGAGCCCGCGGCAACAGTGTAGTCGGCTGTCGGTCTCCTCATGGCACCGGCACTGGACAGCCATGCGCCATGCGCCATCGCCCGATCGATCCGTCGATCGCCTTTTTGTGGCCGCTTCCAAAAAACGATCGCTCGCATTGACAGCGGCCAGAGACCCAATTAATAGCCTAGTCTTAATTAGGGCCGTTTCGCCGCAATTTTCCTGCAATTTGCTGCGGTATGTTTTGTTGCATTTTGCGTTGCATTTTAGATTGAACGCTAATTGAAAACGAATGCAATGATGATTAAAACCACAGAAAATGTCTCGATGTTTTGTCTATAACCTTGTATTTTGAACTTACATGTAACTTATCAATATTTTCTCCCCCACACAAGTCATTACATACCTACTAGTGTGTAAAAAACTATCATCACTATTCACTAGCAGAGCAGAGCTAGTGAATAGTGATGGATGCGCCCGCGCAGCGCAGCCCTATTCCTAATGAGGAAGATGAGCGTATTTTTTTTTTAATGTAGATCGATAGATTTTTACGTCCAAAACACAACAGTGAAAGAATTTTGGCGATAGCTCAAAAACTGAATTTTCTACGATTTTTTAAAGTTTGGATTTTCAAAATGTGTTTTTAGCCCGGCGATTTCGCGTGTGACGTCAGCCGGGTCCGATCGCTCACCCGCGCGTTTTAAGCGTTTTCTGCCTTTACGTTTCTATTTATATTTCTGATAAATAGGGAGAAAAGTACCAATATTTTTATGTAATATTGTGCCTCTAAGTCCTAAGGACACGTTTAACGCTTCAGATAAACTTTTTAACCACCGACTGAAGAAAAAAGGTGTTCTAAGTTTGAGGCTTTTTTGTGTCTATGTGTCTGTACGTTTCAAGGCTCGTAGCTCCAAAAAATCACTCGTAATTTTTTTATAACTATTCTTGAAATGGAAAGCAGATAAATCTGGCATAGTTCTAAGCCAAGTTTGGTAGAAATCGGTGCAGCGGTTTCCAAGTTATGAGGATGTTTATCAGCCCTCGACACGCATTTTGAAGGGTTCTCAGGCATATATTGATTGTAGTTTGAAACATTTGGTTCTTATACCAGTATAACGTGAGCTACTATTTCTTAGTGTTTCATTGATTTTGTATATCAGGTAAGACTGGTAATGAGCAAGATTGTGTTATCGACGTGATTAGCAATGTTTTTAACCCCCGACGCAAAAACGATGGGGTGGTAAAGTTTGACGTGTGTGTGTGTCAGTGCGTGTGCGTGTGTCTGTGCGTGTATGTGTGTGTGTGTCTGTCGAATGCGCGCGTTGGTGCGCGTGCGGATGCGGATGGTAGTAGTCTAAGTCACATTGTCTACTAAGGACGTGCCTAGTGAGACATTGTACTGTCAAGTACAATGCCTCACTAGGCACGTCCTTAGTAGACAATGTGACTCGCTAAGAAGAAGAAGAAGAATGTGACTTACACTAGGACGTGCCTAGTGAGACATTGTACTGTCAAGTACAATGTCTCACTAGGCACGTCCTTAGTAGACAATGCCTACACATACATATAGTGCAATGCCTCACTAGGCACGTCCTTAGTTACGAAGGACATTGTACAGTAGGTACAATGCCTCACTAGGCACGTCCTTAAGCAATGCATTGCTAATGCCTCACTAAGCACGTCCTTCGTAACTAAGGACGTGCCTAGTGAGGCATTGCACTATATGTATGTGTAGGCATTGTCTACTAAGGACGTGCCTAGTGAGACATTGTACTTGACAGTACAATGTCTCACTAGGCACGTCCTAGTGTAAGTCACATTCTTCTTCTTCTTCTTAGCGAGTCACATTGTCATTGTCATGTGACTTAGACTACTACCATCCGCATCCGCACGTGCACGTCCTTAGTAGACAATGCCTCACAAGGCACGTCCTTAGTAGACAATGCCTCACTAGGCACGTCCTCAGTAGACAATGCTTCATTAGGCACGTCCTTAGTTTCTGAGGACGTGCCTAGTGAGACATTGTACTGTCAAGTACAATGCCTCACTAGGCACGTCCTTAGTAGACAATGTGACTCGCTAAGAAGAAGAAGAATGTGACTTACACTAGGACGTGCCTAGTGAGACATTGTACTGTCAAGTACAATGTCTCACTAGGCACGTCCTTAGTAGACAATGCCTACACATACATATAGTGTAATGCCTCACTAGGCACGTCCTTAGTTACGACGTGCCTAGTGAGGCATTGTACTTGACAGTACAATGTCTCACTAGGCACGTCCTTAGTAGACAATGTGACTTAGACTACTACCATCCGCATCCGCACGCGCACCAACGCGCGCATTCGACAGACACACACATCCATACACGCACAGACACACGCACACGCACTGACACACACTCACACGTCAAACTTTACCACCCCATCGTTTTTGCGTCGGGGGTTAAAAACATTGCTAATCACGTCGATAACACAATCTTGCTCATTACCAGTCTTACCTGATATACAAAATCAATGAAACACTAAGAAATAGTAGCTCACGTTATACTGGTATAAGAACCAAATGTTTCAAACTACAATCAATATATGCCTGAGAACCCTTCAAAATGCGTGTCGAGGGCTGATAAACATCCTCATAACTCGGAAACCGCTGCACCGATTTCTACCAAACTTGGCTTAGAACTATGCCAGATTTATCTGCTTTCCATTTCAAGAATAGTTATAAAAAAATTACGAGTGATTTTTTGGAGCTACGAGCCTTGAAAGGTACAGACACATAGACACAAAAAAGCCTCAAACTTAGAACACCTTTCTTCTTCAGTCGGTGGTTAAAAAGTTTATCTGAAGCGTTAAACGTGTCCTTAGGACTTAGAGGCACAATATTACATAAAAATATTGGTACTTTTCTCCCTATTTATCAGAAATATAAATAGAAACGTAAAGGCAGAAAACGCTTAAAACGCGCGGGTGAGCGATCGGACCCGGCTGACGTCACACGCGAAATCGCCGGGCTAAAAACACATTTTGAAAATCCAAACTTTAAAAAATCGTAGAAAATTCAGTTTTTGAGCTATCGCCAAAATTCTTTCACAGTTGTCCTTACAATCTTCTAGACTTTTGATTTAAGCTAAAAAAACAGGAAAAAAAGCCTAACTCATCTTCCTCATTATCTAGGAGAGGAGAGTTTTTGTGGAAGACGCGTCCGCCGTCCGCCGCGATGCGATGCGATGCGATGCGATGCGATGCGATGCGATGCGATGCGATGCGATGCGATGCGATGCGATGCGAGATAATTGATTTTGACAGGTGACTGTTGGTCGCGGTTAACGGATTTGAACGCAGTATTCGGATCGAATTCCATTTAAGAGCTTACAGTACCCCAATTTCTCATTTTTGATCCCGCATATCATTAAAAGTATTGAATCAATCATTTTGAAAAAAATATATATTACAGTTGAGAATATTTGTGATACATCATATGATGTGAAAACACGATTACTAAAAACTTTCTCGATAGAAAAAAATCCCAAACTTCCCTCTGAATCAATCTAAGAAACCACAGAAGTCAGTCAATACTTTACCTATACTATTGAAACTTTGTATATAAATTCAACTTAGCAATACACGTACATCATATGTTTTAGATTTATTAAAATGTTTTTTTTTGCATTTTAAGAAATTAAATTCTCAAATATTGCGCGTGAGACGTCGCAACCGCTCAGATTCAGTCTAGCTCCGGCAGTCGAACAGGGAACCCGCGTCGCTTGCTCGCACGCCTACCTACGTAGATACGTAAAATTATTAAATTATAAGTAAAGTAAAATAGGAAATAACCAATACAAAAAAAAGAGAAGGGATTGGAGAAAAGAAATTGCTAAAAACATGAATAATATTATATTGAAGTAAGTATCTAAAATGAGTCATAAAATGTTTTTTACCTACCTGGGTGCCCGCGGGTACGCATTTTGGTTAGGACCTTATGAGGCCGTATTGAAATTTGACGTCAAGTTTAGGCATTTATGAATACGCGACGCGCTGCGCTACACGTTTGCGACGCGCAAAGGACAAACGAATTTGATGTTTCGACATGTTCGTTCATTGGATGAGTACCATAGATTTGTAGTCTAATTACTAAGTTGGTATGTGGTAGGGACATCACGTGACGTGTGTAGAACTGTTGTACGAATTGTAATAAAACGATTGTAGAAAATAAAATAAATATTGCAACCCCACTATATCATTTTTTTTATTGACCTACTTATACCGAACAGCAGGGGTATGCCAATCAAAGTTGAACTGCAAAGTTGAACTGCAAAGTTTTAAATCATGGTCAGTTCATAGTTATTCTGTGACTAAATAGTGACATTATGACGTCATTTGATGTGTTTTCGCGCATATTTTGCTGTCGAGTGTCTATAAAGAATGATCACGTGGTACAATTTGTACCACGTGATCATTCTTTATACCTGACCTGACCTGAAGATATTACACTGGGGAGTGAAATATAACTTGACAGCAAAAGATTGGCATACCGGGGCAGTAGTTATAATTCCAGAGGGGGCATTAACCCCCTCTTCTCCTCTCAGAGATATTGTAGCCCCCTTGCCGTATCTCCGCTATTAGCAGAATTCGACCTCCAGTATTTGGAGCCATTCGAATCGAAACATGAATTTTGCCAGAATGAAGGAACATTTTGATTCTGATAGAATTTATCTCCCCCTACTACGTTTTCGAATCCAGGACAGTGTACTTTACTTTTTCGAGTAAAATGATACAGGTGTCGATTTCGAGATATTTTGGGGTGTTGATTACGGAAATGGTATCCATTTTGAAATCCAAGATGGCGGACATTGATTTTTTTGAGTAAAGTGATATGGGTGTCGTTTTCGGGATATTTTGGGGTGCTGATTACGAAAATTGTATCCATTTTGAAATACAAGATGGCGGACATCGATTTTTTTGAATAAAATGATATGGGTGTCGTTTTCGGGATATTTTGGGGTGCTGATTACGGAAATGGTGTCCATTTTGAAATCCAAGATGGCGGACATTGATTTTTTGAGAAAAGTGATATGGGTGTCGTTTTCGGGATATTTTGGGGTGCTGATTACGGAAAAAGTGCCCATTTTGAAATCCAAGATGGCGGTCATCGAGTTTTTTGAATAAAGTGATATAGGTGTCATTTTCGGGATATTTTGGGGTGCTGATTACGGAAATGGTATCCATTTTGAAATCCAAGATGGCGGACATTGATTTTTTGAGAAAAGTTATATATTTGTCGTTTTCGGTATATTTTGGGGTGCTGATTACAGAAATACCCATATTTCTCAAAAAATCAATGTCCGCCATCTTGTATTTAAAAATGGATATTATTTCCGTAATGAGCACCCCGAAATATCCCGAAAACGACACTCATATCACTTTTCTCAAAAAAATCAATGTCCGCCATCTTGGATTTCAAAATGGATACCATTTCCGTAATCAGCACCCCAAAATATCCCGAAAACGACACCCATATCACTTTTCTCCAAAAAATTAATGTCCACTATCTTGGATTTCAAAATGGATACCATTTCCGTAATCAGCACCCCAAAATATCCCAAAAACGACACCCATATCACTTTTCTCAAAAAAATCAATGTCCGCCATCTTGGATTTCAAAATAGATACCATTTCCGTAATCAGCACCCCAAAATATCCCGAAAACGACACCCATATCACTTTTCTCAAAAAAATCAATGTCCACCATCTTGGATTTCAAAATGGATACCATTTCCATAATCAGCACCCCAAAATATCCCGAAAACGACACCCATATCACTTTTCTCAAAAAAATCAATGTCCGCCATCTTGGATTTCAAAATAGATACCATTTCCGTAATCAGCACCCCGAAATATCCCGAAAACGACACTCATATCACTTTTCTCAAAAAAATCAATGTCCGCCATCTTGGATTTCAAAATGGATACCATTTCCGTAATCAGCACCCCAAAATATCCCGAAAACGACACCCATATCACTTTTCTCCAAAAAATTAATGTCCACTATCTTGGATTTCAAAATGGATACCATTTCCGTAATCAGCACCCCAAAATATCCCAAAAACGACACCCATATCACTTTTCTCAAAAAAATCAATGTCCGCCATCTTGGATTTCAAAATAGATACCATTTCCGTAATCAGCACCCCAAAATATCCCGAAAACGACACCCATATCACTTTTCTCAAAAAAATCAATGTCCACCATCTTGGATTTCAAAATGGATACCATTTCCATAATCAGCACCCCAAAATATCCCGAAAACGACACCCATATCACTTTTCTCAAAAAAATCAATGTCCGCCATCTTGGATTTCAAAATAGATACCATTTCCGTAATCAGCACCCCAAAATATCCCGAAAACGACACCCATATCACTTTTCTCAAAAAAATCAATGCCCGCCATCTTGGATTTCAAAATGGATACTATTTCCGTAATCAGCACTACCTGATGATGTGTAGGCAAACCGGCGTTCAGCCCACCTGATGATGTGTATGCAAACAGGCGTTCAGCCCACCTGATGATGAGTAGGCAAACAAGCATTCTACCCACCCGATGATGTGCATGTAAATAAAGAAATGCATGGAAATAGGCGAGATATTTCTCATATAAGATGTGGAATAAGCTTCCTCCTGAGGTTTCCCATTTTTCGAATAAGCATACAACCCATTTGATCTGAAGCGATGATGATGATCTGATCGAGTGAGAGAAGCGAACGGTGTTCTGAGGTAAAGAACAAAATACAATCGAGATCTCCCTATTGAAATACAATAAAATTTTCTGATTTCTCCTTGTTTTTTACTACTGTGTCCATTCCATAATACAAATTATTTAGCATGATCAGGAGCCGTGCCACAGGCCTTAGAAAAAGTGGCCAACTATGGACCACTTTTATGCAATATTCCTTTCACTTTATTTCCATACCTACTGGGTGTACAATAACGTGTATCATAACTACTTACGGCGCTTTAGTATATTTTGTACAATAACTTATTTTTTTATATCCATACCTCGGTACTAGATAATAAATAAAAAAATAATAAATATTCATGGACATTTCACACGACGCCTCTAGTCCCAAACTAAGCAAAGCTTGTGATATGGGAACTAGATGCACTTTTTTTTTGTAAATACATACTTATTATACATAGTAACACATAGTAACACCCAGACATAGAACAAACATCTATGTTTTGCCACACACAAATGTTTGTTCTTGGTGGGGAACGAACCCACGACCCACAGCGCGGAAGGCAGATCCATTGCCGACTGAGCTGTGACGCCTGTCACGATGTACAATAACTGTGTATTTACTCTATCGTGCGGTCGACTCGTGACCTCTGCGCTGCGTGATGAACTGTGCGAGTGAGATAGCTGCGAGTGCGCGGTGCGGTATCTGCACGAATGGGCCGTGAAACTTGGATTTGAGCTGGAGTAGTGTAGGCTCTTAACGTGAGAGTGGATCGAGATAAAGTAATTGGATGGAATGAGATCGTCTCTCTCGGTTCAAACTAAAGATTGGGTACTGTAGCGGATTAGTTCGCTGATTAGTTACAGAGAGACCTCGATCCTAAAATCAAGCAAGGCTTTCATGGTTAATTATAAACTAGGTAGGTACTTAGGTACTTACCTAGGTATCTGCTAATGTATAACATGGGTTGACCTAAAACAGCTAAGTAACAGCAAAAACTAGTCATATTTGAAATCTATAATTATTTAACGTTAAAATCCATTGCGTGTTCGTAACTAAACCCGAATCGATCGCTCAAGACAACGACGCCATTTATCCCAAAACATTTACGATCTTTATAATGGTTGTAAAAGTAATTTAATACTCACTTACAAATCATAATGCCGCATCCATCGCGCCTACGGCAACGTTTTTATAACGTTCGTTTTATTGATAGTGAATTGATTACACGACACGCCGATAGATTACGAACAGATGAACAATGTTATTTTGGTGAGTCCCATAGGTGTGATTTGCGGTAACGCTAAAACAAAACATTTGAAAGAGTACCTATATGAGATAAAAGGATATTTTGATAGTGTTTACAGTACATACATACACCACAGGACACACACACACAGGTGGGTAAATTAGCTATATACCTGAACCGAAAAGACTAAACGTGTCGAGAAAATGAAGAGTTTCGAGCTTTTCTAGGAAAGTACCCACAGAATATGCGTAAAGTATACAAATAAATATAAAAGTATCCGTGAGCACAATCCGTGTCCGTCCGTGATGCGTTCATCGCATATCGCTGGATCCTCTCTCGCACGCATCGTATCGCATCTCGTGACATTCCTTTCATATTGCATTACGGACGCACGCTTCCATTCCACTGACATTAGTCCACGTCCACGTACCTTACCTACTAGGCACGCACACCTACTCAGTCAGCCAGCATAATACGAAAGTATACACATATCTAGTACCCATAGGTCCATTCCATTCCATGCCATAGCTGGTATAGCTACGGAAAGAAACTGCTAATAAACGCTCACACAAAAAACGTTAATACAATATTCGAAATTCAAAATAAATTGAGATTTTTCCAATTCAACACACTTTGACCACTTTTAAACTATGGCACATCATTTAAAGTATTGGTATGCTATTATCAAAATACTTAGGTACATATTAATAAAGTTAAATAAATAAATAATTATACATAAGTACATAAACATAAATGTACTCCCCTCATAATCATAAGTGATTGGTTTAGAAATAAGCGTCCTTGCGAGGCATTGCATTGAAGAAGTAAGATGAATGCCTCCTTTTTGTCCCATTTCTAGGCATCGTGTCGTGCATGGCTTGCCTGCCAGTTGTTATCTCCGTTTTTGTCGCTCTCGTCCCATCTTTGTTCCGTTTGGTCCCGCGTCCCGCGTCGCGGACGGACGTGACACCGTGATTAAGTGGTTTTCGTAGTTTCTCTGAGATTGCCATCGTTGTGGGATCGAGTAAGCCGCCGCGCCGAGAGGCCTGCCCTGCGCTGCGCCTCTCCAATTACAGAACTACGTTGCTCTGCACATGGAGTGTCATACTCATCTCATCATCCACGGTGACACAAAAAACTACATTAGAGACTATCAAAGATTCGATTAACAATATGGCCCAACTCAACTGTCTCTGGTGAATGATGAACCAATGAAGATGCGCGGCTTCGTTTGATGTCATGTAATGAGAATGAAACATCACGCACGACCTTTGAATGCTGCAATAAAACCGTCAGCAGCTACCCAAGGGTTGCTGTGTCGCATTATCATCAGCAGCTACCCAAGGGTTGCTGTGTCGCATTATCATCAGCAGCTACCCAAGGGTTGCTGTGTCGCATTATCATCAGCAGCTACCCAAGGGTTGCTGTGTCGCATTATCATCAGCAGCTACCCAAGGGTTGCTGTGTCGCATTATCATCAGCAGCTACCCAAGGGTTGCTGTGTCGCATTATCATCAGCAGCTACCCAAGGGTTGCTGTGTCGCATTATCATCAGCAGCTACCCAAGGGTTGCTGTGTCGCATTATCATCAGCAGCTACCCAAGGGTTGCTGTGTCGCATTATCATCAGCAGCTACCCAAGGGTTGCTGTGTCGCATTATCATCAGCAGCTACCCAAGGGTTGCTGTGTCGCATTATCATCAGCAGCTACCCAAGGGTTGCTGTGTCGCATTATCATCAGCAGCTACCCAAGGGTTGCTGTGTCGCATTATCATCAGCAGCTACCCAAGGGTTGCTGTGTCGCATTATCATCAGCAGCTACCCAAGGGTTGCTGTGTCGCATTATCATCAGCAGCTACCCAAGGGTTGCTGTGTCGCATTATCATCAGCAGCTACCCAAGGGTTGCTGTGTCGCATTATCATCAGCAGCTACCCAAGGGTTGCTGTGTCGCATTATCATCAGCAGCTACCCAAGGGTTGCTGTGTCGCATTATCATCAGCAGCTACCCAAGGGTTGCTGTGTCGCATTATCATCAGCAGCTACCCAAGGGTTGCTGTGTCGCATTATCATCAGCAGCTACCCAAGGGTTGCTGTGTCGCATTATCATCAGCAGCTACCCAAGGGTTGCTGTGTCGCATTATCATCAGCAGCTACCCAAGGGTTGCTGTGTCGCATTATCATCAGCAGCTACCCAAGGGTTGCTGTGTCGCATTATCATCAGCAGCTACCCAAGGGTTGCTGTGTCGCATTATCATCAGCAGCTACCCAAGGGTTGCTGTGTCGCATTATCATCAGCAGCTACCCAAGGGTTGCTGTGTCGCATTATCATCAGCAGCTACCCAAGGGTTGCTGTGTCGCATTATCATCAGCAGCTACCCAAGGGTTGCTGTGTCGCATTATCATCAGCAGCTACCCAAGGGTTGCTGTGTCGCATTATCATCAGCAGCTACCCAAGGGTTGCTGTGTCGCATTATCATCAGCAGCTACCCAAGGGTTGCTGTGTCGCATTATCATCAGCAGCTACCCAAGGGTTGCTGTGTCGCATTATCATCAGCAGCTACCCAAGGGTTGCTGTGTCGCATTATCATCAGCAGCTACCCAAGGGTTGCTGTGTCGCATTATCATCAGCAGCTACCCAAGGGTTGCTGTGTCGCATTATCATCAGCAGCTACCCAAGGGTTGCTGTGTCGCATTATCATCAGCAGCTACCCAAGGGTTGCTGTGTCGCATTATCATCAGCAGCTACCCAAGGGTTGCTGTGTCGCATTATCATCAGCAGCTACCCAAGGGTTGCTGTGTCGCATTATCATCAGCAGCTACCCAAGGGTTGCTGTGTCGCATTATCATCAGCAGCTACCCAAGGGTTGCTGTGTCGCATTATCATCAGCAGCTACCCAAGGGTTGCTGTGTCGCATTATCATCAGCAGCTACCCAAGGGTTGCTGTGTCGCATTATCATCAGCAGCTACCCAAGGGTTGCTGTGTCGCATTATCATCAGCAGCTACCCAAGGGTTGCTGTGTCGCATTATCATCAGCAGCTACCCAAGGGTTGCTGTATCGCATATCACCGGCCGTATTCCTCATCACATCTCCGAAAAGGTTAAAATGATGTTAGGGCAAGAATTATGACAAGTCAGAAAACACAGACAAAGCTTTTAGGAGGTACTAAGTATGGCCTATAAAACTAGAGATGCTAACGCACTCCATCGTACGTACCTATGTCCCATTTATTTGTGAGTTGTGACGTCACTTCTACTTTCTCATACATTTTGCGCGTTCCGTTCGGAACTTGACATTAGCATGTCAATGTCATCTTCAGTAATCAGTCAGTTTGGTGTGTGAGTGAAACTTGCACTCGTGCTACCTAGTCTGATACAGATGAACAGCACTATAGAAGATAACTGATTGTCTGGTGCTAATGTTCCGGCTAGTAATTGTATAAAATAAACGAGTTGTTACTTCAATGATTACAAAGTAGTTTCAAATTGGGGAGCAAATGGTGGCCATTGTGTGAATTGTTACAACGATTTTAATTTTGAATATTTTGCCAACAAAAAATGCCACAGAAAGGCGTCGGTTAGGTTATCAAATGAATGTTTTTAGACCTTAGTTAAAGAAGTTTGTAATGAAAAGCGTCTGAAACTTGCAAAGATCGCTCGAGGGATTTGGAAATAATTTACGTCTTAGCGAAAACCGAACCTCGCTTGTCCACATTATTTTTAGTCTTCAATGCGTGACTAAACCAGACCAGCTCCCTCCTATCAGCTACCATCACACCACACCAACACCACTAATAGATGAGCTATCTCGATATTTTCGAGTCCCAAAACCTATCGGCACAGTCTAAATAATTCCCGCTAAAAGGGTCACAGAATACCAATGTCCAGAAGACCTAGTTTATTGATACGTGTCGCGTTCAATGGGACGTGAATCGTGAATTGAACATGTTCTGAAAGATATCGGCATTCATATTCACCGACGTAAAGTTATTCAAGCAAGCAGGCACGAACATTGATAGACGTACCGGTCCTTGTACGCAAACATTACAGCTTGCACGTCATTATGAACTCTAATGTACGTTAAATTAAGCTTGAAGTTGTTTGCGCATGAAATTCCTTTGAAATAACAAAAGGCGGGCCTGTATGCCAGCTTTCGTACTAAAGCCTGTCATTTCTCTTTACAATTTCAGTAAAAAATAACTCGTAATAAGTTTGGGGAACTTTTAGAATTTAAGGGAATTAATAATGGCCGCTAGTTGTTAAATGAAACCCTTTGGAATTGATTATTATGGCATTTACTGCGGTTAAACCTGCGCATAAACTGTCATAAACTGTCATAAACTGTCATAAAGTACCGGGCATGCGCTTCCGACGTGAATATAGAACGTTATGGACATTCCATTCCACTGACGCGACGTCAGTACTTAATCTACCTCTTACGAATTAGTTTTATGACGTTTGAAGCTGAGGTTGAGGCTAGAAAAAAACACCATTGGAGATTTCACAGTGATTTCTATTTTATGAATTTAAACGACATGGAAATAAGTGTTCCATTCAACGCAAAATCTTAATGTTTATTTTAACTGCATTGCTATATTGATACAAAAACGTCGATCCATACAAAAAGCTTCAAGGGTTCCCGCGCCGCCGCCGCGCCGCCGCCGCGCCGCCGAAGCAACACACACAGTTGTTTATTATTAACTTTAAAATATTGAGTTTCATAATCTCCTCTCACGTTGAATCTGCCATTGTATAAGAACTGCAGTAGCGCGACATTGTCATGCGTCATTGTAAATACGAGTAGATTAGAAACACTCGCGTGCAAAAACGTTACCCTTTTACAATGTTTGTGATAAAAATAATACAAAACCAGAATTCAATATGGATTTTACACATAAATTCGTTTTTGAATGCGTTTTGTTTTGATGAAACTTTATTTAACATAAAGGTAAAAAGGTAAATGTTTGGTAGATAGGTAAGTCAAGTACTTACTGGTAATGGTTATCGCACAGCAGCGTAGCAAAGCGAATTTATCACGATGATGCGATGTTTCGAGTTGCGTCGCTCCGACTCGATCGAGCGTTAATCGATCAGCCATTCGACACGACGCGACCGACCCGAAACATGATCAATAGGGCTGCGCTCACGGCACCAGCTCACTCTTATAAATAGCTATGAGCTCGGGGTTATACACTTACCAAATATAATAATACTAAGTCGTCGAAATTAGTCAAAATAAGTTGTAGCTCGCTGAGGTTTATATTTGCAAACTTGAACTTTTAAACGTTTTATTATGTTTTTGGACTAGAACGAAACATTCCTTATGAAGTAGGCTTCATAAAACTCAATAAAAATGCGTTCATCAATGGAGTTTGTCAGATTTCTAACTCATCACCGTATTTATTATACAAACGCGAAATACGAAACCGGCTCTATCATTTTAATTTTATCGCTCACAAAAAAATAAAAATCCCATCGGTCTATTCCACCGATGACTTTGAGCTTTGAGATACCAAAAAAGTGCGTTCATACCTGTATCCTGTGCATCGAGTCGCATCGATCCGTCTGGCAGCCGCCGCCTGCCACGTTTCATTACTCCCAGTAATTAAACAGCAGTCTCTGTAGGATTAGCGGTCGCGGCCGTGCCGTGCTGGCCTAGCCCAGTCGCAGCTGTGCTGTGCTGGCCTAGCCCAGTCGCAGCTGTGCCGTGCTGGCCTAGCCCAGTCGCAGCCGTCCGTGCTGGCCTAGCCCAGTCGCGGCCGTGCCGTGCTGGCCTAGCCCAGTCGCGGCCGTGCCGTGCTGGCCTAGCCCAGTCGCGGCCGTGCCGTGCTGGCCTAGCCCAGTCGCGGCCGTGCCGTGCTGGCCTAGCCCAGTCGCGGCCGTGCCGTGCTGGCCTAGCCCAGTCGCGGCCGTGCCGCACCACACCAGCCGCTCGCGCCACTGCGGCGGCAGACCATCCAGTATCTCCACTTTTACCCACCCGCAGTTTGGAAGTGGCACAACTGTAGAAATAAGAATGGAACGAGATTATTGGACGAAGTATTGCCTCCTACAACCCAGGAAAGCCTAATTGTTGTATGTTTGCAACACATTGCCGTCGAAATAGTGTGTAAGGTTCATATCATCTGGATTGTAAAATGTCTGTGTGGGGGGTACCTTGTGCGAGTGAAGTCGCAAGCAGAAGCTAAAAAACAACGCAGATAATAATGAATTTCTTTTATGCAAGTTTGTTGAAAAGGCAAAACTCAGCTTTAGTCTGAAACCCCAGTGACTTGCTATCTGAATATCCTTGCCAAACACCACACGATGTTGTTCAGTGTTGCCTAAGCGGTCTTTGAGAACAGATGCAGTAAATCAAATTTGTACGCTATTGACGATAATAGGGTTGGTGGAATAGGGTACGTGAACTGGAGAATTCTTTGTAAATAAAGTATCATTTATGTGTGAAGGTCCATTTGTCTTCTTCTCTATTGTACCTTTAGGATTCCCTCTACAAAAGCACCTACGTATACTACTTTCATGCTTGTTATTACAATAACACCTTTGTGAGCTCGGAAATAAGGTTTAAATTATTTTGCGAAGCGACGATAGTCTGCTGAAGAGTTAATCTAGATACATTTTATTGGACCTTTAGCCGAAACATTTCGGCTGCTCTCAAATAAGTTTACGACTGTAATTTAAAAGGTGCTTTGCCGGTTATGGCCGAATTTGGAGCAATTATTTACCTGCGGTATTTGTCGACCAAATAATTTACTTTTAGAGTCGTTCCTAAGAGGCAAGGTGTCAATTTACTAACATAGGTATATGGTTTGTCGAATTCTCGAATTCATAAACATGGCCTTTTAGTAAATATTGATAAAAATCCATGAAGCTTTTAGCAGCTGGTGAATATTATAAAAACATATTTTCGGTGAGAGTCGAGAGCGCACAGAATGTAGACAATTTACCCCGCGCGTGTTATTGTTGCTTTCATAAATATTTAATAATTCATAGCGTAGTTAAGTCGACACATGTTACGATTTGAACAGTTAAATAAATAATTACTAATGGAACCAAATGCCTGTTTTATTTATTGTTTCCGCAATACAAATATTTAAACCGTTATTCTGATTTTGTTACCACAAACATGCGAACGGCTTATGTACATTGTTACTTAGTTACGTCCTACATAGGACACGCCCGGATTCATTTAAAGTTAAAACTAAATGGTATTGTACATAGCCAGGCATATGCCTACAATACCTACCCACTGTAAGTATTCTGCTAACTACATCTCTAGGTTCAGACAGATACCCACTAGTTTTTAAAATTTCTTGTCATATTAATTTCGCTGTGTAAAATTTCGGATTGTAAAATATGAAAACGGCAGACGTTCTAATAAATTAATTGTAATTAATTTAGAAAGGAGAATCAGAGTACCTACAGTTTCTCTTTGAAATTTTAGCTGCTCTACCCAAATGCCGTCCTCATATTCAAGACCCACACGCCTAACACATCGATAGGTACTACCTACTACAATAGGTACTCTGTAGTCTGTAGGTAGCGAGTAGATCACAATCACCTCGTTTCAATTTGGGAGGTGAAGCGGATGTATCCTCGTAGATTACAAATACGTGCTTCTTTTAGTGGTTGAACCACAACTAAGTACTTAGGTAGTTACCGTTGGTTTATTGCTTGAGTATTTGACAATCGATAAGAAATCGAAAACTTCCAAAGTACCTACTCACCGATGGATGTACTCCTACTTCAAGTAATTATTTACGTTTAAGAAACTTTGAAATACGAGTTTATTCTCTGTAAGTCTAAACAAAATTTAAAAATACTAAAGCAGATCAGAAGGACTGTGATTGAGCTGATTTCTTAGAACATCTTTGGTGTTCGTCCAAAGAAAATTGTCGACGGAAACTAAACAGTCCTTCCATAACTCACATTTCCAAGTATTGCTTCTCTGATAATCTGATCCGGTTCCATCAGGCGCATGTGAAACTATATCAGATCTTTCAAGACACCTTCCACATGCTTTAAAGAAATGGTCGTGCACAATAGCTAGTTACTTTACTTGTGACTGTTCGCACAAAGCGGCAGATAAAGCCGCAGAATAAACACAAAGCATTCCTTGAGCAGATATCGGCATTGTGCGCGCTATCCTGCGATGATGCATTAACAACCGGACCAGTCGCGTCCCTCTAGGGGTCCAGCCTCCGGGGCCGGGGCTGGGAACCAGTAGGTTAGACATTAGGTACCTTACCTGCATTATTACGATATACATGCACAAAAAATTCACAATCTACTTGGAATTTTATCAAACTTTGAATAATAACATTTCTACTTATTATGTGGCTCTTCAAAATACCCATAATTATTTTATAAGTCATAAGAATAATTTATGGGAAACAGTTATCTTTGTAAATGTACGTTTTAATAAGAGATCAATGTTGAGTTACTGTTTTTTACGCTGGTAATAAAGGCACTCGCACACCGCGCTCCGTCATTACTGCGGCTGGTTCTACGCTTTCACAATTCTTTCATAAAAACTTTTAAAAACCTTCATTGAAGCCTTGAGAAGTGTAAGAGGATCTACTTTAGGCAAAAGAGTTTAGAATCTGAATCTACTCGAATCTTCACAGTGAAGTTTTTACAACAAATGATTCTTATTTCTGAATTATTTCGTACTTGGTTACGAAACGAAAACGTTTTTATATGATTGCTTCGACATGCCTTAAATATATTTTTCAAGGAGCAAGTAACTAAGTATAGTATGACGTTTGATTCCGTGCTTGGTTATTTTCATGTAGATAAGAATCGTGAGGTGTCGTTGCTTTTAACTGCATCGTGATGAAACTCTTAAATGGAAGAACTGGCCGATTCAGCGACTCCATCATCACAATGTGTACTGTACTGTAATACACAAAGCATTTTTAACAACAATCGAACAAAATGGAATCGCTTGTGGCCGCGACTGTGCCATTGTATATTGTGTCGGCGTGCATTGTGCGCGCGACTGTACTGTTGACATAATTGCCGATTGAGACTTATCGGGAACTCAGGCGACTGTTTCACTGCACAATGGAAAGCAGGAAAACTTCATTAGTTCAGCCATTGATTGAATATCAAATTGTTGGTACTCTTTAGGGGTCCGTATTCAAAGAGTGTCAAAGGAACCCTATTACTTTTCGCCGCGTGCCGTGTCGTCGTCTTCGTCCGTCCGTCTATCACACGATCAACCCCACACCCATAATGCACTAAGGAGGCACTCAAACTGTAAAAATACGAGTTCGTTTACAATATCCATCCCAGCGTAGGAAAGTAGAATGAAGTAAACTTTCCGAACCGAATAAGTTACAGAACGCACTGTAACTAAATAGTTCGCTAAATTCTGATCAGCGTTTATTGTACAACTTCGGCGAGAGTTAGCGACTACGAACCGGTAAAGTTGGCGCAAAGAATATTAAAGTGCCCGAATTTCTTGTCGAAGTATTGAGATGACGTTGGAGTTTAGATTTCTCTATCGTCCGCATCGGCGTCGAAGTTTTTCAACCATTGGAATAAGTAGGTATGTAATGTAATGATAGAGATGCCAATCTAATACGAAGTGTTATACCACAGAAACCCAGAGAAAGCTTGTCAAGAATTGATGTAGTTTGTACCATGGAAAAAGAAATAGTACTGAGCGCGTCAGCTCAGTACTTAATGGTATGGACCACCCGGTCACTTTAGAATACATAATCAGAAATATCTTTGTATGTAAAGGTTTCCTGCAAATAAATTGGTTCGCAGAAGAATACTAGTCTAGAATTTCTAGATAGAGACGTGGACGTGACTAGCAAAAACTAAAAACGTCGCCCGCCTCGCCCTGCGGATCGGAATGATTGATGGCCGCAAATTGCAATCCAAATGGCATCCGCCAATACTCGACGAGTCCAGAATAGAATGGAATGGTGAATTACTCTAACCTAGAATAGAATGGAATGGTGAATTAGTCTAACCTAGAATGGAAATAGTACGTAATACTAATACTACTACGGTCGGTAGGAAGATAATATAACTAATGCTTCGTCTATTGACATCTCACAAATATTACCTAAGTAATAAATAACGAACAGAGACACCGCAAACTGTAAGACAAGTAGGTAATACTTCTTATGTAGTACCTATAAGTAATAATCACCGATGTCTTTAGTGATGTCTCTGAGTGCAGCAGTAAGTACCTAAGACCTCGTTTTGTCACCTTCGACTTATTGAATGGAATAGAGATGATAAACTTAGTATTGAATTTGATACAAGAATATGATCATGATTACCTAAGTACCTAGACACTACTAACCTTCTTATACTTGACACCATGACACGTGTTTGAAAACACAAGTTACCTACGTACATATAAGTTTTAGACTTGTTGTAATGTAAGTGTTGTAACCAATCATCATCTATAGGTAGAAACTGCTGCTAAGAGTAGGCGAACTTATCAGTTTTCTCCACAAGAGAAGTTAAATAGAGCCACCCCGACTCCAAGGCACGTCCCCCTGTAGGTAACCACCACCCTCGACCACCCACGGATCCTAACCACACGCACACCATAAATACACTTTAGAAATATTGACTGAAGAAAATCTATTATTGAAATAAGTTTGATAGGAACTTTGTAACGAACAAATCACCAGTAGGGATTTGCTGGCTTGTCAAACATTGCGCATAATTTCCATAGGCTTGAGTTCTAAAGTACTGGTTATTATAAGTTATAATTATAAGTAGCTCCGAAAAGATATACTTACTGAAACTTACTGAAACCAGCGGCACTCATACTTAGTTATATGGATAGGAACCATTCAGCAAATACCATTTGCTGTTATTTATAACGAAAGTCTATAAAGTTTGTTCGTTTATTTCGCCTTCGCCGTCCAAACGCTAACATCTTGTATTGAACTAGTTCATGTTTTCATAATGTGCGAAACATACGGTTCTATCGCAACCACTCTGAGCTTCAACCTTATTCGATCGTGATACAGTTTAAAATCATTTGAACGTTGGATAATGGACTTTGAATGTAACATAGTCTTCTCGACATTTGATAGTGTAGCAAGTTGAGAAACTGCTACCACTGAGGTATACCTAATGGCTACAGCGTAGTGCGTATAAACCACAATGCAAGTTTACAGCGCATAATACCACCGCAGGAACAGTTTGAAGCTATTTGGCCGTCCATCAAGTTCCATCAAGGTTGACAGCCACTAGATTATGGCAAAATGCAATACTTCATCCTTGTGCACATTGTCATGTCACATGCCTTGGAAATTGTGCTTTTTGAGGTTTATATGGTTGAGGCCTTGAGGCTTCGGTTCAAAAAAGGGTTTGAGGATACGAAATAGCCAATAAATTAATATGGGCACGTTTTATGTCTTTTTGAAGCCTCTGTAAATATTACCACACGTTTTTCTGGGCATACTAATCACAAAACTCACTCAAAAATCAAGGGTCATCTAATCACTAACCAATGTGACCAATTTATGATGAACATGACCTACAAAACAAACGTGGTGACATCATTTCAAAGTGACAGCGTCTTGAAGTGGACAGGTGGTCCGGGCCCCGGCTCCATGTGGGGGAATGCGGATGCGACACCTACCATCCACACCTTGTTATTCGTATTCGCACTACTGTTTTAAATGTGTGTTCATTATCTAAGTTTTCAGTGTTGGTTTTCATTTGACGGCACGCAATGAGAAACCAGCCCGTAGTCTGAGTTTTATTTCATTTAAAATTGCGTACGTTTTCGTATAAACTTATCTACGATAAGCAATCGTCCTTGGCGGATGAATTGAGAAACATTTTTCTCCGCACAAAATCTGCGATTTAAATCGTCCATGTTCAAGAGCAAAGCAAGACTCGCCGCTACTTCGATTGCTAGCCTATGATAGACTACAAACTGAGTCGTCTAATCTAAGGGGTACTTTTTACAGTGAACACCTTATAGGAACCCTACGGGGAACCAGAGACAGGTTGCGGGCAACAAGCTTGTTCGTCATAAAAAGTAGTTAAACGTACCCAGCTACAACTAAGTCTGTACATAATGAGGTAGACAGGCTTGACCACAATATTACTATGTAGTGGTGTACAGTGACGGATCCAGGATATCGGTTTGGAAGGGGGTTTGACCCAGTTATTTAGGATTTTCCCTGACAAATCCTGGTCCAGCCGTGGGTAGTTTTTGGGGTGGCTTGAGCCATATAGCCCACTAGTGGTAATACAGCTGTATCTCTAGAGAACCTTTCCATACTTACGGGTACTCGTAAGTTACAATTACAAGCTCATTACAAGGTAAAAAGGTCGCAATTACAAGATACGAGTATCTGATGTGAACTACATTGATTACTTAGTAACAAAGTGCAAAACTTCATTTAGCTTCTTGCAGCGAGTTCAGCATGTCACCGTGTCTCTCAGCATTGTTCCGTACCAACACAAGAAGTCAACTAATGGAGTACCTACTGATGGTACTCCACATGCCATTGTTAGTTCATTTTGTAAGAATCAGCTAACATTGTGTAAACCATCTCAGAAATGAAACACTAGTAGATGCGTATCACAAAACTTATATTGCAAACTATCTAGATTAACTCAAATATCTTAAAATCTATCTTCCACAAGCTCTCAAAATCTAACCAAAGACAAGTATCCCGGTTGCCTGCCTGGCACCGAATCCGCGTCCCCCGCCGTCCCACCGCCGCATAGCCACCAGGATCGTTTTTTGTTGGTTATAAAAACTAATCTTTTGTATGAGAAATTTAACAAAGCTTACACTCGACCATCCTGATGACGTGTAATGTCCTCATACACGCACCCGGTGGAACCTTACATTCGGCCAAATTAAGCATCAGAACTAACGGCATTAAAGCTCAATGATTAGAATACAGTACTTAAGTGTAATTACATAAATTAAGTACTAATTTCTATTTGATATAACAAAAATTAAGGATAAATAAATGATTGTTTCTAATACCTATATACTTAGTGACTTATTATCAAAAATCAATCAAATATGTTAGAGTCTGACTTAAAAGTTCTGCTGAAGACATGCAAACTTGCTTCGAGCATATTTCTACAATATTGTGATAGTATTTAGATTAGAATAGAATATTTATATTAATAATGACGACATATTTCGTATTGTTAACATGAAACCATAGCTTATATCATCAAGTTACAGTTTTAGCTTCATAATGTGCAAAATCACAACAAGCATTCATTTATCATTTCTGTTATCACGGATTATCAATTTTAAGTTGCAGGACTCTTAACTGATAAATATATGAATATTTGTTCGTTGATCTAACCATTTTTACTTGTTTTTTTTTTTTTATCTTTGTGTATTAAAGCCCCAGACATTTCGAACCAAACAACCATTTGACAACAATTTAGCAATCGTTTAAGAATTTTTCATAAATAAATCAGTTAAAAGAACACTGGTAAAATTATTAATCTTTGCATACTAAAATATAGATATCTAACCATTTAACAATCGTATAATATAAATAATTTAACAATCCATTAATAATTTGTTGATCTTTAAACAATTTACCCATATAATATCTATCCCTAAGATTCAGACATAATTATCTTATCAATTTAATAGACGATACAACAACCATTCAACCGTTTGACCAGTATAACCAACCAACAACTTTAACAATGATCAATTGATCAATTTACATATTAACCTTCAGTTAATCAATTTGTTAACTTAACAGTCTGACAACTTAACAAAGTACCTAATAATTTACTACCATTTACTATTTAATATAACCTACAATAGCCATATTTTTTTATATATTTTGTTTAATGCTCATGATATTACTTTTAATTTTTCTTTATTAAAATATTACAACGTAAATATTTGAAAATTAAATTTATAGGTACTAACTATACAATTTAAACAGCTCTTTGATATTAAAGTTACTAATCGAACCTTCTAAAAATCAATAATATTTGTTACCAGTTAATCAATTTACAAATTCAACTTAATAATGTAACAATTTATTGATTTAACGATTTGTCAATTTCACAATCTAACAATCAACCCATTTGACCCATTTACCGCATTTAACCATGTAACCCATTTAAATATGATTCGGAACAGTTGATAAATCTACATCTAAATCTTGATCTGTAGATCGTTTGCAACAATCTGTAGATAGCTCAACTATTTCATGTGCACTTTGTAAATATAATAACTATTGTAAATACTGCACTATTCGTAATCCTCCTTAAGAATACCCATTTAACAATGTAGCTATTAAACAATTTGACAAGTTAACTATTTCAAACCGCTTAATTACTTAATCATTTAACCATTTTAACATTTAACCATGTAACCATTTAACCGTTTAACCGTTTAACCATATAACTATTTAACCATTTAACCATTGGGACGTGTGCCCAAGGGCTAAATAACCATTTATCCAGATAACCATTATCATTCAGGTCGAACTGCGGATATTCCTTATTATCCGTTTGACCTGAAACAACACAAAACTGATTTTGTAATTACTTTGCAGAAACCAACGATAATTCGTTACATAAATAAAACATTCTTATTCATGTTAAGATCAGTAAATCCATGTATCGTCATTATTATTATTAAGTACTTTTTTTTTAAATACTTCCTAAAACTACATAGGTGTGGTCCGAAAAGATGAACATTACTTCTGTAGGCGATCTACTGTGCATTTTGGACCGTTAACACTCGATTCATCTTAATTTGTTATCTCAATTAAGTACTTTTTTTTTTTAATTTTAACTAAATATATTATATTTTTTTTTTTTTTTTGCTAATATGCCAACTGTCAACTGTCAATTTGTTAACCGTTAACGAGCTGTTTTATAGTTCGACTTGATCATTGAATTGTAATGTGCATAATTATAATTTTTGTATAGGTAGATATCTGTTTATGTTGACAGTACCTCTTTTGAAACTCCAAGCCTCCAATCTTTGTCTTACTTTGTTATAATCGCTTTTAGCAAACAATCAATAAAACAAAAGCTAAAATAAATCTAAAAACACCTAAAAATGGATCGTTGTAATTATTACAATGATGTAAATTCTGTTTGCAGGTGCCACATTGAATTTCTTATATTTGGTTTGGTATAGATATAACTGTGTCGATACTTCTGTCTTTAGTAGAGAAACGTACTGCTTCTTTCTTTTGTAGGTGTGTCATTGCCATCTGACTTTACACGAAAATGTCAATATACGAGTCTAAACTATCAAGTTTTTTTTGGTGTAAAACTAAAACAAAACATTGTTTTCAAGCTGACAATAATAGGTAGTAATGTTAGTTCTTGCTTACAGTCATGTATCAATAAATAATAAAGGTTTATGTCTTCTTCTAGTCTGTGTAGGTAGTGAATCCATACTTTTTTTTTTTCTTTTTGTCATTAATTATAACTTACTGCGTGCCTATTGATATGCTCACACATATTATTTAGAGAAATTTTATTAAGTATTGCTATTATTTTCTAAGTATCTTCTTAATTATTTTATTTTTATTCTTTTATAAGTACCTTCCGCCTAGCTTAATCTATGGTTCATGCTAACATTTTCCTCGAGCTGCGTTAGCATGTGTACGGCCTGAATAAAATGTATGAAGTTGTAAACGCGCATTATCAAAACGCGCGTTGAACCCTTCTCATCTGAATTTACCCTTTAAGGAATAAATAAAACCTTGAAATGAATTTCCCATATTTGTGATCATGCGTAGAATTTTATAAGTTCATAAATAAAATAGTTTTAATAACTTAACTACACCAAAAACCAAATCAAATTTTACTCATTTACTTACAATTATTTTGTTTTTACAAATGAATGTGTACTTTACTTATTGTTAATAAATTAACTAAAAGGTGATATTTAATTTCAGGCATTTATATCTCGTATATTCATACTTTATCAGGGGGAATTCTACGCGCTATTTAGAAAACTTTATATTTTTCTTTTTATTGCTCACTACATGAGACAATAGTGATTATACAATAATTTTACTTGCATCGTTTTACCAACGTGTAACATTATTGCTCTGGCAAGGAAAACTCTCATTGACAAAGACTTGACGTACTCTACCTAATTTTATAACTTGACGAATGATTCGACTTGACCAAACTCCACTTGAATTCATTTCAGAAAGTAAAGGTTAACTAGTAGATAATGCTATTTAGTGTTACTTAGCTTCGCCTGTATAAGCCACTTTTAAAATTGCTATTCTTTTTTTGTTTTATATCAAGTATCAGGGTAACTTCAGTGAACAATCTATTTTTAGAATCAGTCAGTGGGGGTCGAGACGACATACCATACCGCAGAGGTACTTGAGTGAGTAGCGATAACGTGACCCTGTAACTCAAGCACAGGGAACACTTTGTGAAGTATAAGTAGGTACCTATAGCGACGCGATCTAAACAAAACTATGCTGTTAGAATATTCAAAGTTTATAAATCTACTTTTAACATTGCGTGATCTTTAAAAGAAATAAACCAATATAGATATTATTAATTATAATTTTTAACAGAAATAAACAAATATTAAACATTCATGAACATTTAACACAATGCACAAAGTCAAATAAAACATCACTATCAGTTCCAAAACAAGTAAAGTCTATATTAAAGTGGTATACGCATTTATTTTATACTTGTTTACCTACACCCAAAACAAATATCTATATTAATGAAACATCAAACAGATGTTTGTTTTGTATGGAATAGAACCCACAACCCACAGCACAAAATGTAGAGCAACAACCAACCGAGCAATAACATTTTTACACTTAACCCCGTGGTTGTAAAATCAATACACGATCTCTTTATTTTATTATTATTTCTAGACGTCAATAATATGGGCGTACTTACGGAATTTTTCGGTAATCCCACTTCTGAGATGTAAACCATCTCAGAAATGAAACACTAGTAGATGCGTATCACAAAACTTATATTGCAAACTATCTAGATTAACTCAAATATCTTAAAATCTATCTTCCACAAGCTCTCAAAATCTAACCAAAGACAAGTATCCCGGTTGCCTGCCTGGCACCGAATCCGCGTCCCCCGCCGTCCCACCGCCGCATAGCCACCAGGATCGTTTTTTGTTGGTTATAAAAACTAATCTTTTGTATGAGAAATTTAACAAAGCTTACAATTGTTAGTTATTTTAACTGCTAGAGAAAAGATCTCCGAAACGTCCGGACATTTTCCAGGAGTTTTATTTTGAGTCTTCTCTATTCGTAGCGTTCCTAGGTTTCTCACAACCTTCACGTGCATCGGTTTATGGCTGCTATTAAAAAACCTCTATTTCTCCCAGAATATTGCGCAAAATACAGTGAAGGAACAAAACTCTCCTAGAAATAAAAATATGAGGACTCTAATATTATTTATAAGCGCTTCATACTACCACTTGATATCAACCGATATTATGTCAGTGAACGAAGAAACATAATAATATAGTTTTCGGCGCCGCCGACACACTGAAAACGTCTACTTAGGTAAAGGTACCTACTTACTATAACTTATAAGTTTAGTATGAAATTAATTTTCCCACGATTTCGTGTGTCGTGTCGTCGGGGAACGCCAATTGTTGAGTGTTTGATCGATTCTAGTCTATTAGTCGTACTTTATAGTTTTGAGCACTGAAAGAAAGTAGAGCTAAAATAATTTATTCCATCCTTGGCGATCCACAGAGAAATGGTTTCTTTTCCAATAAGAGAGCAATATTGGATGGACGTCGCACTTCTCGAGGGAAATCCGCACTGAAGTTACAACAACATCGAACTAAGTATAAGAACTATATTTAGGTAGGTACCTATAATTTGAATTTGAATTTAAATGTCCTAATAACATTAGCCATTTCATCTGATAATTTTCTAACTTTTGTAAGAGCGACTGCAACGGCAACCTTTGCTTGTACCACCTGCCACCTAGGTACCTGCACCAGAATTCAATTACAATCGATCCGTGTTGCATCGCTACCGCTACTGATATATGATATTTCCTTCTCGAGCTGAATGTACTATTCAAAATAATTTGCAATCAAGAAAATGTCTCCGTTTTTCGACTATATAACTATCCACAGTAGAAGATTAACAGTAGGTTTTGTTTTATTTATCCCACAGTTCTGTTTACGGCTGCGGCACAGACGCGCTAGACGCATGCCGGCTACGTCCGACAATAATTTCAAACAATGAATAGATGACGCTGTAACTCGATTCGGTTTATTATTCGGCGCTAATTCTCTTGTAGCTCGTGAAGCGCTGCCATTTATTTTAATTGCGTACAGTACAGAGCCTCACGACCTCCCACTAGTGTGAGCTGCCGCGTCACAGCTCAACTAAACATACTAGTAGGTACAAGTACATTAAAAAGTTTGTTTAATTTCGAAATAGTTGAAGTTGTAAACATTAGTGAAACTCTGCACCAACCAGAAGGCATCGCTGTTTATTTGGCTTTTTACCGTGACTGTGACTAAACAGCAAATACTTCAATGATCTTCGAAAGTAGTCAAATATTGAACATCTTATACCAATTCGTGGTGTCGGACTGTGTCGGAAACAACGAGTCATCCGCGTCCACTTCATATCCAATAATAGTATCTGACAAGAAAATAGAGAGTGACTTGGCGTTCTTGGAACGAGGGCAGATCCAGAAACATAATACTTATTTTTTATTGAGGTAATAAGAGATCCTATTAGATACCTCCCCACAATGTAAGAGTCGAATAATGTAGCGTTTACTGCAATATTAATGTTCTTCGTAGAATACTTCCAAATAGACAATTCAAGGGCTCAAAGTTCATTATTTCCATCCAAATGACAACTTAATAAAAGTTCATTATTTCTGTACAAATAGTTTCGCAATGTAAAATTTCATGAATTGGTGTACCGCAACGTGTATTCTGTTACAACAACTGTAATGAGGTGTCCGTTACTCGGGTAATTAGCGTATGAATTGGCAAAGCGGCTTTGTCCACTTTGTTTGCAAATGTAGCCGCAGCGGACCACGTGTCGGCTCAACTACCTACTGCACTCATTTGCTATTCTGTGGATGGACCAGATGATCTAATCTGATGGTAAATTACATTCCATAAGCTGAGTAGTGCTTGTCTCTTTTAGATCATAGCTTTAGGGTTCCTACATTGCTGCATTGCATGTCTATCTAAAGACAATTATTCGAAAATCTAGTTTTTAAGGCATTTATATTTTCCCCAAGAGTTTTGCTAAGTATCAAACCAACATGATGGCGAACCTTGCTCTCTCCGAACAGTCCGAACATGCTAGCGAGTATGACTTACACAGCCAAGCTTGGTTTTGAAGGTGCTGTTACATACAGGGCGCGCTATATCGAAGGTTTGGAATAAGTAGTTCTACATCAAATCAGACAACGATACCCCACTTCAAATTGTTAATGACAACGTATGTTGAGCTACTGCATAATTGGTTTCACTGTGGCCTATTTGCCTTGTAGGGCTGCAGATCTTCGATTACTTGTGTAGTCAGCACCATTAATTATACAGTAACTCCTGCATGCTCTGTGGCAGCACGTGGAACAAGCAGCGCAGCGCCAGAATATTCAATGGGAAATCTGAAATGATTAATTTTATACAATCTGCCACGAAATATTCAACTAACCTTTAAAGAACTGTGGGAAGAAGATTATAGTGAATATACAATTAAATGTAAGGGTAAGGTATATCAAATTGTAATAGAACTAACTTTTTACCTTTAGCATTTCGGAACGTACCTAGATAAACGCGAGACACCATATTGTCTGTTTGAAATCCCATGTGTTGTAATAGCTAATAGCCTAGCAACCAAAGTAAATTCACATGAGAATAAAACCTCCCTATTTATAGTTATTTAGTTTATGGAGCGCCGACATTAAAATTGATGGTGTGGCCGCAGAATAAGCAGCAGTGTGTATGTGTAGTGCCGGCGTTAGGTACGTGACGCGAGGTGAGAAGCCATGGGATGGGAAGGGCTCCTTTGTGTCAATTCTATGGAATCACCGCTTTTAGTTTATGGCGTTTTCATGGAGTTAGGGTCTTTGATGAGATATGATGCCGTATACCTTCTTGCTATTATCAGAATTATAGCTCAGTACGTTTCTATTGATGAGATTTCCACCTGGCACGAAGTTCAGGTATGAAATGCAAATCGTTATAAATGAACCGGATGTATTGTGTGAATGTGCGGACTACCTCTTAGGGTACAAGGGCCTTGTCAATCTGAACCGGGACATAATTTTTCCGAAAAATTGATGACTTGTGAGTTGGATCATTGCACGATATTCGGCAGTGACTTGCAGCATCGTCACAGGTCGAGTCTGCTCGGTACCTGCGCGTATGATTTACCACAGGAGACTAATCGCTCCAACTTATTTTGCACTCGTTTACTAGAAAAAACTATATATCTGTAAAAAAACAGCTGGAATTGAAGTCGTGAGCCTATTTCGATGGCATTTCCATTACCAAGCTGACGCCATGCGCCACCACGCCGCCGCCCCGCCGCCGGCGCCGACACAAGAAACCGCAACCGCCACGCCATCGTCAAATTGCACTGCCACGATATTTTCACCACGAAATTGCTAAAGCTAGGTACCTAACTTACCTATTTATAGTACCTACGTACTCTCTGGATATTGCTGTGGCACGTAATCTGCAAAATTGGTCATGTTCCAGTAGAGCAGTCATTTTGTGCACGAAGGAACTGAAAAGTTTATTTCTAAAATTGTATTCGGCTGTTTAAATCATCATCATCATCATTGCAGCCGTAGGACGTTCACTACAGTTACGGACAGGCGTCACAGCTCAGTCGGTAATGGATCTGCCTTCCGTGCTGTGGGTCGTGGGTTCGATCCCCACCAAGAACAAACATTTGTGTGTGGCAAACATAGATGTTTGTTCTATGTCTGGGTGTTACTATGTATTATAAGTATGTATTTACAAAAAAAAAGTATATAAGTATTCTATCAGCATCTAGTTCCCATATCACAAGCTTTGCTTAGTTTGGGACTAGAGAGCGTCGTGTGAAATGTCCATGAATATTTATTTATTATTATTTATTTACTGAACATACCTCCCCCATAGATTACCAGAGTGACCAATCTGCTGTATTGTATATGCTGCTTATAAATTGAGAGTAATGGTACAAATAAAAGATTTTAACTTATAGTTGTTACTTAGACACCTTAGGCTAATAAGTACAAATGATTATTGATTTATCACTGCGGACAAACGCCTCTCATCGACCTCCTCTAGCGTCGGCTCGGCTACAATGGCACTCCGCTATTCTAGCCAAGGCCTTAGGAGCCTTGTATGAATTGGATTTAAAAGAAAACTATGTTGTCGGGCTTCCGTGGAAACTTAAACCGTTAAAACCATACAGGATGGCAGCCCGCATGCTCCACCTACAACTACATACTTTGTTGTACGAGTCCCACATCACCACCGCTTTCAATCTAAAACAGCCTCTATCTTGTAGAAATAAAAGTTCAATCTAGCATGCATTATACAGTTGCTCCTGTCAGATTGAATTAAACTATAATGTGCTAGCTATAAGGTTCAACTTCGTTCGTGTAGTACCAGATACGTCCAGTTACGTGTTATTGAAGTCAAACTTCTACACGTTATTTGTACTGGCACACATTGAACCTCCATTAGCGAGACCTCTCTGTTCCCTATCGTGCCGCTCTCAAGCCTGAACCGTCAAGCGCACACTGCTGGGACGCTGCTGGCTTTACTGCACCTTTTATCACCAGCAGTAATGAAAGCGAGTAGTGCACTACACCGCGCTGTGTTATAGCGATTGCAACTGACCTGAATGACTATACATTGCTCGGAATGTTACGCGATTGCATTAGGAATGGAAGCATTCCGGGCATTGAATAGTGATCATTGCAGGGAAACGTTGTCAGCAGAAGTTGCTGAGCAGCCAGGTGGTCAAATATACCTTTGCAATCATGCCTTCAATCTTTCTGAGGTGCTAGAATATGAATTTAAATTTGAAAGGAAACCCAGTTAAAAACTTTTTGTGTCCGACCAATGCAACTTAGGATGATCAGTGAAAAACAGGTTACAGCCAGGTTACCGAAGTTACTACTATACATATAGGTACCTTTTTGCAGAGCCTGAACAACCAGCTAAGTTGTTTAGTAACTTCTGCCTCCAAGATAGCAGGCAGCTGTCGCTGGAAGTCGAGACGGAAGCGAGCGACGCGACGCGACGCGACCACGACATCGCCTCGTGGCGGCAGCTTTGCATTGAGATGGGTACAACGCCGGCTTCGTTGACAATCACGTATCTATTGTCCAGGGACAAAGAGCAATCTTACGATGCTCTACTTTACATTAAAACAATCGCTTTTCGGATGTGCATTATCCGAATGATGATTAATTAATTAATGCACATCCGAAAAGCGATTGTTTGATGACTGAGTTTGTTAGAATAATGAAATGAATGCTGTTGAAAATCTAAAATGAACTCCTCATATTTACCATCATTTGAAGAAGAAATAAATCCAAGGTACATGTAGAGTCAGACTCTACTTTTGATTGTATTTTTTCAAAAGTATTTTAGTAAGTCTGTCATAACGGCGTGAAATGTTCTCGACAGGAGTGGGGACCACGAACCCGGAAGATGAAGCATGGAATACAAGCCTATTGGATGGAAATATGACCTAAAGGTGGTGGTAGGTAGGTACCCGCTGGCACCCAAGATTATTCGATTTAAAAATCTATGGAACACCTACGTTCAAAAATTGTTTTTCGAATAGTTCAGTAATGCTTGCAGTATTTAGTAGTATTGTCGTATTTTGTCTTTTGCATTAAAATTCGATCGAAAGAGACAAAACACCTTAAAAATTATGTTACGCCGGCATCGGCTGTCATTCAGGTAAGCACGTAATTCCAGTTTGATTGCCAGCGAGCGACCACTAGGCCTCTTTAAAACAATTTCTTTCCGTCATAAACCGAAATTGCTCGACAGACGTCCATCAGGTCCTAATGGCGTCATTAGAGTGAGCTGGACTCCACTCCCTCTGCCTCTCTCTCTCTCTGTGGAAACGCATTAAGGGGCCGTATTAAAATTTGACGACGTCAAGTTTAGGCATTTATGAATACGCGACGCGCTGCGCTACGCGTTTGCGACGCGCAAAGGACAAACGAATTTGATCTTTCGACATGTTCGTTCACTGGATGAGTACGATTGATTTCTAGTCTAATTACTAAGTTGGCATGTGGTAGGTACCTATCTCCACGTGACGTGTGTAGAACTGTTGTACGAATTGTAATAAAAAGATTGTAAAAAATAAAATAAATATTGCAAACCCTCTATTATGTAGAAAATAAAATAAATATAGCAACCCCTCTATATATATTTTTTATTGATCTAACAGTATTTATAATTCCAGTTTAATGCCCCCTCTTCTCCTCTCAGAGATATTGTAGCCCCCTTCCCGTATCTCCGCTACTAGCAGAATTCGACCTCCATTATTTGGAGCCATTCGAATCAAAACATGAATTTTTCCAAAATAAAGGAACATTTTGCCTCTGACAGAATTTATCTCCCCTACTACGTTTTCGAATCCAGGACAGCGTACTTTACTTTTTAGAGTAAAATGATACAGGTGTCGATTTCGAAATATTTTGGGGTGCTGATTGCGGAAATGGCATCTACTTTGAAGTCTAAATGGCGAACGTTGATTTTTTTGAGTACAGTGATAGAAGTGTCGTTTTCAAGATATTTTGTGGTGCTGATTATGGAAATGGTATCCATTTTGAAATCCAAGATGGTGGACATTGGTTTTTTTGAGAAAATAGATATGGGTGACGTTTTCGGGATATTTTGGGATGCTGATTATGGAAATGGTATCCATTTTGAAATCCAAGATGGCGGACATTGGTTTTTTTGATAAATAAGATATTGGTGTCGTTTTCGGGATATTTTGGGATGCTGATTACGGAAATGGTATCCATTTTGAAATCCAAGATGGCGGACATTTGTTTAAAAAAAAAAATAGATATGGGTGTCGTTTTCGGGATATTTTGGGGTGCTGATTACGGAAATGCTATCCATTTTGAGATCCAAGATGGCGGACATCGGTTTTTTTGAGTAAAGTGATATGGGTGTCGTTTTCGGGATATTTTGGGATGCTGATTACGTAAATGGTATCCATTTTGAAATCCAAGATGGCGGACATTGGTTTTTTTGAGTAAAATGATATGGGTGTCGTTTTCGGGATATTTTGGGATGCTGATCATGGAAATGATATCCAATTTGAAATCCAAGATGGCGGACATTGGTTTTTTTGAGTAAAGTGATATGGGTGTCGTTTTCGGGATATTTTGGGATACTGATTATGGAAATGGTATCCATTTTGAAATCCAAGATGGCGGACATTGGTTTTTTTTGAGAAAATAGATATGGGTGTCGTTTTCGGGATATTTTGGGATGCTGATTACGGAAATGCTATCCATTTTGAAATCCAAGATGGCGGACATTGGTTATTTTGAGTAAATTGATATGGGTAATCTTTACGATGGCTGAGGAGGACTCTCAGATGTTGATTTTGCAAGCAATCGATTCATTAACAAAAACTTCAAAAAAAGATAGGATCCAATTCCATAATCAGTACCCCAAAATATCCTAAAAACGACACCCATATCACTTCACTCAAAAAAATCAATGTTCGCCATCTTGGATTTCAAAATGGATATCATTTCCATAATCAGCATCCCAAAATATCCCGAAAACGACATTCATATCACTTTACTCAAAAAAAACAATGTCCGCCATCTTGGATTTCAAAATGGATATCATTTCCATAATCAGCATCCCAAAATATCCCGAAAACGACATTCATATCACTTTACTCAAAAAAAACAATGTCCGCCATCTTGGATTTCAAAATGGATACCATTTCCGTAATCAGCATCCCAAAATATCCCGAAAACGACACCCATATATATTTTCTCAAAAAAACCAAGGTCCGCCATCTTGGATTTCAAAATGGATACCATTTCCATAATCAGCATCCCAAAAAATACCGAAAACGACACCCATATCACTTTACTAAAAAAAAACAATGTCCGCCATCTTGGATCTCAAAATGGATACCATTTCCGTAATCAGCACCCCAAAATATCCCGAAAACGACACCCATATCTATTTTCTCAAAAAAACCAATGTCTGCCATCTTGGATTTCAAAATGGATACCATTTACGTAATCAGCATCCCAAAATATCCCGAAAACGACACCCATATCACTTTACTCAAAAAAACCGATGTCCGCCATCTTGGATCTCAAAATGGATAGCATTTCCGTAATCAGCCCCCCAAAATATCCCGAAAACGACACCCATATCACTTTACTCAAAAAAAACAATGTCCGCCATCTTGGATCTCAAAATGGATACCATTTCCGTAATCAGCACCCCAAAATATCCCGAAAATGACACCCATATCTATTTTCTCAAAAAAAACAATGTCCGCCATCTTGGATTTCAAAATGGATATCATTTCCATAATCAGCATCCTAAAATATCCCGAAAACGACACCCATATCACTTTACTAAAAAAAAACAATGTCCGCCATCTTGGATCTCAAAATGGATAGCATTTCCGTAATCAGCACCCCAAAATATCCCGAAAGCGACACCAATATCTATTTTATCAAAAAAAACAATGTCCTCCATCTTGGATTTCAAAATGGATACCATTTCCGTAATCAGCATCCCAAAATATCCCGAAAACGACACCAATATCTATTTTATCAAAAAAACCAATGTCCGCCATCTTGGATTTCAAAATGGATACCATTTCCATAATCAGCATCCCAAAATATCCCGAAAACGACACCCATATCACTTTACTCAAAAAAACCAATGTCCGCCATCTTGGATTTCAAAATGAATACCATTTCCGTAATCAGCATCCCAAAATATCCCGAAAACGACACCAATATCTATTTTATCAAAAAAACCAATGTCCGCCATCTTGGATTTCAAAATGGATATCATTTCCATAATCAGCATCCCAAAATATCCCGAAAACGACACCCATATCACTTAACTCAAAAAAAACAATGTCCGCCATCTTGGATCTCAAAATGGATAGCATTTCCGTAATCAGCACCCCAAAATATCCCGAAAATGACACCCATATCTATTTTCTCAAAAAAACCAATGTCCGCCATCGTGGATTTCAAAATGGATACCATTTCCGTAATCAGCATCCCAAAATATCCCGAAAACGACACCAATATCTATTTTATCAAAAAAACCAATGTCCGCCATCTTGGATTTCAAAATGGATATCATTTCCATAATCAGCATCCCAAAATATCCCGAAAACGACACCCATATCACTTTACTCAAAAAAAACAATGTCCGCCATCTTGGATCTCAAAATGGATACCATTTCCTTAATCAGCACCCCAAAATATCCCGAAAATGACACCCATATCTATTTTCTCAAAAAAACCAATGTCCGCCATCTTGGATTTCAAAATGGATACCATTTCCATAATCAGCATCCCAAAATATCCCGAAAACGACACCCATATCACTTTACTCAAAAAAACCGATGTCCGCCATCTTGGATTTCAAAATGGATACCATTTCCATAATCAGCATCCCAAAATATCCCGAAAACGACACCCATCCCATATCACTTTCCTCAAAAAAATCAATGTCTGCCATCTTAGACATGATAGTGGAGGAGGGAGATAAATTTTGTGAGAGCCTTCCTCGCTTTGTCACTAAACGATCGATCGATAAAATCAATCTAATTCTACTTTTTCCAAAAATACCTCATAGGGTGTGTTGTACCTCTATGAGAAATTGGAGAGGGGTAGAGAGGAGGGGGGGGGGGGATTTCACAAGGAGTCAAGTCAGTCAGCAGTAAGTAGATGCTAAGTAGGCAAGTAGCAGAAAGTAGTAAGTACATTTGAGTAATTTATAAATCGGCCTATATACTAAGTAGGTAGGTACTTGATTGAAATAGTGTTTTTTATTATTTACAAAAGTTCAAATATCGTGAAGATACCGACATTTTATGAAACCTAAATAATGTAGTTAGAAAACATCTACCAAGTACCTACGGCCGCACGAAGAATCAAATCACGCGGTCACACTATAATTTGGTGCCGATACTGCTATTTGTCGATATATGTATATGTATAGTGCGCACGACGAAAAGCGATACGTCCTCCCTTCACGGCCGCTCAGCGCGGAATGCCACCCGCAGCGTTGCGCTGCATGATATATAGGTGATTTTAGAAAAATCCTATAAAAATAAGTACATGGTAGAAGACTATAATTTTATTTTTATTTGTAAGAAAAAAACCTGTTCTTTTATATAGTATGCGTATTTTAACTTTAAACTTCTTATTTTCGTAGAAATCACAGTTTGTTTGAAGAGTAAAATTACGTAAAAGGCGGTGTTTTCAAAAAATAATTTCTCTAACATATTGTATGAACGGGTAGCAATTTTTTCCCAGCATTCTATTTTTAACAAAATAAATATTTTAATTGCATTTTTAAATTATCTTTAAACTAGTTTTTTATATGATAAAATCAAGACGAAAAGTTCACATTTTTGATAATTTTACGAAGACATGCGTTACAAATTAATTTTTTTCTCAGTTGTGTATTGCCTAATTTAAAATGTTCTCCCAGCATTCTATTTTTATTGAACCATACTTTAATTTCCATTTATATTTGTAATCGTAAAACGTTAACTGTAATAAAAATCGAGTTCGAAAAATGACTTAAATAGGCCAAAATCAAAAGAAGGCCCCTTAACGTGCGCACTCGGTTAAAATCACATTTGCGAGTGCGCCTCATTACATTACCGACGAGCTACCTACCTACAGTACCTACCTACAGTACCTACCTACAGTACCTACCACGTCACGTACAGTGCAGTGAACGACCGTACTGCGCTGTTTTATACGTAGGGTAGGACTCATTGCACAAAAATGATGTACAGTCGGCTGCACGACTGCCAAAATGATTACACTGCGCACCGTGAACCGTGAACGTTCAAACCAAGTAGCATGTTTTCTAAATAGTTTTATAGCAAGGCAAGACGTGTTTTGTGTATTAAAAACAGTAAACTCGAAAAAAAACTTAACACTTTACAGCACCATCTCACGAATTTTCATGATTTTGAAAGTATTTTGAAACTGATATACCTATGTAGAGCTGACTTCATGACCAGAAAGTAACTTTATCCATTCTCTGTATCGTTGCTGCCTGTACATTACCACGCAGCGAGACCAGCACTGGCAGATGGCAGACATAAGGTAACATATTGTACTGACAAAAAGCACATTGTCTCTTCCTTCTGTCGCAGAAGTGTTCCACGACGCGACGCGACGCGACGACGACGCGGCGACGGTTGGATTTAGTAACTACTAGCAGTTACCCGCGACTTCGTACGCGTCTACAGTTTCCATGATTATATTATCTGTGCGTGTACCGAGCGGATACTTCTTTGAGAAACTTGACATTGCACCTCATTACACCGAACTCGTACTGGAATGTCAAACGCTAGTTGTTAGACCAAAGAGGTAGTACTACGTCCTGTCAAACTGACGTGACATGACATGACAATGAAATCCTCTTGCCTATTGGCGTTGCTAATCCTTTTCGTTCATTTTATCCTGTAGATCCTGTTAATTATTCGAGATAAAAAGTAACCTATGTGTCAATCCAGGTTACGAACTATATATATGCCAAGTTTCATCCAAGTTGGTTCAGTAGTTTAGACGTGATTGAAACACAAACATCCAAACATCTAAACATCCAAACATCTAAACTTTCGCATTTATAATATTAGTAGGAAGTAGGATGCAGTATGCACGTCTTTACTATTTCAATTTCACTGATAATCTAGAACCTCTTACTAAATTATTTTTGGGGGTCTTGTGCCCATATTCTTAGTCGTTACCTCGAATAATCTTTGCCTCGACTCGACCTCGAAGTGGCACTGTTGTTGTATATTTGTTGCCAAAATTACCACCAAAGCACGATTTCGAGGTCGAGTCGAGGCGAGGATTATTCGTGGTAACGACAAATATGGGCATTAGAATCGTTCAAGATGACGTCAAAAAGAAGAAAATCGTCTTCATACCTATTTGTCTTGTAACTTTGCATTTGTTTTCGCACGAGATGTGACGATGTGTTTTGCGTATCAGTTCTAGTCTAGTAGGTACTAGATACCTAGTGCTATAAAGTGTTAGACATCATCATGTTCTAGGAAATTAGTTTCGGAAGACGTGACAGTGTTGGCGTATGATTTCCTCTGAAGATTACATCGCGCAATATGACGGTAGGTATAGATACTCGTAGGTAGAGTCTCAGTTTTAGCCTTGTATAGAATTTGATTTAGCTTCCATCAGGATCTGAGAAATTACAATCAAACCATTTTGTTGGTAACAAAATATAAAATGCTCTTTGTAAGCCACGATAAAACAAAACCACTCAATATTTTTATAGGTTGCCTACCTACTTATAAGTTCATAGTAAAGGCCCCGGTTCATTGCACTCGGCGATAAGGGCTGGCACAGTGAACCCCGTAGTTAGTTACCTCTACTCTACCCGATGCCTGATGGAAGTTGGAGCCCATAACACTAAAAGTAATTGAGCACAAGGATAGCTGCTTCCTATAAGCACCAACTACTAATACTACATTACAATGTTGGAATGTTTGTTTGTAAAATACTCTACGATTGCGCTATCACTGGTATTGTCGATGTTCTGAAAGAGGCATTCCACATACCGCACCAATTTACAGCACCTACGCTATTACATTTCAGCACCGATCGATTGTTAAACGTGGTGCGTGCGGTAACTGAAATATACTTGCCGCACATACCTACATAGATAAAACAAACTGATATAAAAGATTGTTTAACTTTATTATTGTAATAGAGTTATGGTTCCATAAACAAAGTTTCGTTCTACTATACAATCAATAAATTTGGTGATAAGGTTTGAAATACCTTTAAATGAAATATTATCGTCTGCGAGCCAGAAAACCAACAGGTTTATTTTATTTAGAACACGAGTGAAGCCGCGGGTATAGCCAGTTGAGAACATAAAGGGGATTGCTGCTAAAGGGTCCCATAAAGGACACGGGGCGGGGGGGCTCTAGTACCCAGAGAACATAGGTAGTGCTCGATTGTTCCCTCTTAAAGTTGCAATTTACCTATTGTATGTATAGAAGAAGAAAGAAGAAAATGAGTTTATTAACCCAGACTTATAGGTAAGCTACCTTAAACTACAACAATAATTATGGGTTAATTAGGTCCCTGACTCAGCATACGTGCACTGTGACTGAAGGGTAACAGGTAGGTATAGGTAGAATAGGTACCTAGTACTTATCTATTTCCTCATAAAAACTCATTTTTAATGTTGTATAAATATAAATAATAGGTACGTAGTAAATACATAATACCTACAATTTGAATACAACTTAATAAAGTTTACCGATACTTACTTACCTACATTAAAATATTATATTCCACTTTGCTAAATAAATAAATGAGGATTGTTGTTTTCCTCTTTGCTTTATAGTTAATTTATTATTATTATTATTTTTTAAATTGTACACACAATATTATGTAGTAAGCAACACATTTAATAGAAATACCAGTAACATGTAGGTCATTGACATCACAGGCTGCTGTATCGAGGGTAGTTCTGGATCGACAAGCGAGATACTTTGTATGAAAACCGAATAACGCCTTTAGCAGGAGATTAGCGAATAGTTTTTCTTCATGCATAAACTGCGAGTTTCTCTGCGAAAACTGTGATACAAGTCATAGATAGGACAAACTACTACTTGGACTACTTGGACAAAAAAAAAACTGAAAGTTGGTAAGATATTTTCATAACATTTTCTTCCGTCTGGCGCGAGCTCTGTAATTTCCAAGATGGCGTCAGGTTCACAATGCACCGCCATCATAACCAGACGAGTAGGATAACCGGAAGTGGATGCCTGCCAGAGATATAGAGCGGTGTCATGTCAGTGCGGTGCGGTGGAACGCTTCCTGTCGCTATTCACAAAAACTGCGCACATCCGCCGACCTACCTAGCTGCACCGTCGGCACTCGGCAGTCGGCACTCGGCACTCGGCACTCGGCACTCGGCACTCGGCACTCGGCACGGATGGGGGACTTTGTGCCCGTTAGCCTGATTTATTGGCAGAAATTGACTTATAATAACTAACAGGTTGCTTATTCGAAAACATTCGATAAATATCATTGGAAGAGATGACGTTTTTAAAATACTTTGAAAACCCTCTTTACACTGACTTCTTGTGTGTAAATCGTCATCCGAGATATTTTATTGAGCGTTTTACCTAGTAGTCCTCGAGTTTCTGCTTCGACAGAGTCGCAAAAGATAGGAAGGAACATATTTTGAAAGTTTTCTTCCGAATGCTAAAGCAATCGTAGCGTAGGATTGGAATCTTCCACGAAGAGCATCCATTTGAGGAGCTCCCAAAACTCATGCTAGTAGGTTTATATATCATTCGAAGCAACTCCGCGTCGAAACATTTTTAATAGGTATTGGAATTATTCCACGAAGAGCACCCTGTTTAAAAACGTGGATGCTCTTCGTGGAATGCCTTGTAAGATCGAATAAAACGAATGTTTGAAAAATAAATACAAAGCGAGATTATCTACCTACTATCCTACATAGCACGTCTGTATATAATCTTATCTGCTGGAAACGAAAGGAATGGCGAGCCGCAATGGAACGAGGCAAGAGGATGGTTCGCGTCGCGTTGCAATAGCGCCCGCGGCGGCCATTCAGCCGAGGCGGCATTACCTCTACACTACACTGTGCCAGACTGTACTCGGTAATGTGGGCGAGAAGCCAAATGCACCAACTAAGTATACAGAGGTCATAGGTTCGATCCCAGCTTTATACCTTCCGTAATATCAATGATATCCATGTAGATTTCGACATCGGTGCTAGACGTGCGTCGGTAGACGAGTGCTCTACTGCCACTGACATTCACATCTAGGTTCGCTGAATAAAGTGACACCGGATTTTGATTTGACATGCCCAAGATTAGGTAAAATAAGTTTTATTTTAAAAACAAGCTTTTATATTTGCGTCTTTGCGCCATAGGACCGGAGTCCTTGTCAACACAAACAAGCCCAAACTCAATGGGGTTGCGACGTTTTATGAAGGCGCTGCCATAGCCACCTTCCAGCTTCATCATCAGACCTTCATTGTTTGGGCGCCTATAAACTATAAACTATAAACTTTGACAGAAAAGGTTCCACAGCTCACACGAATAATAATACAAGTATAATAATGTATTAGGTTAGGAGAATGAGAGAAAATCTTAAAGATGATGGATAACCGATGAAAGGGACATAGTATTTCTGTAGAGGGCATTAGTCAATCTACACACAAGTAGACTGTAAAATAGTTCAAGTGTAGCTAAAGGTGGCGGACCAAGAAAGAACTAGTAAGATACGGCAGAGAGAGGGCGAATTATATTTTATTTACGTAGGTATTTAAAAACAACCGCCAGTAGGTGGTTAACCTCAGTCGATCTATTTCCCACAGATATGGAGCCGGCTAGAAGCGACACAGATATGGAGCCGGCTAGAAGCGACACAGATATGGAGCCGGCTAGAAGCGACACCGCGCGCCAATCAATAAAGATTACTCGAGCCACTCCACGGGATTGCCTTGTCTCGGTGATGGATAACCAGCTCTATATCAATTGAGATAAGATTGATATCGTCGTGTCAAGGAGATTAAAATAAGCGTTGGGTCATAACTTTGGAATTACCTATTTAAATAATGTTAAGATGCAGACACCCTAGCCTAGGCAGGCACAGGAACAATAAACACTAAAGCCCATAGTGATAAGAAAAGATTCTTCTCCTGAATGCATGCTATTACTGTGCCGAATTTCATATTGATTAGATCAGCAGTTTACCCATATACCTACATCAGGAAACAAAATTGAACACGCAGTTGTCCTGTGATAACATACACCTCGCGAGCCTTTATAACCATGCAATAACCGACACTCTCCCCTTTCCCCTGGCTAAATCGAATTTCAGGTGCTTGATTTTTCCAATAGAGGGCCTATTAGGGGCCTAAAATAGGGGTATAAGTTTCAGCGATCAATCGCGTTCCCTTGGTCCTAGGAGGTCGAATCTGGTGTCTATGGATTTTTCTCGTAAAGGTGGAAAGGACAGTAGTCTCATTGATATTGGTAAAAAATTTCGGGAAAAAAAATTAAAATTAATTTCCGACTACTTCCCCTTTCCACTCCCCCTTTTTGAAAATATTTTTACACTACCTTGTGTAGAATGAAGACTTTAGTGTGCTCTTCAAATTTGATTGAAATTTGTCGATAAATAACGCTACAGCAAACTTTCCCCTTTTCTCCCCTATTTTCCCCCCAATCAAAAATCGCGGTCGACTAAAAATTTTTTTTAAATCACGGAGCTTGTGTAGGTACCGATTTTCGTCCAAATCGGTTGATAAATGCGACCTGTAGGCGAGAACTGACAGACAGACAAACAGACGGACAAAAGCATTTTCGACCAATCTTGAAAATAAGACGCTTCGCTCGCTCGGTCAATAAACATACTGAATACCTCCAACACTAATACGTCACTTTCAGGTGAGTTTGCGGTCAAACGTTTGTCTATAATGTATAAAAAAACCTTTTTACTTAGTGCTCTCAAATTAGTTTAGGAAGATAAAACAACAACCGAATTGGCACCAATATTAACAAAGTCAGACTATCTATCTAGATTAGATGGCAAATCCCAAGCCTACACATTATTTAACTTTCTGGCTCTTTGTAGAATATCTCGTTTATAGCATGACGCTTACTGTTTTTCAAGTTTTGTTAATTATGATGGTTTTAACTTTTTCATCTGCGCGCACGCATTTTACTTTCCAATCAGTCCGTTATCGCGTGTTTCTGAAAACTCATTCCGCTGTGTTTCCGCCGCCTTGCTTTGTAAACACTTCTACCTAATGTTTACCTACCTACCTAGACTAGTGCACAATGCGTAGGATGTTTGGAGCCAGTTCAACCTTTCTTTATGCTTCATCAAGAGATAAAAACGTTTCCTGTTTGAGAAAGGCAAACTAACTCTACAATAACTTATAAATAGCTTCCAAGGATAAAGTGTTAGAGGTGCAGCTTTTTTCAAGAGAAGATTCTCTAGCCATTCGACGTCATAAAACAGTTGCTTATCTCATACAACACGTCCACCCTCTCCACGCGTTTACCTGTTTGTCTGTATGTCCGGATTTTTCTCGGAAATAGCCTGATTTGTAACTTTGTTAAGTTACTTAGCGTAAAAAAAAATCAGTCAACTAGTAAGGGCTTTTTCCAGAAATCCCATGCGTGTTGCCCCTGCGAAGGGGATTTCTGGACTTTTTGTCCAGAAATCCTACCTATTTAATTAAATAAATAAATATCAATATTTCACACAACGCCCGCAAAGCTTGTGATGTGGGAACCGGATTGCTGATAGAATACTTTATAAGTATACTTTTTTATTGTAAATTACATAATGTACTTTTAATTGATATATTGTAACACGCAGACAGACATAGAGCAAACAATCTATGTTTATATTTCCAGCAGGGTAACACAAAATTGTTCAGGCTATTAATAATAATGTGGCATTTATTTATTAATACGGTTGACAGAGATGTTTAATTTCAACTCCGATGGCTACAGTTATGAGAACAACATTATAAATACACCTACGTCACCAATACCTATTGGTACACATTCACCATCATGATTTCGTGATGCATGAAACCGCGATTTTCAGTTTTACATCAAAGACAAAGGTCCTCCTAATATGCGCCAGGAAACATTCTTCTAAAACATTTCAAATGCAAATTTTTCAACTAAATTTTTTATAGCAATCGTTTTTCCAGTGTGTATCGATTCGCAACGATCGTAAAGATAATTTTAATTCGTAGAAATAAAACGAAAGCATGAAAAGTACATTTAAAAAGCGTTAATTCATTGGCGAGGCTTCAATTCGGAATTAATTTCGGATTTAACCGAATAAATAGGCATCTAGATGCGACCTGCTGACCACGATCCATACATCAATAAATCAAGTGATAAGTACGAGGTGTTCTGGTGGTTCTGCTAAAAGGAGGCTGGCTTATAGTACCACTATCGCTATTCATAGAGCGATTCCAAATTATGAGAAAGAAATCGCGGACGTAGATCTAGTAGGTATTTATTCTGTATCAGATAAATAACAAAACACTGAAAATAAATAAAAACCATTGGAATAGCATTTCAGAACTCAAGAGAAGCTAAATAGTTAGTTCAAGAGCTGAAACAAGAATAGGTACGTGTTCGTTTACAAACCAAACACCATTGTGTAGGTACTGTAGGTAGGTACTTAGTACTTTTGTTTCTGACGTTTCTGTACATTTTTCAGAATAGGTAGGTAAGGTAGTGTAGAGTTTCACTAATGTAGGTTCCAAAGTCGCCACCATGCACGTGCATTCCAACTGTATTTTACAGACCATAAAAAACAACTTTTATTTTATGTTCGGGCTTGTTATATTTTTTACTATAAATTATTTTAAAAATGTTTTCAAAATCTCTCAACTAATGCTCGATGAGATGGTGGTAACTGGTAACCCTATTTATTATTATTACAAGCTTACATTTAACTTGCAATGTTTGTGTGTATGTGTCTTTGTTTAGGTCAAATCTTGCAAGCTTAATTTATCCCACTTCCCGATGTCCAATTTAGCTGAAATTTAGCATATCTATTAGTCTTTGGTGACAATGCAATAATATGGTGACAGCGAGCTGATCTGATGATGGAGACGGAAGGTGGCCAGAGGAACTCCTTAATAAAACGTCGCAACCCCATCGAGTTTGGGCTCGTTTGTCTTGTCTAGGTCTCCGGTCCTAGATGTGGCAAAAACGAAAGCTTGTTTTTAAAAATAAATTTTTTAAATAAAAACTTTTTAATTAAATCTACGGTCCAATAACCATCAAAAGAAATTCCCTTTGCCCGTGAAAATAGTTCGCGATTGGTTATTTTATAATAAAAAATAATATTTAATTTGAATTAATATTAGCTTTAGATATTTGCTTTGTAATGAGCGCGAGCTGCTAGAACGTGTCTCTGGCTTGTCTTGTGTGTGTGTGACACGTTGTTGCTAATTGATATCTTTCCTAAAGGGTCAATTAGCTTTTACGAGCTTGAACTACGTGTGTCAAAACATTGTTTCAATGGGTCTATGGCATCTGATCCCGGTATCAGAAATCAGAATTAAGTAGAAACCAATCCCAAAAAGTTTTGTAATTTTTGGGATCCCAAGATCTGTTTCCAAAATAAAATAAAAATATTTCTGGCACCAGATGCCAATTCTAAGATGATTCTAAGATTGCCGATCGCAAATGATGTGTCGAGAAGTCGAAACTAGAAGCAGCAAATAAATATTTTATTTGAATTATTAAACTGCTACTAGATATAAATGTTTAGCTTTAGAAGCATTCATAGTTACACGCTGCTTAGTAATACCTATTCACTAACAATTTATTATCCTCTGCGTGCTTTGAAGCCACCATAATCACAAACCCGCTATCTTAATCACGGTTACTCAACAAAATCAACATTTCTATTGACCTACTGTTTTATGTGCTTATATTTTAGTCTCTGCTGGCGCGTCGACGCGTTCTTCGCGTGGGCGGACCGCGGGTGCTGGGGGGGAGGAGGAGGTGAAGGGGGAGGGAGAGGCTATCAGCTGTTGCGCGCGTGTGCGTGTGACGTGGCGACGCGCCCCCGCGCCCCCGCGCCCCCGCGCCGGCCGCGCACACAGGCATGGCGCCAATCAGCTGATCGCAGTAGGTCGCTGCCATGCGACCACACAGAACCATAGAATAAACAATAGCTCTCACTTGTATAATGCGTTGCCAGTAACGAACATCTTACAAAATAAGCACCACGATGCATCATCCGCTCCTATACATATATTATTATAGTACCGATACCGACAACAATGCAAGTTAGAATAATGCTTTTTTCCTAAGTGGACTAGGATAGGATAGCCTCTCGGAAAAACAAATAATACAGCCATCGACGCAAAAAGTTCTCGACCGCCTCGGCATGCGTATTCGTAGAATAATCTGAGATCTTGGGCGCTCTTTCCGGAGACATGAAAGAGTGCCGCTCCCGGTCACTGTCTCTCTTGCTCTGCAAGCTCAGCGTCGGTAAAAGAGCAGGACGCAAATAGGAGCGCTGTGCGGGACCGCCTGTCAAGTTCCTCGCTTAAAATGGCCGATGGTTGCTTAGTTTCGTGATCGCCTAGGGAGGGGGCCGATGTCGATAATATTATGTTTTATGACGACGGGTGGCGGCCATACATAAATTGGGTTTTCGTTTTACGAGAGATAATACTGTCGATAAATTATACCACATTTCGGGAATCGAATTCACCCGAGTGTTTTCCAGTAAAAGCGACGTTCATCAGAAACTACCAGAGTACGCATCGTGGTCCAGGAAGGAGGTAATTACAGCGCTTGTGATCGTACAGCGTCGTTATCAGAGCGCAACGAAGGTGCTCATTATGTTTTGCGATCATTTTAATGAGTAGGTGCGCTCTTATCTTAAGCTCTTGTGGAAATATCGGTGATTACGGGTACCTACACCTTCTGGAGACTACATACTTAATTGATTTAAAATTGCAATACAGAATTAGTTACTTATATTTTGCTTAAGTACCTAAACTACAGCAACTACTACGTGTGCCCGCGTGTTAAAAATCATAAGTACTCACACGTACAAGAGTGTAGCACAGAGCGGACATCACTACGATATTATATTTTGATTACAAACGCCATTGGGCGGGAGTCGGGAGTCGGGACCGAATGATAAGGAGGCTACGAACCCGAGCACAATATCTAAGCAATAAAAACAACATAAAAGAATTTATACTGTCTCTGCGAAGATAAAATAAATATGGCTTTAATTCGATCCGTCGTCGAACTGGGGAGTAATGGTGGTAATAATATGAAGAGGCTTTAGAGCCCGGGGGTGCCAGCCGAGGCTGCAAGCCGGCGCGACGCGACGGCGGCGCGGCGCGGCGGGGCGGCACGACGAGCCAATCATCCATTAGTCTCGATGTTTATTTCGTGTTTATTACATGGATGCTAATTTAACGCTGTCGCTCGCTGTGATGTTGGATAATGGAGTCGACACGAACCGCGGTGTGTTCTCAGGAATCCGGCCGCTGCGTGCGGCTGGCTGGCTGTGCCTAATGCGAGCACATTGCCTTGCCTCTCGCTACAGTTGCTACGTGACCACGTTTCTCACTAAAACCTGTGCGTGCACTTTAAATCTATCTACAGCTTAATTATTATTAGAGCTGCCATGGCTCAGCTAATTGCACGCCGCCGTTCGCACGAATGTAACGAGTCATTATCAATTACAATCGAAGTTTTATTTTGATGGTTTCGTCCGAACTCTTATTTCCCTGAATGGCGATTCGGTATAATTCGTTTCCCAACGCTATTGTGGATTATTCACGACTCATTGTGTGGGAGTGCCTTTCAAACGTGAAATAAAATGTCGAATGAATAGCGAACTCGTGCTTTTGTTTAGTGGTTTATATTTTGAGGTGTTGTCATTGAATTTGAAACAATGGGAGAATGACTCGTCTAGAAAGGCAAAGTTTTGTAATTTTACATATTCAGTGGCCCTCTTTGTTTCTTCTATTTAAGTAAAATACATATTCTAAACTAACACAACCAGAATGAGTCTTTGTAACTTAATTTGTAAGAAATGACTATCAGTATTTATGATATTTCTAGTCTCATCATCATCGTTTCTGATTAAAGAAAAAGCTTTAGTATCGGGTTGGTATTGGTAGGTAGGTAGGTAGACTAGGTAGGTATACTTATCTACTTAGTAAATCTCTTCCAATTATATCATCAGTCATATTTTATGTAGGTGATCAAAGATTTAGCGTTATTTAGTTTATGGTCATTTTTTATTTGTAATACCTTTCACCAGATTATATTTATAGCGGCTGGAGTTTTCATAGTAAGTTTTACAAACCGGCTAGGTATGTAGTAGCTATAGCTATGTAATGTTAGTATTTTACAAACCGGCTAGGTATGTAGTAGCTATAGCTATGTAATGTTGGTATTTTACAAAGCTATGTAATGTTGGTATTTTACAAACCGGCTAGGTAAGTAGTAGCTTCAGCTATGTAATTTTGGTATTTTACAAACCGGCTAGGTATGTAGTAGCTATAGCTATGTAATGTTGGTATTTTACAAAGCTATGTAATGTTGGTATTTTACAAACCGGCTAGGTAAGTAGTAGCTTCAGCTATGTAATTTTGGTATTTTACAAACCGGCTAGGTATGTAGTAGCTATAGCTATGTAATGTTGGTATTTTACAAACCGGCTAGGTATGTAGTAACTTAGCTATGTAATGTTGGTATTTTGTTCATTATCAGTAAATTATTTTCTTAGCTCTGTGTTCAATCATGATGTCCAATTAAAGATATTGTGTTATAGACCAATTAATGTTTAATTTATTATATAAATCAACGGAATATTTAGTGCTGTCATAATAATGGTCAGTTATATTTAGCTTAATGTTGTTTAGTGTACTGTACATATAAATTACTGAAAATAATATTGTTTTAATGATGAACAATTTAGAAAATTTTCATGACACAGACAAAAGTAATAATTATTTACGGTGTGATTAAAATGGACACATTAAAGTGAACATTTTGCTTGTAAATAAGTATCAAGTTTACACGTTACAAGTTTGCTTGTAAATAATTTATACCTAACCTACCCTATTATTATAAATTTATGATTTTTTCAAATGACTTTTTATCATTTCGATTGGCAATTTTTTTAATCCAAGATTTGACCCAAAATGTGAAAAAATTTGTAAGTATATTATTATTATTAATTAAAACATGGTTGATTGCACAAAGATTTTAATAAGTATTCCAAAATGTTGTTTCGTCTGATTCTGAATTATTACAGTGGAGTTCGTCGACAAGTTTAATCAGCTATGTCAAATTTATCTTGAAGTACAGTAAATGTGCTAATAAGTATTTGGTTTTACATCAAAATTCTATAGTTCGCTACAGCGATATTATAATAGTTTAGAAACGATGACATTTATAGTTTAAGTCTATACAAAATATACTTTGATGAATCTAATAGTGTACTTTATAGTCTTTTATTTATTTGCCACAAAATAAATGCGCTATACAATCTCAATCAATCAGTTCGCATTTTGGGAAGTTTTGGACAAAATAAACGGTTCAATATGTTAACTTAACAACATCAATTAGGTATTTAACTAATAAGTAGGTTAGTATAAGACCTTTTCATTTGTTTGGAGGATCACAATGCTATTGAGATGATTAGTCTTCATAATAGGCATTATACTTACGTCAACACTGAGTGCAATCCAAACATATCACAGCTGGCAATCCTTAGAGGCACTGGCGACTTCCGCGCACACTTACACATCGATATCCGTTACATTGGTTTCATCGACAAGCCGCTTCCCTACGTACACCGCACCGCGCCGCCCCGCGCTACACTAGCGTTCCTTCCATACACTTACTATTGCACATCACTATTGGAGGTAAATAAAACGATGCATTAGGGATTTTTGTAAAAAGATAGTTATATTTTTGGCATTGGACTATGACACAATATAATACTATGATATGCTAAGTAAGCGTTTTATAAAGACTTTTACATTTACTTGCCGAATACTCGTTAATCAGACTATTCATCAGAGGACTTTTTATATAATTTTAACAAACATAACCGCTTACAAACCGAGAGTAGAGAGAGGTACGATCCTATCTAACCGCCGCCGCCGGGGTGCTCTACAACTCATCACCTACTCCAAAACATAACTATGCCTAAATTTTCTCACTTTCATTTTTTACTCTATATGTATTTATTACATATTTATTATAATACATTTTGAACATATAATTATCGATATGATATCTTATACAGAAATACGCAACGAATCGAAGACCGTACACTAATTTAATGTAAAGCATCGGTTACTGCGATTGCGAATAAATATTTTCGTTGGTGGGTAGTATGCAATGCACTAGGAGAGCGCTGCGACCACGCGTCGCGTCGTGTCGCGCGACTCACGCGCGGTTTGTCGCTGTCGCGTCGCCGTCGAGCGCGCGGTCACCGCCTCCGCGAAACAATAGCTCGCTCCTCGGCGAACACAACACATAATCGTCCGAAACGACAACACATAAATCAACGTCTAAACAATATCAACGTACATAGGTACTATGTATTTGGTATTAGGTTCATTAGAGTCGAACGCCGGCGCCGAGGCGGGCGTTCGACCGACACCGTACACTTATCACTAGTCTAGCTAATCACGACAGAACATCACAGAGAGCGGCGGCTACATGTAGATCGGCAGCTGCTGCAGCGCGCGCTTGTCGAAGCGTTCATAGTGCGCCGGAGGCAACGCGCGCGCTATATCACAGTCCAGCGCCTCCGCCGGCAGGTAAGGATGCGGCTTCAGGCGCGCGCGCAGAGCCTTCCCGCCGCCCGCTGCCGCCTCGTGCGACTCGAAGCGGTAGCAGGCCAGCGCCCGAGCCGCCTCCTCGTGCGGCCGCACCTGCCGGGCGTGCTGCGCCGGCTGCGGCTGCGGCGGCGGCGCCGGAGGAGCGGGCGCCGCGCGGCAGCAGCGCCGGGTAGGTCGCGGAGCCCGGGCGCGGCCCGGCGTCACGGCCGCCGCCGCGGCCACGTCCCCCCGCGGCAGATTGTTCACGAAGGGAACGCGCCGCAGGCTCTCGAGCCTCCGGAAGTGCGAGGGGTGGATCATCAGCAGCGGCTCGATTTTGACGCCCTGCGGCGGCTTGGCACAGTCGGGAAGCTCGTATTCGATACTGCAGTCTACGTGTAAAGGCACCGAGTAGTCCTTGGGAGCGAGCGAGGCTGGCCGCGCGTCCCTCCGGAAGCGGTCAGCGGCGGAGTAGTCGCTCTCGGGCCGGGCGTAGCCCGTCATGTCGACGCGCGGTCACGGCATGTGCCCGTCAGCTGATCGCACGAGAAAGGACAGAAGGCCGCGAGACGTGCACGCGTAGTGGTGACGACCGCGAGACTGAGTGAGCGAGCGCCCCGCGCGCCTGCGCCCGCGGGGCCTGAGCCCCGCTCCCCCCTCCCCCGCGCCCGCTAGCCTAGCCGTTCATCCCGACGCGACACGATGCTGCCCCCAGCTGCGCGCGCCTTCTTATTTCTCCTTGTTTCCCTCTGACTACTCCAGTGACGTCGAATGCGGTGAGTTCAGTGGAAAGATGAAGATCAGCTGTGTAGGGACTGCGCTAGCGATGGTCGAGCGCAATCGCCGATGTCATCGGGTGTGTTGAGCTTGAGGAGAGACGGGTCGAGCGGCGACTGGCGAGACTCGACCAGCTGACGGCGACGACGACGGATCGATGACAACGGCGACAGACTGCTCGCAGTCGGCCATGTGAGCGTTGCGCAGAATGCACTGCGCACGCAGCCGCTTACGACGAACAAAGCGACTGACGGCCATCGCGGGGGAAGGTGTGTTGTGAATGTCAAACAGCTGATTACGAAGTAACGCAGTAGTTTCCATCGATGCGCGAGTGTCGTCGTCATCTCGCTTTCCTTATTCATAATATGAATAACTTAAATACATGTCACCATTTTATTATCATGGCGACATGTATTTATGTAGGACGATAGAGGATCTTTCAGAAGTTTAGAACTTACAGGACTTTCCTACATAATAGTAAACGTAAGCACCGTGAAGAAACCCTATGCAACAACAAAGACAAAAGCAGTGCCAGTCGGCACTTCAGCTGCGCTGCGGGTCATTGATATGCGTCGTGTCGTGATGTCGTGTCGTGTCGTGGCTGCATCTGATCCGATGTAAGGCGAGACGAGGCACTAGAGGGCCGCGAGATCAAATGACACTCACACAGACACACAACTGTTCTATTTATTTAGGACGTGCTCGGCATACATACATACATACATAGCAGTCTACTGTCATTTTATTTGCTTTAAACTTAGTAAGTTGCAGATAAGCAATCCGAACCAGACCCATCTGATAAAGCTTCTCTGAACACTATTCTCAGCTCTACGTTGCTAACATGAACCGGCCGACTCTAATTAAACTCGGATTTTTTATTCCATAATCAAAAACGGTGTTAGTTGCTAATAGCATGCTATTAGCTGTATTTACTGTTGCTTTGCAACTAAACTGTCACAATTATGGTAACATGGTGATAGAGGTAAGACGGAAATAAAATTGGTTCCATCGATTTACCTACTATACGTACTACAGTAATAACGATATGAGTAAGTATGTTCTAATATAATAAACAGCATTTTCCGTGCGGAGCACACAACAGCGTTCCCTCCCGTGCCGCGCCGCCGCCGCCGCCGTGCCGAGGCGAGCGGCGGCGCGGGCGGCGGCGCGGCGCGCACAGCCGCGGGCGCGTCGTCGTGCTCGGGACGCTTCATTTAAATGCATTTTACATCGTGAAATAGGACGCATTCTGCGCCCTTCTTTGAGTTTTAAACTTCCTTTGGAAACATACAATGGCTTTTATATAAGCGAGTATAATTTAATTTGACTCGCGTGACTGAACAGCCTGTGTGTGACATGCGAGCTCGCGCGCTGTTGGCGGCGGCGCGGCGGCGCGGCGCGGCGGCGACGGCGCGGCGGCGGCGCGGCGGCGGCGCGGCGCTGGTGTGCTGTGTTGATTGTCATACATACCTGTCATTTATTTTGAACATACTGTATTATAATACTAAGTGTGTATAAAAATACCTATAAAAAAATTGACCAATGGAATTTAGTACCTACTACCTAGTAGGTAGGTAGGTACCTATATCTTAAATTGCATATTAATAGACCTACGTCCAGCAGTGGACGAATATAGGTTGATGATGATGATGATGATGACCTTCATCTTGTAAACAATTATCTTTTGAAATATGTGTAGAAATAGGTAAGTAGGTACTAGGTACCTACCTAATGTTACGAATTGAACTAGATTTCGGTTTACAAGTTATTATTGTTGAATAATAGCTGTAGCATTATTATTATTATCAATTATAATAACGCAGGCAACCACATCCGCAATTATACCACCTAACCTACGTATTTATTTGCACTTTGGCACTACATCACGAATACAGGTTGTTCCCGCGATCGCACCCTTACCGCCACGGCGCCAACTCAAATATTACCCCTTATTTCAGTTTCAAATGATGTCTAGTGTATAGTTACCTACTAATAAATTTATTCACAAAGAAAATTATGACTGGTATAGTATTTACAATATTTATAAAATGTACAAAATACACATGAAGCAGTTGAGCTATCTACACACCGTTGCAAACGATTTATAGATAGCTCAACTGATCCAAATCAGTAGCAATCGGAAGCGTGCCCAAGACACTGGCTGCATTGCCGCGCTGAATAGCAATGCTGATTCGCTGGCCCAGATAATCACCAGCCCTCGGGTCACGCGTCGCTGCGACTAGACGCCCTGCAATAATTTTGAAGAGCCGGAGGGCCTCGGTACCCCACGGACCCAGAGTCTCGACCCCAGGAGGTACAAATGTGTAGGCCCTGTCGAGACCCGCATACTTGCGCCTCTTGAGATCCTCGGCCGAATCTGCTGCCGCACCGGTTTTATATACATATATATGTTATAGTGTATAGTTATATTCTACCTAATGCTAAAAGTGGTTATTATCATGTCTAAAGTTTTTGGATTCTATTATATTTCCACTTCGCGGTAAAATACAAGGCAAGTGCTAGTTCAGCTAGTATTTTATTTTATTATTAAGTACTTGTAGTAAGTACTAGTACTACACTAGGCGCCTAGTGTACCTACACCTACACCTACCTAAACCTAAACAACTGTCTATGTTAATATTGAAGTAGCTGCTTGGCTCAGATGTGTCACATAGTTATAATGATAGTTATGTAAGTACTTACTTACATACGTATAAAGTAGATACCTACCTAGATACCGTCTACCGACCTGCTTTACCTACAGTACCTACCTACCTACAGTACCTACCTACAGTACCTACTTACCTACAGTACCTACCTACCTACAGTACCTACCTACAGTACCTACCTACCTACAGTACCTACCTACAGTACCTACTTACCTACAGTACCTACCTACCTATGTTTGTTACCACTCAGTTAAGTTTAGGTAGGTGCTACTTTATGAAAATGGCTGAAGTTTGTGGTATCTAAATAAAATACCTACCTATATTTCTTTGTAAAAAGAATCTCACAAAAAAATGTTAGAACCAGGCCGTAGTTGCTTGCCCGTTGTAAGCTCTGGTCGCGTGGAACTGGCACCTAGAAGTCCTAGAACCACCTAGTTATACAATTAGTTACAACTAGTTATACCTAGTTATTAAGACGATTCTAAATGATCCGCGTGATTTTATTGAATCCTTTGTTACACCACCACGTTCGTAAGTCCTGCCTTTCTATAGAATTTGTGTCATTTTGTGCAATAAATAAATTGGTGGCGATTCTGCTGTTGCATTTTTCTAAACTAGTTTGTGAGAATGAAACGGCAACATTTTAATGCTGTCAATAGTTTAGAAAAATGCAACAACAGAATCGATACCATTGTGAGTACCTATTTATGTAGGTACCAAAGAATCTAAAGAAATAAATATTAATTTGTCAGATATCGTAGGTACCTACCTTGTGCGAGCAGATTACGTTACTCCGACATTCCCATACCTTTTAGAAACTTGTCACACACAGCGCACCTTGTGATCACATCCCTCATACGCCTCCCGTACCTACTAAATACAAGCCGTGTGAATGGAAACAATGCCATCTGCGCACGACAAACACCAAATATAATCACATTCACAAAAAATCGAAGATCCGTGTTGTTGTATCCGATCCAAAGTCTATACAATGCTTTTACATCTTTACCGAACTTTTTACTTTGAAATTCCCTCTTTCAATACTATTCTCAACCTTAATTCGTTCTCCTTACGGTTGAGATGGGCTTCAGCTGCAGGTCCTAGGGGTGGCTGAGATCGGATTGACCCTTTCATATCCGGATCCATTTATTTTTATTTATTTTTTGGGGATTGCGAAATTTTAGTGGTCTGGGACCTGACCTGGGGCCGCCGGAGGCACAGATGCTCAACCGAGTCACATTGCATGGTACGGATTCCTTCATTTTGGTCTCTACATGATATACTCGTAGAGTTCAAAAAATTATAGAAAAAAGATCAGGCTACCACGAATACAGTTATTACAAAGGTATGATATGGATCCTAAATAGAATAAAGAAAAAATCTCAATAAAACGCTTTAGAAATCTAGATCACTAGTTCTCTGTATAACGACACAGCCATTGTCATTCCTATCCAAGTATCTACAATCGTTTTAATACTCAGTTAAAATAGCAGCTCTACAATCAATAACCTTTGGAATTTGAACTCCATTCAAAGTCCACAACACAACGACAACAGGCTCATTTTAATCCGCTTATTCAAGAATCGTGCTTTTTGTCCAAATTTAAATTACGTTCAAACAAGTATATTGATTTTATAGCAACTTGATATTGGCTGCGAAGCTTTGGAATTGATATTTTGTATTAAAATGTGATCAAATAACATGAACGAACACAGCACAGGCTGCCAACAAGCAGTAGAGTATCACCAAGTATCTACATTATTACATACCGCTGTTGGATAAGTAGTATGTACGAGTATGGGTTCTGGCAAGGAGAACGCGGAGGTCAGACTAAAGAATTTAAATAAAAGATTCGCTGACGTAAGCAAAACTGCCTTAATACCTACTCAATGTTAAAATGTACTCTACGTTAATATAACTCTACGGAACTATTGTGTTGTTTTGTGAGTAGTCACGACGACTTTACATTGTCTGTAATTAGGTAGAGTACCTAACCTACTAGTAATTAAATATTTCACGTTTAAATAAGATACTTTCTAAAAATTCTCTGCACATTCTAATATTACCATTTCCAACCAATTGTAATCCAAGGAAAGTATATTGAAATCTAAACAATTGGCCGGATAACCGGAGAATGCACTACAAACGTACCACTAGCGGATCCAGGGGGTAAGGGGGGTAAGGGGGTAAGGGAGGGCTAGGAAGCTCAACCCTCCCGAGTTCAGGGTTTACTCAAGCGTGGACCAGGATTTGTTAGAAAGGATCCTATATAAATAGGTTCAAGCCCTCCTAAATCGAAATCCTGGGTCAAGCCAAGCCCCTCCCAAATCTTGGATCCGCCACTGAAGCGTACAGGTACAAGCCAATGTGAATTGGCAGACATGCCGTACAGCCGGATGTATGCTCCGAGGCTCCGACTGAGCAGTGTTACAATTTCTACGTAGGCTCGCAGGATCACACATTTTGCACTAGGTGGATGCTTTTACACCGTCGTAGTGGTCGACACTGATAGTTTTGTTCGAGGCACTCACTCGCATTCGGTATCGGTAAGGGCCGTGTCCTAGAAGGTAAGTTCTTTTCTTTACTACTTAGTCTCTGTATCGAATAGCATCATTATAATATACTAACCGTGCCTATTACTTGCACAATATTATGCGCGTGCAAAATAATGTACTGCATAGATTATGATGCAGTAATATTAAATGTAAAATACGAATCCACTTATAGCTTTGGCGGTAGTGAATTGACAGTAAGTACATAGAATCGTGTTATATCCAAGTTCCACCTAAGTCAACAATAACCCCAGGTATTGCCTCACCCATATGTGATTAAGCCTCACCCAATAATTTCAAAAACTCAGGGTTTATCCATCGAATGTGTTTAGTTAGCTACGAGTCGTCTGATCCATGTATAAATAATAATAAATAAATATAATAAATATTCGTGGACTTTACACACAACGCCCTCTAGTCCCAAATTAAGCAAAGCTTGTAATATGGGAACTAGATGGCTGATAGAATACTTATATACTTTTTTTTTGTACATACATACTTATAATACATAGTAACACCCAGACATAGAACAAACATCTATGTTTTCCACGCACAAATGTTTGTTCTCAGTGGGGATCGAACCCACGACCCACAGCACGGAAGGCAGAGCCGTTACCGACTGAGCTGTGACGCCTGTATGTATAGAAGAAGTAATTTACTCGGTGACGACGGTGTCTGTGTCAATTCTGCGGATAGTCCAATGAGGAAGATGAGTTAGGCTTTTTTTCCTGTTTTTTTAGCTTAAATCAAAAGTCTAGAAGATTGTAAGGACAACTGTGAAAGAATTTTGGCGATAGCTCAAAAACTGAATTTTCTACGATTTTTTAAAGTTTGGATTTTCAAAATGTGTTTTTAGCCCGGCGATTTCGCGTGTGACGTCAGCCGGGTCCGATCGCTCACCCGCGCGTTTTAAGCGTTTTCTGCCTTTACGTTTCTATTTATATTTCTGATAAATAGGGAGAAAAGTACCAATATTTTTATGTAATATTGTGCCTCTAAGTCCTAAGGACACGTTTAACGCTTCAGATAAACTTTTTAACCACCGACTGAAGAAGAAAGGTGTTCTAAGTTTGAGGCTTTTTTGTGTCTATGTGTCTGTACCTTTCAAGGCTCGTAGCTCCAAAAAATCACTCGTAATTTTTTTATAACTATTCTTGAAATGGAAAGCAGATAAATCTGGCATAGTTCTAAGCCAAGTTTGGTAGAAATCGGTGCAGCGGTTTCCGAGTTATGAGGATGTTTATCAGCCCTCGACACGCATTTTGAAGGGTTCTCAGGCATATATTGATTGTAGTTTGAAACATTTGGTTCTTATACCAGTATAACGTGAGCTACTATTTCTTAGTGTTTCATTGATTTTGTATATCAGGTAAGACTGGTAATGAGCAAGATTGTGTTATCGACGTGATTAGCAATGTTTTTAACCCCCGACGCAAAAACGATGGGGTGGTAAAGTTTGACGTGTGAGTGTGTGTCAGTGCGTGTGCGTGTGTCTGTGCGTGTATGGATGTGTGTGTCTGTCGAATGCGCGCGTTGGTGCGCGTGCGGATGCGGATGGTAGTAGTCTAAGTCACATTGTCTACTAAGGACGTGCCTAGTGAGACATTGTACTGTCAAGTACAATGCCTCACTAGGCACGTCGTAACTAAGGACGTGCCTAGTGAGGCATTACACTATATGTATGTGTAGGCATTGTCTACTAAGGACGTGCCTAGTGAGACATTGTACTTGACAGTACAATGTCTCACTAGGCACGTCCTAGTGTAAGTCACATTCTTCTTCTTCTTAGCGAGTCACATTGTCTACTAAGGACGTGCCTAGTGAGGCATTGTACTTGACAGTACAATGTCTCACTAGGCACGTCCTCAGAAACTAAGGACGTGCCTAATGAAGCATTGTCTACTGAGGACGTGCCTAGTGAGGCATTGTCTACTAAGGACGTGCCTTGTGAGGCATTGTCTACTAAGGACGTGCACGTGCGGATGCGGATGGTAGTAGTCTAAGTCACATGACAATGACAATGTGACTCGCTAAGAAGAAGAAGAAGAATGTGACTTACACTAGGACGTGCCTAGTGAGACATTGTACTGTCAAGTACAATGTCTCACTAGGCACGTCCTTAGTAGACAATGCCTACACATACATATAGTGCAATGCCTCACTAGGCACGTCCTTAGTTACGAAGGACGTGCTTAGTGAGGCATTAGCAATGCATTGCTTAAGGACGTGCCTAGTGAGGCATTGTACCTACTGTACAATGTCCTTCGTAACTAAGGACGTGCCTAGTGAGGCATTGCACTATATGTATGTGTAGGCATTGTCTACTAAGGACGTGCCTAGTGAGACATTGTACTTGACAGTACAATGTCTCACTAGGCACGTCCTAGTGTAAGTCACATTCTTCTTCTTCTTCTTAGCGAGTCACATTGTCTACTAAGGACGTGCCTAGTGAGGCATTGTACTTGACAGTACAATGTCTCACTAGGCACGTCCTTAGTAGACAATGTGACTTAGACTACTACCATCCGCATCCGCACGCGCACCAACGCGCGCATTCGACAGACACACACACACATACACGCACAGACACACGCACACGCACTGACACACACTCACACGTCAAACTTTACCACCCCATCGTTTTTGCGTCGGGGGTTAAAAACATTGCTAATCACGTCGATAACACAATCTTGCTCATTACCAGTCTTACCTGATATACAAAATCAATGAAACACTAAGAAATAGTAGCTCACGTTATACTGGTATAAGAACCAAATGTTTCAAACTACAATCAATATATGCCTGAGAACCCTTCAAAATGCGTGTCGAGGGCTGATAAACATCCTCATAACTTGGAAACCGCTGCACCGATTTCTACCAAACTTGGCTTAGAACTATGCCAGATTTATCTGCTTTCCATTTCAAGAATAGTTATAAAAAAATTACGAGTGATTTTTTGGAGCTACGAGCCTTGAAACGTACAGACACATAGACACAAAAAAGCCTCAAACTTAGAACACCTTTTTTCTTCAGTCGGTGGTTAAAAAGTTTATCTGAAGCGTTAAACGTGTCCTTAGGACTTAGAGGCACAATATTACATAAAAATATTGGTACTTTTCTCCCTATTTATCAGAAATATAAATAGAAACGTAAAGGCAGAAAACGCTTAAAACGCGCGGGTGAGCGATCGGACCCGGCTGACGTCACACGCGAAATCGCCGGGCTAAAAACACATTTTGAAAATCCAAACTTTAAAAAATCGTAGAAAATTCAGTTTTTGAGCTATCGCCAAAATTCTTTCACTGTTGTGTTTTGGACGTAAAAATCTATCGATCTACATTAAAAAAAAAATACGCTCATCTTCCTCAATACAAATAATGCCAAGAACTGGGCGAGAAGGTATAATACCGGTTGCGTTGCGATATAATAGTATTTAAATGACACTTTCACCTTTAAAACTTGGAGCTCATGATATTTTGGATTCTCGAAACAGAACCAGTATCCTTTCCTGGATTTCAACTTGGCAATTGAAGCGAAACGGGGCCTGCCATTTACGTAAAGATTTGTAAATGTTCAAATGTTATTTATTATCTACCTAGGAGTGGTTTGAACCCACGACTCCCTATTCAGCTGCTTCGCAACAGTGCCAGCACAGCACCAGCACACAAGTTCAACCCAGGTTCGATTTCTGGCGAATAACTAATTAATTATTATTAATCTCTTTGAAGCTACCGACTGTAGCTAATTTAATGAAGGTTGATAATCGATCCTGTTCAGTACTCAGTGCTATTTCTTAAATATCTCTATTTTTAACTTTGTCTTTGTACATAACGTCGCAAACTTTAAAAAGTTTCAATTCCCGGTTGGTCGTTATCGTCACCGCTTCCGGTGCACCACTGTTTGCGTACAACAAATAATGTATTTGTACAACACATTACTTACTTATTACTTACTTGTTACCATTTCTCAACCTCAAGGTACTAATCAATTTGTACTCTCGATTGGTATGAATGACGTCGACTGACGGTCACTGCTTTCTACAGTCTCCAATGATCGACCTTTAGCCACCGGGGTAATTACAGGGAGGAATTGTATTAAATGTAATCAGATAATCGAATCATGAAAGAAGTTACAAATTACTTACACGAATTTAAACAATCAACAGAATTCAGATTATAAGAAAAACAATCTTGTTTTACCACTTTACAGACTTGTCAATTATGCGAGTTTAGTTGAGATACTGTCGCAATATAATAGTAAGCTTTGAAATAATGTTTCGCTAAATTGAGATTGCAGTGTTGTTGGTGAAAACAAAATAATAAAACAGTTGTCTAGCTGTAGGTACACAGAGCTGTACTAAGTAGGTTTAATTACTCACTAGAGCGGTCATTTTTAGCTTGGTTGATAATTTTCTTAGTGTTAATTATTCGGTTACTAGCGTAGGTAAGAGGCCCGCTGCGCTCGAATACTGTTCAGTTCGCTGAACAGTAAGTGCATTTGTGCGTCACATCAGTTACCGGCTGCCGGGGAAATGACAGACACGGAGTCAATTCCAGTCGGTATTCCAGTTAGCAAGCAGCGGCCAAACACTTTCCATTTTGTTGAAGGGTGACGTAGCCGAGCGCGGCCATTAATGTTAATTTACCCTATACTACTTATGTATAATGAATGAGTGACCGTGTTATTTACCCCTGTGTGTGTTTTTTTCTTTTTGTGCGATAACCCTGGTTTACTACGCCAGCCTTAATACAATTTTGTATGAAATGCAAATATAAAAATCACGTAATATGTATACCAGCTTTCTTTCAAAGCAGTTTACGAAAATGTCAAAACTGGACCGACAAAGGTGTAGTCAGTAACGCCCTTTTAGCTTACTGAAGGGATCTTGGTCAAGGTTTCCCTAACCGTAATAAATAGTGTAGTTAAGGTCGTATCTACTGGTTGGAAGACAACGCGCTGAAATAACAAAGAACTGGATTCTTTTGTCGCAGTCGCAGCTGAAGTGAGGGGCTAATTCCTGATAATTTATTAAAATATGTCCACGTTTTACATAACAGTCCTAATAGAATTCACTTGAATGCATTTACTTTGTCTAACAATGCTATATAACCGACTCTAGGTGAGATGTGATCTTGCTCTCAAGGCACACACATACACACACACACACACCCACAATTCAAGAAAATTATAGCTGGTGTTGTTTGTAGATAGCTCAACTATTTCATGTGTATTTTGTAAATATTATAAATATTGTAAATACTGTATTACTTAGTCGTGAAAATGTTATTATGACTTCGCGAATGAGTCCTATATTGCCAGTCGAAACCATAATAATCCTTGACTTTTCGTTACGAAGAATTAGTGATCTCATTATCATTCAACTGTGAAAACGACTCTATCATTATTTATTTCTTCAGTCTCGTTTGATTCACTTTTGCTTTGACTGACGCTCGACCTGGTGCGTCACCAAAGCTTTATAGAATCTGTGACAAGTCCTGGCATACAAATGGAACTGGCAGCGCCCCGATTCTAAATGATCCTTGTTATTTTACTGCATAAAGTATCTTTGGGAAATATAAACTGGAACGTTTTTAAGTAACACCTAATCTGGGATAGACAACGATCAATCCATGCCTATGCTCACCATAGTTTAATACCGGCTACTTCAGATACCACAAAGTTTTTCAGAATAATAATATTTCAAAGATATTCTTTATTCGAGTCGAGCTAGGGAGGGACAAAAGAGATGAAATATCGATTCATGGAACGTTGAATGGTAAGTCTTACACCTTTGTGTTGGGAAACGTAATTTGCGCCCCGAGTTCGGACGTGCGCTCATTCGCAACTAATCGGAAGAAAAAACCAGCCAAGGGGGAATGGACCTCGTTCACCAAGGATTCAAAGTAAATTAGATGATTTCCAAAACAGTCGCACTATGATGTGACTCAGATACACTTTCTACTATCAGTAGGACATTCTGCATCTCTTACCTACACCTTTTGTTTGTACATGCCTAAGTAAGTACTGCTAAGCAAACGAGGACGATGTGGGCATAATGCCATTTGGGACTTGGCTCTCTCTACCTTATCTTAACAGGGCGTATTCCATCGGGAATACGGTCGGCATTGTACGTACGTACGATAGACTGACATGATGGCCTGGGGGGTCTTTGGAAACTTCTACAATACCATTAGGTGAGATGACGTCACAGTATAAAACAAAGAAATCCCAACTGTCACTGATTATGGTGGGGTTTCAACTATTTCCGTCCAAACTGTCGAAAGTTAACCATTTACGAACATAAACTCCCTCCATTTATTTGATGTGAAAAGACACCACCATGCATCTAACCGCTATTTAGTTTTACCTTGTTACCTACCCAGTCTAAACCAAGCGTAAGCTCAGTGTAAGCTGGGAATAAGTTGTTTGGTACCTTTTGATCGAAATTGAAACTATCATAGCAAAAACTAAACCCCATTACTAAATTACGCCCATTTATAGGAGAAAGAGAGACCGACACAGAGTTTTCTAGTCCATATCTTTACAGCAACCCTAAAATATGAGATTAGTTAGTATTTGCACAGCACGTCTAGACGTTATCGATTGTTGAATGTTTCGATTTGAATGTGTACTGTCGTGTTTGGAGAACGTGAGGAGCGTGCAAGCCGGTCGTGTCGTGTCGCCTCTGACTGACGTGGTCTGCCACATGCAGATACCCAGTACTGTACCCGCTGATAAAGAGACGAGCGATAGGGATTGCGATACCTGCTTGGTACACATAGCACAGTTTTATGACGTTATCGTGAAGCTGACGCGTGTGCTAACATTTAAATAGGTATCTAGAGTCGATCTCTTTAGTTTTGACTTTGCATTCAAATAAGTCAGTATATGGGTATGTGGTATAACCACCGAGAACTTATAGTATATGTTCGTATGAATCGTGAAATTCTGCTCTAAAATGTTGAACCAAAAACAAAGAGATTTTTAATATTCTTTGAACGATGACGAACTACTTATCCAGCAAAGTAAGAGAGCGGTGTGAAGATGAGTCTGTCGCGAAATCAGTGGATATTGTGCTGAGTGGCCCAATAAAGATAAATTCATATTTCATAGAAATCGTGCATAGATATTGATTGACATTTTCATAATCATTTTAATAATGAATGTGACAGAATTTATAATGTCGCTTCGTGCCTATTCCACCATCTCATGATTAGTGGGCTTGTGTGTTTACTTTAGACTTCAGAATCATTATTTATATAAATATTTGATCTGGCGGATAGCGTTACTCAGAGATGGTGAAACCGGCCCTAAGCTAGACTTGCATCTAGTGCTATTGCTGATAGTAGGTACCTACTTAGCAGGTATTTTCCATCATTGCACGTTACCAACTAAGCTGTATTAAAAGGGATTTGTTTGGCTTGCATAAAGTCAAGTCCCAATGGAGCCTTTACACGCTTCGCAGCACTGAACACGAAAAATACATTTAGGGATATTAGTGCCTGAGGCAGCGATTTGGCAGCCCTGAGCGTGCCGCCAAAGGCATTACGTCATTCCGCAAACAGCAGCAGGGCTGGCACCGACGCAACGCGACGCGCGCCTTCAATTATCTGACATTTCCCGTCGAGTGACAGTGACAGACATCAAAGCCAAGGCCTGAAAGCCGCAAATAGCGCTATAGAAAACTAAGTAGTTTATGTTATATAGAACTGAACAGCTGGTGTTTGCATTGATGGACCAAGAGTTGACTCTCACTAAAAATGTGTAGTACCTATTACTTATCTAATGAGATTCCGTTGTTCAATGCAATATATCTTTTGATACTATAGTTTTTGTCCAAACATAGTGGGTTTGTTTGGATGCAGTGTCTCTGTGCACAAATTATTTATCTGTGGTTGTCCACTACCGTGAATTTCCCCTAAGTATACAAACAAACATTCGTCCTGTTCCCATTTATATATATATAAATGGGAACAGGACGAGTGTTTGTATGTAGCGGAGCATTCATTTGTGGTCTAGACGAGAGCCGCGGGGCAGGTTCGAGCCCCCCACTGAGGGATGTTATTAAATTGCTTTTGTCAGTTTCATTTTCATCAAAATTGTAATTGAATATCAATGTTTTATATCTCTCCTAGTTACAACGATGCTGCTAGGTATACCTACGTCAATTATACGTACTTTAGTTGTTGATCAATCCATCCACGTGGCTTGCAACAAGGTTTAAACTAACAGCTTTGTTATTTTTTAGGTTTTTTTTCTGGACATTTAACCGAAATTCAACGTTAGCGTCCGGCCATTTTTGGCCGACGTGGAAATTCGTGCGATGAGTAATCCGATTATAGGTACTGGTAAACATTGAATAGACTCATGAGCAGCGAGTAGGCAGCTAATACAATCGCTAAGGCTATTCGCGTTCGCTGTAGGAGGGAAACAAGATATCCACCTACTCAGTTCATACATGGACCTGATCTAGGCTAGGTAACCTAACAATAAGAGTGCGGCCGAGTGTGGCGTGGTGGGCGTCGTCTGTCGTCTTCTTGTTAACCTACTTATTACGTCCGCCCCAGACCCGAATGAGACCCGCACCCGCACCCGGACGTCCTTTTACTTAGTTATAGTTAATATGTGCCTTTGTATAAATTTAGCGCAATGAGATCGCAGCCAAAAAAGGTCCAGACATGAACCTCATTGATGGGCGGTGTAAGCGCCGAATCGGAATAATCCCGCGATCGATACACATAAATTGTACATGTCCGTCTCCCAAGAATGATAATGTCCCAGCCGTTGCGTTGCTGTGCTCCGGATGGCTCGCTCCGGCTCAGTATGGTAATACAGCTCACTAATCCGGATCTCGACGTCTACAGAATTGGAAGTTTGAATGGTCTACAGAGAGCTCATCTCTGTCGTGTTCCATTTCCATCGACTCATCGGCGAGCGCGGAGTTTGCGAAAACAATTTTACGAGCTCGAAGTTATGCCCTTCGGCGTTTGATTGCGAACCGTAAAAGAAAACTCGTAAAGTTGTTTAGGAGTAGAGTGTCGCGCTGGGCTGCACTGTAATGGGCCATTGTGAGGCCGCTGCCGCTGCCGCTGCCGCTTCCACACAAAAAACAAGCAATTCGGTTCGACGACGGAATTGGGGTGTTCTTTTGTTCGCGGCCTTCGGGGAGCCATTAAAATTACTGCTTTTTTTGTTCGGCGCCAATAGAAAGATGAATATGTGATTGCGCTCAGATTTTTATGTGAAATTGTCGAGAGTTTCTTTCGAATAATGAGATAATAGTTTCCACTCCGCGTGGCCACTGTGCCTAGCCTACAAAGGAAACGGCTCAGTATGCAGCTGCCGTCCTCCACGTGGCCAAAGAGGTGGAAGTGGATGTAGGTCGGTCGATAGCTGTTGCAATGTTTATGAAGGGGACCATGTACGGAATGAGACTATTAAACGAGGCCTGACGTGGAGCACCAGAACTGGCCGTCAATTGCTGAATTGGCCTTGAAGGCCGGACCCCGGCCCGTTACGCGTATTGTGCTTGCGCCGAACTGATATTACGAATCTGCTTAGACTAAACAACCTTAATAAGCTAAAGACAAAGCGTTTATACCGTGTGAGTACTAGGTAAGACTGGACTAGACGCCCACCAATGATATCTTACAAGTATACAATTATGCACAAAATAGGTTGAGACGAAAAATAGCCAGCTAGCTCCTTATTTATGTAAGTAGGTATCAATAGCAAACCGTAGGTTTAACTAAGTTGATAATAATAACAGTGATCTGGTGAGCGTAACCCAGATGGCGGTCTAGCTAGGATAACACAGAGCTCGCACTGTAGTACGTAGACGTACTGCATTCGCGAGGCTCGTGTCGTGGGTATGAGAAACTGCGAACATCCCACACTAACTCGCTAAAACAAGCCCGAGCTGTTATCCATCCATTTATTCATAAGACAAAAGTAGCTAATAAAATATTTTTATGGCAAAACCACTCAATCGATCGCAATGAAAGGTTTGCAAAGAGAAGTTTGCATTCTGGAGACGGACATCGGCAAAATTATAAGTCCCACGGAAATACGACTGTGAACAGTGTGACTACACGGAGGAAACCTTGAACAAACCTTATTCTTTATGCTACACAGTGAAAAGTATACCAGACAGCGAGCACGAGTGCAAGTTATTTGGGTCAATACAAGATAGCAAAGAAAGCACCAGAGACATGACGGAACTCGTGTTTTGAACATCGACATGTAATGTATACATCTTGTATTGTAGAGCTCATTGTTTCATACAAACAATATGATGGATCGAGGTAGCGGGTCGCGAGTTCAAAATAATGTTCCTAATGTTGTTCCCAGTCGTGAGAGTGAGACCTAGCGGGTTCTCATACTCTTGGATAGTCTCAAACAGCGCTGGTATTCTCAGACAACCCTTTTCCTCAACTAACGAATGGTTTTCAAGTAGAGTTGAGTTTAGGCAGCTTGATAATTGTTTTGGTTCACGACTGAGAATACCAAGAACGCTTGCGAAACCTTCAAGTATCTTATCTTACATGAGAAGGGTGTCCCTAATTTTATTCTAATTACTTACAGTCTCGTAGATGCCGCACGATGCCAGGGTGTTTGGTGTAACTTGTAGCGTTTTGCATTACAATAGGGTGGTTACCCTCTTGTGATTAATTTAAACTGTGACCGGTAGGGATTTAAGGGTTGGAATTCCCATCGAAAGGTTTGTTCGAGGGTTTTATAAGGGCTCGTTAAAATAATAGCTATCAGATTCGGTAAGATTTTGCTGAAGACGACGACGACCGACGACGGGGAGAATTTTATTGAAATGGGTTTAAGGCCTTTGGAATCGAGAAATAAAAGAAAGTATGTTTTTTTATCTTTATAAGTCTATTTAAGAAAGGTTGCACGAACACAAAGAGTAATGCAGAGTTATAATGTAAGTAGGTACCTAATATTTTTTGCAAAAAAAAAAACTTTGAAATATATTACAGAACAGAACTGAGTCACAGAAAACGAAAATATTTTCGCTAACTGCCTGCAATAAAACGCAAGGACCATTAAACTTTTGTACGAGTTTAGGTGTACGAGTGTAAACCACACCAAGTATTCACAGAGTTTGTGGGAGTTGTACATTCTGCAAGTTATCTCCATTGCACAATTTATTGTTCTGTGATTGCACACATGCACAGCTTGTCTGTGTGAATCCTGCTCATAATCTCTCTCCCAACATACACTCGAGGGCAAAAATGCAGAGTCATCTATAATCACTTGAATATCTTGGAAACCATGTAGGTACGCTAGCTTGATGAAATTATGCAGGCTAATAATGCAATTAAACATTACTTCATTAAATCGGCCGAGGATCTCAAGAGGCGCAAGTATGCGGGTCTCGACAGGGCCTACACATTTGTACCTCTTGGGGTCGAGACTCTGGGTCCGTGGGGTACCGAGGCCCTCCGGGTTTTCAAAATTATTGCAGGGCGTCTAGTCGCAGCGACGCGTGACCCGAGGGCTGGTGATTATCTGGGCCAGCGAATCAGCATTGCTATTCAGCGCGGCAATGCAGCCAGTGTCTTGGGCACGCTTCCGATTGGTACTGATTTGGATCAGTTGAGCTATCTATAAATCGTTTGCAACGGTGTGTAGATAGCTCAACTGCTTCATGTGTATTTTGTACATATTATAAATATTGTAAATACTTTATTAGTCATAATTTTCTTTGTGAATAAATTTATTAAATTGTTTATTTTACATATTTTTCTATTCTGTGTTTCAGGGCCCTAATGATTAAGGTAATAAGAACAATCTAGCCTAACAGATAGTTGTTTCTATAGTACCTACAAGAATAGAGTTGGAACACTTCCACAAAAACGGCTCATTGTTCGTTGACCTCCGCGGGGGGCCCGCACTGTGTGCTAATGTTCTGTTCAAGAGGCTTTTATGATCAGAACACAATGAAATCCGAAATAATAATCATTGCTGTGCTCGAGAGAGAGTAATCTTACCTACAAGTGAAAATTATATTTCTAGGAAAAAATAACATAATACATTACTACATCACGCCAGAGACTACGGCCTGGTTCCTAGCTTTTTTAGCTGAAGTTCCAATGTGGTGTGGTGTCAACTTTGTAATGTTAATGTACTCCATCGCCGTCACGTACTGTTGAGGTGAGATTGAAGTCAAAAGGAGGTAAAAAAAATATCATGCGCCAGGTTGCAAGTTCCAAGCCCATCACCGCTGCTGCAGCCAAGCCGGTGATTACACCCACCTTTTAACATAGGCACCTACCTAACTTGAACATAATAAAAAAACTTGATGTCGTATTAAGTACCGACACAGAATAGTTAGCAGTAGATGGGCAGAGGCAGTGAGGCTCGCAAACAAGCGATGTTCAATAACGGGGCTCCGTTTCACCCCGTGCGACGACGTCGACGTTTCACCCCGTGCGACGACGCCGACGCCGCGCCGACGGGTGACATGAAAGAAACCTTTTTGTACGGGTTTTTTACATTTCTCGGGTTCCATAAGGAAAAAAAATCTTATACTTACTTAGATCAGTTTTGTTGATATGATATTTTGATAAGGCCTCCCCTCTCCGGCATTGTCTACCTACTAACCATGGTTGCTAAAAGTTGGTTTTTTAAATATATTTACATTATGTAAGTATTTAGGTATATCTGTACGTTTGAGTCAAATAAATCTTTTTATACTTATTTGTATTTCTAATTGACCTTTCACTTTTCTGTTTCGAAACTAGCAAACATTTGCGATTCTAATGAGTGAGATGGAACAAACATGCAATCTTGGTCATTTCCTCGGGGAATGATGGAGAACGAATTGAAGAAAGGCACTCGCGTCGCGTCGCATCCCATCCCATCAGAACACGTGAGGAGTACCGCGGAGTGCGGATATTACATATTGCAAGAGAAACATCGCATCGCATCGCATCGCCTGGGAAATTACATTTTCAAATAGCTCCCGGCATGGCAGCTTGCTGCGCGCTCCTCTCAGGCGAGCCGAATCACAGATACGGAACCCTAGATGGACGATTGCAGACCTTCCTTGCCCGACTTTTTGTACAAACCTTTTGTATGTACTTACGTATAGGGTGGACTGCGTCGCTAAATACCTACTTATTTTCGATCTGTTCACCATTACCTACTTTTAGTGGATTTTTATCCCAGAACCTATTGAACGACTCCTTACAAAATATTTTGTAAGGAATAAGATGCAGGTTTGGTTGAGGGCGCGACGATGAGTTGTGATCTGAAGTTGGCTGAGAGTTTAAATTCATGTTTTGTAACGTGTTTGTAAGGAAGAGCTCCGCGGCTCGAATACACAAGTAGCTTTGCTTTCATTCATCAATAATTATTGCTCTTCATAATATTTTCAAACCGGTTCTCTACAAAAATGTTTATGAGTGACGCTAAACCATCTTGACTCAAAGCTCTTTTTATCGAGATTACAAGTAAGTTATGTCATTATTGCTTAGCATTTTTTATTTCCAACTAAAATTACAAACTCAAATAATTGGTGAACTAGAAAATCCAAACTTCCAGATGAATAATTTTAATCACAGCGAAATGATTCAAGTCGTACAATAAATCCTGGCATTTATTTTAATCGGATTATTAGTTGCCGCGGGCAGACTTTATTCACTAAAATATTGCTTCCACTAGCCCGGGAGCCCGCCGGGGGTTTATTACGCTGCTAAAAATGCAATTTAAATATAGACTGAGTTATTAACTCGAATAACGCGTTGGTAACTCTGTAATGTTATTTCCTTTTGTCCAAAAATAAGTTGAAATAAATGTGTTTCTCAGAATGACACCTAATTTGATAACTCCTAATTAAGCTTTGTTTTTTTTCTGTCAGTCCCAGCCCTAGTATGAATTTGATGAGAATATTTTATCTCAATCAAAAAGCAATTAAAAGATACTGAAGCGTGTTTGACGTAAAAAAAACTCCATTATCTCCAAAGCTACCGACAGAGCTTTCAAAACTATTGTTTAAACATTATTGGGATGATACAAACTGTTGTGTAAGCTGTGCCTGATGACGAGGGTACAATCACGAGATCTGAGATAATACCAGCCTTCTCTAGAATGTATTAATAATGGCTGGCAGAGCCTTTATACCCTAACTACCTGTTAGGAGTTCGGTAACGATAAAGCCGTACATTATGGAACGCTCATACTTTTCATATTCATCAAAAGAGTTTTACGAAGAATTTAGACTCTGTGGTTGATAAAAATCAAATGTGATAGTGGCCCAACTGGTAACGGCCACTGGTAGGTAATAATACCTACCTACCTCTTCCAAAACACGAGAGTCAAGTCAAATCAAATGTTCCAAGTTTTCACCCTAAAATAAATCAAGTCATGTTCGCTTGGCACCGCAGTCAGTTTCTCGCTGTCCCCGTTTTACTCGATTTCTTTTAATAATAGGCCGAGTGTACATGCACGCGAACCCCAGTAATTTGTACGTCAGCTGCGCCTGCAAATGACAGTTCGTAATAGAAAACCGAATCGATACACTGTCCATAACGATCTCCTCAAGCCTGGGGCTTACAACTCCGTCATGTTTCCGCCACTTGACTGTGGACAATGTGGACATAAGTAAGATTTACTGTGAAGTCGCCTACTCTCATAGTGGATGTGGCTGACAAAATCAAAATGTATCAAATTACATTTTTTATGAAAACATTCAAGCTTCTTTCAAATTATGTTTTGTCGCCAAAACGGTTTTAATTTTTATTTATAACATTAAAGTTATGAGTCGAGCTCGAGCGGAATTCGAACCCGCGACCGTGTAGGATTTATCATTGCTCTAAGCCATTTTTATTTATTTTTTACGGCTTTATGGCTATCCACGTTTCATACAGTAAGTGCTGCTGACTGCTCGGTAGTTAGTTGGATGCAATACGCGCGGAGTTTCAAATGAGATACCTACCACTAATGTACCACTACCACCATTCTCTGGTATCCCATGTTCCGTGGCTAACAAGCTTCAGTGTTTATTAGTTGAAAAAATACTAATAGCGTGTTATATCTAAAAGCCCTCGATTCTCCCCCGGCTCCACCCGTGTCCGTTGCATGCTGCGCGCATCTAACCGCCCTTTGTGCTTTTGTTTTTTTAGGGCTGCTCCATAATGACCTGTTTCGACAATGAGACTTTTTAATTACGTTCTCGGATCGAGAGCTCTTGTGCACTCGGCTTTACTTGTTCTGGCGTTCACGAACATCCCCCATTTTTAATGCAATAATTTTGAAGTATTTGCTTTCAATTACGAAACAATTTTTATATGAATGAAAACGCTTTGTTGATTTTTCTTATAATTCAAACTCTCTTTTGCAAGCATCCGTGTTTGATTAGGCAATTTATTATAAGTAAACAATAATCGTATTATTCTAATACATCGTGTGAAGTAGGTACCTATTCAATAACCTTACCTAATCCATTTTAGAACGTGCTCGATCATGGGTTATAAATATTACCTATTGTCTGTGTCGGTTCGGTAATTATTTTTTTTAACAAAGTACGTACCTCGTACCTACCTACGTAAGTAGCTATATTTTATTTTTCTAATTTTGCAAAGGTAAACAAAATATTGATTGTCTAAACTCAGTTGTTTTGTAAGTACATAGTTTGTACAAGCATTATTAATTAAAACCTAAATTCTCATTAAAACTCCGTCCCACGGAGCTGATTGCTGGTTCGCTAATGAACCGACTGAACAATACTTGTTCAGACGTTCCGATTCACTCACAGCACTAATTGCTATTAGGGGAAGGTGTGCGATCACGTGCCTGTACCTACCTACTGAAGCATCTAACTTTAGATAGTATGCGAAAAGCTACTAGTCTGTCTAAATGTTTCTTCTAGGCTCAAGTCGTGAGGAACTGCCACCTAGGAACACCTAGTATAAGACGATTCTAGATGATCCTTGTCATTTTCTTGAATAAAAGATCTTTGACGGACGACGAAACGTAGGATGGTTCTCTACCCGATAAGCTCACTTCATTGTGGATTGTGGGAAGCCGGTGGTGGATGGAGAAGGCGGTTTTCCTTCCATTATCTTCTCAGAATCTATGGGTAGGTCTAGAAATTCATGATGGAAATCTATCGATTCCTAAAAATATGTAGGCGTATGTCTGGTAGTGTAATTAATTCTACAGGTTGATATTATGATGATTTAACGTGTTGTGCATTGTGTGAATAGAAGAGGTATATAGTTGATCGAAGGAATAGAACAACCAGTCTTTCGTATAGCTGCTTGTAGTGTGAGATTTTCGACAGGTGGCATACATACAATACAACCATTGCGTTCCTTGGCTGCGTGCGTCGTAATTTACTTCTTTTTCATGGGCTTGTGAAATGCATTAGGAACCAACAAAGTCTGCGAATCCTTTCAAGCTTTATGAAAATAGCTCCGTAAAACGATGTGTTCGTAAAAATTTTATAATAACATTCGGATCGTGTTACTACAGCTGTGAAGGGTCACTTTGTAAAGGATATAAAATACTACTTGATAAAAAAACTAACATACTTACAAAAACAACATTGCGTATTTTTTAGATGCACGTTGATTTATTTATGGGCATTGTATGCAATGCAACATGCTTCTATACCGCTTGTATCGTTCACATAAAAGTGAACATGAAATGTAGATGTCCGTCCATAGACTTCACTAAAAATCTAACAAATCATAACTACTGACTCCACTCTTAACCGTAGATTACACATTATACGATTCGTCTTCTAGGTCACAAACAAATAACCCTAAAATGACAAAAAACTGTAATTTCAGGGGATGTCGGAGGTGATACCTCAGAACTTTTGATACTGAAGACTATATATTCTATATGGGGTTAGTCAGACGCACAACTGCCTTTAATTAGTATTCTGGCTGGTATTGGCCGCTTCGTTGTATCGGTTCGGCAGCTCAGCCGACTCGCGTGTTGTTGAACCAGCATGCGGGGGCGGCTCCTACATTATTCATGCAATTTTAAAAAGCCTGTGCAAATGACATCGTGTGTTTGCAAAAACTGCCACGTTTTATGAAACGTGATCTAATAGAAAAACATTCTGTTTTTCTATGTGACACAGGCAGGATCAATGTTTTCGGGTCACCTTGTATTCTTTATAACTAGTCTCTTGTAAATCTTTATAAGCTCTAAGATTGTATTTTATTTGTGTTTTCTTCGTTGGATAAAATAACTAGTTTTAGCTACTTAGTACAAAAACAGGTAGTTGTACTTATAAAAGAGAGTTGTAATAATATTTCATAGAACCGTTCCATGTTTTATGAAAGGCGACGTATTCATGAAATGAAATGAAGCGAATCGCGTTCGTATTCCTCGTATTACTACATTTTTATGACAGCTCTCAGCCGGGGGTCACTTTGTAAGGGATATAAAAATATTAATCTGAGGGTTGAAATGAGGTTTTTATAAATTGTGGCGCTCTATTGAAACGGGTCGAGTTATCTAGGTACTTGTAGGTACATTAAAATGCTAACCATATAGGTACCTAGAGTACCTAATAACCTGTTTATAGTTTCCATATAAAAAAATTTATAGTACCTACCTAACGCCTTAGGGGAATTGCGGAGAATTGAAGCAAGAGTAAAAAAACTGCATTATTTAGTATTAATAATAAAAACTACTTATTTATCTATTCTTTCTTATTATTTCTAATGAAAGAGATACTATGAATATGAATAAAGTACTTCAACGTACATTTTTGTATAGAAAAAAGCCGAGGCCAGGCGCAGCAACATTTCTCTGGCAACAGTGCGGGGGCACATTGTAGGGGGCGCGCAGAGCGACGACCTATACATACTTATTAGATAGGTAGTAAAGATAAATTAATCTGAGAGATAAAGTAGGATTTGGTTCCATATTGTGTAGTTCGTTTGATATGGATTAAGTGTCAATTTGGAACGGGCTCAAAATAAAATGAGGGGCGATAGCGACAGTTTTTTGATACCTACGAGTTTTTTAGTTACTGAGTGAATAAGTACCGCATTGCATTTTGATGATTTTATTAGTCTTTTTAATCCAAAGGAGTTCACATATTTAAAAAAAAGAAATTGTCTGTATTTTGTAATGCATTCACAAATTTATCACCACAGGCCAAATATTACGTAGGTACCTACATTATAACAATGAGAAAAAAATACTTACATACCTAGCTAAATACCCAGCACTTAACCCAGCAATGTCGCTGTTGTTAATGCAAAAAAATCGACTAACCTCAATAAAATATAAGATTTTAGGATGTTATAAAAATCTCTGTCAAAATAGCAATTTCTAAGCGCAACAAAAATTTCTTAGTAAAGGTAAGTTAGTGAAAAAGCAACGTTAATTCTGTAATAATGTTTTATCCTCGGGCAAGAGGAGACTTTTCTAATTAAAAATAATTCTTCCTACAAATGGAAATTAAGGTGTGATGAACTTGCTGGGGTGAATGGCCTTAGCACGAGTGCTAGTCTCCTTAATGAACCTTATATAATTATCTACTAGGTATTTTATTATTATTTATTTAACAACTACTTATATCTACTATAATGTTCATAAAATATTGCACCTTAAAACCTTAAGAGGTTTGTCAAGGTACTCACATTCGTCGTAATATATAGTGAATACAATCATAACAGAATAGTATGACACAACAAAACATGAAGTTAGGTAATTATGTGCAAAATGACAAAAACACGCATGCATGTAATACCTGCTTAGGTGAAAGGGTAGAACCATTAGATATCAACAGCGGCATACGTCTCACGCGCATGTGATAGAGGATGGTGAGTGCGAGTGGGACGCGAGATCGTGAGCGAAATTTATGCGCTCGCGCAGCGGGTAGGCAGGAAAACTGAGGTGTGGTAAAAAGGTCGAGGTACGGGATGATCCAAATATGGGTAGTAAAGTTTAAAATTACAAAAATGTTGTATTTAATTTTTCTGTAACTAAGTTTTATATCTAGGAAGGCTTTATGAAACCCAGGGCATTTTATTTTATCCTCCCACCACTACTACACGCCTACCTTTTTGTCATGATTAAGGATGTTATTTAGATAATATTGTTTAAATTTTAGTTTAAAGTTTTTCTGATTTATCTTGTTTTGAATTGAGTCAGGAATGGTGTTCAATAAGGTCGGAATTAGAAATCCAGTAGTACGCCTGCCATAAAAATTTCTCATTCTAGGTATGTATAATTTTTGGTGTGTAATTTTTCTCGTGACTATTTTATGTTCAACTGGTTTAAGTAGAGAGGTTGAAGGCTGAAAGTTTCGGCTTGGGGCGACAAAAAAACTACGGTTATCTGCGTTTCCCGGGTAATATGATAATCAAAACTATAATTAAGTAGATACCTAAGTATGTAGTATTGCAGCATTCCTAAACCAATTTCTGCAACTCAACAACTTTGTAAAAAACTTAGGTTTTTAATGATCCATTTCATAATTTCATAATTTGGTCGATAAACACGAAATTGAACCAAATGGATGTTATTATCAAACTGACTAGTTAGTTAGGACATAGATTAAAGTTTTTTAGTCATAGAAACTGGTTCAAGAATTTTGTTTGATGATCATAATACCCAGGAAACTATTAAAACCCTTATTTTTTTAATTCGCGCCAAACCGAAACATTCTCGCTGTACGGATGGAAGCTTCCACCTTATACGTTACCCTTCTATAAAGTACTAATAGCTAGGTAAGTAGGTACCTCAGGTAGTTGATATAACATTAAAGAGACTCCACGAACCACGTACTTACCTTGTAGGTAGGTACTAATATTAATGCTGTGCTTGATTGAGGATTGGGTACTAAGTAAGACTAACCAGTTGTTTTAACTATTTGATATTTAACCTAACCTAACATTAATGATTTTAATACAAGGATCACTATAAAATGTCCCGGGCATGCCTGAAAACTCTGTACCTAGGATCGGTACCTACACGTGATATTCATTTCAAAAGGACATTATTGTGTACTTTGAACTTCAAACAACGCCCTAAAAGTGAGATATGACATTCAAAAGGAGAACAAAACTCCTTTGAAGTGACGAAAGTTAGTAGAATTCGACAAAATAAATAAAAAATAACAATGTGTCAGTCAGGGCAGGGGTAGTCAACCCACAGCGAATCGATTCATAACTGTATATTACGAGCCGCTATACAAAAATACTATTTGTATTTTATCGTGGCGTGCAAAAACACATAAAATAAAATATAAAATTCCAAAGACGGGTTTTTTTATCGAATTGCTTTACTTTAGAATTTTTTTTACATATTTATGGTATCCACGAAATTAAAGCAGGCAAGGTACCGCTACCTATAAATATATTTGTATTGAAAAACAGTCGCCTAGGTACTTCGTTTTTTAGATTTCTTTACAGAACTAATAGTTGTATACCATGCCGGCTCTCGAAGTCTCGATACCGGATAGGTAGGTACTTGGTACTTTTCTATTTCCACAAAGGAAATAGCAGCGGCCCTTCAAAGGGTGTCGTCGAGTGTCCTCTATTGTTCCAAACACCGAACAATCTTATTCCACCCCGATACAGGGTGGGGGTAACTCGCCCGTCATAAACTAATTCACGTTTATTTTATTATTTTGATTCCGGTTTACAACCTTTCTCCGTTTACGGTTACAGCTTTTGTTCCTGAACTGCTTTACAAAGGTTTATTATAATTTCAAGGCACAGGTAGATTAGCTACCTAGCTATGTAGGTAGGTAGGTATTATGGTACCTAGTTGGAACTAGGTACCATAGCCCTAGATTTAAGTAGGAACCTAACTAGGTAAACTCTTGATTTGGCTTCAGCCGTTATTATACTCGTAGTTAGTCCATTTCACAACAAAGATTAGGTTTTTAAGATCATCCACATTTATTTACCCAAAAAGTGTTACTGTGTTTTTGGAGACCACAGTATAAAGGGCCGTCAGGGACAGTCACGGGCACAGCGGGAACATATCCACGCAAGTTTTGTACGAAAGATTAAGTAAGTAGGTATATGATTTAGATTAAAATATTTTTTGTTTTATCAACTCGTGCTTCTGGACATAATATAGGTATCAAGTCAAAGTCAAAATCAAAATATTTTTTGTTCTGTCAACTCGTGCTTCTGGACATAATATAAGTATCTGTGATTTAGCTAGTCTTCAATATAATAAGTGGATATATTCCATAAATCCCGATCAGTGAGGATTTCGAATTTTCGATCCGCTAGAGCCGAAGGTACCTACTACCTACCTACCTACTTATTATGAAAAACACAGGAAAAGGTAAATTTTTTAGAGTTCCGCTCCAGTTTTGGAGAAACGGAACACTATTCTCTGTGGTGACTCTGCCTGAAAATCTTGGTAATGTCGTGATGGTACTAAACTAACCGTTTTATTATTTAGAAACTAAAACATTTCATAAGAATGTCAAGGATAAATCTTATGAAACGAAGAACGCCGGACGCGACATTTTATTACATTTTTCCATCAGAATGTCGACTTCTCCGTAGATCGATAGCAGCGACCTCTTGCGACCAACTTCCAATGCACTTAGCACGAGTTTCTGGCACGAGTCGCAAACGTAAACTATACATAAGCCTTTACGAGTCAGCCGGTAGTAAGTACCAAACAAGATCCTGTTATTTCATTTCGTCGTAATTCTTATCTATTTGCGTTTGAAACTATAAATAGTTGTATGTACCAGTGCTACGCTAGGTCCCCTGGGTCCATGCGACGTCTCTGCGACATTGCAATCGCTTCGGAATATTGCTCTACTCGTACCAGCACGTCGTTGGCATTTTGGCATGAGTCTTCTTTTTGAATATCGGATTTCCCACGACACCAATGTATACCAGTTAACTATTAGAATTATTGTCATTTACTAGGTACTTATATGATGAAAGTTAAAACTTGGTAATTTTAAATAACACTAGTTAACGCACACATCTTTAGTTTAGTATAAAAACATAACATACCTAGTACTTGTACTTGTACTTACCTACACTTAGACTTTCTTTGCACCACTTATAATAACCCCACGTATGTACTTGTATGTCCACGTAGGTATGTATGTAAGTAGGTACTTTGTATGGAATTCAATGTAGTTGTAGGAGGCGCGCGTTGTCGCTACGCTATGACACAATTTTCAGGAATTAAGTATTTTGTATTTGTATGGTTTTGGTTGTAAAATTTGTGTGTGCGAAATTATAAACGTCTCATTTGTAGCGGGCTTTATCCAAACGTTATGCCAATACAGAGACATACTCAGGTATAATCTCATTGTAGCTATGGGGCTAAGCTGTAAGCAAAAGTAAGTCAAGCTGCAAGTTTTTATTTAGTTCCTCAATTCTTGGTCGCTCGTTTTCCTAATAAAAAACAAATATAACATAAGTTGCTATTCATTATTGTAATAACTCAAAGCCCGTAGAAACAGATAAATTCATTTTGCTGTGTGTTGAAGCTCTAAAACCACTATAGGGTTCCGAGCTTACAAATAAGGTATTCAGCCCCCATACCCCTATCATAGAGTATGTATGGTACTCAGCCGGCCACCGCACCAGTAACCGACGACCGTCAGTACAAAGTTAAACGGACGGAGTAATGGACGCGGCGCACGCAGGTGTGCAGTTGCACTAACTGTGGGCTCAATTAAAAGTTAAAGCGAGAGCGCGGGCTCCGAACAATTATATTTTTGGGTAATTCAAGTGGCTTTACTTTTTGGGGTGAGAAGATTAGATAAGTAAGATTTATTTATTCATTTCAGTGGTACAAAATAGGGTTAACCCACTTTATCAGGATTTTCCTTGCAGTATCAAAACATGTCTATTAATTACAGTAGGTATAATTTTTAAATTATAACTTCAGAATATTGTCTTGTGTTAATTATACCCTTTATGTTAGTTACCTCTATTGGGGTTATTCGCGCGTTAGTAATTTAAATTATTCTGAACACGCAATTAATATAATACTGAATTAACACAAGAAATTGACTAAATGAAAAATTGACGTGAATAAAACCTCGGTCTGCCTACTTTCCTGTTGCAATACCCCTGAACAGGGTTCATGTGTGATACCTACCTACAATGTAACAACTATAATACCATGTGAAAGCAATAAATGTATTGAGTATTGAGTATTGAATATTCGAATAAAAGTAGGTATATTCCAATTTTCATAACTATGAAAAAAACCGCTTACAAACACATGGCTGTATTAAGTGGGTAGGGTACCTAATTATCCTGCGTCAGACGTGAAGGGGTGGAGGGTGGGTAGAGGGGGGTAAGTACAGGGTGTGACAAAAAGGGGCAATTTGAAATGTTTCCGCGCGGGAAGTGCTGCAACAACACGAGGGCTACGTACGTTATCTCTGTAATTGTTTCTGTCGACTCGTGCGTGGCAGAACAGAATAGTTAAAAGTACTTACACTATGGTTTCTCTCAAATGTTTTCATACGAATTATATATTGCTCGCATGCAATGCAAACCCGTTTTAGATTACCATCGGGTTCACTACAAAAATGTTTATAATACCTACTTACTTAGATAATATCTCACTTCTCACTGAAACTAAAAATCCTGGAGAATTCGACCTTACCATGATTATGGTGACCGTCACAAAGAGTGGATGGGTTCTGTAAAGTAAGGGCTGACCCTAAGAAGCCACATCCTCAACAATAGCCTCGCTAAACGATCAGATAAACTTGCAACTTGAGCTTAGATAAAAACTTTGTATAACTTAGATGAACTTGTCGGTCTGATAGGTTCTATACGGCGACTGCGATGTCATACAAACTTGTACAGTGTGTTATCGGAGCCAATAGATTTAAACTTGTATTGGTAGGTACCGTACTTAGATCCAGACGAAATATCTGCCCATCTACAAGCTCAAACAGAACGTGTTAGTCTGTTGAATAAATGAATAGATCTTTTGATGTATTCTATTCTTGACGATTTATACAGCGTCAGACGGGGGGGCACCTTTTCAACCATGATGCCCCATATTTAATGGGGTCACTAGGTCTAAATACCTAGTGACCATTTTTAAATTGTCGTGCCCTAACTGGGCTCATGTTGGTAGCATAAATATATTTAAGACGCTTTTGTACAACATGAACGCAATAAAGTATTGAGTAGGTATTGAGTATTCATTTACGGAACGCTACTAGTAGAATGTGTAACTAGGTTACCTATTGTTAGGATTACGTTTATCAAATTTTCTATGACCATTTATATCCTCTGGCTGAAACAAAAAATGATGCCTTAGGGTGTCATTCCGTTTTCTCTCTTGTATGTTATCTCACCTACATGGTGCTGTTTCTATGTGTGCTATATCTATTTTTCTCTTTGCTATTTCATTGCTGCGTGTTCTTTTGTGTAAACTTCTTATCTTCACGGGAGCCGAGCCTGACACGTCAGAATAATTACGGATGCGAACGTACTATGAACCTATGATCCCTTATAAAATGAGATTATCATGAAACTCAATTTCATGTACCCTACTGTAGGTACTTACTAGTCGATAAATTCATTCCTAGTAGACAAGAGACTCCGTAAAACCCATGTCTGTGTTGAGACCGTGGTTTTTTATCGTTACAGTTATTATTGCAGTATTGAATAGCAGTAGATGATAATAGATGGGCGTGTACTACGCCTCCTTTTGTGATTTCATAAAAATTCAGACTATGCTTTAATTATTTATTTATAAATGTCGACACACACACACACACACACACACACACACACATGGCATGGCAGACACACACTGCCTGCTTTAGTAAAATTACTTTTTTGAATGAATGCTGGACCTCAGTAGGACCTTACAGTTTTGTAAGCTGTTTTGTTCTCTGTCGATGTTGTAGCTATCGATATGTACTTATTTTATTCTGTTTTATTCTGTTCTCTGTCGGCCTAGCTTGGAATGCCACTACATCTTTGGCACTAAACCTCAGCATTGAATATACGAACTCACTACATAAACCTAGCTAGAGTAGCTAGGCTAGCACGACTTTTATTTTTACACCAAAGCTAATTGTGTAAAAATAAATGAATCAACCCGAAACCAGCTCAATCACTCTCATAACGAATGTTTCATATCCGTCACTGTCACACTATCCGGCTTACATTGGAAAGCAATTTATCCTGCCTCCCCCCCCCCCCCGACCCCCTCCGCCCCCCTTGCTCCGACCCTGGCGCACGCAATACTGAGCGGAACTCCATCATGAACGCCGTATTGCAATGTCAGCCAATAGCATACCATACATACAATGACATGTTTCAATTCGATGCCTGATGTCTGTCATAAAGGTGAAATTACTATAGAGGCGCAAGTGATGCTTGTAGCCGGCTTTCAGACATAACGGCGCTTATCGTGCTTTATTATTAACCGGCTGGAGAAGGGTTAAGACAACCTAAGTACTTATTGCAAAAAAACTTATCTGATTATTATGTTTATCACTTGTGACGATAAAAAATAGGAACCAATTATAATAAAATGTAGAGGCAGGTCAACACACAACACACAACACAATTTTATCGTTTTAAAAAAACAGATTTCAAAAAAGCGCCATTGTTATTCCTGTTTTGTATTTATAGGTATAAGTAGGTAGTTACGCGAAATGACAGTCCCTGCAGGCATGTTCCCACGATGGTACTTGGCACTCCACCCCGCACCCCGCACCCCGCGACTTCGTGTCTGCTCGGGGGTAGTTGGGACCAGACATGCCATAGGTAACTGTTATTTATTTCTGTATGTTGTGATTGTGAGAGATTTTCGTGAAAGATGTTTGCAATAACATTGCTCAAAGGAAATACTGTGAGGAAACCGCACGGTCCCTTTAACTAGGTATTAAATCTAACAGCGGCGATGTGTTTGCATGCAGAGTATGCAGACTTTACAGAAAGACTAACATACCCTATGATCCAATCTGCCATCACATCAAATACTTTGGTCAAATGCTACTTAAGAGGAAATACGGGCGGAGAGACTTTAGAAAATTAGGTATTTGAAAAAACTATCGCTGTCGCTACCGTCCCCCCTGCCCTCAAATTCGTGCAATAAGGACAACTGCAGATCCGACTCAAAAGCTTACGTAAAAAGTTATAATTCGAGGTTTGGCTCTCGCCTATTTCCTCCTCCAATATTGAACCAATTTAAAAGATATTTTAGACACTGAATAAGGAGGATATATACTACGCCGCTATGTTTTTCTTTTTTCGTTAATAGTAGTCAAATTTGTACACTAGGACTCTGTTAACAGCGATCTAAATAAGCAATTTTGAGCATTTTTCGAGGGTTCTAGTGCTTATAAAAAAAATTTATCACCAAAAAGGAAAACATAGGGGCATAGAAATAGTGATTATTTATTATTCTGTGAAAAATCATTGCTCTAGGGTCATTAACCTAAAAGAAAACAGGCGAGAGCGTTTGTATGGAGAAAAGACCACCCACGTTTCCTCTTAACAGAATGTAGGCTTTTCCGATCTCAATTTTGGATCGGAATTGAGATCGGAAAAGTTATTTTACTGCGCAAAGCCATTAGTTACAGACTCCAATGACAACGATCTCATAAAATTTTACAGTGAGATTACAATCTTGAATGTCCCATTACAAAGTTAAGCAAAAGCTAAAATTACGTTTATTGGGCAGCTTTTGTTCCCAAACGCTGCCGGTATCTGCTCCTAAATACCAACTGGTAATAATTCCCAGTGAAATGCGTGTCCATCACTCCCGTCTCCCGTCCCGAGGAGTGCAGCGCGGGACCAGCCACGCCTCTTCATCATTACTCAGACGTCGAGACCAGACCACCAACGTAACCTGCGCATTCAACCTTATTCCAAGAACTGCAGAGTCCAAAGTACCCTGGCTAAAAGTTTAAGAGCAAAGCTCGTGGTTTCTATAGACCGACCACAAATCCAGACTTTGGACCTTATGATAAAGAACGTACAGCGAAAAATGCCTTGTCGGAAAAATAAGGTTTGTGGTTACATGATGAAGGGCGGAAAAGGAACGAATTGATGATACTTCGCTGTCATAAGTTATGAAAAACGTCTAATGATTTTGCTTTGTAATAAAAATGGTGTTTCATAAATTCAAATTCGTTCAGGTTCAACATTCGCAAAAGCTTCATAAAGCTCCATAAATACTATGTACTATTGGCAAAATTTCCGCCTTACCACTTTTGAAACTGTTTCGCTTGCAAGCAGTTAGCTACCTGACCTCGCCTTTTTCTTTTGTCTTCTTATTTTGACCAACCAGAGACCTAAACATCTATATATTTTTATGACGGCCCATTGTTTTTATAACTTTTACACCCGAAATAACTTGATTCTATTGATATTCAAAAATTAACGGCTAGTCAGTTCACAGAAAATGCACCCTTAAGGTGGTAAGGCAGAACTTTTGCTGATGGTATATAATTTAAACCTACCTACACAGTTTTTACTCATATTTATATTACCTACCTCTGAGCTCACCTGTGTTACTTCTCTTTTACAGTGGAATAAATAAAAGGTTTGTGTTTACTCCTAGCGCCCCCTGTCAATCAGCTTCATAACTAAATTTGACGCGTGTGTGTGCGCTACAGCGAGCCCACTGACGTACAGATAAAATACCAGCGATTTTAGTTTCTCCATCATCCGCTAGAGGTGCTACTACAAATAAATACATTCCTATGGTCTACAGGCGTGAAGAAAAATAATAGAAAACGTTTTGCGGTAAACCGTTTATTACATAAAATTGCGAACAATAAGTAATTACGACTAGTATCACAGTAATGTAACCAAAGTTATTCTTAAGCTAACTTCACACGAAATATTTGCAAATGGCATTACCTATTCACTTCCTAAACACCGTAGGTAAGTATAGTAGTTTCAAACAGGTTTCGATAGTTCCTTCCTACTTAGTTCGTTTAATGGTTATTTTATTCAAGATCAGCTTCTGGATTTGTACAGATACATGCCCTTGGAATGGTTGCTGCATCCGTAGCCTAGCACCGTGTTCTCTCCGCTGCACCTTCCGTCCGTGACCTCCTCCCAACTGTGGCACTGGCGACCCATCATCGACCTTCGGTTGACGATCGAGGACACGTACAGCTTCCAAGACTGGTTGTGATCGCATTCGAAACTAATACTCCTGTGCTGACACTCGGGCTGCTTGATAGCTACTCCGTTGACATACACGTCGGCATGCCCCACCGGCTCCTCGATGCCCAGGATCCCAGCACTGGAGTGTACCACTTGAACAAAAGACGCGTCTGTTTTTTGCAGTCTAAATTCCGAAAGACGAAAGCAAGGTTTCGCTGGATCCAGGGCGGTTATCCGACCGAGCTTGGTCTTCAGACCCTTCTGCACCAGCTTCCCGGTCATCCCGGCCACGTGAGCTCCGAGACTGAACCCGATCAGATGGATGGATGACGGATGGTATCCGTACTTGTTGAGGTTCTTGATGAAGTGGTAGAGGAGGTGGGACACGGCGTTGACTCGGGACGCTGCGGAGAGGTAGCCCCGGCAGAAGGACAGTCTGGTGTCTAGTATTAAGACGACGGGTTGTTCCTTGAGGAGGGCTGATGCTAGGGCTTGGGCGGCTTCGTCGGTGGGCGTGTTCCACCAGCCGGGGATGTAGAGCGTGAGGGTGGCGGCGCGCCGAGCTCGCAGCGCGAGGTGCGCGCGCGTCACGCGGTGCACGCGGCGCGCGCTGCGCGTCACCTCGACCACGTCCAGCTGAGGCAGCTCCGTCGTGAACTGACGAGAGAACAGCAGGTCCAGGGGGAGGATGTCACCTGGAACAGACGTTTTGCATTTTCATGGTTAAACCCATGCCTAATAAAGTTGCGAACTTTAAACATGAACATTCTGATGACGAAGACTATTTTAATATAGTGCTTGTGACGCGCGTTATTGCGAACCGTTACATTATTGATGTAATTTCTCCTGGAGGAAGTCTCTCCCGCATACAAAGTGTCTCATTAGAAGCGGTCATTCATGTCGGTCACTTACCCACCTCCAAATCGATGATTAATGAGATGTTAATATAAATAGATATTTGTCATCATTAAGTCCTCAGTACCTACCTATTTAATTTGTTAAGAGAGATTGTCTTTCGTCGGATGGGATTTGTACCATTAGTATTGTTTTGCATAGGTAAGTACTTCAAACGTAAGTTTGACCGCAATCCTATTTAATTTTCCAAACAGTATCATTAAAATTTCTTTGGAATTTTTAAAAACATACAATCGTTTTTCGTAGCACCGTGCTACGGAGCTCTACGAAAGTCTACGATTCATTTTGCAAAATAAATACTTCAGCTACATACATAAAATTATATCAGAACGCAATTGACTTACCAATAAATTATTATGAAACACAGTACATTGTGGAGAAGCCATGACTACACACGACTACACGACACACGGCCCCTTTATTCATAAAGACGCCGAATTCTAAACTTAAATTAAACTTACATAGGTACCCAAGTTTGGATCGCCTGCACACTAAGTAGGAACATCACATTGTATCAATAACTATTTTCAATATAAAGAGATTGTTTCCAATCACAAAGTAGCATCACAACCACCACGTACATGCCACAGAGGCCGCCTTCACGAGATCCTCGACGTTCCCGAGCAGGTAGTCCGGGATGAGCCCCTCCAGAGCCCCCAGCGCCTCTCCAGCCACCAGGCCCGGCAGGAGCAGCAGCAGCAGCAGCAGGGGAGCCGTCAGTGCGCTTCCACCAGCCATCGCGACCGCTCTGCGCCCGCGCTTACATAACAGTAAATATAAACAAACCCACATTTCGAACGATCCTTGCTGTGACGCAGCTATGACGTGGAATTTATTGCCGCATTCAGAGACGTCACTTAAACATAATTAAATAAGTCGTCATTACTCTTTGCTAAGAGATGTCAATAGATTTATGATCTTATTCATATAACTCAGTGCTTATTTCACGATTACACTAACCATCACTTGTAAATATTTCCATTTCTACTTTAACAAAGATATTATAAATATTTTTATTTGACATACATCGTTACTCTTACTGATGATGAGATGGTGAAACAGGCCCTCAGTCTTCTAAACCTCCGCTACCTGTAGTGGCTGATGACTATTGTCATCTATTTTCGTTGTCATGCAAGTGATGTACCAGAGCATTCTAGAGCTGCGCTAAAATGACAGGAGATTATGAATAAAGGGGTAAGCATTAATCATCTTTTAACGTACGTCTATGAGTGTGGCCTTTAGATGCTGAGTCGATGAACGTGACATTGAAGACGCGATGCGTTTGCAAGTCATTCATTTTGATTGTAGGTACCTAACCTCCGTGCTGTTCGTGATTTACACTAATAAAGAGAAAACAAATTCCTAAATTATTTATACATCGTTAAAGTCACACAAAAACATAAAATCTTATAGTAAATTACCGACCAAAGTTTAACAAAAATAATTAAATAAAAACACAAATAATTAAATAAAAAAAAAACATTAAAAAATAATATTTGCAAAACCTTGTTCTACTACAATGCTTGCATTCTGTGCTTATTCTAATTAATCTTTGGTGTATATGCGGCCTTATGTAATGATACGTTGATAATTCCATACCGTCATGTCTTGTAGACAAAGCCTTACCTTGAAGCCATCGCTGCTTCAATACAAATGGGCATTTAGCCCGACCCGCCCAAACTACATGATAGCAAATATGGCGTTTGCACACAGCACGACACCGACACAGCAGAAACCGAACGACGTCAGTGACTCGAACAAAACTACCGGAGTCGGTGCAGAAAGATAACAATCAGCACCCGGCAAGCGTAGTGCAGGACGCCTTCCGGCAAGGTGGCGCGACGATCTGGGAAACTCAGGATGAGAAGAGCCGAAGTCCCGGCTCAGTGGCGCGTAAGGGGAGAGACCTGCGTCCCGCAGTGGACGCAGGTCTCTCCCCTTATTGTATTTTTAGTGTGAAAGCGTCTACCTATGCACATACTAATTGAATGAGATGAGGTTAGCTCTCGCCAGTGTCGCGTAGGTGTCACATATCGTGCCGTAAGTGCTAACTACGAGTATGGCTGTGTGCACACATGGCTATGCCCGTGTATTACCATGCCAGAGGTACTGGGAACCCCGCACAAAGGGAATTACTTAAACATGGTGGTCATAAAGTTAGGCTTTATTGTTTTAGAGTCGTGTCGTGTGTGACATAATGTGTTCGATTAGTGGCAGGAAGACGCTATAACAATAACTACTCAATAAATTATTCGTATGTGCTATTATTCAGCGGTGGTGTGGTTCATAGTAAATGTCCAAGATCTGCAGGGGTATGCCAATCAAAGTTGAACTGCAAAGTTTTAAATCATGGTCAGTTCATACTAACTCATAGTTATTCTGTGACTAAATAGTGACATTATGACGTCATTTGATGTGTTTTCGCGCATATTTTGCTGTCAAGTGTCTAAAAAGAATGATCACGTGGTACAATTTTGTACCACGTGATCATTCTTTAGACACTGAGAGACTTTAGACTTTTTAGACCTGAAGAAATTACACTGGGCAGAGAAATATAACTTGACAGCAAAACATTGGCATACGGGGGCGTCGGTAACGGAGTGTTCAATTTCATGTCGGTTATATTTTTTTCAATCAGCAATCGGTACATTAACCTCCATGATACAGAGTTACGGTACCAAAGCTTATCACAATAATAAAACACTTTGAAAGTACTCCACGCATTGGCGAGTATTCTCAAAGGCTTTCTCAGTTTAATCGTGACGAGCCGAGTTATTTGTCTTGTCGGTCACGTCCATCCGGCGAGTGGCGACCGACGACGGTCAAGTTGGGTAACTCTTATACATACATCATACGACCAGAGGTTAATTCTCTTAGTAAAATTTGGTAAAAATATCATTGGAACTTTGTTGAGACGTTACAAAAGGCCAAAAAAATGCAATTATACATATTTTTACTAGATTTAATAAGAGAATTACTCTTCTTCTGACATTGTTCCTAACCACATTGATGTGCAAATGTGCACTAGACAACTCTACTGTCCTGTTCATTAAATAAATAAAATAATTAATCAACTTTAGCTTTGTTGTACTTAGGTAGGTACTAGAATGGTAGATGGATGAAGTTCGTTTTATTTAGCACAGACACGCGACGGGTAGGTATTCGTATTATCGTGGGTAGTAGATACGGACATTGTTTAGTAGTATTTACATAAGTATGCATTGTGATTTGACCATCATCGAAATGTCAGGTTCACTTCCGAGGTCACGTCTGAGTATTTTTGTAAATTAATTCTAAGCGTATCGCATTTTGTGTACCTATATGTTTATTTATAAATTCAAAATTCAAAATTCAAATTCTTTATTGCGCTTTTATGTTGTATAAACAGGTGTTACAGTATGTAGAGTATCAAACATAAACCCTGTTAGGGCACAGCAATTAGGTAGGTACTTAGGTAGACAAATACTTAAATATTAGGTGGCACATTTTTGCAGGTATCTAATGTATAATAGATGTTTTAGTCTTCCAGAAACTCGTGCAACGAATAGAAACAGTTTTTTGTGAGGTAATTTTTTAAAACTTTTTTGAATTTTAAAGGTCTCTCTTCTTTTTTAATGTCATTAGGGATTCTATTATATATTTTAACACACATTGCATAGGGCCCGGAATGTATAAATTTTAGTGATGAGTCGGGTCGTGCTAGTCTATTTCTTGGTCTTAGGTTTTGAGGTCGAGAGTATTGTGGAAAAAGGTACATATTATTTTTTACGAAAATACATACTTCATATATATATATACAAGTTACAGTTAAAATATTTTGATTTATAAAGTGTGATTTGCAGCTCTCCCTTGTGTCTATGTTTTGGATTATGCGTAAACATCTTTTTTGTAATAAAAATAATTTGTTTGAGTCTGTGCTATTTCCCCAGAGTACTATACCATATTTAAGCCAAGCATGTGCATAAGCATAATATGCACAAGTGGCGGTTTTTTTATCTGTGTTCTTTTTTAATTCATATAATGCATATGTAAATCTAGACAATTTTGATGCTACTTTTTTAATATGTTCTTTCCAATTTATGCTACAGTCTATATTTATTCCTAGTAAAGAGTAAGTGTTTACGGATTCTAGTTTAATATTTTGAAATGAGTAATCTATATTTAAGGGTTGTTTTTGATAAGGTTTAAATTGAATGATTTTAGTTTTTTTAAAGTTTACTTCGAGGTTATGTATTTGCAGCCATTTAATAATATCTGATATTACAGCGTCAAGATGATCGTTAATGTTATTTGTGTTTTTGTCATAGGGAAGCACAACAGATATGTCATCTGCAAATAGAGTACAATGGTTATTTATAATATTTGGCATATCGTTTATATATATTAAAAACAATACACAACCAAGGACGCTTCCTTGCGGTATAGATTGAGTTATATCTATTTCTTGTGATCGAACTTTAGTTATTTTACCTGTTATGTTATTATAGTGTTCAATTTCTACCTGTTGTACACGGTCCTTTAGGTACGACACAAACCAACGAAGCGACGCTAGATTTATTAATACCTATTAAATCAGTAATATAGGAAGCTGTGTAGGAAGTAAACTTGGTTTGCCCGCATTCAAATATCTACTTAACGACAATATTTTAAGTCCTATGTAGTCTTAGACCCTGCAATTTAATTATATGCCAAAGGTCGTATTCGAAGCTGCGCATGCGAAACAAAACATTTCGGAAACGGATATGACGTCATGATTGTGCTGCCCAGACACAAGACTCCGGTGGTCACGACGCGGTGCAGTGGTGCACCGCCAGGAAGACATAGTTTTTGGATTTGCAGACATCGATTTCGGTATCCATTCTTCACATTTTGGAGGTAGAAATCCATCTCTTGTCATATGCATAGGCATTTGCCTATCACGTTTGCTGTATCTTGTGCATGGCGCCTAATGATGAGAACCAAAAATCGCGCGCGCGCTAGCACGCCAGCTATTTTATATTTTCCGCAGGCACACGAGATAAATCCACATTGACCTTGTTGGCTAAGTAGTGCTTTTTGACCACACAAGGTAGAATAGTCCTTTGCAATGGGGCTGACCACACGATGTTCCAGACTTTGATTATCAATATCCTATAGCGCCACTGTTATGCTCTGATCTGTAGTATCTCAGGAGTTAAAATCTCCAGTGTGTGGTGCAGACAGTGTACGCGATGCGACGATCATGATGGCCTATACAAGTAACAATGGAAAACTTTATTAGAATCATGTGACTTCAGAGCACCCATTATTCTTCAGAATTTACCGTAAATGCTAACCAATTGTGCAGTAATTTAGCAAATAGGTGTATTACCTTCATTGATATAAGTTGGGCTCCGAGCCAAAGCCAGCAGTTCTCCTGATGTGGCTCCGACATGACGGACAGCGTGCGATGGCTGGTGCTGATGACGGCGGTGGGGCTCGCGACGAGTAGTCCTATAGTAAGATCTGTTTATTTTTTACATGACCAAAGTGGTATGGTGAAGACGCTACCGAATATCCATGTGATTCCCATAAGAATGCCAACCTTGCGCGGTACTTGTACCTATGCATTGAATTTATCAATTTATTTCTTAGCTCCCTGAGCGCAGGCTCCGGCTTCGACCCTCAGTGGAAGATGTCACACACGACTGGTCATCCACGGATACATTACCTACCAGTCCTGTCCTACTGCGGAACCAAAACGTTTTTCCTTCCATTTCAGTTTCACCGTCATATAGCTGATCTAGGATTACCGTGGTAATACAAAATGCCTGTCTTTTAGACTGGGTACCATGACCCTGACTCGCGGCCTCTAGCAGACCTGGGCCAACGCCTGGTCTCCCATTCCTCTCTACTGGAGCCGCACAGCCAGGACCCTCGGCTGCCGATCCCCACGCCGCAAGATATCGAGGCTATCAGGAAGGTCGCGCAGATCCTCGTCATGCTTGGAGAACAGGTATTCGGATGGGCTACTATGACTTTGGGATATCTAACTGGATTGTGTGGGTTTATACAAACCTTACCCTTTTCTGGGCATAGAAAAAACGTAGCTAAGCTCTTGATATTACGCTTAGGGCTTTTATTGATACTTAGGGTAACGTGGAGCTCCGCAGAACCGTTAGTAGCAAGCTTAAAATTCGCTGCTGCAGAAACTGATCTTGTGCCCCGTCTGGTAATGTTTGTAGCACAGCAACCGAAACCAGCAGCAGACTGACACCCTGAACAGCATTATCGACTCCTTGAGAACCCTAAGCCCAAAGTCAGCATGGATACGTAAATGTGTAGGTACCTCACTTATCTTCCCTTTTTTTTTGTCCACTGGCATTGATGTGATTTCAAATATTGTTCTTGGCTCTTCCTTGGTCATCATGAAACTATATGCTGAAGAGTTTGTGAGCAAATCGGATTCATTACATCTTGCAGACCAGTACCTAAGTGAAATATTTCTTGTCCACAGGTAATTCCATCCATTATAATGGGCGATAGTGTCAACCCTCACACCAGTTCTCCAACAGTTGAAGAAATTCCAAACGACCCCGTACAAGTCTAGTGAATATGGTATTCAAAATATTTTTCTATAAGATGGGTTTAAGTAAGCAACTTTCGTGTAAATATAATGAAGGCATTTAAAATCGGGTTTTATTCACATATTTTTATTCTTATAAAAATAATAAGCGGAGCCAAATTGTGCCAATAAAGACTTCAGAAGGTCAGTATTATAGTTAACTAGCAGTTGCCCGCGACTTCGTACGCGTCTACAGTTTCCGTGTACATTATATTATCTGTGCGTGTAGGTACCGAGCGGATACTTCTTTGAGAAACTTGACATTACACCTCATTACACCAAACTCGTACCTACTGGAATGTCAAACGCTAGTTGTTAGACCAAAGAGGTAGTACTACGCCCTGTCAAACTGACGTGACATGACATGACAATGAAATCCTCTTGCCAATTGGCGCTGCTAATCCTTTTCGTTCATTTTATCCTGTAGATCCTATTAATTATTCAGGATAAAAAGTAGCCTATATGTCAATCCAGGTTACGAACTAGCCAAGTTTCATCCAAGTTGGTTCAGTAGTTTTGACGTGATTGAAACACAAACATCCAAACATCTAAACTTTCGCATTTATAATATTAGTAGGATAGGAAGTAGGATAGGATAGGATTTATTGACCGAGCGAGCGAAGCGAGCGAAGCGTCTCAGTTTCCACATTGGCCAAAAATGCGTTTGTCCGGATGTCTGTCTGTCTGTCTGTTCTCCTCTACAGGTCGCATTTTTCAACCGATCTGGACGAAACTTGGTACACAGGTTATATGAATTATTAGATTTTTTTTGTCGTCGGGGATTTTTGATTGGGGGGAAAATAGGGGAGAAAAGAGGGAAAGTTTGCTGTAGCGTTATTTATCGACGGATTTCAATCAAATTTAAGGAGCACACGAAAGATTTCATTCTACACAAGATGGTGTAAAAATATTTCCAAATAGGGGGACTGGAAAGGGGGAAAAAGGGGAAATTATTTTTTTTTCCGAAAATTGACTTCTACCAATATCAATGAGACTACACAGTCCTCTTTGCCTTTATGAGACAAATCCGTAGACACCAGATTCGACCTCTTAGGGCCAAGGGAACGCGAGTAATCGCTAAAACTTATACCCTTATTTTGCTCAAAAGTCTACATAAGGGCCTATTGGAAAATTCAAGCACCTGAAATTAGATTTACTTAGCCAGGGTAAAAGGGAAAGTGTTGGTTATTGCACGGTTATAAAGGCTCGCGAGGTCTATGTTCTCACAGGACAACTAGTTATACTTCTGTGTAACTTTCGAAATTGAAAAAAAAAAGCCCTCTAAAAACCCACATCGTGAGTCATTGATTATGAATTTACCTGTACTTTTGACCTCTACGACTGCAAGTTCGTAGAGGTCATTTCGTAGCAGCCTCGTAGCAATGACGTAACAGGATAACACACCTTCTAAACTAAACTAACTAAAGTAAGTACCTTAGAGCCGATTCAGCCACTAATAAGTACAGTGACAAGCAGCGTAGAGTGTAGAGTGCGAACAGTGCTCGGCAATAACGATATCGTGATTGTAAGCGTTACCGTGCGAAGTTAGCTGCCGGGTACTCTGCAACCTTTACATGTGAAAAGGCACTAACTCTACCACTCTACTCGCCACTGTACTAATATGACTGTGTAACTATTACTTTATTCAAATACAATATTCAATACTGTCCATGCCTACAATCTCTAAAGTTATCGTTGCATAAGTTTGATCGTGGAATAAGGTTGTGTGTGTGCATGCATGCATGTGTGTGAAGTTTGTTCAACTTTGATATTGAACACGAGGCCATGACCTACATACTAACATACTACTGTGTATTCTATGACTGCACCTACCTATGAATTAGCTCACGTAAGTACCTATTACATCAAAATGCGTATGTTATCATTTATAGTGTTTATTTTAGAAGTTTAAGGTCAAAATGGACTACGTAAATTAACAACAACTATTACGAGACGTAGCTTAGCGACTACGTCACGTAGTTGTGGTGCTTACACCTGAATCTACTGGGTGCTTTACCGTATCTAGCAAAAAATGAATAAAAGCTCTAAGTACTTTGGGATGCTAGATATCATAACTGCTGAAACAGGACGATAAAAGTAAAGATTTTAAGATGCAGAATCCAGTTTTTCTAAATCAAGGTATTGAATCTTATTTGGCCTTGTTCATGCACCGGAAATTGCCTAAAATCAGCACTAATGTATAATTTATGCCTCCACACTCATAATTACTCAGTATGCTAAGTACTCTCAGGCGTCCCATGGCATTACAGCAACCTTGAATTAAATAAAGAAGTTCAGCAAGTATGTAATCGAGATAAAATTATTATTAAATAAATAATTATTCAAAGCATTCGACTAGCAGTATGAAAATTTGCAAATTGAAAACCCGAAAATCAAGCTTTTTAGCAGTACCTAAGTAATAAAAAACTGTAAGCTCGTTTAAGATTTAACACTCGTGCCTACTATTTTATGATTGGTTTACCATTGAAGTCATAAAATACATTGTTAGAAACATGTACACCAAAATTATTAAAATGCCACTTGACATTTAGAATGATGGTCAAGAGTTATGATGTGTTACTAGACTCAAGGCACAAGATTTTAACTGTTTATACAGACTGTATCGAGCAAGGTATACTTAGTACTCGCAGTCACAATCACAAGGGATCTTTGCCCCTCTCAAGTATCTGCGCAGAACCTATTTTTGGATCGAATTGGAGGTAAGATAATTTTCCGTCCACACTACACGTGTAATCGTTGTTGCACCTAACTTCAAAGGAATCCGTTGTTTGGAATTCATACATTTACTATGCTTGGATTCACACTGATGGATGTACTATGGCTGGGGCACCTTTTATCAAATGTATGGAAAAAAGACACAGTTTATTAGTAGATACCCATGAGGTTTAGGTAATTTATCTGCTTGTTGTTACTCACTGTACCTATCTGTTGGTACCTTGTATGTACTATCAGCAAAAGTTCTACCTTACCACCTTAAGGGTGCATTTTCTGTATCCCGAGTAGCCGTTAATTTTTGAATGCCAATAGAAGCAAATTATTTCGGGTGTAAAAGTTATGAAAACAATGGACCGCCATAAAAATAAATAGATGTTTAGGTTTCTGGTTGGTCAAAATAAGAAGAAAAAAGAAAAAGGCAGGGGGTTAGGTAGCTAACTGCTTGCAAGCGAAACAGTTTCAAAAGTGGTAAGGCGGAAATTTTGCTGATGGTACCTAGCCACTATTACTATTTTTAGGTCGATTTTAGCTAAATTTTAGGTTGTGGTGACAACCGAATCGATACCACTGTATGTTTTGCTGGAAATAAAGATTTTTTTCATTTTAGTTTTGTCAAAACTTATACAGTTACACGTTCTATCCGGGTAGCTAGTTTGTGTTCGTGTCGTATGTTGCAGTAGGTGGTGTACGTCGCCTGTAGTGATGCCGCCAGCGCACGCTGCAGTGGAACACCAGCTCGGAGACGCTCACCACGGAGGCTCCCACTATGAGCGCCCATTCGCTGCCAAAGTGCACTGCAATTAACAAAATAATTGTAACTACATCACGCGAACCTTTACATAGGTATGATATATGACCAGCTAAATAAAATAAATTGACAAAATACACAGGAAGAAGAAGACACAGGGTATTTCAACCAAGATTTCAACAAATAGTGTCAAGCGGAAGCTTGAAGGCGGAGGACCTTGACGCTCATCCGAATCACCCCCAAGTACGTATACGTAAGTACGTAGTATGTGGTACGTGGTACGTACCGCTACTTTTTATAGTTCAAAATTTATTTGATTTTTTGTAGTTTTCAAAAACCTCTGACTTCCCCGACTAATCCGGCCATAGTGACGTCACGTACGAAGATACATCTAGTTTCTATACTTTTAGTGGAAACTGGGAAACATTTTAGCACTTCTAATGCAAAGCTGTCACTATTACTAGTACTTTAATAAACAATAGCATGTCAATTTACTAATACACTATAGTACCCATTTGAACAGTAAAGCAATAAAACATTAAATACCCTTATCATTTTGATGAAATGTCAACTTTGCCATCATATTTAGAATTCAATGGACAAGAGCTAGTTGAAACAGATCCGGTAGATAGAGTTCCGCTGTGCTGTCGTCGACTCTTCATTTTGGTTGTGTCTAGGTATACAAAGTGACACCGTGTCGTCGCTCTGAGACCCAAGTGTTCCAAGACGGGCACGAAGTTCAGTCTTGAAGAATAAGATGAACAAGAGGATACAAAGTGCTGTCCAGTCTACCTGGACAATCTATCTCTCTTTTCACAACTTCGGTTTTCCAATCACTCCAAGATAGATTCAAAAATAACATTTATAATGTTTTTCCATACACCTACGGAACCCTAAAATGGTAATTGCATGGTTGGCAGAGGCAGCAGAACAACAATGACACTTACCTGGTGTCGGTGTCGGTGATGGCAGGCGGTGCCGTGCCTTTAATGACTTTATTATTTTTTAACGTCTCGTGTGCCGGATCCGCCCACTTTTCACGGGCGTAATAGAGACATTTAAATTAGGGGTTGAAAATCTATTCTATCGTGACAACTCCATTGCTAGTGACGAGATAGGAGCTTTGACGAAGTTTCGATGTCGATATTATTTTAGTTACTGGTGGTGGTGGTGGTTTTCCTTTGAAAGTATCAATTGATTTAGTTTCTTCAGTTTTAAGGACTATTTCAGAGATTTGTCAATAAATAACTTCGTAAACTTTTGAAAAGCCTGATGCGTGACTATGAACGCCATTACAATCAGGGTTTTATTGACTGATGCGTAATATAACTATTTTCTGGAAGAAATAATAAAACATTATAAAGAAAATTAATTTTTAGATCGTTTTAAGCTGTATTGTAACGATCTTGCAAAATACCTACCTAACAAGAAAAAAATATTCAACACTTGGAGTTTTAGTAATGCACAGAAATTAACCCTTATAAAATTTTCAACAAGAAACAACGAAATAAACGCTGAGTAGGGGTTTCTTTTATAAATGTACATGAAAAGGCTGACACAAAAGTATTATTAAATGTACACCAGCTAGCTCCCCATACTTGGTAAAGATTTTAATGTCGAGGGGTTGAACCGGGTTGTCACAGAACAATATAAAAACGTTGACAAGAAAATTATTTTTCACTGTATTTTCAACCTTGCACGATGATAAGAGCATTTCTCGAAAGCTTGGAGGATCCACGCCGACCTCTGGTAGCTCCAAACTACTGGATCCTGACAAAAACAGGATTCATTCTCCCAAAAACTACAGTCGCTAGAACTTTGTGCATCGTCATCCATGAGATAGTATCGTTGTTTGTCATCACACAGTACATGGAGCTATACGTCATCAGATCCAACTTGGATCTGGTTCTGACTAACCTGAAGATTTCCATGCTCAGCGTGGTGTGCATTTTTAAAGTTAACTCGTTCGTTTTCTATCAAGACAGGTGGAAGCAAGTTTTCAGATATGTAACAGAAGCGGACAAGTTCGAGAGGAACGATCGAGGAGGTCCGATTGAAAAGATCGTGAACAAGTACACGAGATACTGCCGTCAGCTGACCTACTTCTACTGGGCTCTGGTGTTCCTCACATTTCTGACTACAGAGTTCCAACCTCTGATGTGGTATCTGACGTCATCGACTTTGAGAGATGCTTTTCATAATGGGACAGAAGGGTTTCCCCACATCTTCAGCTCGTGGATGCCGTTTGACAAGAATCATTCACCAGGGTGCTGGGTCACGGTGGGCTGGCACACGTTCCTCTGTGTGTATGGAGCATCGGTGATGGCAGCCTACGACGCAAGCGTGGTGGTCATCATGGTGTTTTTTGGAGGGAAATTGGATCTGCTTCGAGTGAGATGCGCGCAGATGCTGGGACAGGGCGGCGGCGGTGCCGGCATCAGCGATGAGCAGTCTGAGGCCGCCGTGAAGGAGCTCCATCAGATCCACGTTCAGTTGATCAAGTAAGTACTAAGTATACCTACCATGCCACGCCATTAATCTTAATTGAGACTGCGGTTCATCTAAAGATTGACCAATTTAAGCGCTCTAATATAATGATGATCTCGTACATTATACAAATTATAGTACCTACCTACCTACGGTCTCGATTCGTGCGTTTGTTTGGTAGAGTTTGGCTCAAACATTATTTGGAAATATAACCACCTATAATAAGTAGTATTTGATTTTGTAATTTGAAAAGATATATTATTTTACCCTGGTGTCAATGTGAGATAAAAATATAAGTAATAAACACTTACATAGAACTTTGTATTTGTATATTACGTTGGTAAGATTAAACTGGGATTTAATTAAAAAATTAATCTCATAATCGATTTATTTCTGCAAAAAAAAATTACGGCAATTGAAAAATTAATTAGATTAGTTACTTCTCTGTACTATCATCAGTGTATATTATTATGTTGAAAATAAACAAACCTACGTCAAAATCTACCCAGTTCTTATAAATCTACTTAAGTACATCAAATCTGAGTTTTTTCATTAGTCAGAACCATATGAAATCGTTTTAGTTCCTTCACTTCAGACTAGGTACCTACTAACTATTGTTTGCTGAATGGAAATATAATTAATAACAGCAAATTAAGTGATGTAAAATTATTCAAAATTAGAAAGCAATAACTCCTGCCCCCGTATGCCAATCTTTTACTGTCAAGTTATATTTCACTACCCAGTGTAATTTCTTCAGGTCACGTGGTATAATTTTGTACCACGTGATCATTCTTTTTAGACACTTGACAGCAAAATATGCGCGAAAACAAATTAAATGACATCATAATCACAAGCTTTGCTTAGTTTGGGACTAGAGGGTGTTGTGTGTAAAGTCCATGAATATTTATTTATTTATTTTATTTATAATGTGACTATTTAGTCACAGAATAACTATGAGTTAGTATGAACTGACCATGATTTAAAACTTTGCAGTTCAACTGAGATTGGAATACCCCTGCTGGCCGCGAGGAACTGGCACCCAAAATCACCTAGATATGAGACGACTCTAAATGATTCTTGTGATTTTACTGAACAAAGGATTCTATTGATTTGACCCTAAGATTTCCCTATAAATTCCCTACAGAGAATTAATCATAACATAGCAAATCTTATGAATTTTTAACAGTGCTTTTAACGGTGCTAACAGTGCTGCTGAAACTAATCTCTTCATAATAGTTTCTTTTTTATACATTTTTACATTCTACAATGACTAGACTAGAGAATAGAAAAGCTAATCGAAATGACATTTCTAGACACGTAACACGTAACTCTTTTGACATTTTCAATTCTTTGTATAATGGCAACATGGCTAGATGCTGCAATAGTTACGTCTCACTCAACCTACCTCTATAAAATTACATAAAAAAAACAACAAGAAGATACCAGTTAGCATAACTAATATCCAATGGCCCAGCATTACTTAAGTATGCTGTTTTTGGAGAACATCGATACATTGACTCAGACCAAGGTCCGTGCCCCGAACTAGCTTCTGTAGTAGCGGGTAGTTGCCCAAAACACAAAATACTCATTAGTTACGCCCGCCCAATAATTTGGACTATGTACTAGCATGTCACAGGTTAACTAGCTATTTCTTCCTATTTATTATAACAACTAGTTTGTATGGATATTAAATGAGCAGTTACACGGTCGAGCTTTTATTATAGGGTGTTTGTTTCGTTAGTTATCTGTGGAGCTAGCTACTCTATATTCTATTACAATTTTACCCCTAACGTTTATTGGTCTCTCTCATAGAGCTATACTAACATAATAAGTAAGTATTTTACTAAGATATAGATTTAAAATTTAAACTCAAGTAAACTTATAGCATTATGAGTTTATGAGTCTAAGGGCCGTATGCTCATGCATTGATTTGAGTAAAGCTTTGATTCCGAAACATTGCTTGAGTGTCGAATATTTAAGTAGAGTTTAGCCAGGTTTGGGCTTGACACGTTATTCTAGCATCGAAAGTGATTGAGCAGCTTTGTGAAATTCATTGAATCATCATTGAAAGCAAGCTAAGCAAGAATCATTAAAAGTTCATCTGCAGGGGTATGCCAATCAAAGTTGAACTGCAAAGTCTTAAATCATGGTCAGTTCATACTAACTCATAGTTATTCTGTGACTAAATAGTGACATTATGACGTCATTTGATGTGTTTTCGCGCATATTTTGCTGTCAAGTGTCTAAAAAGAATGATCACGTGGTACAAAATTGTACCACGTGACCTGAAGAAATTACACTGGGCAGTGAAATATAACTTGACAGCAAAACATTGGCATACGGGGGCAGTAGGTAACTTTTCCATTGAAAACGCTTGAGTAGAGATTTTGTTGTGTTTTCGGAACAAGAACGTGACCAAAGTCTCGATTCATATCTGAATCTGCACTCGGCTAATCAATCCGCATGTGCGGGTCAGTGCTCGAGTAATCATTCAGCATACGGGCCTGAGTTGGGTATATGATGAAGCGTTGTCTTTCTTATGAAGAGTTTCCAAAGGTTAATTTTGTGGTTTGATCTAACAGACACTCTCGGCTGTTCAACTCGCTGCTGTCGCCCGTGATGTTCCTCTACATGGTGATGTGCTCCCTGATGCTGTGCGCCAGCGCATACCAACTCACCGTGAGTCTAATAATGAACCTAGAGATGTAGAGACCAATTAATTCATTGAAATATAAAAGAATATAAGAAAAAAAATACCTCTAAAACTTGTTCAACTACAGCTGATGAATGTACTTTTGTGTAAGTACTGTATACTAATAAATCCTCACTATAGAGTTAAATGATTACTTAGTATTAGCATCGATTAATGTCTATGGTATTAGTATCTTATAAATCCCAGTATTGTAAAGCCGTCTTTCTTCCGTCAGTCTGCGACAAACACGGCTCAGAAGCTCATCATGGCTGAGTACCTGATCTTCGGGATCGCGCAACTCTTCGTCTTCTGCTGGCACAGCAACGACGTCTTAGACAAGGTGCATTAACACCTTTTCTCTATGCTTGAATCTTTCCTCTACACTCTTGAATGGCTTTACAGTTTTAAAGAAAAAATACCCCTCAAACTTCATGCTTTTATTTACATGTATTTCTTGTGTCTGAGAAGGGGTTATCAGCTCTTTTTCTTTAGCCTGGTGTGTACATTCTGATATTCCAGAGTGCACGCGTGTCCACCGGGCCCTACGAGAGCGAGTGGTGGGCAGCCACCCTGCACCAACGGAAGGATGTCCTCCTCTTGGCCGGTCAGCTGCATATCAACAACGTATTCTCTGCAGGACCCTTCGCTAACCTTACCCTCTCTACTTTCATAACGGTTCGTGCTAAGTTTTAACCTACCTAGTTCTTAGTTCAATCGTGTCAGGGAACGTTACACTTAGTAGCTCCCTCATTTGTACTGGCATCGTGGTAAAGGTCACTTATTTGGTTGCAGATAATAAAGGGAGCCTACAGCTACTACACATTGCTTAGGAAATAAAAACTTCGGTAGAAAAAGTAGAAAACACACATGAAGGTAGGTGGGATAAAAAAATAAAGTGTGATTTAGGTGTCAAAAAATTTGTTAGTTTTATTTTGGTTTTACTCACCAAACTTTTCGTACCATCTTGAGTTGGTTTGGAACACGTAAGTCTTGAGATGCTCCGAAGAGTAGAAAAGTTTGATGATGGTTACGTTATCCTGCGGAAGGCCTTCTCTGTGGAAAATAAAAAAGTACTTACCATTACAGTGGTACCTCCGCTACTGCTAGTTTCAAATGCCAGAAAATACCGATGGTAGTTAGCTATTTCTCAACCCCGCAAAAACATAAATCAATAGCAAAGTTATGGGGCTGACAAGTCTAAACTGCTTCGAGTAAGGGAATACGGTTATGCCTAGGCCTCCTCACTTTAGCAGCAACACGCTACTTGGCATGTGTGTCAGTATTTTGAGAAATGAACTAACTAGGCATGATTAGACTATTCTTAGTTTTGTGATAAGTATGATAGAACTCACAGCAGCTGATCTCTGATCTCCCGGTTGTGCCGCAGCACAGCGACAGCGGCCGAGTAGACTACCCTGGCGCAGTCCGGTGCACAGTGCCGGCAGTCCTGCGCGTTCTGCATCTCCTGCTCCAGCGGCACGCGATCATGAGGGTAGTAGTACAGGAACTTCTCTAGTAGAATAATCAGTTACCTAATTTTAATCTATCAAATCAAATCACATGGTGGGTATAGGAGTTAGTTTTAACACTCTGTTTCTTATAGTCTTGGAAGTCTTTTAGATTCAAAAATTTAATGAGCTCCCCCGCCACAACATATAAAGCAGTCTTTAAGCGAAGCAGTATTCAGTTACCATCACTATCAGTCAAAGACTTCTTTTATCTCCGAGGTTTTTTCAAACAATGTCTATCAGGAAGTTCTTTTTGACCAAAATGCCGTTAAGCGCCCGGGCTAGCTGGTCCAGCAATGGCCGCCAGTGTACCTGCAGGATAAGGCCTGTAAAGCTTAGTAAGAACTTCTCACTCCCCTACCCCGGTGCTTATCCAAGCAAAGTAAATCCGTGATCGAGCACTCCTCGACGTGCCTGTGTCGATGAGTGCGTGGCGGCGGCGGCAGCGTGTGCAGACGACAGGCGCACAGCGCGGCCAGCGTGCGGCAGCGGCACTCCGCCAGGCACCACGCGTGGCTGCGCTGTGAGGGGTCCTCTGACGCACGGCGAGACCGGCAGCGCTAACAACCACTCTCAATTAGGCTCTGGTTTCTTACAATAAGATTTGTTTCTTGGGTCTCATATTGCGCTAAGATCTTGGTCTAAATAAAGTTTTTGTTCGATGCCATAGATTGGTAGCTACGAGGCAAGGAAGCTTTGGATTGCTCAAAACCGTTCACCTTGGAAATCTATAAGAAGCAATGTCCATTTCAAAAAGTTTTTAGGCTGCTAACGATAACGTGGAAGTTAATTAGGTAGGATAATCACCAGTGAGTCGATATCATGATCGTATCCTTCTTCAGGATAGTGAACGCTGGCACTCAGGGACAGGTACATGGAGGCGTTACCTTCTGCAGGGTACACGCTGGCTCCACCCCCTTCCAGAAGGGGGTAGTCACTACCATCGAAAATGAGGACCTGTAAAATAACGATGAGAAAAATAACCTCAATAAAACGAAAGCTTATAGATATCACAACATTATAAAACTAGTATTTTTATAAAAATAATAGGATGAATATTTACGTCAATATCATAACTGGGACGTCTGAAGGAAATAACATCATCAATATCTTGTTTCAACACTACAGTCAATCCGTGTTTTTCTCCGATCACATCTTGGAATTTTGGTAGCTTATATATGTCTTGCAGTCTGCAACGATAAGTTCAATTTAATACTAAGGTGGAGAAAAGAAGGTCGAAGAGATGTGAAGTTCTTACTCATATCTGGAGTTGAACAAGCAGCAGTACCCCAAGGGTGTAACCCTGGTCTGGAATAGGTCCCTGCAAGGCAGAGCCTGGCCACGCCAACTGCACCCAACCAACATGGAGGAACATTTTGGGGCCAACTGTTAAATCATACGGAATCTATTCAAAACACGAGCCTTAGACAAATCGTCTGGATCTTGACCATCGTATCGTACAAATCCACTCACTTTTAACATAAGACTGGACACTCTAGCCCCAGGGTCGATGGTCGTCAGATAGCTCATGAAGGTCATGTCCACGAGGTCCTGAGGTTTCGTCATCGTTATCAGATGGCTGAGCTGCGCCAGGTTGTGCGTTATCGTGGTCTCACTGAACAGGATAACAGGATGAACAAGGGTTACCTACGAAAATCATCTATTTATTTTAGATGGATCAAGTACCTGTACGTCATATTTCGTGATCGACTTCGCACGACTCTGAAAAATACAGTCATTAGATAAGAAGGCATCCAGTACGTTTCAGATGCTCCTAATCTTGTAACAAAGCGTAGGGGCCATCTTTTGCTCCATGAAATGTTTTAGGCAAATGTCCAGTAGTGGACTTTTACAGGCTAATATATGATGATGAATGAGCTTGATTACTTGGATTCTCAGTATCTTTGAGTTAACTTACAAACTAATGGCATACTCCACCAGCGCACGTTTGCTGATAACGTTGTTGGTGCAGAGGCCCACCGCTGGGAAGGGCACGTTGGAAATAGTGTGCAGGCCGTCTACATCGGCCACCGTGGATGGCTCAGTGGTGCTCCATTCGAAGATATTCATGGAGACGGCGAAGAGGCCCGCGCAGATGAGGACGAGCAGGACGGCAGTGTAAGAATGACTGCAAATTGAAATATAATATTTAAAGATATCTACTTATCACTATCAAAATTAGAGTATAGAGAACAACACTAAACAACCTAACTTGCTCATGGTGGCACTATTTTTCAGAATACACCTTCTCTAAGTTTAGGTCAGGTTGCTTTGGCAACTTTTTCAGGCGTAAAGAGCCTAAAAAATCTAACCTGACCGGCATTTGGTATAAGCCAGGTACATCTTCTATAATTAACTTGCATGATGGCCACTCACCTTGCACAAGCAATTTTATTTCCACCAGTGATATACCTGACTCCACACACGGAGCAGTTTCCCCAGAACTCCTTCATAGCGTCCTGGAAGCTCATCCACGCTCTGGACTGCGCAGCCACCGGCCTTTTACCAAAGCGCATAGGCCTGGACAGGTTCATAGGTGCTTTTCGTATACTTTTGGACCAGATTTCTGGGTCTAAAGTACGCATGGTGGAAGTATAGGGGCGGGAACTAATAGCAATAGGAATGGGTGTAGGCGTGCGCCTTGACTTACACCAACAGTTAGACGGTATGGTATTGTATTATCGATGAGGTGATGCCTCAAGAAGACTGTACTGCTCAAAATTCAGGATCACTTTACTGCAGTTATTATTATTAGTAGTCACCTAGAGGTACTACCTACCTGCACAGCTATGACCTTTCGTGACCACTTGTACTTACCTCCCTATAATTAAAACTGATTTAGCTCGGGTTATTAATAATTCAAAAGAATTATTTAGCTACTGATCTATTTATCAATGTTAAAGTTTAATCCTGTAAACAAAGGTCTGAGCGAAAAGCACATTCGCTTGTTGCGTGTGTGTCGCCGGCGTCGCCGCGCCGTAGTACCGCGGACTTATGAGTCGAGTTACTCTCACATGACTTAAAACAACAAATAAAACTAGGAATTACTCATCGGGTTTGATGTACTTTATTTTTCACTTCACATTATAAGTATTTTTTAAAGATAATATTTTGATATTCGTGACAAATTACAACAAAGGTAGGCATCTTGGCTTATCAATCAGTCGATGAATTCATGTTTTGATTTTGTATATGCCTATAACATAATTATGACTGATTTAGTGGTAACAAAATGAAATAGGTAGGTGCTATTATAGGTAAACCGATTAAAACTAAAGCAACGAACAACAATTAAATTGGTAACTTAACTATAAACACCTTTGGCGTCAAAATTATACTAAACTTGTCTTTAAATAAATAAAACACCTTTAAAATCATTGGTAGGTATCTACACTTTGTACAAAATAATTATGGGTCTGCAGAAAGGTTAAGAATTTATTGTAGTTGTAGTCTTGTGGCCCACTAGGTATGCACACAATCACAATATAGGTATCTACTACGTATCTAATGGTAATAAACTTTTTTATGTACAAATTGATAAAGAAATATAGCTATAGCAAGTGATCACATCGAATGGACCGGGGTTCACTAAAACTAGTAGTAATAGATATAGACATTTAATTTGTGCTTACCTACTAGTCAATTTATAGCTGGGTGTTGTAAAAATTTACAGCTCTTTGAAACCTTTCTTTGATTTTACGGTCGATAAATATGCGAATAATTACGTACCTATGTATCTTCTATATTAGTAGGTAGGCACAGAATACTACCTAAGTAGGTAACGATTTGTGCATATACCTACCTACGAGTACCTCTATAAAGCTCTGAATTTACAATTACAATTCCAAAGCATCCTCATTTTTGCCTTCCACATTAAAATTTAATTTTATATTTAGGGTCAATAAATAAAGGTTCTAGTGCAAAATAGATACTTAATACTTATTTACTAACTCTACATCGAGATCTTAGACATTATTGTTCCACAAATTCTTACATTTTACCTGCATTTTCTCATCTTGATTCGCATTTACACATACAAAGCATTTACAATAACATACACCAATTACAACTCCGCCGCTATTTCCAAATTCGTATCGCAAATTCAAATTACTTCCAGACCTCTCAAGAAAGACAGCTACTCATTTAGTCCTTCAAAGGATTCACATACCAATCCTCTGAAATCACTTTACCACTACCAGATCGCGTCGATACGTTCAGAAATACTTCGCTGTGGTGCAAAACCATTTTATAAACATCACCATCATCAGATTCAGTAAAAAAAATTACAACCACGTATATCTAAGTTTTTTTCCATCAATAAAGGGAATGGGTAAGTAAGTAGATATAAATAACATGGTAGGTACCTAACAAAGTCCAGAATATCGTTTTGACCATTTGTTCACTTAAGTCTGTCACAGATTGATCCAGCTGTTCTCCAAGTCACAGATTGATCCAGTTTTACTTCAATGGCTTTTCATCCATCAAATGGAATTACATTTGCCAGTGTAAAATGAACCATCAGTCCATTGCACAAGGTGATCAAACCATGCGCGGGTCTCGTCTCCGCGGTGCGTCGTGTCAGAGGTACAGCGTGAAGAGCACCAGCGCGAACAGCAGGAGAGCCATGCCGCTGAGGGTCAGCTGCGACGCACCGGACAGGATCCCCTTCCCTGGAATACGAGAAGCGCTATATTGAATAAAGCACTCTTTATTAAATTGGCGGTAAAAAATCAGAAGAAAAATCATCCAATTCGAGCATATGGATTGCAGAATAATCAACTGCTGGAGTATAGTTTTTTTCTGCCGGAAAGGGAACAGATGGTTTCCGAAAAACGGATTGTATCAGAAGTTGGTGGATGGAGAAGGCTCAAAACAGTTCCTCCCATGGGAGTGGTACAAAGTAGAGTTTATGTCCAGCAGTTCACTTTACAGGTTCATGATGATTATGGGTTAAGAACACGGTAGTTTCTACTCTAGCATCGCTTATTTCGTCAGGATCTTAAAACAGAAAGACCTCATCATCTGCACTCACATTGTTCAGCTAGTTTCCGATAACAGCAGCAGTCTCTGATCCTGGTATACCTCGCGCAGTTCTGTGCCAGCGGCGTGCAGCGCGCGGGCCCGACGTAGCAGGAGTGCGGCAGCCAAGGGAACGGCTCCGGCATGTAGCGCCGCTCGCAGCAGCAGTGGTCGCCCACCACGCTGCTTTGGCAGTACTCCAGCTCCCACCGAGAGCACTTGCCGCAGCCCGGCAGGGTTTCTGGCACTGGAATGAGAAACAAGTTCACTTTAGGGAGGTGCATTATGTGATCAGCGTCAGGGGAATCTTTTTTGCATAATCATGCCTCCAGACATGAACGGGGTTTGTGCACACAGTACAAACTGTCTAATGTCTAGGCTAATTATCTTAGTATAATATGGTGTACAAAATTATCATAGATCAGACGTGTTTTAAAAATTATAACAATTCTTAGCAGCTACATGCTTCCGAGCAGGTAATGACACCGAAGTATCCGTTAGTATGACTTCATACACATTCTTGATTTAGAGTCAGTGTTGAATCTTAGCAGTAATACAACACATTTGCATGCGAAGTTGGATGCCAGAAGTCTAATTGAATTCCAGACATGAACGCTACTGTAGACAAATGTCCATTAGTACCACAATTTCACCATCAAAACCAACCGTACCACCTTTTGTGTTTCGATAACGCTCCCATGGATTTGTCTAGTATATACAAGAACCTACTGAGCTAATATGAGTTCGTCAATCACTTCCTGCGATCAACCTTGAATATAACTAGACGGAGCAGATGAGAATAGAAAGTGATAATTAATTCCATCGTTTCACTTCTCATTTCGAAGTCGCTCAGCCGTGGCATTGTCTAGTATAAGAGTTTTATGAGACTTCGTGAGAACGTTTTCTAAGAACCTCATAGTTTCCTTTGATGCAGGAAAGTTCTAGAGCTTTTCAGAAAAGTTCAATTTCCGTGTCTCGTTGCAAAGTTCTTTTTCATTTTTTACAGGCTTCCTTGTTATATATTTAAAAAAAGCCAGAAAAATACGAAAAAATCAAGTGCAAAGATTGCAAAAAATCGTCACCAGAGCAAAGCCACGCTTCATCGCACAAAGACGATGATAAAAACTATCAAAGGTCTAACGAAGAGCCAGTCAAGTGCAACGGACTTCAGCGGAGAGACAGAACGAGTAACACGATTTACCTAAGTATACCTACTGTGTAGAGTGGTCGACGTCGTTGTGTTGTGGTAGACGTAGACTACATCAACCAGTTGAAGGTAGCGCTACCAAACATGAACCATCACAGAACAATTTCTTTCGAGGATAAACTAGGCGTACTGTGCTGTCTACCGCACCTCGGGTTGCTTACACCACATATTCATATACCCATATAGTTTTCAACTTCATGGCTAAAGGCATGTGTCGATTGGACTAACCATTGATTGTACTGAACTAACGACGAAATTGTATGGTTCCGTCCTACCTACAATTTGATAACAGCATTGCAGCATTGTCATCAGCCAACAATGATAATGTTAGACCTTCTGTTGCCGTACGACAGATGCGATCCCCGCCCCTAAATCCTTGGCGCTTCGTTACAAAATAACATGTAATTTTTAAAATACCGGTTCAACCCACTCACCTTCAAGCGATGCATGTCAAAAATCACAAAAATGGGAACTATTATCTTACAGAATGTTCATCTCGCGCAAAATATATACCTACTCAACGTAGAGCACTTTTACTCATGAAATAAAAGTAGGAGGTTTACTTGTGTTGATGGGCGGCACCGTGCGACCACGGACATTACTCATCGCCTTGAAATCAGGGGTGTTATGACGTCACGTCACGCAGTCGGACTAGGTAGATCAATAAAAGAAAAATTACTTAATAATATCTAAACGATAAATTGCACGATACTCACTGAGAGCATAAATAGAGCTCGAGAGGCGTAAGTCTTTCCCAAACTACTTGATAGATAAATGGACTTCACGGGATGATACTGCATTGATTCGGAGACTTACCATGGACCAGAAGTCTGCCGCCTTCTTGCAACGACCGGAAGTGGTGAGAGAAACATACCTCTAAATGGAAGAGTGAGCAAAACTTGCCTATTACAGTTTGATATGTATGACAGAAACACTATACCTACGGATACCTTGATAATACCAGCTACTGATATCAATCAAACCAACCTACAGTATCATATGACCATTGCTTGATTACTTAGCTTTAAGAACATGTACCTACCATTTTACTAATTTTATTACTACATACTTACTTAGATTTTACTTTAATTTTTACTTTTGTAATAAGTTGTTTTTTGTTCTTTTACGCACGCTGTGGTACCCTTTAATTATGGGAGCACCTAGTTTTATATTTTAAATGAACCTGTAATATTGTGAAGTGTAAACCTGTGTTGGGTATCCAATTTTCATAAAATAAAAAAAATAAAATAAAATAAAATTGCCTTTAGCTATATTTATTTTTATTCCAGCCTTGCACTGCCAGAGATAACCATTATAATGCACGTGATATTACAGTGGACTGCAATGATTTTACAAACGTCTCATTATCATTAGCAAAAGTGGCCCTATTGTAGTCATTGAACATCAGCAGGGTACCCTGAGCATTGTGAAGGTATGTGGTGGATGACAGACAATGTACCTACCTAGCGAGCCACCGAGTGATTCTATGTACCTATAGTTGAACTAGGTACGAGTACGAGAGCGCAAGTAGGTTTAGGTTAGTAGGTACCACTTTGATAAACATGATAAAAAGCCCAGACAAGTCAAGTATTTAGCGTAAAAAGTCCGAGTTGTTTTGTGAAATATAACGAAAATGTGAAGATCAAAGTCATTGACGATTGGAGGGCATGGATACACACACCTGACAGCAATTCAATTATCCCTGAAAGCCGGCTCTAGATAATGTCAGAGAGCCAATCGTGGGAAATTGCATCAAGTCACAGCGTCGCTTCGCGTAGCAACAATTTATTACCTACGTTAGCCCATGTTGCTGAAACTGATGCAATTAGTTGCTTATTACGAAGATACGGCTTGTACCATATTCTATCCCAGTTTATTATACGTCGTTCTATGAGTAACATTGTAACGGCTGAACTGATTTGAATCTGTTACTCAAATAGTCTTTTGAGTAAGGGCCAACGCACATCTATCGACAAAACTGTTTTGTCGCGTACTTAGTGACGTGAAAATAAATTTTCTGTTATAACGAAAACAGCATATGCTGAATACTTCCTCGTCATATGCTGTTTTCGTTGTAACGAAACTCACATCAATTGACACGACGCATGCATAAAATTATGTTTACCTATCTATTATAGCATTGTTTAGTACCTACCTATTAAACATTGCTTTATACGCACATACCTAGAGAATGAACTGTGCTTTTTTAATAAATAAGAATATAGTGTAATTATGTATGTACTTAATAATATTACTAAGTACTTAGCATGATTCTCATTAAATAAGCAAGTAACGAAAACAGCAAATAAGACGAAGCATATTGTGACGAAAAAAGTTATACTGAGAAGTTTCACATCACTAACTGTTCGACAAGACGTTTTGTCTTTGGTTTGCGTTCTCCCAAAGTACCGTGATGGCGCTTGCGTTAATTATACCTCTACTCATAAAGAATGTCAAGTCATTGTGTCTACCTACAACTACATAGGTACTAATTGTTTGTATGTAGGTATGTTACTACAATATGTGCGTGCTTGCCTCTGAAGCATTCATTAGGGCCTCGCCAGGTAGTCACTTGTCTTTGATAGAGTCTGTGAGGTATTATGTCATTTAATTGTCACCGAGCTCCGAGGTAGGTATACTTATCTTAACTTGTACTTATCTAACTAAAGCAGTAATTGCAGACTACAATGGCTGAGCACAACAAGACAAAAGCACGCGTAACCATACAACGTAAATTAAATTTTCACTAGGTTTTTCCAACGTAGACGTTTCTAAAACGACCAACATAATAGAGCTGGCGATTTGTTAGTTTAGATCGTTTGCCATGGTTGAACTCAAATTGAATTGCAACCGTGCAAATCAATCAGGCGGTGTGCGCGCGCGCGCAGGCTAATCGAATGCTAACGTGTTCAGTTCTGATGAATTTAATCACAAGCAAACAAGAAGAGAGGCCTGATATAATTAATTTAAATCTATTTGCCTTTAAAATCAAAATTATGGATAACCGAACAATGGACCAAATCAAAGACCTAGAAACTCTATTATTCCTGGAACACCGAGGTCAATAGGTCGTCCTTGAAGTAGTTTCATCTGAGGTTAGTTGCATTAATCCAGTAGGTCTGATGATCCCGATTCGCGGATGTCGTCACGCAGGGTTTAATTGGAGACTCGACTCAAGCAATTGTTGACTCACACCGAGCTACTTTCAATTAGGTATTGTTCCATAGATGTTTGTGTCGTTTGTCTGAAAGGCTTGCTGGGGCAGGAATGTGTAGTGCGGTTATGAATGGTGTGGTTCAAAGTGGCCAGTGGCCAGGCACCTGTACTGTACCTAATGATTCACACCACAATCTCTTCTGTGGTTCAAACAACAGGTAAGGTTTTCTTAACAGAGCGTGCGTGCACTCAAAACGAATTTTAAATCTTTTCTACATTACTAGAGACTCTAGAGTTGAATATTAGATCTAATAATGTACACTTCTAAAGGGATACTTCATCGATATTCTAGCTAGATCAATCGGGCTTTAGTAAAACTAATTTTCCGAGGTTCTTCTTCTTCAGTTCTGAAATAGTTTATGAATCTCCCATTGCTAAGTATGCTCGCTCACCTTGAGATAGCTTCATCATCTGTGCAGCCTTCCTTGCGTCAGCGGTAGAGATCTCGTGCTCCATGTAGTAGTCTGTGGGCACCTGGAACAGCTCGCTGGCATCGGAGTCATTGCGAGATGCGTTCTGGTGCGGACCTGTGCCCACTGGCCTGGGGACTGCTGCGTGCCGGACCTGCGAAAAATATTATCAAATTGCTAATGCGGAAGTATTTTTGCCTGTCAGGCCGAACTGCTGCACCGATCTTGATAAGGCAAAGATAAACATTAGAAATGGAGAAAGAGTCTATTGAAGTCCACGCTTAGCCAATATTAACAGCGTAAGGTCAAAGTCTAAATTTCTTTATTCAATGAAATCACAAGGATCATTTAGAATCTCAATGTCAACATCAAGGTCTATTTTCTGAACCCGTCTATCAGATCGTAGTATCAGATGACACAAAACTGACCTTCCACAAGAACTCCTGTCAAGTTCTTACAGTCAGTCACGCGACAGTTTACGCACAGTGACCTGCCTGAACTGAGCTATCAGCAAAATAGCCACAGACTCGGGAAGACTAGAATGATATAGAATTACAGGCTCACCATCACCTCTGGCACCTTGAAGACGAGCTCAGGTCGCGCCGGCGCGGGTTGCGCCCAGAGCAGCAGCAGCCACATCGACAGCACCAGCCGCTTTATCATCGCTCTACAAATAACAACAAGTACTGTAACTTAAATTGTTCAAAAATCAATACGAGAACAAATAAAAGATCGTACATCCTGTAGTCGTAGTAGGATGGTTCGGCGATATTGACAGCGTCGTGGATCGTAATGGGTAGCAAGAAGGGAAATTCAAATGAAAGGCCAAGCCTCTGTGGCCTTGGTGGTGTGGTTGAATGACCTGGGCATGGTAGACAGACCCCTCAGATCTTTTAGTGAGTGTATAATATGACTGTGCCTTGATTTAGTGTCAGCACAGCACACATGGTGTGACAGAGATACGGGCTTTGAAACCGAAAATCGCTAAAGTAATGCCTGCCAAAGAACAAACAAACTTTTTAGTATGATGAGGTGAAAACATTACGCGGACTAATGCATTGAGGCAATTTCGAAACTTATAAAGTCATCGAAAGGTAATCAAATTACAGGACATTACGCTAAAATAAGAAAGTAAACATGAATATTATGGTGTTGTGACAATAATTCTTTTAGTAGGTGGTGTAGTGATTGTACTTAGAAATCAATAAATTCATTATTATCGCTCCGGCATAGGTTACAAATGATTATTTTACCAGTAACACCTGCACTTAGCATTCCTGAGCTGTAGTTGGAGTTAGGTGTCGTCACAGATGATCAACATGTTACTATTAGTACCATAGAATAGGTAGGTACTCGTCATAATAGCACAGATAGTACGAGGAAAGGACAGGTGCATGGGGAGTGCACTGGGGTGAATGGTGAGTTAGTATGCGCGCCGCGATCTAATGCTATTGGGAACAATGGCACATGAAGATTGTGTCGACAGTCGTCACGTCGTGAACCTCGTCCGTCCGTCGCATTGTGATAGTGCTAGTAAACCAGGAGAAAGCATTTTAATTGGGACATTTACCACCTGCTATAACGCAGCTCAAACAATTAACCTGAAGAGGACTGCGCAACAATTGCGCTAGGAAAATCTGAGAATTTATTAAACCAGCACGGCCATTTTTATTTACCTATACATACAATTGTAGACATAGACACACGTTTGACCGCAATCTCACGACGGACAGACGAGGTGACATGAAACTAATCAACTAATTAGTTTTATCTGTTTTCGTTATGCAACACTGGGATAAGCAATTTTCAAATTCATGCACACCTGACACTTGTCTGCCAGCACTGCGGGAATAGAGACTCTAACTCTTATACCTACTAAAGTAAAAGGTAAAGCTATTAATCCTTGAAAAAGTTAAATGAAGCATAGCACAATAAAGTCTGAAAAAGTGACCGTTTGGCGTTTACCCAAGTACCGAGTAGGTAAATATATACAGGGAATTTAATTGGTATTCTGGTATTTTTTATAAAAACCTCAAGATCGTGCGTGCTGCGGGGCTAACCAAGCCTAGAAAATTCAAGAGTTGTGCTCAAAATAACAAAATAGTTTTGTTTCTATTCTTTCTTCATTGACTCATTCAAAGTATCAATACTCCGAAGTTTACGAGATGGGCCATCATTTTGATCCCACGCGATTTATTACATTGTTATAAGTGCTGAACGATCAATTTCACAATAAAATTCAAGGACTGATCCATAAAAATAGTTTTATCTGGAGCAACGATCGCTTTTCAAAGTTGTTGATATAAAAATGAAATGCTAACTGACCGACTAAACTCGTTGATAGTGTAACCAATCATTTGAAAATTTTCATTGTTATAGAGAAATATTTCAAAAGCCCGACCATAGAGGTAGGTTAGGTACCTTTTCTGTAAATAATTATGAAAGTTGTCAAAGACAAAAGAAATCCTTTAGGACTACATTCGCTAAAACACGTTTCGATTGTTGGATGGCCGAAATAATTCTTCGCCAATAAAAGATCCAACCCAGCATAAGTTCTTTATGTCCTTTTGATGTCTACTGGATAGAACCTACAGTAAAGTAAGTAAATTACTATACGCAGTGACGCGTATCGTCGTGGCTACGCTATTGAGCTGCCGTTCATTGTCATTGCAACATAATACGAGCTTTCAGATGACACATACATCTACACAATAAAAGAACCCACATTCAATAGATGTGCCCAGGCAAAGGAACTCACTGTGACACAACGTTTACGTCTGAATTTTACGACGAAGCTTTGGGTAGGTCGGAAGTACACATAGGTGCATGCCGCGCCGGTCTCTACCTACATACACGTAGTTGCGATTGCGAAACATGCATGAGTACCCGACCTAATCTGTAATTTTTATCCGTAAAGCAATATCTAAGGTAAGTAAACAGCGTCTTGGCTCGTTATCGTGCATTGACCTTGAGACAGCGGACAACGACCCTCGCTCTACCCCAATTGAAGGGTTCCTGGCCCCGGATGGGGTGGAGACCCGCGCAAACTCTCAAGCTCACAAAATCACAATTCAACTTCAGTCTGGTGATGTTGTGAAGTGAAGATTTGAAAAAAATAATAAGTACCTTACAATATTTCTACGTTTTTAGAGTCTTATGATAATTAATTGTTGGAGCGTAGAGTTTATCTACGGCGTAGCACAATTTCGTAGCCCGTAGGTTCTTAGTTATTCTACTTTTGCAAAAGATTTTTTTATAATTAGTATTTAGTTTTGTAGTTTTAGTAACCTTCAAGAAACATCGCAAGGCTTGAGTTGCCACTTAGGTTCCTACCTACCTCCAACTTGGTTCAATGATAAGCAAATGTGCAGTGTTTAGATTAGAATGCTTATCTGCTGTCAATTCCGAAGAACCCAGCCTTGTTGACTCGAACAACTTTTGGACTACTTAACCTTGTTCAAGATTTACATTTTGCAAATAGCTATGTAACCCTTTCCAACAACAGAAGTAAAAATCTCTAGCGAAATAAAAATCCAACTTAAATTCAATTCAATCAATGATCCGTCATTTCACACCCCCACCGCTCAGTATAAGTATTTTTAGTAATGCTAATGGGTAGGTATTTACAAGTCTAGTTTGCTGGAACTAGTTATAGTTAGATACTACCTAAGTAGGTTACACTCAAGAAAATTGACATGGTAAAGAGGCCGAAGGTGGGTAGGTTATGGTAGGTACCTATCGACCGCCACACCTCAATTTGCACAAAAGCTCTCAACCGAGCATTTACCGCGGCACTATCGGAGTTCGCTCTACATATTGTCATGTAAAAGCAAATAGCAGCGTCCGGCCAGCTGCCGGCACGTGTAGCCTTCTATACCTATAGGTTTCTACCTCTTTAGTTCATGACAAAAGCACCTCGTAGGTAGGTAGGTACTTCTGTTATTTGTAGTCTACATAGTACCAGTCTTTACAAGAGACCTATTATGTAGAGCGAATGATTGAATGAGAGGATGGTAGTATGGTATGTAGGTCTATCAATTTATCGTTTCTCATTTATTTTACTCGCGGTTCTAACTTATTGCGTGACGTTTCTATTACTGCTTATGCACTGTGAGTAAGTACCTACTTAAAATACCTACATCGGTACTTAGAAAATCAATTCTTTCGCACAGTCCTTACGGTATAAAAATATCCAAAAGATAATAAGTGCGACAAGCGTAAAAGGATTTATTTTAGTCCATCTTGTAACAGCTTTTACGCAAATCATAAATGCAATACTGGACACATCCTGCAGATGTTCCAACAGCTGATCAGCGCACGTTTCAAGTTGAATATATTACTGCAATCGGAAGGATAGCCAGCAGGCAGGGTGCGAGTCAGCGAATCAGACAATGGGTTTAATGAGGCAGGTGGCAATCGAGGTGGGAAATCACATTTATAACAGCAGAAGAAACTTATTGACAGGACTTTACTGCAAGTAGCCACCCTGTGACGTAGTCAATTTGTGACGTAACACACAAATATGTAGGTCGAAGAAATATGTTGGCAAGTTTCCATGATTTGAGGATCTGCCGCGGGGATTTGATGTAAACGAGGAAATCCTGTTTACCGGAATGAGAGAATTGCCACTTCGGCCACACTTTACACCATTACCATCATTTGTTTAATGAAATGTGCCTGAACAGGCCTGAACATGGCCGACAGCCGGCGAAGGAAACATAGTTTCTTGTGTCGGAATGTGCTGAAGGTTTTCATTATGTAAAATGCATGTTTATTTGAACCGTCCAGTAAGATTTGTGCTTACTAAGTAGATCAAAATTGTATTTTCATTTCCAAAAGACGACTCAGTTTATGGGAATCCCAACCCAACTGAACTCTGCATTGGTATTAATTAGTACCTACCTACAACTTGAGCACGAATGATTTTAAAATGTGTAGTAGACTCTTCGATGAAGTACCTACTTGCCTACATTAGCGAGTTTAGGACCAAAATTTTGAGTTGTATTCAAACACATTGAAGACATAGATATAGTGTTAAAGGAAACATATATGAACAGAGGCTAAAACAGAGGCTACTACTACAATAACACAAATTGAGTAGGGAGGTGTGTATAATCCAACCATTAGTAAGACTAGACGCCGCGATATCTCATTAGCACACAATACGCTTGAATAATAAGAAAAACTTTACTATCGTTGAATTGTAGGTACTGACGGTACAAGTTGATAGATGAAGTCGTTTCGAAGAGGTGGTAGAGCTATATGAAATACAAAAGAAAAAGGACAAAAATAGGCCTAATTTTGGTCGCGTTCGAAACTTCTCTGAATCTGAAGAGCGAGCCTATCCACTATTCAAGGCGAATGAGTACCTAATGGTTACCTCAGTAGATAGATACCTCATAATTTGATGTAGCTGACTGTACGCTACCTGTAGTCGATCGGTTATCGGTGCCTTTCTCACGAGTTGTCGTAATTCACAATGGCTGGTGCATTCTCACTGCGAATGTTTCTTAGGGAGAACATTATCGACTACGAGTCATTGCTGAGGTAGCTAATAGGTAGAATTATTGATACATAACAATCAATTTTGTGTTTAGAGTAGGTATAGGTAGGTTCGTGTATAATTAACCCAATTTATAAGACGGTCAATGACTTATGTGTGGTGTGGGCAAATCCTTACTACGGTCTGTACTACGGTTTACCTATGAGCGTTTGCGTGTCGCCAACCTTTTACGTAGAGTAAATACTTGTAACAAGCTCTACCTACGTTTTTTTTCAGTTTATTGCAGGTTATTCTTAAATTTCAGAAAGTGCGCAAGTAGGCAATGTTTATGGGAACATTTCACCCTTTAGGTACTTATTGGTCTTTCGAGCCGGATCTTCTTGCAATACTTTGACCTCCAGTAGGTAATGTGTCGATTTTACTCGTACCTACTAATATTCTGTGCTATTAGGTACTGCAGTAGCACCAAGTAATATGATACAAGACTGCCAATGATAGCAAGTTCATAGGAGTAGGTATCAACGCCCACTGGCCAATTTCGGTAAAATCGAGCAAAGCGAATTGTCTCAATTAAAGCCAGTGAAATTGCGGATACCAACAAGTAGAGGCACGCGATTTTTGGACTTTAGTGGGGGACTTTTATAGGGGACATTTGTAGGGAATGTTGCGCTAAAAGCTATTAGAACTGTGCTTGAAGTACAAAGTGAGACATCACTAAACGCGTTTCCGCGTAAAATGCGTTTTTGTTCAACCTTTTCACTTTTCTACTAAATAATGAAGTAAATTTAAGTTATTCTAAATATTGTGTCTGCGATAACATCGATTAATTTTTTAACCGCAAGTTTATATAAATAAAAAAATAGCATTAAAAAAACTCAACAATGACGACGAGTTTAATAAACGTTGAAACGTGGAATTAAATTGATGCAGATTAATTGAAATAAATTAAATCCTAACCTCAAGGACCTCAGGTTGTCTGTACCTACCTTGACATTGTTTTCCTCAACCAAAACAACATTAATTTTCAGCTAACTAACCAACATCTTATTATTTACGACAAAAAATAAATGAGGTCTTGCAAAACTCACCTATTCATCAGCATGCAGCCAGTGGTCCAACACTTTAGAGGAACATTACATTCACAATTTCACATTTGCGTTGAAGGAGCGCGGCGGCGTGTCGCGAGGATTCGCGATGTTGTGCAGATGTGAGGTAAACAAAGCATGGGGCTGAAGGCACGCATGCGCATGCGCCGCGCGACGCCTCGCTGCACACTGCGGCTTGCGGGCTACTTGGAGCGCTGCCCCGCTGATAAGGGTTAGGGGCACGCGATGTATAAGGACTATGGGGAACCACTAGGGAATCCTAGGGAGTTTCTAGGATTCCCTCAGTGCCCTGATTTGCAATAGTGGCACTGCGGGTAGCTTGGACCGCTGTGACTGTAATAAATAATAATGTAATAATATGAAATTATGATTTATTATTACCTACTTAAAAAAATTTCTTGAGAATTAATTAATAATTTAATTAATTGTAATAATTAAGTCCTATTGTATACCTACTTTACCTGTGCTGTGTTTTTTGTGGCCAATAAATAACTGTCTATCCTACTAATATTATAAATGCGAATGTTTAGATGTTTGGATGTTTAGATGTTTGGATGTTTAGATGTTTGGATGTTTGTGTTTCAATCACGTCAAAACCACTGAACCAACTTGGATGAAACTTGGCATATATATAGTTCGTAACCTGGATTGACATATAGGCTACTTTTTATCCCAATATTATAAATGCGAATGTTTAGATGTTTGGATGTTTAGATGTTTGGATGTTTAGATGTTTGGATGTTTGTGTTTCAATCACGTCAAAACCACTGAACCAACTTGGATGAAACTTGGCATATATATAGTTCGTAACCTGGATTGACATATAGGCTACTTTTTATCCCGAATAATTAACAGGATCTACAGGATAAAATGAACGAAAAGGATTAGCAGCGCCAATTGACAAGAGGATTTCATTGTCATGTCATGTCACGTCAGTTTGACAGGGCGTAGTACTACGAGTTCGGTGTAATGAGGTGTAATGTCAAGTTTCTCAAAGAAGTATCCGCTCGGTACACGCACAGATAATATAATGTACACGGAAACTGTAGACGCGTACGAAGTCGCGGGTAACTGCTAGTGTCTAATAAAAGTTAGGGACATGCGAGGTTTACGCACTCAAGTGAGAAATTGCAAGGGAATGCCTAGTCTACTTATAATACTGGTGTGCATAAATCTTTGTGTCGATGATATTCTGCATAAACGCAAGAAGTACTTAGGTAAAAGAACGAAGAAAGTGGTAAGTAAACAATAATTTTAAAGAAACTGATATTTTTAAAGCAGCTAAGAATGAACCAATATCAAACAAAGCGAAAACAATTTAAATCAATGAGGTATAAGTAACTAAAACTTAAACTACCAATTAATTCGCTAAATAATATAATACATAAATCAGACAAGGGTCAAGTAAAGCAAACAGTTAAACCGACATTTTTATTCGAATTTATTTTTCAGTAGACATTGAAACAGCATGACACAGAGTGCACACTACACGAAGCAACTATTATTAGTCTACTTATACTATACCTAGTACTAACTCAAAATATTACAATCTTTCGATCAGTCTAAACATTTCATTTAGTCAATACTCGTATGGATTAAAAAAGCCGGACTTCACTCTAAGTTAGATCGTTTCGATGCAAAAGTCAATTCAATTTATTCATTTCTCAAATATCTATATCCATGTTGTTAGTATATCAATGGAGCTTTTTCGAACAATGTTGCTTTTGCGCATCACAAAAGTCTAACTTCACGATGGTCCGTCGACCGTGTACTTGCTCAAACAGTACAATGGAATATGATTGTAACTGGGGTTTAAACTTATAACTAAACTCTAATTATTATTTTCAGTTGCATGTTAGGTTACTTCTAAATTACAGTTTTGCATAACGTAATTTATGTTTTTAATTTATTTCAATACAACACACAAAAAGCTTTAGATTTAACAGCAATACTACACGTAACTATATTAAAACCGAACTATCTAAACAAGTATAAGTTAGTTTATCAAAATCACTGGTTTAGTGCCCTAACTGGTAACTTTAGTAGCCAATTATAAACAGACAATAATTAAGGTATTTTTTAAAACAAACTTATTAATATTTGAACTACAATCTAACTTAATCTAGTCTAGGGCATCAGATCGATACAAAAATGTCTACGACAGTTTTATTAATTCTCTAATTTTCAAAATAATGAAAGTAGATTGGATTTTTTGTATTTTATAAACACGGTTATATTTATCATTTCGATTTTTCAGTACCTACTGTTATTATATCAATATTTTCTGAGTTTAAGTACCTAAATATATTTTATAATCTTATTTAAACTTACATACATATTATAAAGTAGCATACACACTGAGTTTCACTTAGCTCGCGAGATGAGCGCGTCTCCAGTGTGCCACTAGCTTAATTAACTTATTCTAACAATCAGAGGAAAAATATGTGCATCTCGATTTTAACTCGATCTCGAAAGTAGTTGTTTCTTGTCCATTTTCTTATAACAAGGTACACAGAATGCGTAACCATTGTTTTGCGGTAATTTTATCTCTTTACAACAATAATTTGATATAATATAAAAAATATATATTAAAAAAGAAATAAAATAACGTTTTTGAGTTTGTTCCAAAGCGATTTAATTTACCATTTATTTTTCCTCTGACATAACACGAGTACGCGCGCTCTACCTACCTACGGTTCAAAAGGGAGTCATTTTTCAGTCGTCATTCAGTCATTCAAAGTTGCAGTCGAGACTCCAAAAGTCTTAAATCTCGTTTTTTATAATTCCGAAAGATGAATTAAATTAAGGATGATTCATGCTATACCGAGCCTCGGTCGGGCCTTGGCCCAGTCCAACTAATTTAAACTTTATTAGTAACGCGATAAAGCTTAATACTGGCATTCGTGAAGCAGAGCCACGACAATGGTCCGCCGGCGTTAGTGCGTACACGTTTGATGAATCCCGATATTCAGCTGTAGTATCATACGAATAGTTTTAAATTGCACGTACATACTTAACATCCAGGCCGCAAACGTTTTCGGCTAATCGGATCCATCCGATACCTGAGCCTTTCCGGACCGGTATCGGAAAATTTTAAATTTAATAGGCTTTTGAAATGTTTTTTAAAAAGTGTCCGATGTAGTTACAAAACGGCTTTCCGAATGAATCAAAATCTCTAGAGACAGCAGACTCTAGTGCTGCAGACTTAGCATGGTTAGTCTCTAAATAAGATGCCTATATCTATTATTAAATAACAGCAGTGATTGTATGGAGCGCGCGTACCTGCACTACACTAGACTAGACTAGACTAGTAGGCTAGGCTAGGCTAGGTTACAGCTAGGTCAGTCTGGCGTCGCCGTCGAATGGTAAGGTACATTTGTGTTGTGTTTATTTGAAATGTTTAAGCGTTCACAATTCACTATAATATTTCAAATAATCACTAATTTTGATAACCCATGATGGAATTATCAAATTATTTTTTTAAACTTACATTACAAACTTATTCTAATCCTTATTATATAGAATGTAGCTACTTTAGAGAAACATATAATGTAATATTATTTAAATGTACTTACCTACTTACATTATTTCAGTTGTCCGTCCGAGCTCGGCTAGATAAGACATGTTCAGTTGCTTAGCTTTAGATATTTCAATGTTACTGCCATCTCATTCCCCGGAATTTTACAATTAATCTTGTTAAGTTTTCATCAGACTTTCTGGTATTTACATCAGACCTTTTGTGGCATTTAATCCCTTCCAGAATTTGCATCGCACATATGTTGGGATTTTTATCACTTTCTATAACTTACATTACACCTTCTGGAATTTGCATCAAAACCTTTCTGGTATTTTCATCAGAACCTTTCTGGTATTCTCATCAGAACCTTTCTGGTATTTTCATCAGAACCTTTCTGGCATTATCGTCAGACCCTTCTGGAATTTTCATCAGAACCTTTCTGGTATTTTCATCAGAACCTTTCTGGTATTCTCATCAGAACCTTTCTGGTATTTTCATCAGAACCTTTCTGGTATTCTCATCAGAACCTTTCTGGTATTTTCATCAGAACCTTTCTGGCATTATCGTCAGACCCTTCTGGAATTTTCATCAGAACCTTTCTGGTATTTTCATCAGAACCTTTCTGGTATTCTCATCAGAACCTTTCTGGTATTTTCATCAGAACCTTTCTGGTATTCTCATCAGAACCTTTCTGGTATTTTCATCAGAACCTTTCTGGCATTATCGTCAGACCCTTCTGGAATTTTCATCAGAACCTTTCTGGTATTTTCATCAGAACCTTTCTGGTATTCTCATCAGAACCTTTCTGGTATTTTCATCAGAACCTTTCTGGTATTCTCATCAGAACCTTTCTGGTATTTTCATCAGAACCTTTCTGGCATTATCGTCAGACCCTTCTGGAATTTTCATCAGAACCTTTCTGGTATTTTCATCAGAACCTTTCTGGTATTCTCATCAGAACCTTTCTGGTACTTTCATCAGAACCTTTCTGGCATTATCGTCAGACCCTTCTGGAATTTTCATCAGAACCTTTCTGGTATTTTCATCAGAACCTTTCTGGTATTCTCATCAGAACCTTTCTGGTATTTTCATCAGAACCTTTCTGGCATTATCGTCAGACCCTTCTGGAATTTTCATCAGAACCTTTCTGGTATTCTCATCAGAACCTTTCTGGTATTTTCATCAGAACCTTTCTGGCATTATCGTCAGACCCTTCTGGAATTTTCATCAGAACCTTTCTGGTATTTTCATCAGAACCTTTCTGGTATTCTCATCAGAACCTTTCTGGTACTTTCATCAGAACCTTTCTGGCATTATCGTCAGACCCTTCTGGAATTTTCATCAGAACCTTTCTGGTATTTTCATCAGAACCTTTCTGGTATTCTCATCAGAACCTTTCTGGTATTTTCATCAGAACCTTTCTGGCATTATCGTCAGACCCTTCTGGAATTTTCATCAGAACCTTTCTGGTATTTTCATCAGAACCTTTCTGGTATTCTCATCAGAACCTTTCTGGTATTTTCATCAGAACCTTTCTGGCATTATCGTCAGACCCTTCTGGAATTTTCATCAGAACCTTTCTGGTATTTTCATCAGAACCTTTCTGGTATTCTCATCAGAACCTTTCTGGTATTTTCATCAGAACCTTTTGTTAGTTATATGGCCCTTTCTGAAATTCTGGCATTTCACTTTGGTTTAACTAGAATGTCATGGTGCTCAGCACTCTAGTCAGTGGTGCTAGTTCAACTTATAACAACTTAGTAATTGTATTAAAGTAAATAACAAAACTTTCACTTAAAACTATTCAATAAAACTTAACTTATAGAAATAAATAAATGAGGCCGTCATCCTTCTTGCATGGACTCGTTCCGCGTGGTGTCGATGCACTCGTACCCGTACTTGATGATGAAGTGGAACCGAGGGTCGGAGACCAGCTCCGCCAGCTCGGGCGCCGTCAGGATGTCCTCCAGGGGGGGCAGGAGGAGCTCCAAGTCGCCACCTGGATAAACTGCTGTTGTACACTGTTTTGTTCCTACTAATAATAGCTGATGATATTGTAGGGACATGTAGGTATGAATGTGAAATGTGTATGTCAGCGATTTAGAGTGCATGAGAAATGTATGAACGAGCGGTCGTCGGGTACTGCGCACGGGCGATCGGTGCGGCTGTTGTGTTTAGCAAAAGGGAAAATAAATAAATTCCAGTGAAAGTAAGTGTGTTTTGCCAGTAACTCTCAATCCTCACAAGTGCTGACCCCGACGTGATCACACGGAGGCAGTTCTAAGTGGCCACCTGGGTGAGCTAGTGCGGACTGTTTTATACAGAATATGAATAGTTCCGCATTCTAAATGCGTGCTTGTGCTTTAATGGAATGACCATTCATTTCAAACTTTAACCCAACAGTGACCCTTCAAATGAACCGCGACGTCGGGCTCCAACCTTTATTACTTTTGAGATGTTTAAAAATCGAAAAGTTGTTGATATCGATGTGCACTTCACTAGCTAACATACCCGCACACATTATACTCCACGTACCCACAACTTAGTAACTAGCTAGTTGGGTCATAGGATTTTAAATTTTGAGTGTGACAGAGGGTCATAGTGGCAGCACCCGAGTTCCATTACTCCAGGGATCCCTGCAGCTTACCCATGACGTGCACCAGATCCAGCAGCCGGAAGAACATCTTGTTGTGCATCTCGCGGTCCGGCGCCGCCATGCTGCACGCGGCCCACGCGTCGCGCAGGATGCACGCGCACCACACCTGCCGGCACACTACACTACAATATACAGCACTAACACATGCCTAGAGTCACACTGCGCGTCGACGCCGGCTCGCGTGCCGCACGTTGCAGCGTCAGCGCGCAGTGTACCTCGGACACCGCACGTACACGTACCCGCAGTCGCAGGTCATCTCTCCGCTCCATGTCGGGGATGTAGTCGGTGAGATCCAGCGCCTTCTTGTAATCGTACTCCGTGAGGGAGCGGCTCTTGCAATCTATGTACATCTGAAACCAACTACCTATGTAATAACGAAAACAACAACAAAAAAAACTTGCATACTGATTCTGGCAGGTACTCGAGCTACACTGCGCGGTGACGCGGCAGCGCTCCGCAATCAAGCTGTTATTGCCGCGCAGTGTAATTCGGATTATAATTGTAACCTTTTTTCGTTCAGTAACTGTGCTATTCCATTGTTGCATTTTTGTAAACTAAATTAGTTTGACAGCATTAAAATTATAGCTGTCCTTGTCGTTTCGGTTTAAAAAAACCGACAAAAACTGTTTAAATTCTCTGTCAAATTAGGTTAGGATATTGAAACAACAGAATTATTAGCAATGCCAGTCGAGTTTCGATCTTATCCTAAGCATTATATTACCTGCACTAATTCTTCCGGTTGGTGGACCCTGGGATCTTCAACATCCAGTCCGTAATGGAGCCGGATTTCCCGAGGCAAGGCCGTGTGCTGCTCGCTCAGTGCCAGCTGACTTTCAACCTTACGCCACAGGGGAGAGGGGGGAGAATCTGCTTCTTCGGATGCCACGAGGCAGAGCTTGGCTAGGGATGCCATTGTCTGGAATTTGCAAATAATTTTCGTACTTTTTAGATACCTAATCATCACAATTCAAAAGCCTTATAAATAGTTGGTTGGTCGTGATGTACGCTGACGCCCCCCCTTACCCAGCCGCTCTGCTCTCGCACACACAGGTGGAGCTCACACACACATTATCGCATCACTTGTCGCACGCAGTTACGCATGAACAAATGTGACGTAAATCTAACGTATTCGAGTCATACTGCGCGTCAACGGCAGCTCGATTGTGGAACGGCGCAGCGTCACCGCGCAGTGTATCTCAGATATGGTTACGATTGAGATGAGTACTCACCGTGCACCTGTTGACGGAGCGTGTCTCTGCGCATGCCATCTGCAGCAGCGCGGCCGCGGCCGTCGGCAGCTGGCGCGTGCGCAGCCCGCACACGCACGCCAGCGACGCGCGCTCCGCCACAGACACCCACGCGCGGAACCTAACACACACACACACACACACATAACATTATTCTACTAGAAAATGTAGTGTACGTTACTGTCACATTTATTCCAATGTGATTGGTCCGCAGTGAAACCTGCGAGCTTGCAGAACGGGCGGCTGCACGCGGCTGCAGTACACCGTAGGTTTGAGATTCAGACGTGCTGAGTCAGTACGTGCAAGTGAACACTTCAGACGATGACATATTTGCAATTTACAATCACATCCTACTTGTAATTATTTTCAAAATCAAAATCAATTTTTAGAACTAGAGACATTAATATGTAATGGTTACCTGGCAGCGTATCGACCGGCCACGGAGCGCAGCAGGATGCCGGTGTAACGACCGCCGCGGTCCGCGAGCCACGCGAACGTTAGCTCGCACATACCCTACAAACCATTTCGGCTAAATTAATTCACATTTATAAATCTTAGTAATCGATTTGGCAAATAAATGCCAAAAAGTACAGTTTTTAACTCTTGTCTAGTTCGACTATGAATCTAAACACGATACATGAATTTTGAATCGAAATTAGTAACGCCACTCTTTAGCCATAACGCTATTTTCAACTGAGATTCCCCATTCCAGCACAACGCCGCGTAACAACAGAATGTACATGATCATTTCACGCGGAGTTCAAAAGCTGATATTCCCCACACCATACTCCCGTACCTCACAACAGAAGGAACGCGAGCATGTCACGTAGAGAGTAATGCTTACCTCGTGGATGTACTTGTCGATGTAGGAGTAGAGGCGCTCCAGATCCTCTGCGTTCACGCACAGCTCGATCAGCAGCTCCAAGTCCTTGAACTTGTCGGCCAGCACGGCCGCGCGCTCCACCTGACCCTGCTCGACTGCAAGTACTCGATACATTTATCATAAAGAATAATAGCAATTGCAATTACTGTAGCGGTTACAATGGAATAATACGGTTCCTAAAATAAATCAGTATCGACAATGAAAGTCTTTGCTCCACGCTTGGACCAAGCCTGAGTCTGAAACTTTATTTAAGCATAAGAACAGGCGTCACAGCTCAGTCGGCAATCGGCAATCGGCAGTCGGCAATAAATGTATTGAGTATTGAGTCGGTAATGGATCTGCCTTCCGTGCTGTGGGTCGTGGGCTCGATCCCCACCAAGAACAAACATTTGTGTGTGGCAAAACATAGATGTTTGTTCTATGTCTGGGTGTTACTATGTATTATAAGTATGTATTTATAAAAAAAAAGTATATAAGTATTCTATCAGCATCTAGTTCCCATATCACAAGCTTTGCTTAGTTTGGGACTAGAGGGCGTCGTGTGAAATGTCCATGAATATTTATTTATTTAAGAAGCTAACTAATGCTAAAAACTACCTCTGCCTTGTGATTTAGTCATTCTTTAAAATATCTCGTCCTACGCACTGCAGCGTATTGGAGTAAAATCTCTACCGAACTGAGCATAAGGCCCCTGATGGAAGGTGACGATGGAGCGAGACGGTCTGGAAGACACCTATGTATTCCCCCTTGCCTTGAAGAGATCCAGATAGCAGCGACGCTAGGTGCGAATGGGTGCCATACTGACAAGGTAATCAAGTGATGGATGGTACTAGTGAAGTGAAGGTAAGTACATACACATAGGCAATCTGTTATTTACGGGTACAAGACACTTGTAAATATAGTGAGAGGTAGGTGTACATACTGAATGGATGGATGGTGGTGCGTCGCATGTTGTTGTAGAGATGCGCGGTGCGCGGGTTGTCTGCGAGCGGCGCCGCCTCCGTCAGTATGATGCAGGCGAGCGTGGCGGCGCCCTCGCACTGCTGCGCGCGCGCACTCCCCTCCTCACACTTGTCCGCGCAATGCCTGCCGCAACACGTATACTATTACTTCTTACTGATCACTAATTACTTCTCAAATAAAGTATGCAAGTGAACTCACGCGATGGCCCTCGTGTGCAGGTCCAGCAGCGCGGGCGTGAGCGTGGCGCCGGGCTGCAGCGGCGGCGGCGCCGCGCCCGCCCAGCTCTGCCACGCAGCGCGCGTCTTCTGCATCTCCAGCATCACACTCTGCAACACAACAGTGCACCACCTCATCGACCCCATGCACCTGCTTGCAAGACCTCGTGCGACAGAATGCTCGACCACCGCACTGTGATGTGGGTCGGTGCATCTCATAGTGAAGTATGGTGTTGTAGTGTGGGATAGAGATAGTTGCATGACCGAGTACTGGTAGTTGGTTGGTGTGGTAGACTCACGTTGATCAGAGCGCGGGTGCGGTGCAAGTGCGGCGTGAGCGTGCAGAGCGCGCGCAGCACGCGCCAGACGCGCGTCACGGCGCGGTAGCACACGTCGCTGGCCGCCAGCGCGCCGGCTCGCAGCGCGGCCGCTACCTCGGCCTCCAGCCCCGCGGGCTCCATGTCACCCGACTCCCCGCACACCACCTGCACACCAACACAACCATTCAGCCGCGGCTAAAACTGATTTGTCAAATTATTTGTCAGTCTGTCGGCTGCTAGCGCGCCGACTGTCGACAGATTTGGCGGATCACGCGCCATCCGCGCCGCTGAGGTATCGTATTACCAACTTACTTGCATTTATGTGAGAACGCACCACGTTTGGACGTTTGCTCATTCGGACAATAATTAAACGAACCCGAGAGAATATTTCAGGCAAATTTTTTTGTCACTATCCACTTTTGCTTACACTGAGTTCAGAATAACACTGTACACATCTAAAAAGACGCCAATTTGCAGCTCGTGAAAACAAAATGACAGAGTGAGAAGGTGCCCGATTACTTAGAGGTGTATAACGTGGAAAAAGCACCAATAAATTTTTTTTTGCAAATAAAAATGACAATGTTTACCTGATAAATGGCAGCGTCGATGAGATGTGCGTCCGCGCCCTGCTGCAAGTTGCGCAGCGCGATGGCCGCTGCGAGTTGCTCGGCCAGGGAACACAGTACCGCGTCGGTTCTCACCACTCCACCGCCTGGGGGAAACAAATGTCCTTATCTTAAACACAAGTAACTTCACAAAAACTCATTCTGTACGCATTATAAAAAAAACTTTGATTCAAATTAAATTCGACGAGCAAAAAATAGTCTTCTAAACACCTCGTGCTAAAGCTGTACTAGGAGTACTGATACAAGGAGCTGCCTCTCCATCATCAAGTGGAACGTTATCTGCAGACACAGGAGGTAGCACTGACCGTCCGAGACCTTCCCCAGGCGTTGCCACAGTCTGGTGGCTCGCAAGAACTCCACGAACAAGGTGTAGGCGCGCTTCTTGTCCTGCAGTTGTGCCGCGATGCACAGCGCTGCGGAGCTGCCGAGCGCCACGCGCGCCGCCGCGCCCGCGCCACTTTTCCACCTGTCTCACATACAATTTAACTAACTTTTATTATTCCAGTAGTGACTCCCACCTGTCTTTGAACTAGTACTTATCAAGCATTTCTCATTTCAGTGCGCTTGGAGTTGTGAGAGATTTTGTTCGGGTAAATACCATCATGCCTATTTCTGGCGCTCTCAAGTAATGCTCGCATTGTTGTGATCCAGTTTAGGCGCTGGAGCGCATGACACTGAAAAGTTCAGGTCTCAGAGTGATGGGGAAGTGCAATGATTCACACAGCGAGTCCTCGGTGGACACTTGTGTGATAAGTTGGAGGGACAAAATATTGGAACATATCCCATTTTGCTGCAATTTCAAAACACAATCGCAGTCAGTTTTTCAGTCACAATCACAACTGGACATCGGTCCACTTCGGAACTAAGCACCCCGGGAACCCTCCATCTCTAAGAAAACATAAAACACAACCATAAGCAGCATGTATCAAAAAGTGACCTGGGATCACCAGCGGGCATGTCATCCAACATCTCCATGGCTATCTTGAGCACCGTGCGGTCCAGCACATTGTCCACGTCGTCCTCCACCGCCCCCTCGTCCCGCCTGGAGGGGGAGAGGGGCGCGGGGGGCCCGGGGCCGGGGGGCGGCGGGGGCGGAGGGAACAGCTGGTGGATGATGTCGCGACAGGCGCCATTCTCGCGGCGCAGGTGGAAAAGGAAGGCCGTTTTCAGCTTGCCACACGCGTCACTCGTTATTGCACTTATCTGGGGAGATTGAAGCTGTTAAAGTCCGACCTTTGGCTCAGGGTCCGAGGGGCCACCAGACCTGACTACTCCCTAGGCCTGGTTTTGAGGCAATAGCTGTCCCGCTCGCGCAACAAATTGCCTCAAAATGAGCTCATTTGTGCCTTGAAGCACCCACGGCCGCGCAATGCCCACGCTGCGAGACATGCCACTGTAACACTGCACTGTGAAATGTAATATGGCGCGCAGTTGCTGCCACGTTTTGCTATGAAACTGTGGTACACGCGCATTGTAAGTAGACAAATAAACTATAGTACAAAAGAAGTAGGGACACACCCTTCCCCTTCGATTTCAAAGAAGAATAATGACACTGAGCCTTCACCATCTACCAATATTTCGTAATCTTTAGAATATCGTCGGAGATCGTCCCAAGCATTCGCCTTTCAGTATGTCCGTCAACCTCGTTTTGATCAAAGGTTAGGAAATCATTCTTACCTCATGGGGGTCTATCTCGTACAGTGATAGGTTTCCATCGTACATATCAGACGGACACGGCGACCCCATCGGACTCTCGCAAACGGATCTGTAACCGAACGACCATGTTGTTCATGGCGGTAGTGTGAGGAGCATGTGATGCATCGCCTTTCTGTCTCACAGACAAAACACGGTCGAAAATTCACGAAAGTGTAATGTGATTATTTTTAACCCACGACGCAAAAACAACAGGGTGTTATTAGTTTGACGTGTCTGTCTGTGTGTGTGTGTGTGTGTGTGTATCTGAGGCAACGTGGTTGCTGAACGGATGAACCGATTTTGTTTTTGTTTTTGTTTGAAAGGTGAATTAGTGTAGGGAGTGTTCTTAGCTATGCTTGATGAGAATCGGTCGAAGATGCGGGGGTTTTTTAAATTTTTATTTAATTACTTGTTCAAGTTAGTCGTTTGTAATGCAGGAACACAACTTAGTTCGACAGAGCTGTATCGCGCACCGAAATGGTTAAGTTGTACGTCAGATAAGACAGTGTGTGTGTGTGTGTGTGTGTGTGTGTATGTACCTGTCGTGCGGCAGATGCGCGCGCGGCGTGAGTCGCAGCGTGCCGTGTCGTGCGGAGAACAGCAGCGCCGCGCCGCACACCTCGCCGCCCAGGATGCGGTCGCCCTCCGCGCCCACGTCCACGTACTCCGCCTTGTCGGCCACGCCGCCGCCGCCCCCGCCCCCGCCCACGCCGCCGCTCGCTAACGGTAACAACACAAGGGTGAAGGGTGAACACATGTTGCGCGGCCACGCCAGCTCGACTGCCGGATGTGGTAGTGTAGCCGCACTTATACGTACATGAGACCAGAGCGATGTACTTGGACGTGTAGAGCAGCACGTAGCTAGGCAGCGGCAGGAAGCGAGGGGCGTCGTCACTGTCTTGCGGCCAGCTGCGCAGCGCCAGCAGTGACGTCACGCGGGGCGCAGACAGATCTTCCAGGGATATGTGCGCTGAGGACGTTCAATTTACATAAATAACATAACAGGTCCAAAACCCAACTAAAATATGAGATTATTTTTTGCTGAACCAGACATCCACAGACCTTGTTACAATTAAATCTCCCTCACAGATTTTTGAAAGCAACAATTAGTTTAAGGTACTTGTACATGAAATAGAAAGGCATTAATAGTTACCGATAGAGTATCTCATTTCAGGCGAGCGCGCCACGTTCACCGCAGCAATAAGCAGCAGCAGTCCGTGGTCTCCGCTCGCGCGCACATCGAGAGCTAGTATTTCCAAGCTGTTTATGTCTCCTGAAGGATAGAGATACACATTTTATGTTGATGTTAACTATCTCTGCAGTAGGACTCACCAACATAAGCATACATTCCTGTGTGTTCCCAAATCAACTACCTATTCTAGATATAAATGATATTCAAATCTCATGTAACATACTACCTAAGGACATTGTTACCGCTGACTCTGTAAACACCTTCAAAAATAAGCTCGACGACTGGCTACGAACAAGTTAAACAGTGCTTAGTAAATGTGCCTAGAAGAAAGGACAATGGCTCTAAAATAATTATATCAAAATATTTCAACAGTGTGTGACAGACATATCAGCGAGCGCTACTAAATAAACAACTGCATCGAGACCTTTATGTAACTCACCGTGTGGGTACATGTGTCGAGCAAGTGCCTCGCCGAGCGCGCGCCGCAGGCTGTGCTCGTACAGGTCGGCGCCGCGCCACGCCTGCAGCACCGGCCCTGCCGCCGCAGCCCCGCCGCCCCCCGCCACCAGCGCCACGCAGCCTGGTGTGTCGGCCTCTAGGCCTCCATCGCCTACCACTACCACGCCTACTAGCTTCTGCAAAGAGATTCAGCCGCTAAATTCCTGAGAGAAACCCAAAGCTATTAATAGCAAGTTATCTAAAACCTTACATGGTTATGGTTACACACTTGAAGGGAACCACAGATAAGTTAGTCATTCTTACAGTGTCAACATGAGCAGGCATGGATCCAAAGAACATCAAAGAAACCCTTCTTCCGATCCCACCGAGCCAGCCGCTCGGAGGCCTCAGTGTTCTGCAGGTTACTGTTGCTCTACCATCTACAAGCAGATAAACATTTTTACAATCCTTGACCAGGGTCAGGACAAAGACTGGTAAACTTTGATCCAGCATTAAATTGGCTAATGCTGGATCAAAGTAACAAGCTACCATTTTAATGAAACTATGTTCAAATCTGTTTGTCTTATTTCAACCAATTGAACACAGTAAATGGACACTACTTACCTACAGTGGTGGGTGTTAACAGTACAAGGGTACATGTAGTGGTAGCGAGCACTAAAGGTGCATGCGAGCGAGTGCTGGCAATGCGCTCACACTCCTGTCCCGCTAGCTCACAGCTGACATCCACATAGGCTCCTTCTTGCCCCACGCTGGCCCAGTACCGAACTATGCCTTCTGGTGACACTCCTATGCAAGATGGCATCTAGAAGAAACAATAGTCTGATATTACAAAGCAGTAGGAGTTAAAGATATTAAGCTATTGTTCAAATTTATGGTTGAAAAAAAACCACATCTAAAGGTACCAAGGCACTTAAAGAAATCAATTCACAACCGCAACATTCCATAAAAACAGTACTTAATACAGTGAGCAAGGAGCATACTTGAGCACCGTCTTCATAAAACAGCATCACCAGATCCGCCTTGTGTGCCAGATCTGTCTGCGGCAGTGTGAGCTCTCTGGCAGAGGATGGACCTGAGGAATCAGAGCCAGCTGCCCGAGGCCAGGTCAGCACCCGCCGTCCAGACACCACCCAGCACCAACCACATTGAGACATTCTGATGCTGACATCACCACTGCCTGTACACCAAGGTACCGTTTAATTATAACAAAGTCTATCATCAAAGTCGTAGTTTGGAGCACTGAATACTAACCGAATGTGAGTGCCTCTGTGACCATAACAGGCAGTGGGGCTCCGTAGGTTTCCAGTGTTATGAGAGGGGTCTTGTAAATAACGTCACCACCCAGATCTTCGACATTCTGATTATACTTGCTGTAAATAAATTAGAATGTAATGTACTACATCAATGATTTAGTAGGTACGTATACCTACATAGTTCAAAAGCGATTTTTCGTGAAAATAACCTCAACTTCTGCGAACCTTTGATTTTTCTTCGCGGAAGATAATCCCACAGGTCTTCTTCCAGATAACGATTGTCTCACTCTCGGAGAAAAAGGACTTCTCATGGCACCGGTGTTGTTGAAATCCATTTTTAGAAAATTATATTTTAATTTTTTTGAAAAAACAAAATAACAGACAGAATTGAAATAAAAATAAGAAGAAATGGTAGTGAAAAAAAAACTCTATGACATCCACAATCCACAGACTAAACGAAAATAATGAAAAAAAAAAAATCATGCTAACAAATCAATCAGCAGTCATGCAAAACATGACCGGTGACATTGTCGAAAATGCGGGCAATACTGCAAAGCAAACGTAGCATCCTAGTCAGTCTGTGCACAACGAAACAATCAAGTCAACGGTCGTTTGCGTTTCGTTATTTCTGTTTTCGTTTCGAATTTTCGCGCTTCCTCTTCCTTCCTAGTTCTTGTTTTGTGTTGTGTTGTGTGATTCGATTTGATTGTTTTGTAATTTGTAATATTGATTCGAGCGAGTTATTGTTATGTACGTCTATAAAAGCTAGATGATATATTAGCGGGAAACATGTACATAAAGTCTATAACACTAGACGGCTTCAAGTCCTACGGGAATCGAGTGGAGATCACCGGGTTCGACCCTGTCTTCAACGCTATCACCGGCCTCAACGGCACCGGGAAGTCTAATATCTTGGATTCGATATGCTTCGTCCTCGGGATCACCAATCTGTCCAATGTAAGTAGCCATGGGATAGGATACCGAACATACCTTTAAAAACCGTGCGCGCCGGTTACCTCTTCCTGGCATGTTGTTTGCATTTTTGCGCAAAGGTCTATTTTCTGTGTCTGTAAAATTAAAGTACGTCGCACATATGTGTCTCCACCTAGAACAACTAGTGGTGCTAATTATGGTTGCAGCGTACTATATAATCCTTGCTCTGAATAGGTGAGAGCCAGCAGCCTCCAAGAGCTGATCTACAAACATGGCCAGGCCGGCATCACGAAGGCGACTGTGAGCATAACCTTTGACAACCGGGACAAAAACCAGACACCCATCGGTTATGAGTCAACAGATGAAATTACCATCACAAGACAAGTAAGAATTGGAAATCAATACTTAATAATTGGCATCTTACCTCTCTGTAAACAGTTAATAATTCACATCATGCTTAGTAAGTGAGTACAAGAAGTTTTTGACTACCTCAAGATGAATAAACATTCAAGTCAGTTGAGAAGTCTGATGAAATCACAAGTATCACTTTGAAGGTGAATGTAAACCACGTCAACTAAAAGCACTAGCAACTAACTGCTTGGTTCACTATTTATTTTTTGTGTGATATAGGTAGATAGTAAATTTACAATGTGATTAGGTGAAAATATATTTTGCTTCAGATTGTAATGGGAGGCAAAAACAAGTACTTGATCAATGGAATAAATGTTCAAAACAAGCGTGTGAACGACTTGTTCTGCTCCGTTCAGCTGAATGTGAACAACCCTCACTTTCTCATCATGCAGGGTCGCATCACCAAGGTCCTCAACATGAAACCACCCGAGGTAAGTGCCACCTTATAAAGTTAAAGTTCAGGTCATAGGTTCGGGCTGGATCTGGCCTGGCCTCCTACCTGAGGTGTCATTATTAGTAAAGAAAAGACTACTGAGATGAATGAATCATTTGAAACAGCGCATTTCAATAAACAAATTAATTGTAAACTTGCTTGAAATTCTGTTTAGAGGTAGGTAAGTGTTGTGGTGAATTGAATTGTGCACCCAAGTGAGAATACCTAGTAAAAAAATCAGCTGCTTTCAAAAGAATCTCATTATTGTATTATTGTTTCAGATTTTATCAATGATAGAAGAAGCTGCTGGCACCAGCATGTACGAAGCCAAGAAACTGCAAGCTCAGAGCACCATCGCCAAGAAGGACGCTAAGCTCAATGAGCTTGATGACGTGAGCCCCATCACACTTTTTTTCCCAAAGTAGTGGTTTGATGAATTATTAAAAAAATCCATAGCTTGCAGCCAGGAACAGAGAAAGACAAACCTTTACCTTCTTTATACTCCTCATAGAATGTGACACTAGGAGTACTGCTTGCTGGCAGAAATAGGTACATCACTAATTTCTCTGCACAAACGTCTTCACAAGACATGTACTTAATTGTTTTAGATAATAAAAGAAGACATAACTCCAAAGCTGCACAAGCTGCAAGAGGAGAGGTCGCAGTTCCAAGAGCACCAGCAGGTGGTCCGAGAGATTGACGGCGTCTCTAAACTGCACAAGTCTTACATGTAACTATTCACTCACTTCCTCGTCATATCATGTCAGCATGACAACTTAAACAAGAATGTAATAGAGTTACGACTACCAGGCATGGTAGACTTCCTATCAATATCTTTGTTACAATAACTTTATCGGGAGAATTTATGGACCATAACATTGCATCGCTGTACCGGGTACAGTCAACAGTAAATGATGATGAGGCAGAGTTACAAAAAAGTTTTATTACCTACTTACTGAAAACTAGGAACTTTTCATTTTAAAATTATGATTAAAAAAGAAAAAAACTATTCTAAAAGTAGTATTTAAGAAAAATTATGATTAGAGCCACACAATTTTCAAATTCTGAAGAAGTGAACTTCTGACTCTGACTGTACCTGCATACATTATAATAAAATCATCATCATCATCATCATTTCAGCCTGGTATCACCCACTGCTGGGTATAGGCCTCCTTCATGCAATGCCAGCCTCCTCTGTCTTGTGCGCCTCTCAACCAGGTGTTTCCTGCGACCTTTACGATGTCGTCGACCCATCGCATAATAAAATAATAATAAAAAATAAATAAATATTGACGGAAGTTCCACACAGCGCCCTCTAGCCCCAAACTAAGGCAAAGCTAAATATCAATTGCACCTGCATCGCAAAGTGCCACAATGTGACATCGTATGTGTGTTAGATCCTTAGAACTAGATTTTTTGAACCTAAGCAATAATATTGGGCTACATTTTACTTGTCAATGAAATCCTCAGGCACGACCAGACCTCAAAGAAACTTGAACAATTGCAAGACAGCATCCGCTGCATCCGTGACGACATCAAGAGCAAGAAGGATGGCATCAAGAGTAACGAGAAAGAAGCCAAGACCATCGATAAAGAGATCGTGGAAATCAACAAGAAGTTGGACGAGGTAAGGATATGTATGAATGTATGCATAGCTTAGCTTACCTGTGATACCTCTAATTGTATACTATTCACACCTACAACATGCATTCATTTCCTTTGCCAACAGACAATTTGATAGACAAATAGTTCACGGCTGACTGGATCAATAGAATCAAATCGAATCGAATCAAATCGTTTACTGTGTAACATAGGTTGATTTTATAATAGAGTTCACTATATTAGCTAAGATTGGTATAGATATAAAAAATCATATCCCATCTAATTTAAATGAAGAATCTAAACGAGTATGGAACGCGTTTTTTTGGGAGGCAAATAGTGAACCGCGAACTATTTAGCTAATAGCTGCAGTTTAATTGGTCCGAGCTTCCACCTGCATCGCTATCAGGATTTATGTTTGTAGGAAAACGCGAACGTGCTCCGCGAACTGGAGACGGAGCGGGGCGCGCTGGAGCGCACGGAGGCGGCGGCCGCCAGCGCGCTGAAGGCGGCTCAGGAGGGCGTGGCCACGCACCACAAGCGAGCCACGCTACTCGAGCGGGCCCTTAACGATGACGTCACCGCACTCGACACCAAGAAGGCAGCGCTCGATGAGGTCAGTCCTAAACTAAACTAAACTGTACTGCTATAGAATAGAGCTTCAATTAAATGCGACTCGCGCAGGATCGATAAAGTAGGTACGCGTATACACACGGCCACAGGTCAGGTTATACACCCAATTCAACCATAACTGCGCTACATACAATGCAGAGATACGTTGGGGCGGGCGCGCAATAGGCTAGCGCGCGCCGCGCTCCCAGCCCGACCCACACAAACACACTGTCGTCCCTCTCGCACGATTCGCAACGTTTAACTTCTAATAGTTCAAAGTACAAACAGTATAGGTGGACGTGTTTTCGTGTAGGTCCTTCAAAGAGTTACATAAGGGTGCAGGTACACAGTGAGAACACTGCGAACTATATAATCGTGGTAACGGATTTTTAATGACATTTGATTACTTTGTTATTTGCAGGTCTCACCGACGCTGCATGTGCATTATGGTAAAAGCGTTTTGGTCTAATTATTTAAAAGTTCACGTCACGTCTGATCAAAATACTATTTATCCGTACTTATTTATAAATACAAGTGTGTATTTGATACGTATGAACCTTGGACGAATACACGTAGAACGTAGGCGTGGCGTATGCACCTACCTACCTTACTTATATCTAGAGCTGTCCTGGGTCTGCGCGCCAGTCATCAACTGTCTTTGCATATTATTATGCACTATTAGAAAGGTTGTTTGATAGCTATCCTACCCAGGCCTACCCATGCCTAACCGCAGGTAGACCAGTGCCCTTTGATACTTTTTAAAAAGTATAAAATGAAGAAATCGCTATTAGCGATAATTCCGCCCATTGTACTGTACTGTACATAATAGGATATAGTTTCATTCAGTTAGGAAAACGAAAAAATAACTATACACCTACGTATAAGTTATACGTAGCTAGGACGGTTAGGTAGGCTAGCAATGAGTTACAAAATATACTAGGATAGTTAGGTAGGTTAGAAATAAGTTAGATTTATTCAAAAGGTTGTTAGGAACGCATCAACCAATCAGGAGGCTAGGTAATAGCTAAATATTCTCCGCAGGGTATTGTCACGTGATCTCGCGAATTGTGTAAAAGTAGTGGCACAATTTTGCGAATAAAATTAGTTACAAATTCACAGTCGTCTTTTAATGATCTCCTCTTTTAAACTCCAACACTCAGCTCAGCAATCGCTAGTATAATATAAGAGTAAGGTGTAGTGTAAGCGATATTCAACACCAGAGTTGGCTACTAGACCAGCTCATACGAATGAATGGACAGAATACATGCAGAGTGTTATTGCAGGCTTCGTCGACGTTCGACAGTCTGCGTGTGGCGAGCGAGCAGAGCGCGGCGGCGCTGGCGGACGCACAGCACAGGTTCCTGGCGGTCAGCTCGGGCCTGGAAGGTGCCTCCGACTCACTGCAGGATCAACTCATGGGTAAGCCGGCATCATGTGTTACTGATCATCACGTAGTCATCTCGTCTTCTGAAAGACCTGACCTGACTCCGTGGTAGACCCAGCACAGGTGGATGAAGGCATTCAGCAAGATTTTAAAGGCAATCAAAGTTGGCAGCTGGAGAGGAAATGAACTTTGAACCGGGCCAAGATTTTTTCTTTATCTTACTAAATGATGGAACAGGCAGATGACCCACCTGATATTAAGTAGTAACCACTGCTTATAACAATGCATTGCCTCATTGAGCACGTCCATTGAAGATGTGCCCTGTGATGCATTGCATTGCGTCCGTCACTCTTGAGTCATCTCGGTCGCAGCTGTCGCGCCTTTGATGAAGGAGTAGGCTGATATATAAATTAATCTCTTGCAATAATAAAGTTCCTCGCACAAGAATTGGTCTGCAAAGTGCTACTACTAATACTACTGCTTCTATTTCTGCCGCCAAGTAGTGATACTCGCATTGCTGCATTCTGGCTTGAATGGTACAACTGCCGATGCAATAACCGTCATGTATACTTTTGGAAGAGTTCCGTGAACGAAGTTAAAAGAGTTAATGAAATTTCATTTAAGAGATTTGTATAATAATATGTAACAGCGGCAAAGCAAGGTGCGTCAGAAGCGTCCACCCGCATCACGCAGGCCAGCATGGAGAAGCAAGCTGCCGAGGAGCGGCTGCGGCGGCTGCGGCACGAGTTCGCCTCCTCCAGCAGGCAGTACCAGCAGGACCAGGGGGACATCCAGCAGAAGGAGGCGCAGCATCACCAACTGGAGGTATGTACTCTACCACGCGTACTCAGCACCGTCTGCGTGTACTGCGAGTCACACTGCGCGTCGACGTTAGCTCGAGTGCCGCACGTTGCAGCGTCACCGCGCAGTGTATCTCAGATCCGCTAGCGTTACGATACGTTTGTGATCTGAGTTTGTGAGCTTAGAAGATCGGACAAGAAACTACGGTTCGTAGCGTTTTTAGCGTACGTAGCGATGTTTAGAAAGTAAGTGTACAATATGTTTTCGTTTGATGCAGAGCGAGCTATCATCGCTCTCGTTCAGCGAAGAGCGGCACGCGCAGTTGAAGACGGAGGTGCGCTCGCTGCAGGCCAGCGTGCGCAGCAAGCGCGACAAGGTGGACGCGCTGGCGGCGCGCCTGCAGCGCTGCCACTTCCGCTACTCCCCGCCGCAGCCGCACTTCGACGCCACCAGAGTCTGCGGTGAGCCTCTACCTATACCATACCTCTACCCCCTTGCCGGCTCCACCAGTCGCTAGGCCAGCGTGCGCAGCAAGCGCGACAAGGTGGACGCGCTGGCGGCGCGCCTGCAGCGCTGCCACTTCCGCTACTCCCCGCCGCAGCCGCACTTCGACGCCACCAGAGTCTGCGGTGAGCCTCTACCTATACCATACCTCTACCCCCTTGCCGGCTCCACCAGTCGCTAGGCCAGCGTGCGCAGCAAGCGCGACAAGGTGGACGCGCTGGCGGCGCGCCTGCAGCGCTGCCACTTCCGCTACTCCCCGCCGCAGCCGCACTTCGACGCCACCAGAGTCTGCGGTGAGCCTCTACCTATACCATACCTCTACCCCCTTGCCGGCTCCACCAGTCGCTAGGCCAGCGTGCGCAGCAAGCGCGACAAGGTGGACGCGCTGGCGGCGCGCCTGCAGCGCTGCCACTTCCGCTACTCCCCGCCGCAGCCGCACTTCGACGCCACCAGAGTCTGCGGTGAGCCTCTACCTATACCATACCTCTACCCCCTTGCCGGCTCCACCAGTCGCTAGGCCAGCGTGCGCAGCAAGCGCGACAAGGTGGACGCGCTGGCGGCGCGCCTGCAGCGCTGCCACTTCCGCTACTCCCCGCCGCAGCCGCACTTCGACGCCACCAGAGTCTGCGGTGAGCCTCTACCTATACCATACCTCTACCCCCTTGCCGGCTCCACCAGTCGCTAGGCCACGGCGGAGTCCTCTACCTTCGGAATTGTCATTCTATCTAACTACAGTTTCCATGTTTATTGTTGAGTTAGAGTAGTGTTGTGTATGGTTTGCAGGCACTGTCGCTAGACTGATCGATGTGTGCGACCCCATCTACTGCACGGCTTTGGAGACCGCAGCGGGAGGCAAGGTGACTACTCTATTAATCTCACGCATAAAATTGCAGTTTAAAACATTCTGTTCATCTAGATTTGTTGATCTGAAATCCATCCTCCAAGGTGGAGTTTTTATTATATAATTTTTGTATATATTTTTGTAAAGTGAACATGATCATCACCTTAAGTTAGTAGTTATGTTGTAGTTGTACAACGTGGTGGTAGACACGGAGGTGACCAGCAAGCTGCTGCTGCAGCGCGGCAACCTGCAGACTCGCACCACCATCATCCCGCTGAACAAGATCTCGGGACACGCCATCGACCGCAACACCATCGCGGCCGCGCAGGAACTAGTAACAACACCCTTTATCTTCTACAATATACAGATAACTATCTTTTCTACAACATCCACTAGGTTTTTTGACATACTCAATACATTTATTGCTTTCACATGGTATTATAGTTGTTACATTGTAGGTAGGTATCACACATGAACCCTGTTCAGGGGTATTGCAACAGGAAAGTAGCCAGACCGAGGTTTCATTCACGTCAATTTTTCAATTCAGTCAATTTCTTGTGTTAATTCAGTATTATTATAATATTCGCACATTTTGTCATTCATATAATCATTTCATTCATAGTAACATTTTTTTAAGAGGCACTATAAATATAAATAAATATTCTTGGACTTTACACACAACACCCTCTAGTCCCAAACTAAGCAAAGCTTGTGATATGGGAACTAGATGGCTGATAGAATACTTATATACTTTTTTTTTGTAAATACATACTTATAATATATAGTAACACCCAGACATAGAACAAACATCTATGTTTTCCACGCACAAATGTTTGTTCTCGGTGGGGATCGAACCCACGACCCACAGCACGGAAGGCAGAGCTATTACCAACTGAGCTGTGACGCCTGTCTATTTTAACTATTTTAACATTTTGTACAATATCCTCTAAATTTTGTGGCGAAGAGCTGTCTTATAATGCAGTGTTGACGTGGTATTCGTACCTGCTTACTGCACATCCGCACAATACTGAATTGTGTATATTGTTGTTGATGAGCCACGTCCAGCACTTGTGCACTTGTGCGGGCAGACATGCTGATGGTAGTGTATCTGTGCGACAGGGCGGCGGCGCCGACAACGTGCAGCTAGCTCTGAACCTGATATCGTTCTCGCGGCACCTGGAGCCCGCCATGGCCTGGGTGTTCGGCAACACGCTGGTGTGTCGCGACCTGGACACGGCCAAGCGCGTGTGCTTCAACCCGCGCGTGCGGCGCCGCACAGTCACGCTCGACGGCGACGTGTTCGACCCCTCCGGGACCCTCTCTGGGGGCGCCCGGCTCAAGGTACTTACACTTACTTACTTAGGGCAGGCTCCTCACACTTGTGACCCCCACCTGCTCCGGATTCAAGTTTCCATATGACAGCGAAGCCTCCAGCTATGTGTATATGCTATACTGGAAGTGCAAACTTACAGTAGAAATGTTGCAGGGAGGCTCGGTGCTCGTCCAACTAGAAGAGCTGAAGCAGCTGGAGCGCGAGCTGCAGCTGGCGGAGCAGCAGTTGGCAGACTTTAACGAGGAGTTGGCTTCCATGCAGCAATCCGCAGACAAGTACCACGCACTCAAACAAAAGTACGTCAACATTACACGTTCATATGCTTAAATAATAAATAATAATAAATAAATATTCATGGACATTTCACACGACGCCCTCTAGTCCCCAAACTAAGCAAAGCTTGTGATATGGGAACTAGATGCTGATAGAATACTTATATACTTATTTTTTGTAAATACATACTTATAATACATAGTAACACCCAGACATAGAACAAACATCTATGTTTGCCACACACAAATGTTTGTTCTTGGTGGGGATCGAACCCACGACCCACAGCACGGAAGGCAGAGCTATACCGACTGAGCTGTGACGCCTGTCACAGGTTAGGTTTTGCTTACGCTTAGGTTTTGTTCTAGCTGGAAATTGACATGTAAAGGGCCTGGAACATTTTGCTCTACATACTCACCAATCTCACTAATATTATAAACGTCACAGTTTGGATGTTTGAATGTTTAGATGATTGTGTTTCAATCACACTGTAACTACTGGTTCGATTTGGATGAAACTTGAAATATAACCTGTTCGTAGCCTGGACATAGGCTACTTTTTATCCCGGATAATCAACAGGATCAAACGGGACGCGGAAGTCGCGGGCGGTAGCTAGTAACGTAATAAAACGAAGACTCTTCTGAAGACAAGCTTGGGATAAACTAGCTCCAACTCATTCTATAAGAAAATGTAAAAATAACTTTATGACGATTCGAAGTGATCTGAGAAATATTATTGAATAAAAGCAGTTTGAGTTTTGTTTTGTGTGTACGTACTGTAGTTGATGTGAACACGTTGTGTTGTGTTGTGTTGTCTGTAGATACGACATGATGTCGCACGAGCTGCGCGTGGTGCGCGCGCGCCTCGCCGCCACCTCGCACGCACAGACGCACGCTGAAATAGAAAGCCTACAGGCGCAGGTACACTACACTACACTACACTACACTACACTATAACTTACTTGCTTACTTTACAAACATGTTTTTATTTATTGTGTACGGTCCCAGTTAGGACCGTACATTAAAAAAGGTTTAGTTAAAGTTAGTTAGTTCATTTATTGTATTGTATGGCCGCGGGCGACACGCGCGGTAACTTAGATCGTACTGAGTCATATAACCCATGCCGCCTAAGTACCTAAGTACAAGTATAAGTAATAGTAAAAAATAATAATAAGTATATAGTAATAAGTAGTAAGTAGTAGTGTAGTTATAGTAATAAGTAGTAGTAGTAAGTATAAGTAGTAGTTAAGTAAGTAAGATCTAAGTTACCGCGCGTGTCGCCCGCGGCCATACAATACAATAAATGAACTAACTAACTTTAACTAAACCTTTTTTAATGTACGGTCCTAACTGGGACCGTACATTTGGTCCTTCGAGTTAAGCATTTTGGTGTGTTTGTGGCTTTAAGTTACGAAAGCGAATCGGCGGCCTGGCCTCCCACAAGCGGGTCTCACCAGGCTGTTTGAGAAGGCGCATATTTCGTGGCTAAGGGTCGCAGGCGCACTGAGTGCCAAGGACATTCAAGTGTTATCGAAGTGAATACCTACGTAAACTACGAGAATCGTCGAGAAACGCTTGGAGCAGAAGACTAAGGTACTGTCCGGTCTTTGTGTCCTGAACCAGCAACGTGGAAACTTCCACATAACAACTACTGAACTATCGACTACTTTTACTTGAATCAACTACTTATAAAACTATAAAATAACATAGAAAAAATGGAGGAACTTACAAAACAAGTAAGTTGTTTTGAGAGTATAAAAACTTTATGTACGAATTACAAAAAGGATAGCAGCTCTAGAAAAACTGTCGAATACTTAAACAAACGTTTAGAAGCCCTGGAAGAACATTGGGTGGCATTTCACGAGAGAAACGAAACCATCGTCAATAAAATTGAGGATAAAAGCCAGCACAACTACTTCACAAGCAATGTTTATGGAAAGACGAAAGAACTATATGAATATACTAAAGCCAATATTATGGGATTACTGATATCCCACTCCCAGAAAGAAAAAGAAGAGTCGCTGAATACTAGCATTGATTTTGATTTATCTGGGATACTGGAGGAGAAGCCTACTGACGAAAAACAAAATGATGTAACTAAAAAATTAATGAACCGTCAAGAATATAACTTCAAGGCCTTAGCAAGAGCAATGGCAAAAATTAACACAGAACAAATAACCGAAAAATGGGAACTTGAAGATCATCTCTCTATTTTGAAAGTGAAATGGGACTCCATTGATAAACTACACTGGCAACTAGAAGAGGCTCTACAAGGTTCGGATTTGAGCAACTACTCTACAAAATTCGAAGAAACTGAGAAAAAATACGATGATCTGAGAAAACAACTAAACAACAAAATTTGGTCTAACATGCACTATGAAAAATCTGCTCCTAAAATCGAAATACCAGAATTTTATGGTGACTACATTCGCTGGATTTCGTTCAAAGATCTCTTTCTGGAAACCATACATAAAAATCCTACTATCTCCAAAACGCAAAAGATGCAACATCTAAAAACTAAACTAAAAGGGGAAGCGGAACGTTTAGTGCAACATCTCACGGTGAGTGCCGAAAACTATGACTCGTGCTGGGAAATACTAGTAAATCGCTACGATAACCGTCGTCTGCAATTTACATCATTCATGAACGTGATGCAGCAGCTACCTATCATTCAGAATCCCAATACATACAACATCAAAAAAATACACGACGTCATCACTGAAAGCCTAAATGGACTCACTAACATCGGAGTGGATGTAACAAGCTGGGGCCCGATTATCGTACACTATATGTCCCAAAAATTGGATACAGTAACCTTTAACGAGTACTCAAAAGAGATCCAGAATAACAGAGAACTGCCAGATTTAACTGAATTTCTGAAATTTTTAGAAAACCAATTTATGGCTTATGAAACAGTCAAAAACCGACAAAAAGACACAAACAATTCTCAGAAACAAAGTACAAGCTTGAACTTCAATAAGCCAACAAACAAGTACAACTATAAAATTAACTACAGTGAGATACAGAGCCATACAAAGAAACCGACCTTATTCAAAGACAATAAGAACTACTCGAGGTCTTTTTACACGGCATTTGGAAAATGCCCCTTATGTGAAGGGAATCATGTTCTAATGCAATGTGCAAAATTTATTGAAATGAACATTGCACTGCGCAATAGTACCGTGACAAAATTGAAAGTCTGCAAAAACTGTTTATATAGTCACGGAAACATGGAATGCGCCTCGTCAAAGACTTGCAAGGAATGTAATTTGAAACATCATACTTTACTGCACTTTGCAAAAAAGGTAACTGAACAAACTAAGAATGATAAGAACAGCCTTGAAAAACCATCAACTTCGGGTCAACAAGCATCTTATCACTCAGCTTCTGCAAACACGGAAGTACTACTAACAACTGTCAAAATAAGGGTTAAAGGCAATGATGGTACTTACACAACTTTTCGGGGGCTACTTGACCAAGGCTCACAAGTTAACCTGATTTCTGAGAGCGCTGCTCAAATTCTACGTCTACCAAGACAAAAACTTAACGCTACGGTATCTGGCGTGGGATCCGTGTCTGGAGACTGCAAGGGACGAGTACAACTTACCTGCAAAGCAATACACAATGACTACACCTTCAATACTCAAGCTTTGGTTCTGAAAAAGCTAACTAACAACTTGCCAAACTCTTCTTTTACAAAGGCTAACTGGCCGCATCTACAAAACCTGAAACTTGGAGACCCAGACTACAATGTGAGCGGCTCCATTGACTTACTACTCTCAGCAGATATCTATGCTGAAATTTTGATGGATGGTGTCCTAAAAGGTGATCCACACTCTCCGGTCGCACAGCAAACACAACTGGGTTGGATTCTGTGTGGCAAACTACAAACTTTTAACTGTCATGTTACTATCGTCGATATCACTGATTTGTCGAAGTACTGGGAGAGTGAAGACATAACTCAAGGAACTGAGGACATCAACCAAGAAGATCAGTGTGAAATTTACTACAAAGAAACTACTAAGAGAGCCACTGATGGAAAATACATCGTCCAGATGCCAATGATAAAAAACTATGAAGAAGAGCTTGGAAAATCAAGACCAACTGCGGTCTCACAATTCTTACAACTAGAAAAACGACTTGCTAAAAATGAAAAACTATCAACTAGATATAAAGATTTTATAAACGAATACCTTAAACTAAATCACATGAAACCATCGCCCCCAACAACTTCGACTAGTGAAAGACTAGAATGCTACCTACCTCATCACGGAGTCTTAAGAGAAAGCTCTACTACTACTAAACTAAGGGTGGTTTTCAACGCGTCGAACAAAACAACCGGGGGAAAAAGTTTAAACGCCTTGATGGAGAAGGGGCCTAACTTACAGAGAGATATTCAGACACTCATTTTAAAGTGGAGATCTTATAAATACGTCTTCACTGCTGATATAGAGAAAATGTACCGGTGCATATGGATATCCGAAAACCAGCAGCACCTGCAAAAAATAATATGGCGTCCCTCTCCAGCTGAAAATCTGAAAGATTACACTTTATGTACATTGACTTATGGAACAAAATGCGCACCTTGGCTAGCGATGCGAACACTCAAGCAGCTGGCACAAGATGATGGGCACCTCTATCCAGCTGCCGCAAAAATACTCCAGAGCGAGTTTTATGTGGATGATGCAATCACCGGAAGTAACTCATTGGAAGACGCCAAAGAGCTACAAAGTACACTGATAAAATTACTAAATGGAGGCGGCATGAACTTAAGAAAATGGTCTTCTAACTGTCCCGAACTATTGGAGCAACTGAGTGAGGATCAAATTTCGACTAGCAACAGCTTCGATTTCAAACACGAAGATTCAATGAAAACTTTGGGATTGGGATGGAATCCGCACTCAGACACTTTCACCTTCAACTGGAATATGGAAGAAAAAACTAAAAAACCAACAACGAAAAGAAATCTACTATCTGAAATAGCTCAACTCTATGATCCATTGGGGTGGCTCTCCCCAGTAACTGTAACTGCAAAACTTATATTTCAACAAGTGTGGGCACAAAAACTTGAATGGGATGAACCATTACCTACCAAAATACAAGAAGATTGGTTGAAGTTAAGAGCAGAAATACCATATCTCAAATTGATAACGCTCAAAAGATGGATCGGAGGTACTAAAAGGCACGTGGAACTACTTGGATTCTGTGATGCCAGTGAAAAGGCCTACTCATGTGTCATTTACACTCGTACCATGAACAAAGAAGGGCAGCCAGTACTGAACTTACTTACTGCAAAAACAAGGGTTGCCCCACTTACACAAAAAATAACTTTACCCCGCCTGGAACTCTGCGGGGCGTTACTACTATCGCAACTAATGAAAAAGTCCAAGGATGCACTAAATGAAAATACCATTACTATGTGGGCCTGGAGTGACTCAAAGGTGGTTCTGGCATGGTTGCAGGGAGACACAACAAGATGGGAAAGATACGTGGAGAACAGAGTTATGAAGATCAAAGACGTAATTCCAGCCAAACAATGGTCATACATCGAATCGAAGAGCAACCCTGCTGATTGTGCGACTAGAGGAGTAAACCCAAAAAAGCTACTGGACTTCAACTTATGGTGGAACGGCCCAGAAATACTGAAAACACAAACAAAAAATGACGGGACTGAAAAATTAAACTGTCTATTTACAACTGAGATTGATGAGAAACCAAAAGAGACAGCCCTACAAAGCAAAAGTTATAGCAACCTACTTAGCGACTTGATAAACAAATACAGTTCATTAACGCGAGCTAAACGTGTCTTAGCTTGGGTAATGCGCTTCATTACAAAGGCCCGTCACATATCAACAGCGGTGCAACCTGAAACCGCTCGTGCCGATAAAGCATTATCTACCTACCTGACAACAAGCGAACTACTTGCATCGAACAATATGATTGTGAAATTTATGCAAAGATGCGAATTTGAAGAAGAGTATAAAATTTTGATGAAAAAACAGACAGTAAACTACAAAAGCCCAATTTACAAACTAAATCCGTACCTAGACAAGGAAGGAGTTATAAGAGTTGGCGGCCGGCTAAACAAATCGAACTTACCACTTGGCTTAAAGAACCCTATAATACTGGCTAAAAACGGAAGATTAACTCAGCTGGTCATTGAACAAGCTCATCGAGCAACTCTTCATGGCGGGTCGCGACTCACGCTGGCCTATTTAAGGCAGCGGTACTGGATCGTAGGCGGCACCAGGGCCGTCAAAAATCAACTACATCGTTGTGTGCGCTGCAACCGATACAAACCAACCGATAACCACCAGATCATGGCTGACTTACCGTCACAACGAGTAACACCCTCCCGCCCTTTTACGCATACTGGGGTGGACTTCACCGGACACGTAGATGTCAAGCTGAACAAGGGGAGAGGGGTCCGAACTTCAAAAGGCTATATAGCCATTTTTGTTTGTATGGCAACCAAGGCTGTGCACATAGAACTTGCATCAGATCTGAGCACTGAAACTTTTATCGCCGCTTTCCAGAGGATGTGCGCAAGACGAGGAACACCGAAACACATGTACTCTGACTGCGGAACTAACTTTATTGGAGCTGCAAAGGTTCTCAAAAACGAATATGAACTTTTTAAAACCGAACTAACGCCTGAGTTTTTTGAGAAGATCGGTGAAATGGAAGTGGAGTGGCATTTTAATGCTCCTGCATGGCCAAGTGCAGGAGGACTGTGGGAAGCTGCTGTACGATCAATGAAGCACCATCTACGTCGAGTCCTCGGAGACCAGAAGCTTACTTATGAGGAGTTTACGACGCTACTTTCAAAAATAGAAGCTTGCATGAACTCTAGGCCCCTATGTCCCCTCACAGAGGATCCAGAAGAATTCTACAACTACCTGACTCCTGGGCATTTCCTAACTGGATGTCCTACGATGACACTTCCTCTGTCAAATTACGAAGATGAACGGACAGTGGATCTACGTCAGAGATGGCAGTTAACTGAGCACATGTTGCATCGCTTCTGGAAATTGTGGTCCAGTGACTATTTAACTCAACTACAAAAAAGATGCAAATGGAATACACCTACCAAAAACTTTGAAAAGGGCGACATCGTTCTGATAAAAGAAAACAACTTACCACCGGGAAGATGGGTCATGGGGAAAGTGATTGAAACACACCCTGGAGAAGATGGTCATGTGAGGGTTACCACCGTAAAAACCCAAGCTGGTGTGGTCAAAAGACCCATCATAAAACTGTCAAAAATATTGCCGAGTGAAACTAAAGAAAGTCCAACTGATACTGAGAACTTAAACAACACAACTAGCACAGAAAGTAATGCTGCGAATACAAAGACATCTCAGAAGCGCAATGGAACTGGAACCAAAAATCTAATAACTATGCTAGTTTCTCTTCTGACTATGTTTACATTGATAACTGGATCATACTGCGGTACTATTGACGTCACTGGAGGTATGACATCGAACGCTCAAATTACCGACCTTGGACACGAGCGTCCGATCTACTACGATACGATTGGAAAGATACAACTAATTCATAACGAATGGATTTTACTGACTTATTACAACCTAACTACTTATTGGCAAGCCACACTGGAAATAGAAAAATACTTAGAAGATGTGAAAATTCTGTGCAAATCATTGGACCCGAGATATTGTGAAAACATCATAATGCAATTTGATCATGAGATAGAGCTACTGAAATATTATAACAACATCCTACTAGCCCCACACAAGCATTTATCGGATCGCAAGAAACGCTCTCTGATCGATGGGGTAGGCTACGTAGCAAACAGCTTGTTTGGAATCTTAGATCAACACTTTGCCAATAAATATCAAAGGGACATTCAAGCAATACAGAGTAATGAAAAATACCTACTTGAACTTATAAAGAATCAAACTACTATTGTTGAAATCGAAAACGATATAATGAAGAAACATGAGACAAACATTCGAAAACAATTTTTAGTCATGAACAAGTTTATGAATGATACAGAATTCAAATTATCTAAACTAGAATCGAGAATCGGAACTGTAATGGCTACTAACTACTTCAGCTCTGTGTCACTACAAGCACACTTATTGTTATCAAACTTAAAAAATGTCCAAGAGACGTTATTCAACGCACTTGTGGATGTCTACAAAGGTCACATAGACGTGCATCTCTTAACTCCTGTGAACTTAATCAAACAGTTAAATGAAATCTCTGGGAAACTGCCAAAAACTTTAAGTTTTCCCGTGGAAAACATACAAGAAGAAATAAAAGATGTATACAAATTACTCTACGTCAAAGCTCGAGTTACGAATAACTACTTTATGTACGAGATACACATTCCATTGACAAGTGACGAAGACTTCACACTTTATCGAGTTATACCTTTACCTTTGATAACGAGACGAGAACAAACCAAGATCACTCGTTATGTCTCTGTATCATCTAAATACATCGCTGTCAATCTGAGAAAAAATACTTACATCGGTTTGAACGAAGAAGAAATGAAAGGGTGTATTCAACGAAGCACCGACAACTTCGTGTGCAGCTTGAACTTACCAATTAGAAATATCGACAGCATAGATGCACCTTGTGAGGCCAAGGTATTAGGTCACCAAACGACTCCGCCATGTGTAACAAAGATAACAGAATGTAAAGCCGCTTGGATCGAATTACATTCCACGAATACATGGCTAGCGGTGTGTTGCGACTCGTGTCTACTACGAACTGTCTGCGCTGGTGACGTGTCATCTCATCAGATCAACACTTCCGGGCTTATAACTTTGAGCCAAGGATGTGTGATGCAGAACAGTGACTTAAGTATCTACGCACACAATCTATACCACAGTGATGCGACAGTAAACCTATACTTAGAAAGGACACCGAAACTTGAAAATTCTCTCAACGACTTACTACAAACACGAGCGCCGCAATTTGAAGTCCTGTCGGAGAGCGCAAACTCAGAGAGAGTGACCAATCTGCTGGATCAAGAGAAGAAGAATGAACATGAACTTCCGGAGACCTTAATATCCGGTCATGACATTCACCACTACACCATCTCATATACTCTCTTAGCAGTCGCTGTTATCGCGACCATGGTATGGGTCGTAAAAAGGCGAGGCGGTTGCCACAGGAGGACCTATGCCACAGCGGCTGCCACAACGGCTGGAGAAGCGGTGGAGCTAGAGCCTTGCAGCTCCACTGCAGTTACAGTAGCTGCAGTACAACGTGAAAGGAGCCAGCCACAGCCACAACCACAGCCACGGCAGGAACACGCTGCAGACATTAAATTTAACTTTGATTAACTTTACTTTAAATTTTTTATACTTGTGTTTTTTAAGCAAATTTACTTAGTTACTTTACTTTCTATTTTTTATACTTATGTTTTTTTAAGCAAATTTACTTAGTTACTTTACTTTATATTTTTATACTTATGTTTTTTAAGCAAATTTACTTAGTTACTTTACTTTATATTTTTATACTAGTGTTTTTAAGCAAACTTACTTTAACATTTACTTGAAAACTAGGTTAATTTCCGGCATAATCTCCCCTTTTTTTGGGGTTAGTAATATGTACGGTGACGTACTTAGGCGGCATGGGTTATATGACTCAGTACGATCTAAGTTACCGCGCGTGTCGCCCGCGGCCATACAATACAATAAATGAACTAACTAACTTTAACTAAACCTTTTTTAATGTACGGTCCTAACTGGGACCGTACATATTGGTTTATAGATGAGCACCTTTCGCTGATATGTCAACATCACACACTCTTGAAATACTTTGGTTTAGTCGTTTAATTTAGTAGTGAACAAATGAATGTCTATGTCCATTTACATTCATTCTATGATTTATTTATGTGACTTATAAATAGCAAACTATGTCAAATCTCGGCTGTGACTATTGTCTACGAAATGTTTGAATTTGCCGCACCGCACCGCACCGTTCCATAGAAGTACCATTACCTCGTGTACTCTGGCAGGTGTCGGAGCTGGCCGAGGCGGTGGAACGGGACAAGGTGCTGCAGAAGGAGACCGCTGCCCGCGCCAAGGACCTGGAGACCAAGCTCAAGGACATCAAGGGTCACAGGGAAAGGTAACACTAATAGTACCAAAAAAATATAATATACACGCACGTCACACGTCACATGTCACAATATGGCAGCTTCAATGCCTATCACCATCATTTCAATCACAGGATGTCCGCTGCTGAACTTAGAGCTTGCAGAGCAATCCATCCTGTGCATCCGAGGGCTCCTAGCTCATCGTTCCATCTAGTACCGGCATTATCATTATATTTGTACAGGGAGTTCAAAAAAGCCGAGGAAGCGCTAAAGCAGGCGAAACGCGACGCCCAACTGCACGGCTCCTCCTGGAAGAACAGGGAGCAGGAGCTGGAGACTCTGCGCCTGGAGACGGCAGAGCTGCAGCAGGCGGTGGCCACCAGTCGGAGCCATCTCGCGGACACGCATCAAGCCACCGAGGCCTTGCAGGAAACCCTGCAGCAGGCTGTGGAAGACCATAGGATAGCACTGGTAACAACAAAATGGAAACTCCTTGTCTGGAAATTGCGAAGCTTTAGCCACCAGTCAGCCTTTCCAGTCGGGAAATTCCTCACCAGGTGGCTACAGCGCTCCTGCCGAGGAGCTGCATCCAGGACATTAACTGGCTCACTTGGAAGTTGTAGAACAGACTGCGGGCTAGGTGGCCGTTACAATATAAATTGTAATTGATAGCCTATTATTTTTTTAGAAATCATTTAATTCTGGCATTTGAAAATCTTCTAATTTTTTTCCTCGTATTCAGGAAGCAGTAAAAGAGATGCAAGCTCGCATCAAGCAGCAAAAAGAAGAGATCTCCGGCCGGAACAGCGAAGTGGCGCGTCGCATCCAGCGCAAGGAAGCATTGCTGAAGATCAACCAGGAGCACCAGCTGTCCATCCAGGAGCTGGAGTACTCCACCCAACAGCTGGAGGCTGAGGCAAAGGCCTGCGAGGAACTGGTCAGTTGCTGGATCCGGTGCATCATTTAGGAACTGCTGCGAAAAGACAGGAGTACCAGCTGTCCATCCAGGAGCTGCAGTATAATATCCAGCAGTTGCAGGCGGAGGTAGTGGTCTGTGAGGAACGGCTCAGTTACTGGTGTTGAGCCAGTTTAACTACTAAAGCTCCAATTTTAGATAAAGCTACGTATCCGAACGTGTACTTATCGATGACAGCTCACGCACACATCGCGCGCCATCTAGAGAATGTCGTTGCGTGGCGTGTTCACAGAAGCTAGGTTTGCTGCCGGTGGCATCAGTGTCCTGGCTAACTGAGTTAATGTGTCCCCCAGCTGCGTCGCATGGAGAAGGAGAACCCGTGGATCGTGCAGGAGAAGCAGTTCTTCGGCGCGGCCGGCGGCATGTACGACTTCACGGCCAAGCAGGCGCACCTCGCGGGGCAGCGCCTCAAGCAGCTCGAGGAGCGCAGGGACAAGCTGGCGCGCGGACTCAACGCGCGCGCGCACACACTGCTCGGCAAGGAGGAGGAACAGGTGCACGTCATGCTCTCACAGGATACCAACCCTACTTCTTCCAGCAGACGTTCCCTTCACTTTAGTTCAAGAGGCATGGTGGGGGTAACCATGCTGATCGACAATAAGTCAACTCAATTAGGTGCAGTACCAGTCGGTAGACAGTCTAGTCACACGTCGACTGAATCTCATTCAACTATCCATCGATGCATCGATCTATTTTATTAAAATTATATTATGGTATTTTAAATTTTTTGAAACTTGTTGGTGAACTTGGACATAATTGAGTTGGATCGGTGGGATCTCGCCAAGGATCGGTATACGTGGAAGCATTTGGACGTGGCCTTTGCCCAGCAGTGGGACGCGATGGGCTAGCTATAAAAAACGTTGATGAACTAACGATAAGAGTGCCTGATTCTCTAAAATACATTTGAGGACAGCAGCATCCAAGCCTCATTTCAACGATTCAAGCCCACGAAGCTGACTTGTCTTTATGTTGCAGTACCAAGACCTGCTGCGCAAGAAGAGGATAGTGGAGGCGGACCGCGCCAAGCTGGTCCAAGTGATGGAAGAGTTGGACGAGAAGAAGCGCAACACGCTGATACAGGCGTGCGCGCAGGTGAACCGCGACTTCGGCTCCATATTCAGCTCCTTGCTACCCGGCGCGCAGGCCGAGCTCAAGCCGCCGCGCCACGGGACCGTGCTCGACGGACTCGAGGTCAGTGCACCTCGGAGACATATTCAGCTCCTTGCTGGCCGGAGCGCAGGCCGAGCTCAAGCCGCCGCGCCACGGGACCGTGCTCGACGGACTCGAGGTCAGTGCACCTCGGAGACATATTCAGCTCCTTGCTGGCCGGAGCGCAGGCCGAGCTCAAGCCGCCGCGCCACGGGACCGTGCTCGACGGACTCGAGGTCAGTGCACCTCGGAGACATATTCAGCTCCTTGCTGGCCGGAGCGCAGGCCGAGCTCAAGCCGCCGCGCCACGGGACCGTGCTCGACGGACTCGAGGTCAGTGCACCTCGGAGACATATTCAGCTCCTTGCTGGCCGGAGCGCAGGCCGAGCTCAAGCCGCCGCGCCACGGGACCGTGCTCGACGGACTCGAGGTCAGTGCACCTCGGAGACATATTCAGCTCCTTGCTGGCCGGAGCGCAGGCCGAGCTCAAGCCGCCGCGCCACGGGACCGTGCTCGACGGACTCGAGGTCAGTGCACCTCGGAGACATATTCAGCTCCTTGCTGGCCGGAGCGCAGGCCGAGCTCAAGCCGCCGCGCCACGGGACCGTGCTCGACGGACTCGAGGTCAGTGCACCTCGGAGACATATTCAGCTCCTTGCTGGCCGGAGCGCAGGCCGAGCTCAAGCCGCCGCGCCACGGGACCGTGCTCGACGGACTCGAGGTCAGTGCACCTCGGAGACATATTCAGCCAACGTGCCCGCGATACACTGCGCGGTGACGCTCAACCAATCGACAGTCGAGCTGGCGTACACGCGCAATATCACTCCAACACCTTACATTTACGTAACGCCTTCATTTATTTATTTTAGGAAGACTATCGGTGGATCTAATTTAATTATTGAACTAAAGTACATAACTATGACACCATTTAAAAGTGTTGACGCTGTAGATAGCCTCATTAGGCTTCTCACATTAATCTAAATATTTGTCTATAAACCATGTTAGTGATATATATCTGTCTAAATTATTTTTATTTAATGAAAATAAGTGATAAAAGGAGCACCCGTTGCTGTCAGCACCAGATGGCCCACGGGTTAAGGTTAAGCGGTATCAAGGTTAAGCGGTAACCTCTGCCTATGCTTCACTACACAAGCATGTCCGCTCAGGACGTGGTGACATTCAATTTATGCAATTCCCACCATTGCCATGACAAACTTGGCTTAGTTTGGTACTAGAAGGCGTTGTGTGAAATGTCCATGAACATTTGTTTATATACTAGGTGCGCGTGGGCTTCAACGCGAGTTGGAAGGAGTCCCTGGGGGAGCTGTCGGGCGGGCAGCGCTCGCTGGTGGCGCTGTCCCTGGTGCTGGCCATGTTGCTGTTCAAGCCGGCGCCGCTCTACATCCTCGACGAGGTGGACGCGGCGCTGGACCTCTCGCACACGCAGAACATCGGCATCATGCTGCGTGAACACTTCCGACACTCGCAGGTAAACTCCACGGATGGACTCGTGGACGGACGGTCGAGGGGCTGGTCACGTCGACTGCTGATCCTGAGGTCGCTGGTTCGGATCTCGGTGACGTAGAGTTTTTGTGTTTTGTACCTATACTTCTCTCAGCGAGGCATTCACTGATGTTAGCTTCCTATATTTGTAGACTAGCAATTACCCGCGACTTCGTACGCGTCTACAGTTTCCGTGTACATTATATTATCTGTGCGTATACCGAGCGCATACTTCTTTGAGAAACTTGACATTACACCTCATTACAATGAAATCCTCTTGCCAATTGGCGCTGCTAATCCTTTTCGTTCATTTTATCCTGTAGATCCTGTTAATTATTCGAGATAAAAAGTAGCCTATGTGTCAATCCAGGTTGCGAACTATATATATGCCAACTTTCATCCAAGTTGTTTCAGTAGTTTAGACGTGATTGAAACACAAACATCCAAACATCTAAACTTTCGCATTTATAATATTAGTAGGATAGAAGCGTCGAAGCTCATCAGGACATAATGTAATCTCTGAATCACTGCTGTATGTCAGAAGTGCTAGAATACGATGGTAGGATATAAACAAAGCTCTTGTTTCCAGTTCATCATAGTATCCCTAAAAGACGGAATGTTCAACAACGCCAACGTGCTGTTCCGAACGCGCTTCGTAGACGGCATGTCCTCCGTCCAACGGACCGTCAACTCCCGTCGGTGAGACCTCGGCGTCTCACAGACCGGACGTCTAATTACTACCGCAACACTTCAACTACTGAATCATTTAAGGATTGTGGACCATATTTTTAACCCCGGACGCAAAAACAACGGGTTGTAATAAGTTGGTATAAGTATAAGTGTGTGTGTGTGTGTGTGTGTGTGTCTGTCTGTCTGTGGCATCGTAGCTCCCGAACGGATGAACCGATTGTGATTTTGTTTTTTTTGTTTGAAAGGTGAATTAGTCGGGAGTGTTCTTAGCTATGTTTGATGAAAATCGGTCCAAGATGAAAATCCAATGTCGGATTAAGTAGGTACATATATTTTCACAACTTTCTCAATACGGGTATCAAATGAAAGGGCTTGACTTGTAATAATACTACACACCACAACATCAAAGTCAAAATTTCTTTATTCAATAAAATCACAAGGATCATTTAGAATGGCGAATTACATATTTTTTTCACAACTTGGGCTTTTTACGTTCATACAATTTTTAGTATTTTGTGTCTGGGTTGGTTTAAATTTTAAATTTAATTACTTTTTTTAGGTGTTTTTGTCGCAACGTTCAACTTCTAATAGTTCAAAATCCCAAACAGTGTAGGTTGATGTGTATGTATTGCAACATCGTGTACTGTACATGTGCCGATAGAACTCAATGTTTGATCCTGTTCATATCAGGGATAAATAGTAGCTTTGTGCTAATCCAGGCTAAGCACAGGTTATATTACAAGTTTCATCCAAATCGGATCAGTACTTAGTTACAGCGTGTTTGAAACAAACATCCAAACTTTGACGTTTATTATATTTTATACTTACAACTAATGATGGAACAAGCCGGTGGCCCACCTGATGTTAAGTGGTTACCTCTGTCTATAACAATACACTGGCTCACTGAGCACGATAGTGTAATACGTAGGTACCTACAATTATTTATGAGTGATGAATTTGTTTATTGAAATGGTAATACAAGTTACGAACTAGGTAGGTACTCCCAAGTGTAATGAGAATGTGTTGCAAGTTGTAACAAGGACATTAAGTAGGTATGAAGACAAACGTGGAAAAGTCGCGCCTCATCCATCGCGTGGAAATTCTATTACGTTTGCACTACACACATTTCATCTTAGGACGAACTCACACCGAAAGCCGGTTCAAATAACCTTACTAAGCTCTTAGTAAAATCTACTAACTTATGGGAGCTTATTATTCTCTACAGCTAGAAGAAAACAAATACGGAACAAGAGGTTATATGGTGTGTGAAACCTAAAAAAAATGGTTAGGTAAAGCTTCGTCACTTAACATCAGGTGAGATCGCGGTCAATCGCTTTACTATAAATTATAAAAAGAAACTTTTGGGTTCTTCATGAAGAGGTTATTTGCAGACTCCTACTTCTAGAGCATTGCGCGCGCGCCGCCTGTGCCTCGCTCACGAAAATATGGGACAATCGTATCGGTAGCGTGTCCGAGATACACTGCGCGGTGATGCTACAATGTTCGGCAGTCGAGCTGACGTTGACGCGTAATGTGACTGGAACTTGCGGCAACTGTCACGTTTGCTCGCACTCACACCTTGGAATGAGTATCCTCAGGCAGGCTACAGAAAGGCGACACCGCACACGAGCTGGTTCCTCTCGAAGCGGCTGCCGCAGCGCGGGGATGCTTGCCGGGGCCTGACTCACGGGAAATAAAAGTTTTACTATTTGAAGCGGCTTTAATATCTGAAATTGATCTCACGCGGCAGCCCCGATCTAATATGCTATTTTATTGGTCCTATAAAATGCTCGGTTGAACATTAGTGTTGTAAGATTTCATATCGCAGACTCCAGACTCATATCTAGTGGAATAACAGGCCAATCTCGGAGTTAAACGTTATGTTGCTATTTTATTCGTCTCCGGAGAGGTCCGACTTGAATACTTATCAGTGTCGCATAGAGCTTGCACTGAGCGGAATCGCAAGCATGTAAGTATACTTTTCTAAACAAATGCCAATGGCCAATCATAGCGCTGTCATCATTCGATAGAGCCAATCAGTGGCTGTACTATAATCCCATGCCAGGTACACTCGTATGTCTACAAGTCATAATCAGTCGCAATCATTGAACAATGGAAATTCAAAACACAAGCATTGATTTTCTTACTCGTTATTTAGCATTCTTAAAATATAAATTCTGGTAACAACTCGAGGCAGACGTTTCAGAATACGGAGCTTTTTTGGCTTTGTTACTCGATTGGTTCGGAAAATGGTGAAGACAGTGACACCAACACTGACAAACTGACTGACTTTGAGTGGTGAGTAACAGTGCCTTTAGGCCAAGACAATCCAATTATTTCGTACACTTGTACGACTACTAGGGATCTGATGAGAGTGCGCGCGGCGGCGATAAACAACGCTCACCGAACTTATCGCTTGTTTTGCCAATTGTCCCGCGCGGGACTGCGACATGGTCCACCGACTGTACACTTTGTACAGCGAGGATTGGCAACTTGTCCAACTCAATCGTCTTGTATAATGCGGTTGGCCGAAACTTCTGGCAGGTACCACCCACCCCTTTTCTCAAAAATTTCCATTTCATTTGTCTTCTGAAAAATTAATTCTCTTCCACAACTTTTTAAGTGAGTAAGTACTTTACGAGTTAAGTATCTAATTCACAGAAAGAGATTTTAAAGTCGGTTAAAAGGATTACAAGTTATTTCCCTGGTTACAGAGTGGGTATCTGATTAACTTTGAAAGCCAATTACAACACTGTTTTTTGTGAGAATGAAACTCTATTTTTTCTCAGTTTTCCTCCTTGCCTACTTTTGGTTGTTGCTCCCAAAATATTACCTACAATAGGTAAAGACTAGGTATCTACTAGTAAAACTTCGGTGTCAGTTCGTTGGTCTGGTTTTCAATGAGCGAGACGCGCCCATTTTATTTTGCCTAGATGTAAGTGTAGGTTTTCAATAAAATAGTTTAATACGGAGGTTCGTAAGCTTGCAATTATTTCGCAAGTCAGTCTCACACTTGGCCGAATTTATTTCTCCATTAAATTCTGTTACCACAAGCTTTTTGTTTGAAAAGCGAATCTTTTACGGCTTCAACCCAAAACTATAAAATTACCTGAAGGATCGTAAAACGAGTTATGAGAGTTTTTGCGAAGCCGTTGCTGGGATCCGAGACCGCGTTATTTATTACTTTTGTACCTACCTAAGTACCTATACCTACCTACCTACCTATCTACTCAGATATTTAGTTGAATATTGATAAGTTTAAAAGCTTCGTTTTTTCCGCCCCAGGTGGAATCAGTATGATTTTAAATTAATTGTGAACCTTAGAACTCGCACAATAGAGTCCTAAACGTCTACATCAGCTGTCAGCGACTTCTCCAATAAATCAGACTCTACCGAAATTATTCTTAGCGTAAATCATAAAAAATGCCAGGAGCGGTCATCGCAGATAGTCGAGTACAGACCGCATCCATCACCCTTAACGTCGCCGACGGAGGGGGATGAACGGAACGACCCGATTCACGGGCTCTCTATCTTAATGAGCCGGAAACTGGTAATGCTCTTTGTTGCGGTCTGCGAGAATACCTCCCAACAGATAGAGTAACACGATAACTCGATTCGAAAAACGCATCGAACAGTTATGAACTTTGAGAGCACAAAATTGCAACACAGACAAACAAAAAAGCTGTGGATGGTCGACGACTTGTTCAAACTTCAAGAAGCGGATAAATAATTATGTTTAGTGCCGGATAGGACAGATAGAACCTTTTCAATTAACTAATAAAAGTTTAATCTGTCACCACGTTTCAAAAAGGGTTGTAACGTAGCTAGTCGCGGGTAGTTGTTCAACTACCCTCCAGGCGGCTCCTTGTGTGCCGGGGTAGTTTGGACGTTGCGGTCCAGAGCTAGCTCCACCTTCTACCACTAGGAACTAGGAACCAATGTAAGGTATGTGCAGGTGCAGTATGCCGTGGGTATATACTAATAGTCGATTTTAGTCGTCTAACTTTTTCTAGTCTGTCTTTTTCGGTCCGCAAAAATCTAAGCCTATCTTTTGAGGTACCTACCTATAGTAGTAAAGTATTAAGATCTATCTTTGATTGAAAACAAGGCGGCACTAAAGCTAACTATATGTAAATGCTATCCTTCTTTATCTAACTAGAAGTAGGTACTTAGGTACATTGAAGTATCTCAAGTAGGTACTATTGTAAAGTTTACATACATAGGCTAAATTATTGAATAAAGGTAATATCACCAACCCGCGTTAGATATTCAGCACTCGTTTTATTCCACAGATCCCAATAAGCTGTAATGATGAGCCACACTAACATAACACTAGCAGTAATTTCTGTTTCTCGTGTTTATTATCTGTACGCCGCGGCCGGGACGAGCGGAATACTAATCGGAGCCGCGGGCGAGGCGCTAGCGCGAGCCTTTTCTCAATTCTTCACGTTTCTTAATAATATCTACCTACAATTTCCCACGGATATATAAATTCACCATTTATTAGTTTACCTTGCCACCTCAAATATTTACACTAGCTGTGAGTCAGAAGATTCGAATTTAATAGATCTTGAAGACTTTCTCGTCTTTAATTTTACAAGGCACAATAGGTACTTTCGGTAGAAACACTACGGTTTACTAGTTTTACAGTAAGTATAAGACAAACAGAGTGTAGGTAATAACAGCTACACTTCTGCCAAGTAGGTGTAGTGTTTGTGTTAGACAACTAATACAATCCACGGTCTCGTGCACGCGAGTGAAGTAAGGCGGTGAGTCAGTCTTACGCAAGCCACGGGCGAGGTTGGACGTGTCGCTTGTACACACCGCTTGTTGTCGAGCCTGTGACGATCTAGGTACTAGGTGCTGCCTAAAGTACTACTTACTGGCCAGCGAGTAGGTAGGCACTACATGTGGCGACGAGGTAAAAAGGTAAGGTTATAAATAACTAAAAAAAAAAAAAAAAAAATGTTTATAAAATAGAGATATACCGATATGTTTAACGTAAACAAGATGTTGGTGTGTCAAAATAAAATGGCATTCGGTACTTAGCACGAAAATAAAAACTATTCAGTTTCATGCCGGTAGGCGTGCAAACCAGTTTTATTACCTAGTCTAGGTATTGTTGTTTACCGCTTGGCAGCACAGGCGCAGCTGGCCGAGAACGCGAGCGTAAGCTTGCATTACGCACCATTTTATTTAGATACCTACTTAGTTATCACCATCGACAACCGAGAACATGTAGGGAGGTAGTCTTGTTTTTCTTATTTTCAGTTTGTTTAGTTTAGTTATTGGTTACATACTACCTACCCACTTTCATTTTATTGTAGATTTTTTATGTGTGTTCAGTGTCGGATAAATGGATTTATCTATCTATCTATCTATGACGACAATTAATTACAAATGTAATTCAAACGTAATTTATTCAGAACTAGGTACATATAGGTTAAATTACAAGATAAAACGATGAGACAGCAAAAGTTATAAACTGTGTAGCTATCTCAATGGACAAAATAAAATGTCAGTGAATAGAATTACGTTATTTACAGGGTAAAAGAAGGACATGGTAGTTAAAAGTAATAATAAAAGTGGTACTTCTCTACCAAATTGGTTGAGTGCCTATTTGACTACCTACCTTACCTACTAGGTACTTACTCTGTTATCTTTTTTACGTAGTCAGTAAATTAAATATGACTGTAAGTAACTTATGTAGAAAAAGTTAAGTTAAGGTACCCACTAAACTGGGAACATTTGGTAAAGAATACCTCCATTAAATTGGGAACAGGTACCCACTAAACTGGGAACATTTGGTAAAGAATACCTCCATTAAATTGGGAACAGGTACCCACTAAACTGGGAACATTTGGTAAAGAATACCTCCATTAAATTGGAAACAGGTACTCACTAAACTGGGAACATTTGGTAAAGAATACCTCCATTAAATTGGGAACGTAACTTATGCTACCTACTAAACTGGGAAGATTGGTTGGTACAAAATGATACCTTCATTTAATTGAGAATTTGGCGTCGCGTGTAGGTACCCACTTAACTGGGAACATTGGTACTAATTAGCACCTCCATTTAATTGGAAATTTGCATAAAAAGCTCCGCAAATTGGAAAATGGCTAAACCACCCCCATTTAATTGGAAACGGTTCACTGTGAAATAGGAAATCCCTTTCTATTTACAGGTCACCCCAAAATACTTAAATCGTAGACCATGTTATGTCATGTTATGTTATGGGACTCCCGTTTCCGGATTTAGACTCAAAGATGGTCCATTATGCGTGGGGGATGTTCTGGCTAGGAGTGTAGTCAGCCTAACTCCTCCCAAAAGTACAGTAGCTTCCTGAGGGCTTCGCAGGCTTGGAAGAGTGACCTGGGGTTGCTTAGGATTTCTGTTCGTTGTATTGCTACGCCCTCGCATTCCAGGATTACGTGAGCAGCTGATTCTTCTTCGGTAAGACAGCCTCTGCAGAGTGGGCTGTCAGTGGCTACGATGTTGTAAAAGTGTTTGTTCCAGGGACAGTGTCCTGTCAGGGTCCCCACAATGATTTTGAGATTCAGTCTCTGCAGGCTTAGTAGACGGCGTGTTAGTTTTGGTGTGATGGCTGGAATTGCAGCTCTTGACTGTCTGCAGTCAGTCGTACGTGCTCAGCATGTGTTGTGTGGTTGTAGGGTTTTCAGACGCACCCAGGTGCGTAGCAGAGAGAACGGTAGAGGAAGGAAAGGAGCTGGCCCCTCGGATATTGTTTCCGATCCTCTTCTGGCTAACTCGTCTGCAGCGTCATTACCCAGTGATCCACTATGTCCCTGCATCTATTGTAGGATTAACCCATTTCTTAAGGCGATGCTCTCTTGGGCAAGGTGACTTTCGTGTATGAGTCTGGAGGTGCAGTTGTGGCTCTCCAAGGCTTTGAGTGTGGCTGTGCTATCTGAAAGAATCCACATGTTATAATCAGCGATTCCTCTCCTGTTGATTGCTGTTGCTGCTTCGGAAATGGCTGCACATTCACATTGGAAGATGGAACTGGGTGTGCCTAGTGTCATTGATATGTTAATGTTGAGATCTAGCGAGTGTACTCCGGCGCCTGTACCCTGTTTGGGTTTTGAGCCATCAGTGTAGACTCGTACTTCGCTGATTCCTGATTGATCTCTTTGGTCTTCATGCAACCTGTTATAGTAGAGCATGCCAGTCTCTGAAAGCGTTGCAGTTTGGTTATCACGGTCGTGAATTCGGTTCTGGTCGACCATACAACTGCTCCGTGTATAAGTGCTGGTCTTATTACGGTTGTATAGAGCCACCGGGTTATTTTGGCGAAAGACCCCATGTTTTTCCGAGCATTCTACCGCGTTGGAAGAATGTGGAGTTCGCGCGTTGGAGTTTGTGGTCAAGATGCTTGTTCCAAAGAAGTGCTATCCAGTATGACCCCTAGATACTCGACTTCGTTGATTAGCTTGAGATCAGCGTTGAAGAGCTTTGGTACTTTTAGGGTTCCCAGGCTTCTTTTGTGTGTGAACTTGATCAGTTCTGTTTTAGTGGGATTGACTGATAAGCTATGGTTAGTGCACCAGCTTTCAATTGTTTTAAACGCTGCTTGCACAGACAGGCTACAGAGTACGTTTTCGAAGCATCCAGTCGTGAGGATAGCAAGATCATCTGCATATCTCACTGTGAAGAGCCCGCGGCCGTCCAGTTTTCGGATGAGTTCGTCCACTACTATGTTCCATAGCAGGGGCGAGAGGACGCCGCCTTGTGGGCAGCCTCTCACCACTATGCCCCTCGTTGTGGTGTTTACTGTGAGTTGTATTGCTCTGTATTTAAGCATGTTGTTTGTCCATTCTGCTAGCGTAGGGTCGACACCGTATCTTGCTAGTGCAAGGTCTATGCTAGTGAAGGTTGTTTTGTCAAAGGCACCTTCTATATCTATGAAGGCCCCCAGAGTTGGTTGTTTTGTGGCTAAACCGTCTCCATTTCGAGAGACTACGCTATGGAGTGCGGAATCTGTTGATTTGCCTGGACTATAGGCGGGTTGTTGCGGATGTAGCGGTTGGCGTAGGAAAGTGTTACCCCTGATTTCCTGGTCACATATCCTCTCTAGGGTTTTGAAGAGGAACGATGGTAGAATAATAGGTTGGAAGGATTTCGCCATTGTGTAGTCGCTCCTACCAAGTTAGTAAGAATATAACCTTCACTCCCCTCCACTTCTGGGGTATGTAGCGATGGGCGATGCATCCTCTGAAGATGTTTACTAGGCGTTCGGCTAGTAATTCGCCACTCCACCTTAAAAGGCCCGGAAAGATTCCGTCTAGCCCTGGCGATTTGAAAAGAAGGAAGCTGTTGATGGCCCAAATTACCTTCTCTTTGTTGATCAGGTTTTGAGCGGTGGTCCAATCTTGACTACTGGTTGCTCGTTCGCTGTGTGCTTCCCATTCGAACGAGTCTGATATTAGACATCCCGGGAAGTGCGTTTCAAGTTCGCTGGTTTCATCGTCCGTCTTGGTGTACGTGTTACCAAGTATCCGATGGTACGCGCAAGTTCACTGGATAGTATGCCTTTTGTTTTGGCTGCCTGACTGGTGCTATCAATGTTTGTCTCCAGCATATCCTGTTGCCTGAGGCGTATTCGTTTTGAAGGTAGATTTGGTGGATTGGTATTTCTCCGAGTCCCTTGGTTGTTGAGTGTTCATTGATCTGTTGGAGAATTCCGTACTTTGCAACGTAGTCTTTGCAGTTCCGGGTTCTACTCCGGGTTCCAGGGACTAGTTTAGCGAACTTCGTTATATCAGTCTTGCGCGGGAGGCGCCTCGGACTCGGCAAAGGTAAGGTCACATTTAGATTAAAACGAATCTATCTATGATCCGAACACGATTTGTAGCATTGTAGCAAGTATCGAAGCGATGTAGAGTCTCGATGTAGTCTCAATGTAGAGTCGATATAGAGTCTCAATGTAGAGTCGATATAGAGTCTCAATGTAGAGTCGATGTAGAGTCTCAATGTAGAGTCGATGTAGAGTCTCAATGTAGAGTCGATGTAGAGTCTCAATGTAGAGTCGATGTAGAGTTTCAATGTAGAGTCGATGTAGAGTCTCAATGTAGAGTCGATGTAGAGTTTCAATGTAGAGTCGATGTAGAGTCAATGCAGAGTATCATGTAAAGTCTCGTTTAGTCTCTTGTAGAGTTTCAACGTAGAGTCAATGTAGAATTTCAATGTAGTCTTCATCGTTTTCTTCGTCATGGGAGTTGGATTGGAGTCGCAATGAGTACGACTTTAGTATGATGAAGCTTTGATCTATTATTGATGTGTTGATATAAAGAAAAAGTCTGTCCAACAGGGTTTCAAAAAAAAAAAAAAAAAGAAACAGTGAGCTTTGGACTATTATTGATGTGTTGATGTTAGAATCGCTTTTAGACAAGGCTACAAAGAACGTGCGTGAAGCCCTATTTAGACTTATATGTGCTGGTTCCTGATAGTTGATTTCTCAACTGCTTTGACATTCAAACCAGATGTTTCGGTTTGGGTTTAGATTTAGTTGCTAGTTGAAGGTTGAAGCTGTTTACTTCGAATGTACTCGATTGGTGAATATTTGCTGAACGGAAGCTGGTCAAATGATACTTGAGATGAGGATTGATTGAACGGTGTTGGTTGATCCAATTTAGCTTTGACTAGAGCTTGACCAAATGTGTACAACAGTTGCTATCACTTTAGTTTCATTGGTCGAGCTGTACTTAATACGGTAAACAGCAGTAGCGCAATAAAATAAATTTAATAAGATAGAGATGTAGTGTTTGTGTTAGACAACTAATACAATCCACGGTCTCGTGCACGCGAGTGAAGTAAGGCGGTGAGTCAGTCTTACGCAAGCCACGGGCGAGGTTGGACGTGTCGCTTGTACACACCGCTTGTTGTCGAGCCTGTGACGATCTAGGTACTAGGTGTTGCCTAAAGTACTACTTACTGGCCAGCGAGTAGGTAGGCACTACAGTAGGTATTTGTACTCTTATTTTACATGATAATAGCTGATTTCTTTTCGCGCTCACCATGAAAAGCAAAAATTTGTTCTCTTAAAATGGTAGGCTTAAAATAGCAACTATTTCAAGACCTGTACAAACTTATTAAAAAAGGCTTCGAAATACACATTATAAAAACATCTAGAATTCTAGAGCAGACAGTATCACGTCTAGATAACAGCATTCTTATGTTTGCTCTTTGCATTTAAACGGTTTCTTTTGAACAAAACAGAGAAATAATTCTGTAATGGACGTGCCGTGTAGGAGCCAATTTCATGCCATATTTATTTTCGCGTGCATTTTTATAGGTTCAGTTGATTTTGTTGGTGTTATTTATTTTCTAAATGATATTTTGGTTTCTTTTGTTGAGAACAATGGGTTAGTTTAGCTAGTGGAAAAAGGATGGCACACCAAAAAGTACCTGCCGCAAAGCACAAACAATATACTTAGCCTTTGTTATGTACTGAAAACAAAACATTTGTATTGTCTAGTCTAGAGGCTAGAATCTTGTTCGAAAATCTAAAAGGAGCGATATACCTCTGCTTCTTTTATTAATAGACAGCCAGGCGATCATTAGGTGTTTATTGCTATTCTTCTAACTAGCTTTGCCCTAGCTAGGTACTGGCAAAATGCTTCGCTAAATATAATTTGTGCCAAACGTGCCTACCTACCGTACTTAGGCAAGTATTTGTAGGTAGTAAGACGGCCTCTTAGCAGTTTAAATTATAGTAACACTTTGAACGCTCTCAAAGCACATTTCGCTAAGCCGCAGAATTATGTGCAAACTGATTTAAAATTCGCATAATTTATTACGTTGGTTCTTATTTAAGTTAGCTTAGTTCGAAATGAGCACGCCTTAGCTGCCGCCGTGAGCGCTTACCGTAAGCGTATACCCGGCGTGAGGGCTTGGTGGCACCGCCGCGCTGGCGGGCGGGCAAGGAATTGAAGGAAATTACACAGGATGTAAGAACAGAGGATTTGCTTATAGAACACAAAGCAATGACTCAGCAGTAAGAAAAGTTGCTCAATGTATGGGTCGTCCTGAAAAAATCTGAAAAGAAGTCCATAAGTGGACCTCAGACATACCAAATACAGCATTTACAATAATAACTAGGTAGCTATTAAAACTTTTAGGAGCCTCCCGCAGGATAAAGCCCTGCCAAACCCTTAGCTAAATAAAAAATACGCACTGAATTTATACCTAATCTCTACTGTTTTTGCAAGTCTATAAAATGAACTAAACAGTCCAGCTTGTTAGCCACTCGTCAATGTAATCTTTGCCTTGCAAAACTCGTCACTCGTTCCAGTAGCTAGCTAAGTGTAAACAGTGCCTTAGGCTCGTAATTATTATTTGCCCGAAACAAAGCCTATTTACGTAAGACCCGCGCAGCCTTATGTAAATTTATTTTCCGTGTTACGTCTTTATTAATTACAAATTATTACATTTAAATATCAACACTATGCCTCTTATGGTTCATGAGACATTTTGGGGTCGCACTAATTGATCGCATGGTTCAGCATTTTGCCGCTCAGAGGCGTGACTTGCGAGAGTAGGTAACCTTATCTTGGAAATAGGTAGATAGTTAGGTCGGAAGTCTTCGCTTAGCTCATATCTAATGCCTATATAAGAAACTTTAAAATAGAGTATTGTTCAAAGACGTCTTTTATATCGTACGTCTCATTAAAAAGACTCTTTCAATGCCAATGTTTCCTTTATAAGTTGTCAAAAGTCAAAGTCAAAGTCAAAATTTCTTTATTCAATAAAATCACATGGATCATTTAGAATTCATTCATTCATTTATTCAAACACCGTGAATGTCATCTCAGTTCAACCACGAACCCTCAATCCCAAGAAAGAGGGAGCAAGCGTCTACACGTGTCATTATCCGGCCGATAGAGTACTATGCAACACCTTCCTTGTACATGCCACAGCACACACGCCACTTTTAACCCTAAGACGGTCTTCCAAGGTTGAAACTCGAAAGTCGGGAGTAGAGATTGATATTGAATATGGGAATGTGGGATATATTGAGGCCGGGTCGCTTCGTCCGTTTGTCCGTATATCGGCTGTGACTGCCTAAGTATGCAGTTGCCTTCGTATTTTTCAATATGTCCCGATTCCCGCCCTGTTCCGATTGGGTTTTCGGGACTAAAATATGGATTTTTGTCATAGAGGGAATCATTTTGTGGAAAAGTTTCACCTAGTGGTTTCGGAACATAATTTGACGAAATGCGGGATCAAAATTGCGTATAATTTAGTAAATAGTTGTAATGTTTTTTTTTTCATTATTATGAAAATATTATATTGAAATATTAGTGTATTTGTACATTAAATAGTCTCCTGAAGATACCAGGAAAGCCTCATTGGTGCTTATCGTATCGAACGAGAGAGCTCTTAATATTAACGTATCTATTAATAGTGCATGAGAATTAGGCTCGTTGCCAGAAATGCATTTGCAAGAGCTTCGAAAAGAGCTTAGTTGAAAATCCCCTTTATTCAACTTTACAATAATATTTTGAATACCTATTAAATTAGTAATTGATTTTGGCTTAACAAAAATAAGAATGAGAAAAAATCTTTAGATGCAAGGCCGGACTACACGCCCCTTTTTGCCCTCAAAATGAAGAACATTTTGTAACGAGAATACGATACGGATTTTTTAGTTTCTTCGACTAATTTTCAATTTCTATTCAAATGAAGTCTAGCGGTGGAGATCGAATGCTACTGCGATATCTACGAAGCCTAGAAACGAAGCTAGTGTAATCATCCCCTATCCTTTTTCTATCCCGAAGACAGCGGAGGGTAGGGTGTCAGGCTAATGAGACCGACTGTAATCATTGTTCGCCGTAGTGTGGCCGGTTTGTTAGATGTGTGCCTCGAACGCATTCATGACCGTAGCTTTATATTACCTTTGTGAACCGTTCTACTACTTTAGGTAGGTACATTGCACTAAAAGCTGACAGAAATCTAGTAATTCACTCTACTTTTACTTCAATAAGTCTGAAAATACTGAACAATTATAGTAGATCTAAATCTAGATTTAACCGCTAAATCGTCTTTCACCATAGTCGTTTCAATTTTTGCATTCTTTTCATTGTATTTGTAATTCGTTCTTTGTTTCCAAAAGATTTTGTGAGACAAAATGAACAGAACATGGCGCAATGGTGCTAAAGTGTTTAGACGCTATTACGATGAAAAAGTTCAACTAGTTTCTTTGATCTTTGATGAATAGTAAGTATACCTAGCTAAATTATCTATTTATAGTTCCAACTAAATCATGTAAATTGACTGCCATTGAATGCCTTTGACTGTGCTCTGAGACACCCTCAATCAAAAACCCATTTCCATGACATCTAAGAGAGTTACCTACTCACCGTGTTTGAGGATTACACAGTCGTCAGCCCATTTTTCATTTAATTTTTCTTTCAAAAGACAGGGTTAGGTAATGAAATTGTCAGTCAGGAAGCTTGTCAAAGAGCGCTGATTATTCTAAGCCGCACCACAGTTTGTTATGTTATACGTCAGTTAGGGCTCCCAATTTTGGTCCGCGCCTGCGGCACGAAATAAGGCTTCAGCCCCATATTTACCAATGTTACCAGTGACACTCCATACAAGCAAGACCCTAGAGTCTAACCACGCTTAGCCTGCAATAGAATAAATGGCCAATCTAAAACGATTTCGATAGTCTATCAACTTCACATGTCATCTTCAAAGTCAAAGATCTTTTATTCAGTAAAATCACAAGGATATAAAATCGTTCTCTAAACTAGGTGATTTTAGGTGCCAGTTTCTCGCAACCAGTGTGGCATTCCCGTTCGAAGAAAGACTATCCCGAAAAGATGCAAGCAAGCATGCTTAGAAATAGGGTTGAAGTTAGCGCAGCTCATAATAGGTAGTGTTGAATTTCCAGTACCTACGCAATATGAAAAGAAATTGTTGCTAAAACATTACTATTCAAATTCAATGAATAAAAGCGAGGTTCTTGTGCGTAACTTGTTTGCAGATAATATTGAGATTGACTTAATATTTACCTAATGTAGGTAATACCTTATTTTCCAAATTTCAGGAAATAAAAGCTAATACGCTATTGCGTAATTATTTTGTTAAGTATATTCGAAGTAACTTGGCATAATCTTACATTAATTGGAAAGGGGATAATTAGGAGCTATGAAAGTGATGTTATACTAGGGGGAGCCTGTGCCCAGCGGTGCCAAAGTATAAGTTAATAACACGTTGGTTCTGCAACGTTCAGTGCATTAATGTGTTACCACTGGTAGCTAAAACAATTAGTCTCAGGCCACGAAAAAATTCATACGTGATATTATGTGTTTTGAATGACATAAGTGTTGGGTATAAGCAACCAGGGGACACATATTATACATCATGTTGTACTATTTATAACAATTTTCAGTAGCTACAGAACTTGTCTAAAACACGATAAAGTAACAAAAATAACTTGACAAGTTTCTTACCACTCAAGGTTTCAAAATTAACTACATTTTTGGTGCTAATTGGTTAAGTCTGAAGCTGGCGAGTGTTTTAATTAAACTAACACGTTTCCAGATCGTAGACGGTCTACGCCGTAGCGGTGTCTACGACAGGCGTAGCGGCGCTACGAAAACGAGTAGTAATTAGCACAATTTCTTGGTAAGACGTTAGTGTTGTTTTCATTTTGAACAGTTTACATACATTTGGAAAGGACTTATTTATTAATATCTTTAATTAAATTTTATTGTCACACCATTTTTGCAAAAACTTAGCGTTAAATTTTATTTTTTGTTTTCGTCTACTTCACATGACAATAACAATATAACTGCTTCCTAATTTCAATCCACTTCATCCCATCTCTATCCAATTTAACTTAGATCCCTGGATTAATAACCTAGGGTATATAAAAAGCGGTAATTTTGTAAATAAGTCTGTACGCCACAACGCTTCTCATTTTATGTAACAGACTGTAGCTTAGGCAGTGTTTACTTCCGTTTTCTAGTCTAGACTAGTTTCTAAGAATGCGCGGGGGATTTCTAGATCCAGCTGTTTAGGGTTGTTCCACCCCCATGTTTTTTACACAGTATAGGTAGGTAAGCTTTTGACCACCATCTCACCTGATGTTACGTGGTGATGCGTTAGGTATAGTAAAACCTCTCGTTCACTCTAAATGAGTTTAGTAATTAGGTACAATTATTTTAGCTATTCAAATAATCTAGCAATTAAAACCTGAATTTGCTTTTAATCTGTTGTTTAGGACAAACAAACACAATTGTGTACTGTTTTATATACAGGTCAATGAGTTGTTGAATTCGCGTACAATGATTGCATAAAATATGTTTTAATTTAAATAAATAATGCAATTTATTTATATTATTTGGTTATAATGTGCTAATTAGAGTTTTGTGTCATCACATGATAAAAATGTGTTCAAATTAGAAGTCAAAGTAAAAAAAAGGGTTTATTCAATAAAATCACAAGAATCATTTAGGATCATCTTATATAAGTAGGTGATTCTAGGTGCCAGTTCCACGCGAGGTAGCCTGTTGATTAGTAGTAAGTACTCCGTTTCTTCTAGTTGATAGATCTTCTTAGATCTATCATAAAAGTCAGACGCACGTCCACATTTCACGAGAAAATGCAGATACAAATCATTAAATTCTAAATGATCCTTGTGATTTTATTGAATAAAGAAATTTTGACTTTGACTTTGACTTTACCAGTCTAACAAATTACTCAATCGATTTAAATGCATAAACATGGTTGTCGAATTTACACTCTTTTCAAGTCTGTAAAAAAGCTTTTGGGGAGTCCGACCTACATCCAAAAGGTGAAAATGTAGCATTTCTCGCATGCTTATTAAAAGACAACGTTGAAGTGTTGTATTCAGCGTCATAATTAGTGCACATCATTACGGGCTGCGGCGCACGCGCTATTCACGACGCCTCACGCTGAAGTGAGCGCGCGCCTTTACACCTGCTCAAAGTGCTCAAAGGCCTCTCATGTCGTGTGCGAATTAAAATATTTCCACGCGTCAGCTTTATATGTGGAATTTTTGAAGTGGCTGGTCAACCTCGAGGTTTTAGGGGTCCGTTTCAACATTTTTGAATATCGTCAAAAAATTAAACTTAAATGTAGACGTAGAATATATTTACAATCATCGAACGTAAAATTAGTCTGAACTGTCGTACTCAGAAACGTACGCACTCTGTTACCAAAAGAGTAATGACGTCACTGCTTTATAATAGGCACTTATGTTCAAGTGACTTCACTGAGTGCGGCAGTAAACTGTCTAAACTAAAGCGAACTTCAGTGTCTATTCACTAATTTTCAATCAATTCCCAGTTTGTATGAATAGTTAACAGTATCAGATGTCCGAATCTCTTTGTTAGCGAGACTTCCTCGGGGACTCTCATCTCTACTACAATAATAAACCATTTAGCTCACTAAGCAAAAATCAGTCTTGTTGTCGTGGTAACTTGGCTCAAACTCGCGTTGCTGGAAGTCTCGAAATGCAGTAATGTGCACTGAAACCGCTAGATGGCGCCGGGATCGGATGCAATTACCTACTGTCGTGATTAGTAATCTGGGGTTTTCTTTGAGGAAATATAACGAGATTTGCTACTTATGTAGGTACCTCGGTAGGAAAAGTAAATTATTTCCTGACCCTTGTCAGTCTTACAGAGGGTAGTTTGAAAAAATTAAATAAGCAATAGTTATTTTCACATTTCATCGACACGTTACTTTTACGATATCGTGGGGAGCTAATCACACACATTTAGTGTAGCTAGATCATTACATATATATTGAGTATATTCTCAATCATAGACAAACATACTACGTAGAAGCTTTTGCAAGCACCAACCAACATCCGTTGCATTCATTAAAATTCAGTTATCCGTTGTACATCGGTGAGTCAGCCGTATCGAGCGGCTCTGAATCCGGGGTGGTCAGATTTAGATTACCTATTCAGTGCATCGGGAACCTCGTTAGCAAGAAATGAGATAAATGACCAAACACACGCACTTTCAGAAACAGAACTAATGCGTATATAGGGAGGGACATGTTTCTACTTAAATAGGTACATAATTTTGTCACAATCCCATGAAAATTTACCTAAAAAAAGAGACCATTCTAGCACTCCTCGGGTTAAAACGGCGAACAATAAAGAAAGCACCGCAACGGATTTCATAAAAACCGTAAAGAGAAACAATTGCGGCAACGTGAAGCCCGAACCGCACTGACCTGCCACTGCATAATAGATTCTACTGCAACAGATTAGAGTTTTAAATAAATGAGGATGAACTAAGCCGTGGGTTCGGAAGACATTATCCGCTGCAGTGCAGACTGGCGATGCAATTGTTTCTTCTGAATTAAGGAGCCAGATGTAAAAGGATTTATTGAGGTGTTTAAGCTGATGAAAAGTTGCTTTTTTATGCGCAGCTTGGTTTAAAGGAAGCGGTTGAAACGTGGAATGTTTATCTTTGTGCATCAATGTGGCGACTGGCAACGACTCTATGATACTGTGGCCGGGATAATATTGACGACAGGAAATCCACACATGCGCCAACGATAATCATAATGCTTTTCAAAAAACTATATATTTTGAGACTCTATAGTTAAAGACTAGACTTTCGATTATAACTCGTCATAAAACCAATCTGACAAATGAATGAGAAAATGTTAAAGTTGGTCGTGTTCTTAAAATGGCTCAAACCAATAAACCGAAGAGCCCATAAAACTTACAATAGTGATAGATATCACTGACAGAATCAAATCGTCGTCCGCCATTACTGTAATCGAAACGTACAATTTGTGCTCTGTGTAGAAATTGTTCATATCTTTATATTTTATCTTACGAATCAGAAAAACTATTACGTACCGTATGCGACTGCAAATAATGGTTATATTCGCGTGTGTGAAGTTGCAAAAGAAGTTGCGTGGGTATCGATAATCGAGAAAGTATGTCGGATTTTGATTCATGCCTGAATCCGACGCGTGAACAATGCGGGCAAAGTCGCGGTATTTATGCTAACGTGTCTTGTTTATTGTTCTTTTGTTTTAGTTTTAGTGTTTTAGTCCTGCCATTGTGTAAGTGCTTGTCGAATAGGGTTGTTTAGATAATAAATCTAATAACCAATGACTGTGGAAAATTGGAAAATCATTGTATCAAACAGATATATTATAGTATTGATGGGATTGTGGTGTATTTCATAGTGTAGGCTTTGTCACGTTTTACTGGGTAGTTGGAAAATCATTGTATTAAACTATAGATTGTATTGCATAAACAATTCTGAACTCAATATAAGGCGGAAGCAGATAGCTAGCTTGAGGTAGAGGCATTGTGTGCGGGTTGAAGATAGATTTCACGCCGTGACCAGGTCACACACGTGGCCCTCCTTAGAGATTCTAATCTCTCACACTCGTATCTGTACTTAGAAAAGCTCACTCAATCAAAATATGCGTTCTCAAGTTAGCTTCCAGCTCTACCTAGGACTTACATAATTTCAGTTCGATTTAACTCGAAAATTCTATGAACTAAGGCGTAGTTTTTCCTTGTTACCTACTACTATTTTTGGTTAAAAATTCTAAATAAGTTGATGGTACCTTTGGAGAGCACATTAGGGTCAGCCTGCACATAAATGTTAGGCTTTATCTATCGGTTTCGAAGTTCGAAGTTCGCCGTTATTCATGATAAGGATTTTGGCAATAGATTTTAGATTTGTTCCCACGACCCTCCGTGACCTAGAATAAAACGAAGGCTAATTTTTATCTCAAAGAAACGTAATCTAGTGAAGATGCGCTCCTAAGCAACTGTAGGCGTGATTCTCATTATTTCTGAGGAAATCTTGTTCGTAATCCGGATTACGGCGCGACCCGACGGGTCTTTTTACGAATAATTCGCATTTTTGCTCAACACTTTACATAAAAAGGTTCTTGTTTACGGGAGATTTTATTTATTTAGCTCAAGCTTTGTATACTTAATAATCTTTATCCCACTTTAAAAAACCCGGCACACAGTCAGAATTGAAACTGTTTAGCTGTTACTTCTAACATAACTAGGCACTCTGCGCCGTAGTACAACATAACTCACAAGTCGCCCATCAGCCAGCACATATAATATGATACACTACAGCCCATCACAATTCCATCCATAGATTTACAAGCTTTTAGAGCCTCGCATCGAACGCCACAAATCAACTCATGCCTAAACAGGCTGACATCCATTTCCAGTATTTATCGTGGTCTGTGGCAAGCAAGATGAATCACGTGGCCGGGCTCTAGCCTATGAATATTGCTGGTACAGTCCTCTGACAAATGTGTTGCCGTAACTGGAAGGAGAGTGGGCGATTTCTTAAGGCGGTCCTCTATAAAACATCTTACTGTCGGGGCGTTTAACAATGTATCTGTCATCTTTGGTTAAAATTACTTCTTTTTTAGAGGATTTTGTAGACACAAACATTAAAAAGTAGGCCATGGCTTATGAGATATTCGGAAGATTTCGGAAGAACATCTCAGAATTTAAGAGAATGTAAAATCTAGAAGTTCTGAGACCTTTGGAGTAAGTAGGTACCTATTTTTGTAAAACGTCCAAGCTACAGTTTTTTTTGGATTGATTTGGGTGTAATATCGACTTGTCTTATTGAGCAGCCCGGGCTATGTTTAGCTCAGCATCCTCCCAAAGGCCATATCATAACAGGTTTTCGGCTGCCAAAAGACCTGTAGATGCTTAGTTTGTAGTTGGGATTATTCTTTGACGATGTATTAGTCTGCAGCCCTCTCTCCCTCAGCCCTCTACTGTCCTCTGCTGTGAGCCGTAATTTTCATTTATACTCTAAATACATTTTTGTTAAAACCGAGTCTATATGTTAACTAAACAAAGAAATGAGGTAGGTGCACAAGTAATTTCTTTTTCAACACCAAAGTGTAATAATAATTACAAACTCTACATGACGACGGTTCACCCTCTTTCACAGCACCTTCCGCTACTTGGCGTGAAATTCCTCGGTACGGCGCTACTCGGCGCGATTGAAAGACAAATAAGATTAAATTCGAAACAGATTGTAAATGACGACAGGGTTAGGTATGCGGGCTGTTGGAAATCTTTCATGGTTCTATTCAGTTCTATTCGACAGTTTTACCAATCTCTCTCTTTACTAAAATAATGAGGTAAACTCGTTATTTTTATTCCTAAAACTTATATTGTGACTGCAGAGGGTAAGGTTTATTTTCTACACATTTTTTAGTTTGCATGAAATAACTGACACAACTGAACTGAACTCCCTAAAAAGCCCATTGTCAATGAAATTATCTTTTCATCAGTTCAGTTTTAAATCGGATCAGTGCCTTGCCATCCTGCTGACGATAAGGGCACTTACAGATGACACGGTTGAAACCGGACAGCTGCACTGCACAGGCCATCAGTACTTACAGAAGTCAGTGTGCCGTCGCCGTCGGACGGTTTTCTCTAATAGAAACTATGCGGCTCGACAGTTAGTTCAATGGTACTTACAGCTCGCCTCAAATGTACATCTATTTACCTAATATCTTAAAAAATAGAAAAATAAACCGTCACTTTCCGTGCGCTGCGAGACCCGTATTGCTTTCATGCGGCAGTTTTCATCATTAATTTCGTGATGTCATCAGTGGTTTTTGTCCAAATGTATTATTGTGTTGTGACTCACACCTGACGTACCTACTTACCTTATATTATCAGATTTTGCCTAATCCAGTTTAATATCGTACCCTTTTTTGAATTATTTTAGAAGTATTTCAGTACTTATAGCATACATTTTTTAAAACCGGCATGCCAATACTTGGGAGAGAAATGTAAAACTTGTGTCATGTGAAACATTTCGTTCCCAACTTTGTGATAAAAACGAAATAATAAAGTACAATGTTCTCGCAGTTTAGCCGCAACACGACGTACAAAATGCTCACGTCTTGCTAATTAGCAAGAACCCGGAGAGTAGTCATTTGTCACTTCCATGAACACGACGTCACGCCGGAACGTAATGTTACATGACATCAAATTATCTCAAAAAGGACGATGAAACCGATGGAAAATTTGCCTTGATTACTCGGAAATGCCTCCTTTGTTCGTTTTAAATCTGAAACCAATACCGTTGAAATGAAACCCTCGTTTTTATCGTGTTTAAAAACTTTCGTAATTGCGCGTGCTGAATGAATATAAAATCATTGTTTCACCACAGATAATATATAATACTAGTAGTTTCACTCGGAGTTCTTTGATCAACTAAAATGGCGCTATCCGACGACTGAGTCAAAATTGTAATTATCCATATTAATTTTGCAATTCCGATTATTTTATTAATAGGTAAGAGATCCAAAAAACCGCGTTTGCATAATTATTATAAAATCATGATAAAAATTGTATTTTACCATAAAGGCCACTTTAGTAGTTCTTACGTTAGCGAGAGTTCTTTCTCTTATTGAATTCCGTGAACGATGACAGCTCTTCTCGTCTGTAAGCCCCTTATGTACTACTTTATGACAGTGTAAAGGCAATTTATCAGAGATGGGGAGAAGTGAGGGCGACCTTTGTGTTGATGAAATTATAATTAAAAGATAGTGTTGGAAGATAACAATGCGAGTATACGTAGCGTGGGAAACATGCAGAATATCTGACACAAAAAAGACAATAGTTTCGCAAAAGGAAATGACATACAGTTTATGAAGGGGTGGCGAACAAAACTTACACAATAACATAAATTAAAATGAGCAACTCATGGACATGTTTATCAAAACAGGCATTTTTTGCTGAATCACAAGTTCATCTAAGTCCAAAACAAAACAAGATAAGTCCATATAATTTTAATCACTAAAAACCAAATGAGCACCACACGCGTAACATTAAAATAAAATAATTCCCTTTCCCAATGAACTCCGAAAGCCAAACATGATGAGGATCCCACATTGTTCCGATTCGTAACCACATTTCCCACACAAAAAGGTAAACGCCTTTTATTATTAAAGGAAGCAACTCATTCGCTACGTATGTATGTATTTAATCCCTATTCGATGTGTTGGTACATATTTGATGATCGAGGATTACCAGAGGATTTCTTTCCACCCGAGTTCGGGTAATGAAACCAGGGCGATGAATACTTGAATAACCTGTTTTATTACAAAGGCTTTTTGTATTCAACTTGTATGAAGCACCAAGAACTATGTACACTTATGTGTACATGTATAGTTTCAAATTCAAAAAAAGAAGAAGAAGAAGTGGTTGGATTGTGTGAAAGATGACATGAATGTGAGAGGAGAGAGTGGAAGAAGAAGACACGTTGTGCCGACCCCACCTAGAGTGGGAGAAGAGCAGGGGAATGATGATGTATAGTTTCAAATTCAGGAGATTATGGTACAAATCTTGAGTCGTGAGCCATGAGCTTTGGTCGCAAATAACCTGGTGTGAGACGATCCTAAATGTTCTTATTCGTCCAAGTAAATGATCCTTGTGAATTTACTGAATCAAATGTAATCGATTTTGACATAGCCTTAGCCTTAAAAAGTAGACCAACCTAACTTACTAAGCGGAATAAATTACACAAACTTCAATCAGAACCATTGTGGACTTCATGCAGGTCTGTCTATATTTAGAAGGCTTTATTTGGAAATGATAATGCGAGTCCAGAGGAAATCATCATCATCATATTTTGTTACCAGTAAGTGTTAGTCGCGTCCTGGTTAGCATCTTGTCTATTCCAGGCCATGAACATTATCTACCTCTATACTAAGTCTCGTTTGCATTAGAGTAGTCGCCACGGTGGACCTAATTGAGCCACTTTCTAAAATTCATAGCTGGCTATATTTTGATTTATCACATTTAAAACTAAGTTTATAAACCTATTTTCATGAAAGATTTAGTTTGAAACTTAGCCTTAGATTTCTATAGAAGGTACCTAGAGTTGATAAGGATAAAATATTTCAAAAGAGGCTAGACTCGCTGGCACATTTAATACTATTATCGGTACCGTGGGCGACAGGTACTCTACCTTAGAAATAGGCGGCCTATTTTTCATCATAAAAAGGCTGAAGAAATGTGAAAGTGTCTCACTCAGTGCGTGCGACATTGCGGCCGCGGCGGTAGCTACGTGCTAACCCCATTAGTCAAGGCTCTAGCCTATCAAATATAGCCTAATGCGTAGCACTCGTTTTTAGTTCTAAAGAAGAGCTCCACTATTATTCTACTAGGAGATTTACTTAAAATAAGTCAATCATAAAAGTTGAGTAGATAGTAGTAGGGCTATTATGGAAATCAATGAACTAATGTACCCGGTGGACTTGTCTCTTGTGCCGTGGTGTTGCAAGTGTAGGCACATCAGCTCACAGAGTTTATTAATAACAAGGCAGATGCTTTTTACATCGATTCTATTATTTTATTTGATGCCCAGCAGTGGGTTAATACGACCTCCCTATCATGATGATGAATAAAAAAAATATTTAAATCTTTTTGTCGTTTATTTTCATTCAACTTTTAAGTTGGTTAAGTTCATTTACTATAATTATTAATATTCATTTTTAACCAAACTAAAAATATCAGTCGTGGATAAGTTTAGTTTCCAAAGCCCGGTCTGCACGACCGGCGATGATTAATGTACCCTGTGAAAGCGTCATTATCTCGTCAGCGCGTTCGCACCTTACGCATTTTATTTATTTACTTATACTTATTTTTTTACATATTTACCGACATGTGCTATCGACGAGAGACAAATCAGGACATGCTCTGTTTGCGCACGTAGGTACACTCCGCTTTCCTGTTTACCGACATGAAATTCACCTTGAAATATTGATGGGGATATAAATCTGCTAGTAGTGTTTTATGAAGAAAGCGTGGGTAAAAATCGTCTTAAAATAATGGGACCAAAACATGGATGGGGTATTGCAACGACATAAAAATCCTTGGCCTCTGACCACTGGTTTGCCATCTTAGTACATGTATATAAGATGAAAAGAGAATTTATGACATTGTGATTCGGTTTGAAGAAGTTTTGAAAAATAAAATGCATAGAGGAAATTCCTCTATCCAAACCCATTCCTAAAGTTAGCTTGAAACTTGATTACTCTCCGTTGGCGGGCGCATCCCGGGGCGTGCGCTAGTTATGTGCATAAATATTAGTTCTCGTCGCGGCCCACGGCGTAATTAGCAAACAGATGGAAATCGGGACATTCATGACGCGACTAACAGTAATCCACTTCTAACAGGACAAATTGTCGCATTTTGAAAGTCCTATAAAAGATTTTCTAGATTTTCATACTCCAGCGGGGTTAAATCATTTTAATTTGTCAATAAGTAATTCTATAAACTCACAATTACTTACTAAATAATTCGCTATCCGTCCGTCTAATAGCTGAACTGATGGATAAAACTCCAGCTAATGGCTATTTCATGAAATATTCACAGGCATTAGAAGGGATCGCTGAGCCTAATCTTGTCAATCGTTCAATTCAAGCCTTTCGTAATAAACCTAGTCAATATAACTTATTTCTCCTTCTTTCGTAAAACGGGCAGTGAAACATCGCTTCAAAATTCTGTTGGACTTAATTGGTTACGATTTTTTTTTCCTTAACCTATCTCGTCCCACTGCTGGGCAAAGATCTCCCTCAAAGACTTCCAATATTCTCTCTCCTGGGCCTCCTCCCTCCATCTCCTTTCAAAGGCGTTTATTATCCTACTAATATTATACAAAGTTTAGATGTTTGTGTTTCAATCACGCTGCAACCACTGGTTCAATTTCCGAAACTTGGAATATACTTGTAGTTCGTAACCTAGGTTTCTTTTTATCACGACAAAATAAACCACAACCTATCGTACTTCAGTTAAGAATAAGAACTCCGTGTCTAATATGCAATTTCCTTGTGGTGTACAATAAACAGTTACCGTTGTTTATCTATCTAAACGGGACGCGGACGAATTCGCGGGTGAAAGCTATATATGAATCATAGACAAATAAAAAAAATCGATGATATGAATAAAGCCTAAATTGCCTTCAGTAAGAAATTATCCTTCCCTTCAGTTGAAAGGTTCGTCGTTATTTTATTCAGTAAATGTCAATTTATTAGTACCTATTCAAACTATAAGTTAGGTCTCTGAAATTCTAAATTTCTAAAATCTCTGATCTAAATGAGTTCACTTGATAATGGCGTCACCACCACTATCACAAATCACAAAGGTCAATCTCGTAAAACCAAAACATAACACTCACACTCATATCATCGGGTAAGAAGCGTGTCGCATATCTTGTAACTTTGTGTAAAGTCGCAGTATTCTATCAGCACATGAATGGCATGCCGCAGTTCAAGAAGTGCGGTTTTGTGTCGAGAGCGTCTTTCGATGCAGCGTTTGATGCGGCGGCGCCGCCCTCTAATAAAGCAGGATTAATTATCGCAACAAAATATTAATTAGGATACCGTCTGGCAATCTCATTTTGTAATTTTGCGGTACCTTCAAGATTGTTGTTTTAAAAACGGTTTCTGGTTTTTTTACAGCTAGAAGGCAAAGCACTCTATCGAGTTTTCTTTCAACTAAGCCTTAACCTTCCTTACGATTACAGAAAACACTGATATTAGTGAATAAAAAAGTATTCAAACTTTAAATCTCTTCGAAATACTAGCTTCTCTATTCAAATTCACGCCTCTCAGCAACCACCCCTGGCCTGGCCGCTGCAGCTGGTGCCCCACTGGCGTGTCTTCAGCGGCTGCCATCTGCGCCAGCAGCATCCGCCGCGGTCGTGGAGACAGGTTGCAGGAGCTGCCGTGAACCAGCAGGTACGAGAAGATGACCACGTCACCGCGGGCTGCGACTACAGGCGTGGCGCTGCTGAGGGGGAACTTGGACTGAAAAAAAAGGCATAGCCTCATTTCAGTGGTTTCTTTTTCATTATTGGTAGGTACCTATACCTACACAACATGATGTGAGATTACATAAATGTAAATCGGAGATCGCATAAGAGAGACATTGTAGGAGTTTAGTAAACCCATTTGAGGCCCTGGAGGTAGCATATGCCCTACCTTCCTGTCATATTCGGTGGAGACAGGAGATAGCTCAAAAATAAGAATACTATAAGAATACATTATAAGGTTATCTAACCTGATCCACATAGTGAAAACTCCCTTCTCTAGCACCAAAGTCCTCTAGAGGTCCCAGCTTGTGTGACCCCGGGTACACAAACAGTCCGCCGTTTTCAGGGTTCGCTGCGTCCAAGTGTAGGAACGCTGCTACCATTGAGTCTTTTTCATACGGAAAGTAGTGATAATCCTGTAACAGAAAAACTGTTTAATCATAAACCTGAGCAATTCCAGGGCAATTCAATGATAATACAGAGCATTTTTATACGACTCTGAAGACCAGAGGCTGGTGGTAGCTAATTAAAATAGCAGATTCTAGTTATGTACAGCACACTCTGATGAAATCCTTACTGGCAGTATTTCATCTAGACCCCGATAATTGAAAACAGAAGTGATAAAACACCTGATGCATAGGATAAGCAGCTCCGTTGTCTGGAGGTTTCAAATGAGCCTTCATGTGATGCAGCACAATGTTCTCCGTCTCCATGATATCCTCCAGAGCGTCCAGAAGGTTCTTGTTGTAGAGGAACCTTGAGAAGATTGCATGATGGAACTGAAGGTTGTGGATGCCTTTCACCTGGAAACAACAATATAGATTATATTTGATAGTCAGGTGCGGTTTCAAAATAACTCTGAGGGCATAGATTTTTAACAACATGAAGATGGTATAAGAGCTGGGGAAGTCTGCACTACAGATTCCTATCAAAGAGCATGGGAGAAAAGTGGCCCTTGATGCTGCACACCTTAATAAAATGGATGCAAAGACCTGTGTTTTTGTAAAGTTTTAGTGTAATCGACCTAACGAATATTCATAGACCAATCAAAACAATACTCACAGTGAACTCGCTGTTACTCCGGCGATCATTCTCATCGCTCCCAACCCAGGAGCTCTCCATCTTCTCTTGGTTTTTTCTCGCAAAGAGCTTGTCGTACTCCTCAGACATCGCGTCCAACTCCTCGAGAGGAATCAGGTTTTTCAGCACTATGTATCCATTGTCTTTGTAGAATTTTGTTTGGTCTTTTGTTAAACAACCCATTTCTCTGATGTAGGTACACAAGGTCTTGTATAAAAGTTATATGATTATGAATAAATTCCTTTGAATAAATCTGATATTTCTGATCTACACTACTAAAAGACGAGTTATGATAAGTAAACTGAATTTCAAAATAGCGGTCGCAGTGGTATTTATAAAAAATGTTATACCTAAGTACTTTCGTCACAGATTATAAAGTCAAAGTTCAAGTTTACATGATAAAAAGTGTTATTAAATAACACATTGCACTCTAATTATAGATTTTATCTAGTAACCTACTTAAGACTCGTACTTGTATGCTCAAAAAACTCCGTCCCTTTTTTAACACTTCTCAATAAAATCTGACAAAAACCCTATTACCAGTTTAATGAAAATCGACGCATGAGTCTGCATTTTTTTGTGCGCATACGAGCCTAAAATCTATTTCATTGATTAAGAACAATCAATGGAAAGAAATGGGGGAGACCTTTGCCCAGCAGCGGGACAGTATAGGTTAAGAAAAAAAAAACAATCTTAATTAGCGATATTTGCATCTAATGTTTTGCATTTCATAGAGGTTCTGTGAGTTCAACCCCTCACTAACCTCGCATGGTATTGATTCCTATGTAATTAGAATATGATACCAGATTGAGCTCAAAGAGACGCTATGTGTCGTAACTAAGTTTAGTAAAGTTGTTAAAACAAGTAGTTGTGGGACTCATGAAAGTGAAGTACATATAGGCTCCCCATTTCGTTATGATTTAACAATGTTGAGTAATAACGGAAAAGTATGCAATTGCTTAATTACTATAGCACTAACAAAATAGGCATATTACTGAAGGAGAAGAACCCATTTATCGCGCCTTCCTCCCCATAGCGCTCGTCATTAGCTGACAATGGAACACACATGTTGGCATTGGTCTGTTATCGCGGTGATGGATACCATCACTTGTTATCACAATAGAATGTGTTATTGCCCTTCATAATGCACGTTTAGGAAATTTATTTGACTGGTCTTGGAATTATTACATCTCGGAAACATTTTCTTTCGTGTAAATGTTGATGAATACAAAATTACCTTCACAACTAAAATGAACGGTATTGTGTGTAAGGTTTTCGAGTGGTAAAAACCCTAATTTACTTACTTCTTATTGGAAAAAGCATCTGACCAAACGAGGAAGACTAACATATGAGATACTTGGCAATCAGTGGTGGATCTAGGATTTCGGTTAAGGAAGAGCTTGACCTAGGATTTTGGTTTGGGAGAAAGTCTATCCTGGATCCGCTAAGTGTTCATATTTTATGTATAGGTACTTATTGTTTACCATATCATTTGTCGGAAAACTGTTCTCATCATTTCCCTGCCCTTATCCCGCGCTAGGCGGGGTCGGCACAACATGTCTTCTTCTTCCACTCGCTTCTATCATTCGTCAACTCAGAATCTACTCCTCTCACATTCATATCCTCTTTCACACAATCCAACCACTTCTTCTTCGGCCTTCCTCTACCTGCGTACCCAGTCACCCTCATATTCATAACTTTTTTCGTGATATGACTTTCATCCCTCCTCATTACGTGTCCATACCATGCTAATCTAGCACTCTTCACCTTTTCAACAACAGGCGCCACTTTCAAACTTCCCCTGATATACTCATTCCTTATCTTATCTAACCTCGTCACCCCACACATCCATCTTAACATTCGCATCTCAGTAGCATGCACTCGGAAAACTGTGCTCTCATACAAATATGCACCATCACTATTTCAAAGTCGAACCAAGCGCAACTTTATTTTGTTATTAGGTACTTACATGATTATTCTTTCAAAACAATATCCGTAACCTGTGAAATAGACCTACTGACCCGTCACCCCCCTCGCTCGTCGCTACGAGTCAAGTTCATCTGAGACCTCAGCATGAATAAATGTGACAATCGTAAGTGTATGTGATACACTGCATGGTGACGCTGCAGCGTACGCCAGACGAGCTGGTGTTGACGCGCAGTGTGACTCGAATACGTTAAGTTTACGTAACGCGGCAACTGTCAGATTTATTCGTGTTCATCCCTCTCTGAGGTTGAATTCTCGTTGAATGGTGAAGTCCGGTCGATCAGCGAGGGCAGATAAAGACTTGACGTACGACCTTCGATTACCTGCAAAAGGTCACCGGGGAACTAGGAATTATTTTTGAGTGATTTTTCCTTACCAGTGGATTACCACAGTGTGTTGGAGTTTGGTCGTTTTGAAACCTTTCTTATCTGTAAATTCTATATTAATGATACAGAAGATAATAGAAATGTAAATACCTACTTGTTTGACACCATATCACAGACAATAGGAAATATTAACCCAATTTTTTTTATCTGAATGGGTTTAAATCGAACCCACTACTGTTGCCCCGCCGGAATTAATTTCATATAAAAGTTAATGAAACTGAATGAATGAAAAACACATATTGTAGACTAGCTGATACCCGCGACTTCGTGCGCGTGTACAGTTGTCTTAGAAGGACAAAGATCCGTTGTCACTACTATATAAGGAGGTGTTATCTGTGCCGATTACGAACAAATTTTTTATAACATTATTTTTCTCATACCTATTCTGTGTGTTATTATTTATTTAGACCAAGGTATTTTGTACGTACTTCACTTCCAATTATCAAACAAATTACCTATAACCCACCTGTCCCTAACTTCATGATTAAAGTAATACATCAAGCAAGACGCGTAAACCAAAAACTTAAGAGGTTTACAGCTTGCGGCCGATGCTATGGCACAAGGACTTATTAACACTTTTAGCTGTGCAATGTAGACTAGGCCCGTACCTATGCTGAAACAGTACTCTATGAGAAGCTTAGCGTTACAAAATCTATGGCCTACATAATAATAAATTAATAAGTAATAATTATGTACGCATGGACATATGACTACAGAAATAGGTACATAAAACAAATACTTATCTATGTTTGTCACATACAAGTGTTTGTTCTTAGCGGGAATCGAACCCACGGCCCACTGCACGGAATGTAGCCCTATTACCGACTGAGCTATGCCTGTCAATATACCTACATATTTTGAATACGCCGCAGCAATATCCGAATAGTGTGGAAGTGCGTTGTGGGCCACCATTAGTACACGTCAGGGACGCAGCCGGGTGTCGGCTCCGGGCTCCCTCTAATGAATCAGCATTGTATTGTAGGCCGCACACCTCAGAGGCACTGCCTTTCGGGCTCTAGCATGTAAGATGCCTAAATCTTTAATGTTTTTAAACGTTTTTTTTAAATACATAACAGTTTCAGTTATTGCTCATAATTTATTTTCATCAAACTTTTATTGATTGTTCTTACATAACACCCAGACAGAACAAACATGTTTGGCATGTACAAATGTTTGTTCTTGGTGGGGATCGAACCCACGTCTGGGTGTTAGTATGTATTATAAGTATGTATTTACAAAAAAAAAATTATATAAGTATTCTATCAGCCATTTGGTTCCCATATTACAAGCTTTGCTTAGTTTGGGACTAGAGGGTGTTGTGTGAAATGTCCCTGAATATTTTTTTTTTTTTTTTTCTTAACCTATACTGTCCCACTGCTGGGCAAAGGTCTCCCCCGTTTCCTTCCAGGACTTCCGCTGGCTTGCCAGGTCCCACCAATGTCCTTCGAATGCGTCAATATCGTGGCTCCAGCGTCTTCTAGGCCTGCCTCGGCGTCGTCTGCCGTCTTCAGGCACCCACTGCGTGATAATTGTCGCCCATCGATCCCTGTGCATGCGTCTGACGTGGCCCGCCCAATCCCACTGCAACCTGGCAGCTTTGTTCCCTACGTCGGCAATGCCAGTTTTTGAGCGAAGAGTGGTGTTACGGACTCTATCAGTCCTCTTGACTCCAAGCACGCTTCGCTCCATTGCCCTTTGGCAAACCTTGAGTTTGGACTTTTGAGATTCGGTTAATGACCACGTTTGCGCACCATAGGTAAGGACGGGAAGAACACACATGTCAATGAGTTTGCGTTATTTATTTACCTGCTTCAAAAAATGCCAAGTGTCTCCAAGTGCCTTTTCGATGATATACACGTTAGGAATTAAAATTAAATAAAAACTGTGAACAACACTGAAAACTTTACTGTATTCGATTAATTAAATGAAACGGTAAATAAGTTATTTTTAGTAAAAAGGTTCATTCGTGTGAGTTAGTGGCCAACTCTGGTCAGGTCAGGGGTACGGCCTCCAGGTTACGGTTTCAGGGTCTTCGAAGGGTGTTCTGTCCAGTTTCTTGAAAGAGTCAGCCACCGAAGTGAGGTAGACCTTCATCCGGGCGAGAGGCTCGTTCGTGAACATCGGCTTGAAGGTGAGGTTCTGATTCATCTGGCATTCGCCGAGGTGCACCAAAAACCATTCTGGAAGTAGTGTGTCATTGCAACATGCGTTTTAGTGTTCCGATCCAGTTTTGAAACAAATAAATAAATATTCACGGATATTTCACACGACGCCTCTAGTCCCAAACTAAGCAAAGCTTGTAATATGGTAACTAGATGCTGATAGAATACTTATATACTTTTTTTTTGTAAATACATACTTATAATACATAGTAACACCCAGACATAGAACAAACATCTATGTATGGCACACACATATGTTTGTTCTTAGTGGGGATCGAACCCACGACCCACAGCACGGCAGGCAGAGCTATTACCGACTGAGCTGTGACGCCTGTCACAAGTAAACAAGTAATTTTATTATAATAAAAATTTTAAAACACCCGAATCTTGGACCGAGTTTCATCAAACATAGCTAAGAACACTCCCGACTAATTCAACTTTCAAACAAATAAAACAAAATCAAAATCGGTTCATCCGTTCGGGAGCTACGTTGCCTCAGACACGCACACACAGACCCGTCAAACTTATAACACACGTTGTTTTTGCGTCGGGGGTTAAAAATGGAACACCTATTTATACATTTATTTTCAGTTGCCTATCATTCGTTGTTTCCGAGAAACGCCTTGATTTTTGACGTCAATTTTGCTGAAACACACCCTCCTCAAGTCTCTATGACAGTCAGTCACCTCTAAAAATTTTATACTGTTTATTTTTCACTAGTAGTTACCCGCTACGTCGTACGCGACTACCGTTTCCGTGTACATAATTATTATCTGTGTATTATTATTATTTGTACGTGTACCGAGCGGATACTTCTTTTGAGAAACTTGACATACCGAACCCGTACTCGAATGTCAAACGCTAGTCGTTAGACCAAAGAGGTAGTACTACGCCCTGTCAAACTGACGTTACATGACATCTTCCTCTTGTCAATTGGCGCTGCTAATCCCGTTCGTTCATTTTATCCTGTAGATCCTGTTAGTTATTCGGGATAAAAAGTAGCCTATGTGTCAATCCAGGTTACGAACTATACAGGATGTTACCAGACCACTTCCGAAAACGAAAGGGGAGGGCCCTTTCGTTTTCGGAAGTGGTCTAGTCGGAAGTAACACCCTGTATATATGCCAAGTTTCATCCAAGTTGGTTCACTAGTTTAGACGTGATTGAAACACAAACATCCAAACATCTAAACATCTAAACTTTCGCATTTATAATATTAGTGGGATGGGATGGGATTGAAATGAGCATCTTACTATTATAATAGGGACTCTTTCCTCTGTCCCATTTGCACTCCGCGTGCAGGAACTCGCAGTAGGTGTTGAAGGTTCTGTACCCTTTGTGGTAGTAGTCGGGTGGGTAGCCGGAGCAGCCGTAGTACCAGCGGCAGCCATCGTAACTCCCCGAGTTATCGTGTCGGCCACACACCTTTTTGATGCTGTGGAGTACAAGTCATACGGCATTTTGAGGTTCCACATTTGTTCCCCTCATCCTAAAAGCATGAAGTTTGAATATATAAACCTACTAGCAGTTACCCGCTAGTAGTAGTTAGTTCGCGTGTTTCTTTCTTTGTGCAACACGATTGTCCAATTTGATGGGGGTGAGTGGAGTGGTAGCTTCTGCCAAGCAGGAGACTTCGGGTCTGTGATCGGTCGGAGTTAGGGCTGCGGTCGGTCACTATGCAGATCCCGGGAGGACGGCGACACTTGGTGGCAGGTGTCATTCCCGGGATGTGCTCAGACAAACTGCGATGGGGGCATTGGCGTCGGTGTTTAGAGGACCCGGCTCCTCTTGGCATGCGGAGAGGCCGGCTAGTCCAGCTCCCGGGGTAGAATTAGTGAGTCGTCGAGTGCATGTTCGTCATACTTACACCTTACAACTGCACCTGCAACCCTGACTGTGGTAGGTAATGTGTCTGTGTGTGTACAGTTTTTGTTACAACTAAATGATGTTACAAGCCGATAGTCCACCTGATGTTAAGTGGATTTTCCCAAACAAAAAAGAGTACACAGTTAAAAAGTTTACGTCGTTTTACAGCTTTAAAAATAATGAACAGCTGTCGGAGTCTCCAAGAACAGTACCCGTAACCACCAATAGAAATGTTCCATTTGAGGAAACTTACTCTCGATACAAGTAGTGGCACTCTCTCCCGCACACCATAGGCGGTTGGGTTGTGCTGCTCTTATCCGGGTCTTTGTGCAGCACATACTCTCCTCCCGGCCAGTACGGCTCGTAGCCGTAGTTGGGGGAGTAGTACCTCCCGCGGGTTGGCCTCATCGTGGTTATTGGTGTAGTTCTGTGATGTCTAAACATGCAGATGTTCATTATTCAACGTTCAAACCCCGGTTGGGTGTAATTGAAGTTTGAAATGACTAGGTTTTCACTTCTGTTGATGCCTTCTGAATGAGTTTGGAGGGCATAGTCGTCATGTATGCGAGTCACATGGGGTGGGGGTATGGAATTATGATACAAATAAATGAAACTTACGCCCCTTGGATATGGTAATACTTGTAGTTTATGTGGCATATTTGTTCAACTGAAAATCAAATAATTAGATAGTTTTTAGTAGGATAACCCGTTTCACAAAAAACATTCATTCAAAAGCTAATGTGTTTTTAACCCTGACGCAAAAACAACGGGGTGTTATAAGTTTTACGTGCCTGCGTGTGTGTGTGTGTGTGTGTCTGTCTGAGGCAGCGTATATAGCTCCCGAACGGATGAACCGATTTTAATTTTGTTTTTTTTCGTTTGATAGGTGAATTAGTCGGGAGTGTTCTTTGAAAATCGGTCCAAGATGGCCGCTGCCACAAAATGGCGGATTACAAATACAAATTAAGTTTATTATCAACAAAAAGGTAAAATCAAAGGCCTATCAAAGTTGGGGATTTTTTAAATTATAAATTTAATTACGTATTAGTAACGTAACGTAACGTATTAGTAACGTTTACGGTCCAGTTGCGGAAAACTAATACAATACAAATAACTGTCCGTCTGTTCGTCTGTCCATCTATCCGTCTGACTGTCACCTCCACCAGAGCTGAACTGTAGAAGCTAGAGACTTAGAGGAGTAGCAATAGTCTGTTAGTTTGTACCCAACATTGTTAGTAGATAGGTAAGTATTATTCTGTAGTTTAGTGTAAACTGTCATTTTGACATCATTTTAATTGTAATTTATCAGATTCTTATGGTATCTGAAGGTAGCAGTAGTCTAAATGATAAGGGTCCACCTTACTATGGTATCTATGTCAAGGTTTTCTATGACCCTGCTTCCCTAAAGTTTATGTTGTGGTACAATATACCTACCAGCTCTTGGTTTCACTACGTACAATAATGCACAGTATAATCTATCTATCTTCTATATAAAAAGAAGATTTTTACTGACTGACTCATCAACGCAGATGTAACTACTAGATGGATAGGGTTAAAATTTGGTAGGCAAGACACAGCAAGTGTAGTAAAACTTGTAGGCGCGCACTAAGAACCGATTTTTAAAATTAACCTTATGTATAATCTTATGTAAATTACATACAAACACATATACCGATAAAGTCGCGGGGTGATAGCTAGTAATAACATAAAGCAATACTAACGTAAAAGTAACTGAAAAATTAATTGCAGCATCGTGCATCAATGGAAACGAATTATAAGAAACTAATGATTTCTAGCAATATATTGAAACAGATCGTTAAAAAAATTCATTTGGAAAAGTACCTAATAGTTTATTACAACGCAATATGAAGGTTGGTATGCGTAAAAAATATTCTGAAAAATAAAAATGGGATAAGATTTTTTTTACCCTATTTTTATTAAGGGGTACTTATCTAATGAAAGCTTACAACCTAACTACAAGAACCTCATATTAAGATTTTTATTAAAAAAACCTCGTTGAACAAAAAAAATTATTGAAGTAGTGCGAAATATTTCAATCTAGACGGGTTTCTCTTAAAGTACCCGTCAAAAATGAGGTGGGTTTTTCAGAAAACCTGTACCATAATAGTCTCATGAAAGGGCAACTTCCAAAAGAAAACTAAATTCGAAAACTTAATAAAAACCACAATTATTTATTGTCCAGCCTATACACCTGAACCTGAACTATATTATAATTATCGTCATTAAAAATCATACAAATGAGAGCTTTGTTACATTGGGAATATTTCAGTCGGAACACAGGTACCATGCGCAAATAAAACTTGCGCCTTGGACAGTTTATTTTTTGCAATAAGTATTTCGAGTACCTACATAGTAATGTACGTTGCACACTCATTACATTCACGTCGTTTTAGAGCCTTGAAAATATTGCCGTAAACTAATAGTGGTTACGTATATTTTGTAGCAGAAACTTTTTACTGAAATTTGCCAAAGAGTAGTGAAACCTTATAGTAGAAGAGCGTACCCTTTTTCTGTGGATCGAACATGGTCTCGTAATCCTATCCTACTAATATTATAAATGCGAAAGTTTAGATGTTTGGATGTTTATGTTTCAATCACGTCTAAACTACAGAACCAATTTGGATGAAACTTGGCATATATATAGTTCGTAACCTGGATTGACACATAGGCTACTTTTTATCCCGAATAGTTAACAGGATGTACAGGATAAAATGAACGAACAGATTAGCAGCGCCAATTGACAAGAGGATGATGTCATGTCAGTTAGACAGGGCGTAGTACTACCTCTTTGGTCTAACGACTAACGTTTGACATTCGAGTACGGGTTCGGTGTAATGTCAAATTTCTCAAAGTATCCGCTCGGTACACGCACAGATAATGTAATGTACAAGAAAACGGTACTGTCATACGAAGTTACGGGTAACTGCTAGTTTTTAAATACTTATGAAAATATAAATAACATAAATTCTGTAAATTTTTAGAATATTAACTGTAAATAATAAAAAAAACAACACTTTTCTACCACAAACTATATTTTTCACTAATGCTTCTTTGTATGCAGGAAATAATTTCTGGGGGTGGGGTATTTATTGTAGAAACCATTCTGCCACCGCTGGACGCGCGTCGCTATCTCTCTGGACCAGGTCGGGAATGTCCTTATATTTGACATGCATTTTCCTCTATAGCTTACAAGCCAACCTGTCGAAATCACAAAATTACTTCAATAACCTGCCACGTCCAGCAGAGCTCTCGACAACACATACAACACTACCACAGAGGGCGACACTGGACAGAGAATCGACCCTGAATGATTGTTAACCCCTCGCCTACTGTTGACTTAAACAGTGTTTTATAACTAGTGGTTCCGTGAGAGTGAGTTATAACCCCTTTCCCCTTTCCCCTGGCTAAATCCAATTTCAGCTGCTCAAGTTTTCCAATAGGCTTACCTATGTAGACTTTTGAGCAAAATAGGGCTTAAGTTTTAGCGATTACTCGCGTTCCCTTGAACTTATGAGGTTTAGTTTGGTGTCTACGAGTTCCTCTCGTGAAGACGGAGTGAAGACTGCGTAGTCTGATTGATATAAGTTAGTAATACTTGTATAACGTTACAGCAAACTTCCGCCCTTACTAAGTACCTCTATTTTCCGCGCAATAAAAAATCGCGATCGACAAAAAAAAATTATATAAATCATGAAACTTGTGTGCCAATTTTCGTCAAAATCGGTTAAAAAATGCGACCTGTAGGCGAGAACTGACAAACAGACGGACATAAACAATTTTGGCCAATCTGGAAACTGAGATGACTCGTTCGCTTCGCTCGCTCGGTCAATAACGCTGGGTTGGCGATGCGCCGTACCAACCAGCATGGTTATTGCAGTCGATCTCCTTCAACTTGCAATAGTTCTCAAACGTCCGGGTCTCCTGCCACTTGTTCCTTGCGCATATAGTACCGTAGCTGAAACAAATACAAAATCTCGAGTTGGATTCCTCAAAGGCAAAAATATTATAATTTTATTGATTTTATTAAACAAGCGAAGTAATACAGCCAGATTATAGATAGTGGTGTGCTAGCTCGTAGGTACTACTGACCTCTCGTACAGCGTATCGCATCGTTCCCCGCACACATCGTCAGCTGCTTCTTTTGGGGGCTTAAACACCCATTCTCCATCGGGCCAGTAAACTTCGTACCCTAAATTAGGGTCATATTCAATGTTTCTTGTCGGACCATAGCTGTAATCTGGCGCCCATTTGCTGTACCCAAAAGATTTTTTTTTGTTATGAATTTTATAAATGAACCTAAGATAAATGAAAAAAAAAATCAAGACAAGTGATTCTTAACCCCCGACGCAAAACGACAGGGTGTTATAAGTTGGACGTCTCTCTGTGTGTGTGTCTGTCTGAGGCAACGTAGCTCCCGAACGGATGAACCGATTTTGATTTTGTTTTTTTTTGTTTGGAAGGTGAATTAGTCGGGAGTCTTCTTAGCTATGTTTGATGAAAATCGGTTCAAGATTCGGGGGTTTTTTTAATTTTTAATTTAGTTATCTACTTGTTCATGGTAGAATTTGCAGAGCACCCCTTCCATAATCCCCTCCACAATCGATAGGCTCGATTGCATAGTTTATAATATTGATATAAAATATATTTTTTTTGGGTGTCAAAAAGTTACAAAATGTTCGGGTTTCTTCACTTTGTTGGGAGTTTTCATAAGTAACCTGATTGAGTGACATTACAAGTTCAGTCCCATGCATACCAAGTAACGTAAGTAATTGAATATGTAGGTGATCCTACTTGTAGATCTCCTCATTTAGACCCGGTACCTAACTCATAGGTACTTTATATCCAGTTCCGAAGCGCAAGGAAGCAAGTTAACAATACAGGGTGTCTCAATAAAGAGTCTGAAGGTGGCGTGGTTTAGTTAAAAAAGTTACTTACGCCACTTTACTCAGAAACCTCCTTATCCCAGACATACTGATCTGGTAGATGTAGTCCAACAATCCGCACGGCTTTGTTTGATTTGCTTGTTGTAGACTCACACATGCTGTTAGGTTCACTGTGAATGCTGTGACAGCATTTTACAATCAAACTACTAAGCTATGTCTGGGTGTCACTATTCACTATGTATTATAAGTATGTATTTACACAAAAAAAGAGTATATAAGTATTCTATCAGTCATCTAGTTCCCATATCACAAGCTTTGCTTAATTTGGGGCTAGAGGGCGTTGTGTGTAAAGTCCATGAATATTTATTTATTTAATTAATATACTAGGACAAGAGCGAACAGGTGGATTATAGCTAAGCGTGCTCCACCCTAGGCTGCAGCTTCAATAAGGTGAACTGGCAGCCAAAATGAATAAAAAAATTCGGAAGACTAAGCCATGAAGGCGATTTATTTCTGTAACTGACAAAGCAATCTATCGAATGAGAAATTGTGAAGATAACCGATCCTTCGGGCCTTCGGGTCTTAATTTTTTTCATTTTTCATCCAAAATAGCAATAATAAACTTTTACTTACAAACAAACAGAAAAACTATAAGACTTTTCATATTAGTTGAGGTCCTCATACTTTGACTATGCCTTCATGCCATGCCTTCTTCAGGACAGTGCAAGCCGCCAGGTTATGGAACGCTTTGCCGGTAGCATCCCTTAGTGCGCCGTGCGTGGGGGTGATGGCTCCACCCCTTAGTAGCCCCAACTCAAAATTTGACACTTTTTAGAACTTTTTGTAAGTAACAGTAGGTAGTTATAGTATGATAAGTACCTGTGCATTATGTATGAGCAGGTAGTTTTTTTTAATTCAGCGAACGGACTCCAGAGTTGTGTGGACAAGGTTTTACTGTATGACTGTGTGAGTTATGTTATGTAGGTATAATATCTAAAACAGAAAAATACTAATAAAAAAAAATTTCCTTAAACAACAGTTGGTAAATAAAATTAATTTTATGACTTTCTTCACGGACTTTAGTACGTTAGTCAACCGTGGTATTACTCATTTGGTGATCGAGTCGATTTCTTCTACGAGATAGCAGCTCGTACGAGTTCGTTAGATACGTGAGACGACTTCAACGTAGTCTCCGTCGTAGGAGTATCGTAGTAGTACGACGTAAGTAGCCAATAATGGTCATTTAGAAAAAAAAATTGTTTTTTTACGGTGGGTATTTAATTTTTTACAGTACTTAGAGATAGTGAATGTTTCGGAAATGATGAAAGAGACCGCTAAAGTGCTAAAACACCAGAAGAGAAGAAGAGTTGATATTATTTAGATTATAAAACAGATTTTTTCCAAGTAAAATAAAATAACTATTGTCAGGGTTATATTGCCCATTGGCCTGTATTTCGGCTAGATCGTAATGTAGGTATCTATAGCAATGTACGCTAACAATAAAAAAGGATTTGGTTGAATAGCATATATCAAAACCACATCAATCGGATAGTATATTCATTCCAAACGTGTGTTTATCAAACCGGAAACGCATTATGCTGTCAAAAGTGTGGAAAGTAAGTAAGGCAATTGTCCACTAAAGCATTCCTGCTAACGAATTTAAATAATTTCTATAAAATGTCTACCTTTGCCCAGGTTTTGAGGTTATGAGGTCCAAGATCTGAGAGCTGCAGTAGCTGCAGTCGAAAACACAAGCGACCCTTTGCAGTCGTAATTTCTCATTATCGCCCGTGGGTACTTAAAAAACGTAGGTAAGGTATAGAAATTAGTATAGGTTTGGTAATGGTATAGAACGAACTTATAACATTGCTTTATTGGATAGTAGACCTAAGAATATACTTCGAAAGAATCACCGCGGTTTTACATAAAACCGCAAACATAATTTTATGTTTCGCTGCATTGCCCGCGGCTCACATATTATATTTATCATTGGATTATTTTGATTGGCGGTTATCATTATCAGTATTATACGCATTATAAATACAAATTATTACTTACCATTAGCTACCAAAAAGCTCTGGGATATAACGAGAGTAATTTTTAGTGAACGAAGGTATTTGCATTACACAGAGCGTTAATAATCACTCAACTGCAATGCAGCGCTATGTTGCCACGCAGTGTAACCCTATCGTGTTATAGTTACCATCAAAATCAGCTCTACAGCCTATGGTAGGTATTTGAACCACCTCTCATCGTAGTTTAGTAATAGGAACTTCAAAACAGTCGCATACAAAAATGGACGAAAATAATTCAGGCTGCGATATGCACGTAGTTTCAGTGAAAGTTAAATAAAATGCACAAAACGAAGAGCATCCTTACGAAGCTTACAAGAGTTGAATAGATAGTGAAGAGGCACATTTGTCTTGGCATCGTACCTCGCGGGAATTTGAAAGTCGACGGGGAAATTATTCTCTCATGAATTACAGCCGGCGAATTATGAAGCGCGAACGTGTTTGGTATTCATTGCTTTATACACACTGTGCGCAGTGTATGTTACATTCAAATTTTACGGGATAAAAAGTAGCCTATGTATTAATCCAGGCTACGAACTATATGTATTCTAATTTTCAAGTGATAAACACAAACATCTAAACATCCAAACTTTGACATTTATAATATTAGTGGGATTTGCCGGTCAATTTAACACAGCTTTAAAAAATACTCTGTCATAGTCACTTAGAAAGAATAAAATAAAAAAAAATATGATAGATATCAGATTTAGCAGCCATTTTAGCTAGCGCAGCTTTAGAAAATAATGTATGTTAGATATGATAGCTTGTAACAGACACGACATGCACAGCCTTTGTTGAACTCTTTTTCACAACGATAAAGTTTAGAAACTGTCGGAAAATTCGGAACTAGGAACCAGTCAGTCCGAAAATTCCATCTAAAACCTAGTTTATAAAATACAGTTTATAAATTCTATTTGTATTCAAACTGGCTGTGCCATGAGCACTAGGTTTTGTGGTTATCAAATGTTTATACTGAAATAAAGAGTACCTAACTAGTTTCTTGATACTAACTGTAACATCTTGTCTGTTTTCAGATCGTGGGTTCAGATCCGGTCATGCACGTTTAGATTTTTTTATACTAATCTGTAAAGAATGATGAGGAAGTTGTGAAAATCTAGTACGAGTGGGCATATTTTATGCCAAATGTATTTGGACGTGCCTTCGACTACTTTCTGTACCTCCCCAAGGGTTTAGAGTTACAAAGGGTCTTTCGTGACTGTACTTATCAGTCGAGTCTACTACGTTCGCTACCTCAGCAAAGACCATTGTGTGTAATACCTACAATACACATGTTGAGTCATACTTTTTTAAACGTGTTATGTATATTTCAGAAATCTCCACTGAGAAATCTCAATCAGTAGGGGTATTCCAATCTCAGTTGAACTGCAAAGTTGAACTACAAAGTTTTAAATCATGGTCAGTTCATACTAACTCATAGTTATTCTGTGACTAAATAGTGACATTATGACGTCATTTGATGTGTTTTCGCGCATATTTTGCTGTCAAGTGTCTAAAAAGAATGATCACGTGGTACAAAATTGTACCACGTGACCTGAAGAAATTACACTGGGCAGTGAAATATAACTTGACAGCAAAAAATTGTAATACGGGGGCAGTGGAGATTTCAGTTTTTTTTTCCACAAGTCCCCACTGGCTGCGTAGCATGCTACTATATATACCCATTTAACCACCCGTTACCCATACCACCTATTTTCCATTGGTAATATGATGGCTTTGTAACAAACACAGCCTGAAGCGATAGAGTTAGAAACGAGTGCTAGAGGTACAGTGCCAGTGCAGGAAATTGCATTTTTTCAGCATTCGTTTACTATTGAGTACTTTTACATGTTATGAGACTGTTTCGTTTGTATCCAATGCCACGGTTTTCAAATGAAATGTAGGTATCTTGCTGCAATCTTATTGAGTTTGGGCTTTATTGAAATGCAGTCTGCATTTTAATATACAATTTTGTAAATTACAGAAAGTATAGAAGCTACCAGATTTGAATTAAAAAAAAAAAACCATTTTTTAAATTAATCTTGCACGATACTGATAACTAATCAGTAAGTGTAGGTTACGTTTTAGTATTTAAGAGAGTTTACTCTATTTTAGTTGAAAAAAATGCATTATTCATGAATGAACAAACCAAACTACGGCTCTAAACTACACAAGAGCGGGAACTACAAGTGTATTCACAATTTCATGTACAAATACTGCATAAAGACTGCACAGTACTGCACAGTACTGCACACCTGGAATTGTACTTTGTTTTAAAATACAAACGTACGTACACAATTTCAAAATGCACAGCTTTGTTACACTTTCAAAAAATGCATGCCTTTCGGTTTTGTACAAGAAGGGTAAATTAATAAAAGTAAATAATCGAAAAAAATATGATTGGGAAAAACATGTCAAAGAGTCACAAAATGACAAACAAAGCGACATTATGACATCACAACTGAATCCCAATGATATTTTTCACTGGTTAAAAAGAATTAACCCTTTGAATAAGACAAGAACGTATAGGATACATGAGACTTGTTTCTCTTAATAAAGTTTGAATCACGACGGCATAAGTACCTTACAGGATCGGGCAAAGACGTATGTTAAAACTTAATCAACGTTTAGTGTATTAAAATCTCATAACAATGAGTAATGACAAACAAAGACACCATTATTGTGTTAGTACTTATTGTCTGTTATTTTTTGCTTGTTTTGTGCTGTACCTACCTGTGATTGTGAACTAAATAAATAATGTATCTATCTATCTACCATTAATTTTAACTATATACTATACATCCCTGAGTGCCGCAGATATCTATATAAGTAAAGTTACCTACTTATGTGACAATGTAGATGTATTTTGAGTCTCACGCGCTTCAAAATACAGGTTATAATGAAAAGAGCGAGTCCCTAGAGAAATCGCGTAAAGGTGTCAGTCACAGTGCACGGCGGGCGCGGCGCGGGGGAGCGAAAGTTGCAGACAATGTTCCAGCCAGGGGCCTTTTGTACGGCTCGACAGCGTGAGACGTCGGGGGAGCGAAGCGAGCAGCCGAGCGGGCGGCGGAGCGGAGAGCGGAGCGAGAGAGAGTATGAAGCGGGAAGCAGTGGAGCACGTAGCGCTAGAGCAATAAATAGTAGCACAGGCCTTAAATTTTTTATCAAATAACTGATTATTTTTTACCTTTTAAAACTAGAACTACTAGTAATTTTTTCACTAGCACGACTAAACTACCGACCTAAGAATGATCAAGTTCCTTTACGTGTGCGATGAATAATACGCAGAAAAGGCGGTTAACTGAATGCTATAAATATTTATCGAGTGTACCACCACGCCGCAGCCTCGGGCCTTTGTACCGATATGTCTGAAACGCAACTTTTACATAAAATCCACGCAGTTTACTATCAACATCATCAGTGTCTGTAGAAGTCAACTGAGGCCTCCAGGGCAAACATTTACCCAGCTCGCATTGCTGTGTTCTGACCTGAAGGGCATGGATGCTTTGTTTCAGAGTGATGAGCGCAGTGCAATGCATCACAAGGCACGTCTTCAGTGGACGTGCTCAGTGTGGCAATGCATCGTTATAGGCAGTGGTTACCACTTAACATCGTGTAAGCCAATGCTTATACTATCATTTAGTTATATAAAAAATACTAGTTAGTATTTGCCTTCTAAGTCACCCATAACATACAGTGCATTTATTATCCGTCCAACTTATCGCTGTGTCAGCATGGATATAGATCGCGGACGGGTTATGACGAGGATAAGCGATTGCATAAACTGTTCCCTATCTCTGGATTATGGTGCTCGGATCTAGTCTAACTCAGTCATAAAATTCTATTCGCAGACAGAATAAAATACTGATAATATTCAAGTGTTATTTTAGATGAAAGTATGGTTTATCTCATCATGCAGGTGTGTAACCAAGAGGTGCTAGCAGCATGTAGCTACGTCATCATGTCTCTGCCCTTATCCCACGCTAGGTGTGGTCGGCACAACTTGTCTTCTTCTTCCACTCACGCCTATCATTCGCCAACTCTGAATTTACTCTTCTCACATTCATCATATTTCACACAATCCAACCACTTTTTCAGCCTTCCTCTACATGCATGTAGCTACGTAGCTAGCTCAATTGATTCACATCTTGTTTAGTCCTGGTTTCCTGGTAGGTATGTACTTTTTCAAACTAAGAGTTAGTAGATCAGGGAAGTAGGTCAAATTAACAGAACAACAGAGCACGGTACAACTGATAAGAATTGGAAGAACAATAAGGAATTAATCCGCAGCCCACAATATGCGACATCCAACAAAAGAAGTCAATTTACCAGCCTGTTGTGTAGGACGTGCTGTTAAGCCAGCGTTTCATGACACGCGATGAAGCGACAGTGTTGCATTCTTTGCGTCTTACAATAATTCTTTGCTTCAATTTTCTTTTTCAATTAGATATTTTTTAAACACTTGTCAAATAGTCATAGCTCGCACCGCCCAACGTCAAAGAATATAATATAACTGAGGTACAAAAAAATTACCTACGTGTACGTAATAATAATGTTTTAGAATAATATCTATGCTAACAATAACTATAAAAAAATAACTCATTACAACCATTGCCGAATTTAAAAAAAAAACTAATTAAATTATTAATGTTGTTCAACACATGTTATTTGTGTTTATACCACTAGTTAGTTTTTTTAATTATTATTTTATAAAAAGTTGAATTAATTATTTTCACTCAATAATTTATAAACGACTTTAGTTTCCAGCAACCAGAATGTTATTCCAATTTCGATCTAATTTTGCAATCGCGATGTGTAATTCCATTTAATATAATTTTAGCAAACCGTGTCCGAAGCAATATTAGCCAATATATAGACAGTTTCACTGAAAATTAGAAGCACATAAGTAAGATTGCATAGTGCACTGTGGCATAGCACTATCCTAACACATGAATGATAATATGCCACAGTGAACTGACGAGCATCCGAAACACGAATAATGCCACAGATAACTTATAGATTTTTTAAAACATGCCGTCTTACCTCAAAACCAAAGATTTCAGAGCTTAGGGCCGACTTTCGCACAATGTAATGGATCGGCTTCAAAAACTTTGGTCTCTAATATTTACAACATTAAAAAAAATTGCAACATTTTGATTTAAACTATCCCTCATTTCAGCTATGATTTGGACAAGTCGCGTAGTTTACCACAACTTGGACAATGTTAATAAATAAATAAATATTCATGGACTTCACACACAACGCCATCTAGTCCCAAACTAAGCACAGCTTGTGATATGGGAACTAGATGGCTGATAGAATACTTAAATACTTTTTTTTTTGTAAATACATACTTATAATTAAATAGTAACACCCAGACATAGAACAAACATCTATGTTTTCCACGCACAAATGTTTGTTCTTGGTGGGGATCGAACCCACGACCCACAGCACGGAAGGCAGAGCTATTACCGACTGAGCTGTGACGCCTGTCAATGTTATGTCGGTTATGTATGTCAAACTTTTATTTTCTAACAAAAAAAAATTTAAACAATTCCAATAAACATTTTACTATACCAGAAACTGTCCTTAACATGGATGGCGGTATGCAACAGCCGACAATGCACAATAGCTCGTGACGTCACCGCCATCGACAGGTGTCCTCGATGCGTCGACGCGAGTACGTCGAGCGCGTGTGCGGTCCATAAGCGGATTATAACTATTGTTAGGTTTGATTAATTTGATTGCAGTTTTATAAATAATTACTGTATTTTTAGTAAATTAATTGACTAGTTAGAAATCAATTTGTTCATTTTCATTACTTATTGATAATTTCAATTGAGTTTTGTTTCTGAATAATGTTTAAATTGCTAGTTTAATTTTAATAATTATTGAATAGTATTTCCTAATTTAGTGATGATTTTAGGAACCAATTAATTAATTTATAAGTCTTGAAATGATCATTTTTGTACATCCGATTCAATGGAAATGTAAGCCCCGCCTACTGACAACACTTCCGGCGGAGGAAGGCGGTTGGTTGTCAGATGGTCGGAACGGCAGTCTGAAAGATACGCCAGTGCAGTGAGCACCACTCCCCTAACATTGTACCTGTGTAAATTAGTCATATACTGTGTAACATGTGAAGATATCGATTGGGATTGCGAGTTTAAATACAGTTGATGTCCTTGGTGAACTGGTGTTTTATTACATGTCAGAAGTGGTAAGTACCTTCTTGTTTTTATATTTATGGAATTTTCTACCATTATGTTGAGATAAGACAAGTCAGGCCAAAATGTCTTTGGCTTAGCAGTTCATTCTCTCGTATCGTATAAAGAGGCTTATAAGTCTTTCGATATAGGTAAACTAGATAAATTTACATAATTTTGCTCTTATTACCTATGGCGCTTGCTACCACATGCGCTTAATAAATTATATTTCAAATTGTTATTAAGATGATTGGAGCTTAAGTGTATCTACCTAAATAGAAATAAATGGGCAAGTGTGGAGGCAGTTTAAAACCATTTATTTTAAAGTAAGCTCTTAAGCTCTTCGGTAAAATGAACATTTACATGGTCTTCTTTTGTTTTGTTTCCGAGTCGAATTGTGGCGGACGCTCGTTAGCATCGATGTTTGGGAGCTTCCCCTGGAGTTTTGCGTTGGAGCGCCGCGCAGTGGCTTCGTGCATTCATGCTGGAGCCGGGGATGACTTCGCGGGCGTGGGCGTGGGCAGCTGGGCGCAGTGCAGTAGCTTGGCGGGCCACTGCCGGAGCGGAGGTTGGCTTAGCAGGCGCGGGATTCGACGCGCTTTCGAGAGCAAGGGTGGCTGCACAACTTGGGAGCGTATTCAGGGTCTGATGGTGTTGTATCGCCCGGTTTTGATATCTTAGCTGATTGCTTGTTGTCTTGTACTCAATGAAAGACATTCTTTTGCGTATAGAGATTTGATGTAGTGTCGCGGCGGGGTCTTTTGGAAACTGGCTGGCCGGGGCTGCGTACGCAGGGGTGGAAGACCCCTTGTGTCTGACTTCACGCTAGTGCTCTGGACGCTTGCTGTGACGCTTCTTGTAGACTGCAACATCCTCAGGAGGGTTAGAAGCTCTACTTGCTTTCAACTAAATTGATTACTTCATAAGGCTTTCTTGAAGTGAAGTACGTAGTAGGATAAGTAGCATTCGTTTTCTTGTTGGCACATTGTCGGCCGCTACGCTTGAAGTTTGGATTCACGATTTAGTAGCCTTGCTGATAGGTATTGTTTATTTAGTGCCTACCTAAAGTGTGTCGTTCCTTGCGGAATTTGGCTATAAGTAACTACTTCTTTGTTGAATTAATTAGTGATAGCATCCATGGTTTACACTATTTTGATATGATAACTTTCGGTCTTCGTCAATGTTACGATGGCCATCATCTTCCAAATCTGGCGGGAATCGTTGGGTGTTTTGTTACAAGGTGCTGCGGTTGTGATTAGATTGAATTTTAATCTTTTTTCTCACTCCGTTTGGTAAACGAATATAGGTGTGTAAGTATATGTTTACGCGGACAGTTTTTGCTTTGATTTTGTATAGAACCTGGGAAGGTTGTGTAGTATGCTGGTGGTTTGCTGATATTTAGCTGAATGATAGATTTTCAGACGTCAAAAGTTTAAGCACCCTGTTGACTTCTAGGTGTTGTAATGTTAATCGTTCGTTGGAAATAGTTGTATACCTACGGGTGTTATATTAACTTCGTTGGAAATACCTACCTTTGCCAATATTTTGGCGTGTCCATACATTCTCGGAAATGTTTATTTACGTGATCAACGTGCGTGAATTGGTTTCGTCATTGAACGACAAGTACCTACTTATATTTTTGTAATTAGTTGATGATGCAAATATGATAAGGTTTGCAAATTACAATTGAATAGGCAGCAAGTTTGTAAAATTGGTGTTGCAAGAAGTGATTGGTAATAAACTCGTAATACACTATGCCGTAGGAATTGATCGGTTTACGGTCAAGAAATCCAATAAGAAAGGGTGAATGATAGTTCGCTATTGCAAGAACAGATTGGTTAGCAATACTTGTGATAGATAGATAGATAATTATTTATTGTACCTAAGGAATACTTAACACAAAACTTACAAAACTAACTTGTTATAGTGTCTACCGTAACAATTGATTGGTTTACGGTCAGAATATATTAAAGGTAGAGGATAGCCATGTTTGTAAAGTATTGCAAGAAGTGATCGGTTTGCAGTACCTGTAATTGAAGACATATATATTATAGTGTTAAAAGAAACATGTATGTCAAGGGCTCAGACCAGCCCCTAATGGTTTCTTCTGTAACAATCGATCAGAAAGTATTTGAAAGAAGAATCAGAAAGTATTTTATTATATAATCAGAGCCGATTTGAGCTGTAAAAACTACCGATTGACTCACGAGATTTATTTATACTCTATTTTTGCAGAATTTAGAGAATTGTTATAATAATTTTGAAGAGATCGTTGTCATGAGAATGGATGGGTTCATGTCACGATGCCTTTAAGGTTTTAGTTGAGGATGCTGTACGTGAAAACTGGGATGGGTTCACGATGCAGTTAAAGGGGTGGATTGGTTTGCACTTGAACTTGAGAAAGGAGGGTTCATGTTTCAATGCAAAGTAATCCATCTTCCTGTTGATTCTGCGAGAATGGAAGGGTTCGCAGTCACAGGTTGATTTCGTTGAGGATGCTGTACGTGAAAACTGGGATGGGTTCACGATACAGTTAAAGGGGTGGATTGGTTTGCACTTGAACTTGAGAAAGGAGGGTTCATGTTTCAATGCAAAGTAATCCATCTTCCTGTTGATTCTGCGAGAAATGAAGGGTTCGCAGTCACAGGTGTAAATGATTATGGAACTATGGAGTAAAAGACAGGCCTAGTGTTAGGTTTTAGTGTTCACTTGATGCGTGCATGAGGACATACACGCCGTCAGGATGGACGAGTGTTAGGTTTGATTAATTTGATTGCAGTTTTATAAATAATTACTGTATTTTTAGTAAATTAATTGACTAGTTAGAAATCAATTTGTTCATTTTCATTACTTATTGATAATTTCAATTGAGTTTTGTTTCTGAATAATGTTTAAATTGCTAGTTTAATTTTAATAATTATTGAATAGTATTTCCTAATTTAGTGATGATTTTAGGAACCAATTAATTAATTTATAAGTCTTGAAATGATCATTTTTGTACATCCGATTCAATGGAAATGTAAGCCCCGCCTACTGACAACACTTCCGGCGGAGGAAGGCGGTTGGTTGTCAGATGGTCGGAACGGCAGTCTGAAAGATACGCCAGTGCAGTGAGCACCACTCCCCTAACATTGTACCTGTGTAAATTAGTCATATACTGTGTAACATGTGAAGATATCGATTGGGATTGCGAGTTTAAATACAGTTGATGTCCTTGGTGAACTGGTGTTTTATTACACTATGCTCGCATTCTGTGGTCTGGAAAACCATTTCGACGAGTCTGGATCGAACTTAATTTAATTAACGTTCGTTTAGTAATTTGGAAAGTGTCGTGTTTGATTAGTCAGGATTTGGACATTTGATAGGGAGTTTGAATCTGAGTTTTGTGAAAAGTCCAGCCCCCGTATGCCAATCTTTTGCTGTCAAGTTATATTTCACTGCCCAGTGTAATTTCTTCAGGTCACGTGGTATAGTTTTGTACCACGTGATCATTCTTTTTAGACACTTGACAGCAAAATATGCGCGAAAACACATCAAATGACGTCATAATGTCACTATTTAGTCACAGAATAACTATGAGTTAGTATGAACTGACCATGATTTAAAACTTTGCAGTTCAACTTTGATTGGCATACCAATGCTGACATCCTTTTCGCAGAGGCAATACGCAGAGGATTTCTGGAATAAGCCACATTTCCATAGATAATGGTAAAATCCTCACTCCGAACTTTTGTACACCGCCGTTTTTCTGATTGTATCTCTCCCCTCCATCCAAAGGTTGCCTGGAAGAGATCGCTTGTAGTGATAACGCCACCCACTATGCAACATTACATTTTTTTATTCATAATCAACTGTACCAATTTAGAAATAAGGTCCATTATTCAACATATGCTTCAATTTAAAAATAACCAACTTGATTATAATACTTAAAAGTTATGAGATATTCCAACGTGTCGTTTCACACGTTATGAAGAACTTTTGAACTCAAATAAAAACAGCTTTGTAATGAAATTCACTGAAATCGTATATTCAGGCTCGGTCCTAAAAAAGCACTGAAAAAAAGTAACGGCTTCTTTGAAATAAACTTTATTAAGAAATGATTTATTGAGTTGTGGCTTTTATTTTAGCCAGTTTGTGTCCTACTTAATAGTTCAAACATCAATTTATATCAACAAGTACTAAAAAAACGGTGTAATGAGTTTGTGTCCTGCTCTATTGTTCAAACATCAATTTATATAAAAAAATAGTTCCTAAGGGAACTGTCTAACAGCTACGAGTGTAGAAACTGCGTAGAGGTTGCGTAGAGGCTGCGTAGAGGCTGCGTAGAAGCTGCGTAGACGCATCGTAGAGATTATTTAAAAGCTAAGTATGCTAAGATAACATTGAGTAAAAGCGTAGCAACTGCGTAGATGTAACGTAGCGTGGAAGTAGCGTCACTGCTACGTAATTTAGGAAATGTAAAGTAATTAGAAAATGGGTATCTATCAGCTTTTTTTCCAAGAAGAAAACAAGACTTTACCTACTAGGACTTTACCTTACTAGGTAGTATCTACCTTTAAAAACACGCCACACCATCTTTTTGCACGCCCAGGAAGACTGGCAGACAATGCTCTTAGCATTAAGTCCTCCTAGCACTACCTATTTGTGTGAAATTTTAAAATAAATAAATAAATAAGACTTACTCGTATTATTATTCCTTGGTAGCGTATTCAAATCTGGTACTAAAGATCCGTTTTACAGAAAAAGTGGGATTAAAATATTGAAGCGTTGTCTTCGTCAGTAAGTATGTATGTATGTATGTATGTATGTGCTGGCGTTATTGACAATAAGCTCGCGCCGCCTGCTCCCGCCATTAGGACCCAAATGCGGCGATTGTCACGATGTGCCAACTGCCGCGCCAATCACGAGACCAGCACCCTTCACACGAGGGTAGTAACTGGATCATGAAAAGACAAGGCGCGTTTGCACGAAGGGGAGTAAATCATGAACAAATAGGGCCCTATTACACGAGGAAACTTGGTCATGACGAGACGAGGGGTAGCTAGAAGTAGTAGTTAAATACGAGTCAACTGTTTTATTGTTTCATGATTTTTTTTAGTCGAATTTTATTGTAAATCGGTCATGGGCAACTTCATAACTAACCAAAATATGAAATACTCACTGGTGGGGATTTCTCACTGGTGGGGATTTTAAGAACAATAAAAAACGGTACTTACTTCGTAATTTGACTTTAATTTGAATATATTAACACTTAAAACATGAACAAAGTGAACAACCTGTTGCAAATGATGGTAAATCGATATTTAATTTAACTATTTAATATAGCAAAGATGTTAGTACTTATAACAACAAAAACGTCAAAAGGTACAATTATTAGAATATCGCGCGGTCTTGTCTATGCTAATCCTGCCACTGATACTCAGCACAATATTCAGTTACATCGATACACACGTTTTATTTACATTTTTGCAGCAGAGTCGTGCGAGCTTCAATGTAAAATCTTTATGAAAATTTTCGTATGTATCATTTTTTATGAGTCGAAATCCCTTACCTACAGTTGCAAATCTTTGACAAACTAGACCACAGTAACTTTGCCATTCGTTTACGTTCCATCTTTTACGATCAAAGATTGCATTAGAAAAAGCTTTGTAAGCAGCCTTACAAAGTTTAGAAACCTAAAACTTACTTAGGAAAAGTTGTAAAAATTCAAAACTTTTACAAAAGATTCGATTTCAAATTTTGCACAAAATTGCTTTAGCATATCGATTAGAGCGATATGAAAATCCCGCAAAAAATGAAGGACTAAAGAAAAATATTGCATAAAACATGACCCCGAAGAAAAGCACTCCAAGTGGCGGAGATAAATATTTGCGTACGGAGAGGAAGGATGGGAAGAACGAATTTGATTTCCGAAGTGTCCGACCCGAGCCGTTCTAGAGAAGAGGGAAAATTGTTTCAAGAAGCATTCGCATCGGAATTGCTTCAAATTCTCACTTCAACATGTAGAGTAAACTATTGGGCAACCATGAATCCTCATACTTATTAATTTTTCTTCTTAAAAATTCAAAACTAGCAACTTACTTCTGTATGTGGCGTTTTCGTCTCAGCTATGTAGTAAAGCGATGATGTTAGCACACATAAATAAAAACAAAAATGTTAAACTCAAATTGTGATTTGGACTGAAAAAAATCTTACCAAAGTCAAATTCAAAGTCAAAATTTCTTTATTCAACAAAATAAATAATAATAAATAAATAAATATTCAGGGACATTTCACACAACACCTTCTAGTCCCAAACTAAGCAATGCTTGTAATATGGGAACCAGATGGCTGATAGAATATTTATACACTTTTTTTTTTGTAAATACATACTTATATTACATAGTAACACCCAGACATAGAACAAACATCTATGTTTTCCACGCACAAATGTTTGTTCTTGGTGGGGATCGAACCCACGACCCACAGCACATCACAAATCACAAGGATCATTTAGAATCGTCTTATTTAAGATACTACCAAGTAGTAGTAGTACCTATACCAAGAGATTTGAGGCCTCGTTAGCTTATTATTTTATTCAGTTTGATAGAAAAATGTTACAGAAGTTTATCGAATCCATTACCCTGTCAGCAGCATGCGTCTTGCCCCTGACCCCTGTCCCCACAAGGAAAACAACTAACGTCCTCATCAATTATTCTCCAATCAAAAATTATAACGAACCGGAAGTGGTTCCAATCAATCTCTATTCCTAATTCAAGGCCGGAAAGTGGGTCATTGGGGCCAATATTCCGGCCAGTGCCTGCCTGGCTCGGCGAGCGTCACATCCGCTTATTGACAAGCTATACGTCTGGTTGATCACTGCACATCACCTCAGGTATTATATCTATAGCATTAAAGACTAGTTTTGCTAGCTAGTAAACCGTTGGAATATTAATTTATTTTCCATCATCTCATGCAAAGTACATGGTCTCATGGGGGTATGATTTTTACGATGTCGTTAATACAAAAAAGGTTTACTGTCTGCAGTTTTTATGAGTTTATAACTTTTTATGTAGAGTTATGTGTGCTGTGGTCTTTGTAAATAGCACTCGTACTTTCAGGCGTCTATAATACGAGTATAGTCTAAATTATCCTTGTGATTTTATTGAATGAAGAAATTATGACTTTGACTATCACAGCATAGTCACAATAACAGCGTCATGACATCAGTTGGTAGGCCCAATGGGTACTAAGTGTGTGTGGTGTTGTGAGTGGCCGCCATACATGCGTGGTATAGTTGTCAGCCACTAGTGGCCATATGTGGCTCTTATATGGGAGGAAGTCTATATAAAATGAATCTGTTTTGTGATTAAGATAGAGTTAGGTCATGTGGGAGCCCTTACAAGAGCTAGAGCTAGTAATAGGCAGTTGCTGGCAACTAGTGGCTGGTAAGAATGACTCGTGCGCGGGAAATCCATGAAAAAGGTCTATGTTTAGTTTGAGACAGGCTACAGCTTAAAAACATCTTAATAATTATAGTTGGAAATAAAATCACACTTCAAGCTAGTATAATCAGTGCCGACATAAAACACTCAAAACAAAAATAAATTGCAGTTTGTCGAGCGCTGGATGGCGTGCGACGGGCGTGTCGTTTCGATGCCGGCACGGAAGCTCCTAAAAAATTACGATTCAAAGATGGTGGTGTAAAATTACTTGAGGGGCTGTAAAAGGCACTACAGCAGGTCAATGTCAAGATGTTAATATAAAATTGTAGGTAGGAACTCAAGGGCTCTTCAACAACACACGCCTTGCTTATCGCTCCTTCGCATTTTGTAGAATTAAATTAAATTCTAATGAATGGAATGGCATTGTGAAGGTCGGAATGAAGACGGGGGATTGAGAAAGTTCCAAAAAGGTTATCCATGTACAAGATTTTTTAATGAGAATAAGTGATTTACTCTGCCTTTTATGTTATTATCACACCCAGCACGTCCTTTGAGACATGCCAAGTGTCATTTCACAAAGCTTTAGTGAAAGGAAGAATTTTTGTTACAAGTAAAATACAAACGATACAAAAAAGGTGCAAAATTTTCATTTTGCACAGCTAAGTTATTCATAGTTTGATCAGCAGCGCCCCGCCAGAGTTCCCGGGAAGTCGCGACCGTCCCGGGCTCCCCGGATTGCCCCGGATTGCCCCGGATTGTCCCGTTGTCAATAGCACGGGAACATCAATATTCCGGCACCCGGAATAGCGATGCAGGTGCTATATTTTACGGCTTGTATGACTCGTGGTCGTGCTGCAAGCGATTTACAATTCTAGACCCTAAGCCGTAAGTTTCATACTGCAACTGTGCTTCTAGAACTTGGTCGTGTCATGATCATTGGAAATGCTTGCTACCCGGAGACTTCTGGCATGGTTAAACAATTAGTGGTTAAAACTGGAAAGGAACTCATAAAAGACGGCTTTTTAAAAAAAACTTCTTCTTCTTTAAATTCAAGAAACGTTTTGGCAGCTTGCTGCGGACTGCAATATGCGTTATTAGACACGAAAATGTACATTTAATTTGGTTTATTGTACTTACTCATTGTATTTTGTGTAAGCATGTCAGCTATCACCTCAATCCAAATGGTTGCAACGTCGATCTGTTATAAACATCTAAAATACTAACTCGTGTAACTCGCTCATTCTCCGGACAAACCCGGCTTGGCACGGTTACCATCCTATCCTATCCTATATCCTATCCTACTAATATTATAAATGCGAAAGTTTACATGTTTGGATGTTTGTGTTTCAATCACGTCAAAACTACTGAACCAACTTGGATGAAACTTGGCATATATATAGTTCGTAACCTGGATTGACACATAGGCTACTTTTTATCCCGAATAATTAACAGGATCTACAGGATAAAATGAACGAACGGGATTAGCAGCGCCAATTTAGCAAAAGGATGGTGTCATGTCATGTCACGTCAGTTTGACAGGACGTAGTAATACCTCTTTGGTCTAACAACTAACGTTTGACATTCGAGTACGGGTTCGGTGTAATGTCAAGTTTCTCAAAGAAGTATCCGCTCGGTACACGCACAGATAATATACGCAGATAATATAATGTACACGGAAACGGTACTCGTGTACGAAGTCGCGAGTAACTGCTAGTATTAATATATGACGTATATTTCACGTTTCCTTATTATGGCAAGCTCCTTGTGTACAAGCTCGGTTTGTCTCCTTCTCAAGTTGTTAATTCTATAGAAAAAGTTGGGTTAGTATTTTAACCCCCTGGGAATGATTCTATTACAGGTATGTACGATTTATCTTCGAAAATGAATTTATCCCACTACTATTATAAGGGCGGCTTGCACCAGAATCGCTAAACGCGTTTAACTCTTAAATAGTATTTAGCGAGTTGTCAAGTCATACAAATACGTCAGATTTAAATCGATTTAGCTGTTAAATACGTTTAGTGATTCTGGTGCAAGACGCCCTTAATGTCAAAGTTTAGAGGTTTGGATGTTTGTGTTTCAATCACGCTGTCCGATTTGGATGTAACTTGGGCTATAGTTCGTAACCTGGATTATCATCACTTTTTTTTTATAATTTTTTTGTTTTTTTTTGTAGACGAAGTCGCTAGTTTTGGATAAAATCATTTCAAATTTGAAAGGCGATAATCAAAACAAAGTCATTCGTGTAAATAGACTTGGTTATGCGTTAAAGTTATTCCGGTCACGTCTCCGATAGCGCTTTAAAATAAATTGATAAAACGCGAAAAATGTCGAAGCTTTCCTTTCGGAAGTTCACGGAAGCGAAGTGTTTGTCGATGTGTTGTTGGCCAAGTATGAATCTGGACATTTCTGTGTACAGTGGAGGAAGAATATCAAAAAGTTATAGTATCGTTTGTCTACTTAGTGCAATTTCTCTTCTGTCACTCTGCTCTGGGACAAAAAACCAAAATAGATGGGACAAAAAAGTTCGATATTTCCCCTGTTTTTCAGCAATTAAAAATGCTGATCTGTCTCCCTTTTAGTCACGGGGGACGGATCAGACTTATTTGGCTCAACTTTTTTTTAGTTTAGCAAGTGATAATATTGATCATTAAAACCACAATCTATATGACTGATAACATTTTTAAACAGCTTTATTATGACGTCAAGTTGATCAACTAATTTTATCGATTTGATATAACTGGAAAGCCTCAATATAACTGTCGAAAATAAAAAAAATAATCTTACGAGTTTAAATTAAATATTAGAGTGTATGGTTTTCCTGTAACATGTAAGAACACCTTGATTGGTTTGATTACGCGAGCTGAAAAATACAGGAAAATATAATAATTGGATAGGTATTTTAGATTATGAAGCTCAACTTGCCTTGAATCTCACAACACCCATTTTGCTAGGCGCTATGAATATAAAATGGTTTCTAGTTTTTCATAAGTTTTTATAAAATCTAAAGAAGCTAAAAAGTGTTACTATGTATTGTAAGTATGTATTTACAAAAAAAAAGTATTTAAGTATTCTATCAGCCATCTAGTTCCCATATTACAAGCTTTGCTTAGTTTGGGACTAGAGGGCGTTGTGTGTAAAGTCTATTGAATATTTATTTATTTAAGATTTTTTCTATGCAACTTAATAATGGTACAAGCCGGTGGCCCACCTGATGTTAATTGATAACCTCTGCCTATAACCGCGCATTGTCTCACTGAGCACGTCTCTGAGAATTAACCCTGTGATGCTTTCCACTGCTCCCATCACTTTGAGACATTTGTAATTTTATGTATTCTCTCAGTTTTTTTTTCGTTTGTATGAAATAACCTAAAAGCGAAAGTCAGACTAGAGATACCTCTGACATACATAATCGGCACATGTCTGATTATTGTCATGTTTCTTTTATGAGATAAGTTTTACTGAAAGTTCCACTGAAAACTGGTTTCCTAATGATGTTTTCCGTCGTCGTGTGAAATGTCCATGAATATTTATATATAGATAGATAGATAGATATATTCTTTATTGTACTCTCCACTTAAACTAATACAACAATAATACAGATTCTTTAGGAGGTAAGTACAATGGGCGGCCTTATTGCTAAAAGCAATCTCTTCCAGGCAACCTTTGGATGGACAGGATCTAATACACAAAAACAAGGACGGGGGCGTACATAAATATAAATTTAATTATTAAATGATTTTATTATTATTTTTATTTAATTTATTTATTTGTTTTATCGTTTTATTTGACACAGAGATATTGTTACATGACTAAAACCACATACCTACTAAAGCTTAGGTACCTTTTAGTTTGAAGTGTTCAGAATCCACTATTACATGGATAACTTCGTGTACTTTGGTAAGTATTTTCGTAGTGCGACGTAGACGGAAGTAGACGGAAGCTAGTAAATAATAACGGATCGTATGATTCGAGTAGACCGGAAGTGCGCCGTAAAGCACACCAGATGGAGAAGCACCAATATTCCTGCAAATGCGACTCGTAAACAATCGGAACCCCAATAAAAGCCGCAGTCGCAGTTTACAAGAGAACAGCTGGCACAATTACATCAACACCACACATTGTAATGTATAATTATTAATTTCTTCTGTAATCTTCTTTTTTCTTCTTTTTATTAGTTTCTAAGGTGTACACACGGCCACAGATCAGGTTATACACCCAATACAACCATTACTACGCTACATACAATGCTGAAAATCGTTGGGGCGGGAGCGCAATATAAGCATAGCCCGTCCTACACAAACAAACACACTGTCGTTCTTCTTTTTTATTATTTTACTCTATTTTTATTTTCTTTTGTTATCTTTGTTACTTTTGTTTTTAAAGTGTACTTTGGTGTAATGCCTGTTTACGTCTATGTCTACCTAATATATTGAATACAGTCGTTCTCGTTTGTATAAAGTGCCCCAGCTATCTAACTTCTCACTGCCTCTGTAGTCTTACCGAATGCTTTATAGCGAATAAAAATAAAATCTAGTGTTTTATCGTCGCTTTTCTAAAAGTCGCCGGAGAGCAACTGCATTATGTAAACAAAGTTGCGTAATGCAGCTTGATTTTATCTAGTGGAAAAGTTGGCTTATTTCGTAGTCATAACCGTTTTGTCGTTTAGGATACGGATGCACTAGACGACCGGGTAAGCGGCATCGATCTTTCATATGAAGTCTTAAGAATGGTCGCTTATTGCACTCATGCTCTTAACTTGTCTCGACCCTATTCCCATCATCATTGGCAGACAAGTCTCCTAAAAACACTTCCTTTTTGATTGTTTTGTACAATTACTTACGTTTTTGTAAATCAAACATTTTTATTATAAATAAATTTAATAAGTATGTGTATCATTTGTTTGCGCGTATCTTGATAACAAGTCAAGAAAACCACAATTTCTCTACTAGGGTAAGTCCAGCGTGTTTGCCAACACTTGCAAATTCGTAGGGTAAGGACTGTCGAGTGGGCTCTATCCAACTGAACTAGACTCGCGAGAAACTAGGTAGTCTACAGTTCGCGGCATGTGACGATGCATATTCTCTTGGGCTATCTAACTAGATTGTAAACCACATTATGTAATGTAATAGTAGAAGTGGATGGCAAGCTACTAGAGAAGATAAATGTGATATTTCCTCGCTTTTCTCGCAGGGTAATTTCCATTTTTATGCTCTTTTGTAAATGTTGAAGTTTAGATGTTAGATAATTACATTTGAATTTGGATTTCTAGAATAAGACAGAGATACATAAAATTAAATCATAAAACCATTTTTAAATGGTCTAGGTAAGTAGTGTAGATTTTTGAGTGGACTCTTTTGACAAGTTAGCGTGGTTGTAAAGTGCATACTCCGTCACAGATAAATAATACTGAGTACCTGCTACGTCTCAGTTTCACTTCAAAATATTCAGTGTCTATAACAAGTAAATAAATCTAAGTTTAATTTCGATGCGTAGCTACAAACTGTGGTGGTGCTTTCTTGCTTTATATTCCCTGCTATATTGATTCCTAAAGCAGTGCAATAAGGTTTAGTTTCGATCGCAAACTACTTTAAAGAGCTACGTGCAACTATGTAGGTTTTTCAGACTTGTCTAGATACGCTAACGGGCTGCAAACATTTGTCCGCCCGTATCGGAAGGAATTCTTATATTCCTTCACTTCCGTTCGTTTCTAAGTGGTACTTTGGTATCTTGAGAAGTTGTCACCGCTATTTTACTACCGCAATATTACAAATATCTATCAAAAATGACGTTGACTTTATCAAGATCCACCTACATTAGGTAACTTTAAAAAACTTCAAAGTGTCATCTAATTGTATTGGATTTACAACATGCTGCTTTTTATCTGGCCCACCGGTGAGACAGCATGTGGGCTTGATGGGAATAAGCCCTTTTTATTATACAAAAAGTATTCTTGTTATAAAAACTGTACGGGACCGATTCGGGATTATTTCTCTACACATTAGCCTTCCCATAAATCAGATCAACCATTCTGGAGAAAAGAGTTTTCCACAAATACTTAATGCCACTGAAGAGATATTCGGTTGAGAACATTGAGCTACAAACACAATAATTTATTGGATAGGAATATACAACTTTATACCCCGACTTAAAACTTAATACGTGTCAACACATGTCAACAACCCTTATTTGGAATCCCCCACAATCATCCCTTATTCATATTTCAATTGATTGATTACAATACTCAACTCTTTATAAAGATGAGTGCACATTAGTTCCACGAAATTACCCCAAAAGGGGAGATTTACGGTCAGGCATTACGGGGTGGGGTGGGGTGCATATGTCTGGGGTGAAATATTCATAAGGGCGTAAGTGACACCATCGGTTATTGTAATATGTGTGATGGGCGTGTTTGGTCGCGAGGAAATTGTGTGGAAAAGTGACATTTAAATTAAATTATACTGTCTGTATAACTAGTTGTCCTGTGAGAACATAGACCTCGCGAGCCTTTATAACCGTGCAATAACCAACACTTTCCCTTTTACCCTGGCTAAGTAAATCTAATTTCAGGTGCTTGAATTTTCCAATAGGCCCTTATGTAGACTTTTGAGCAAAATAAGGGTATAAGTTTTAGCGATTACTCGCGTTCCCTTGGCCCTAAGAGGTCGAATCTGGTGTCTACGGATTTGTCTCATAAAGGCAAAGAGGACTGTGTAGTCTCCTTGATATTAGTAGAAGTCAATTTTCGGAAAAAAAAATAAAAAAATAATTTCCCCTTTTTTCCCCTTTCCAGTCCCCCTTTTTGGAAATATTTTTACACCATCTTGTGTAGAATGAAATCTTTCGTGTGCTCCTTAAATTTGATTGAAATCCGTCGATAAATAACGCTACAGCAAACTTTCCCTCTTTTCTCCCCTATTTTCCCCCCAAACAAAAATCCCCGACGACAAAAAAATTCTAATAAGTCATATAACCTGTGTACCAAGTTTCGTCCAGATCGGTTGAAAAATGCGACCTGTAGAGGAGAACAGACAGACAGACAGACATCCGGACAAACGCATTTTTGGCCAATGTGGAAACTGAGACGCTTCGCTCGCTTCGCTCGCTCGGTCAATTAAATTTAAATGTACTACTAGAATACAACGTACAGTCTGCATCAATAGTAAATTATTAAAAATAAAATAATAAGATAACTGAATCATTATTACACGAAAATTACACAAAAAATTGAAACATTTTCAAAATTATGATGAGACAATGTTTTAAAAATATATTACTAGGAACTTTCCATTTCATTTATCTAACTATAATTAAAAAGTAAAAATTCTATTGTACAAGTACCTAGTGTTTAAGTGAAAAATTATGATTAGAGCCAAAAACTAACAATTTTGAAATTCTTATAAAGTCTTATCTGCTTCTAATGCTCACTATACATAAAAGCTACTGGTTTTCAACTCAAACATTATTATATCAAAAACACTCACCCAATAAACATAAACATAGTAAAATATTATCTCATTTATTACCTTGAGGTTTGTACAATCAATTTGTAAGGTACACTGAGTCTAATCTCACATCACATAGAAAAGGTCCCAGCACTTTTCCCCACAATACCAACAAAAGAAAACCAAAACGGTAACTACCCGGAAATAGGTAAAGTACGTCCGACTCACTACAGCTTGAAAATTTGAGCGATACATCGGGAACACTGAAACCGGAAAGGCAAATGCGTAATGACCTCCGGCCCGGTCCGTTCCACCGGAAACACATAAAACCTAACCTAATATCACAGGGTAAATACTAGTATCGTAAACGAATTTCACTTTGCTGTATTTGAATTAGTGACAAACAAAATTCAATCCTAAATCAAGCGCTTGACGGTTCTTTTGAAAGTTAACCCTTTCAACAAAACTAGACAACGCAGCAAAAACTCAAGAGCATTCGAATTTTAAATTTCTGACATCTGAGCGATTTTAAAGCTTAAGTCTGAATGGTAAAGCTCATTTTCCTTTAGCAGATGGTTCGTAAGGACGCAGACATGTACTTTCATGCGAATGGAAATATCGTTGGCCAGCGGTGAGTTCCCGCGAATAATGTCGTAAATAATTCTCGAAAAGGCTTTATTTATTCCGCATAATAATATATTATTTTTATGTTTCAGATTGCAAATTATCATAAATATTGTTAGAAACTGCTTTGGAGTTTAATTTAAGTTGGTTGTCAGAAAGGTTTTCGTGTTTTAAATTATTTTTAGGAATTAAAGCAAAAATTCAGCACAAAAATAAATAAAAATTGTTAAACATGACTAGGTATTTTATAAATAAGTTAATGAAAAATAAGTAGAATAGTTTTGGGTTTTTTTAGTAAACTGTAAAACATTCATTCATTTTATTCTGAACATACCAACACGTTATAAAACGAGTGTCCACGACAGTACATCAAGACATTCATATTCTCGTAAGCACAGATATCTTGTCTTCATAACTGTATCTTAATAGAAGTTTCACTTACAACGTACTGCGAATGAATCTACAACTAGCACGCAAGCGATCATGATTCTTATAACCAACGTATGAGAGCTCTATTTAAATTTTTTTGTTTACGCCATATTATTAGAAAACTGCCAAGCTATATCGAATTGTAACTGAGTGACATAAGGTTCATTTTACAGTGTGATTTGGTGTAAAATGCCACGCACTTCATATTCGCTAAGGGGAATAATGGTAAGTGCTCCACGTAGGGTAAACGGCAATTAGCACTTTGCGTGTCTATCGGGGAGCAGATGGAAAGCTCTTTGGCAGCTTGCTTTACATCGTCAGAAGATAATCGCACTGTTCACCAACCAACATATCTATATAGATAAAATAAATAAATAAATATTCAGGGACATTTCACACGACGCCCTCTCGTCCTAAACTAAGCAATGCTTGTAATATGGGAACTAGATGCTGATAGAATACTTATATACTTTTTTTTTTGTAAATACATATAACACCCAGACATAGAACAAACATCTATGTTTTCCACGCACAAATGTTAGATACGGGTACCGATTCCTGTTGAACATTTATCTACACTATTCGAACTGCTAAAACTAGCTGTCTTTATCGTTTCAGTTTATAAGAAAGGGATGGCAACATTTTTAGTGCTGTCAAATTATGTTAGTTTAGAAAAATTGGAGCATAGCCCTGTATGGGTGTGAGACATGGACAATGACACAAAAAGATAGAGAGTATTTAGAAGCATTTGAGATGTGGTGTTGGAGGAGAATGGAAAGGATTAGCTGGACAGAAAAAGTAACTAACATAGAAGTATTAGGTAGAGTAGGCGAGGAGAGAGCCCTTATAAAAGTTGTTGAGAACAGGAGAGGAAAGATGATTGGACACCTTATACGACATGACAGCTTAATCAGAAATATCATTGAAGGGAAGGTAGAAGGAAAGAGAGGAAGAGGAAGACCGCGTATTAGCTACATGAGCCAAGTGAAGGCGAAGATAGATGTCATGTCGTATAAGGACGTCAAGGAAGCTGCCCTGAAAAGAAGAACCTGGCGGGAAATGCATACATTACGCCGACAAGAGCATAGCTCTTAAGTTAGAAGAAGAAGAAGAAGAAGAAGAAGAAAAATTTAATTTCAAAATGGGTTTCGTTCAATACATCACAGGGCAAGTCCACTGTGGACGTGCTGAGTAAGACAAAGGATCGTTATGGGCAATTGTTACCGCTTAACATCAGGAGGGCCATCGGCTTGTTCCATCATTTAGTTGTATAATAAAACAGAATCCACCATTACGTACTTATACGATTCAGAATTTATTTCTTAAAAAAAAAACAAACAGATGCTTGAACTCAAGAAGCTTGATTGCGTATTTCATCAGTTTTTCGAAGACAACAGATAAAATGTCGTTGTTACTGGGAATCGAACCCACAATCTACAGAAATTAGAACCAGAGAGGTCAGTTAGTTTGCCAATATTTGTCTAGGCTTTTATAATGTTTGTTTAATTACAACTAGGGCTTAGTAGACATAATGAGCTGCCAGTGGAGCACATACTACCCTCGACTACTCAGTATTGGTCATGCGAATGAATTCCTGTAATAATTAATTACGTGTATGCGAATCTCATTTGTTTTGTAATGGAATAGTATTTTGTGTTTGTTTCAACAAAATAGATTAGTTTTCACTTTAAAAAAAAAATCTGAAAAGTACAGTTGGATATCTCGCTTCGACAGAGATTTTAGTTTTAAGAATAACGTCCAAATGACATCAAAAGCTCGTTTAACTACACTCGAGAGCAATGATTCCGGGTCACTTAAAGAATGTTAAAAATCTCGGAAACTAAAAATGATAGGTTAATGCAATAAATTGTATTTAATAGACAATGTAATACTCCTTAAATGAAAGTAAAAAAATATGAGTCACCATACATTTTATTAACACAAAATTACATAAAGAAAAAAACTGCTGATCTCTCCTTAAAACAAAAATAGGAAACATGAAATTTTTGAACTTTATTACGATTTGACTTGAATTTTAATACTTCGTATTGCCTCCTCGTGCTTCCATTACTGCGTTTACGCGGTTTGGCATGCTGTACACCAAGTTCCTTATACGATTTTGGGGAATATTCTCCCATTCCTCTGTGAGAGCAATTTTGAGCTCACGAAGCGTGATTGGGGGAGGGTTTCGTTGTTTTACGCATCTGCCTAGCTCGTCCCAAGCATGCTCGATCGGGTTGATATCCGGGCTGCGCGCTGGCCACTCCATACGAGTAATGTTCATCTCTTGAAGGTAGTCATTCACAATCCTACCTGTATGAGGTCGGGCATTGTCATGCATAAATATAGCATCCTCACCTAAATTGACCATAAATGGACCAACATGATCATTGAGGATTTCTTCCACATATCTTACGCTAGTTAAAGAGCCGTTTTCTATGATCACCAGCTCTGTGCGACTTTCAGAAGAAATTCCGGCCCACACAAGTACAGACCCACCACCGTAGGCTACTTTTTCTTCGATGCATGCTTGCTTGAATCTTTCCCCTGGTCTTCGATACACTCTGTGTCTTCCATCGTGCTTGTAGAGCATAAATTTTGATTCGTCGGAGAACATAACTTTTGACCAATCTTCAATACTCCAATTTACGTGGCTCTGGGCATATCTTAGTCTTGAAATACGATGCCCACGCTCCAGTTTAGGGCCGTTTGCAGGTCTAAGGGGTTTTAAGTTAGATTCAGCAAGCCGACGTCTTACTGTCCATGCACTTGGGTTACTTCCTCCGAGGCGTCGAAACTGATTTGTGAGTTCAGTTCCTGTGAGAAAGCGATTTCGAAGCATGGTGTTCACCAAGTATCGGTCTTCTCGTGCTGTGGTACACCTGGTTCTGCCCGTTCCTGGTCTGCGTAGGTTAGAACCAGTTTCTTCGTAACGTCGGAGAACTCTTTGTACTGTTGACAGCGACACACCGACAATCCTGGCTGTATCGCGCTGACTCCGGCCGGTTTCCAGCATTGTAAGTATTCTGGTGCATTCTTCAGGCGTAAGCGACATAATTTCAGCTTGAATAATGAATATAGAGCACTATCAACATGGTTTATATACCCACATAAATGACAGATTACAAACAAAAGCAAAACCAAATGCTGTAATTTCGTAGTTCCATCTTCGAAAGTGGCCCTTTTTCAAATTTGATTTTTTTAAGATATAACTTTACAATAACTAAGAAGTTTTAATACCTTCATTTAAGGAGTATTACATTGTCTATTAAATACAATTTATTGCATTAACCTATCATTTTTAGTTTCCGAGATTTTTAACATTCTTTAAGTGACCCGGAATCATTGCTCTCGCGTGTAGTTAGTTAAACGAGTTTTTGGCTGAGATATGACGTCATCCCTGTTAGAGTAAAATCTCAACCGAAGTGAGAATAAGGCCCTGATAAGTTTATGGTGTTGTAATAGAAGAAATCCCGTACATTTCTTCGTGGTGATGATGATGATTTAGGATAATACTTCATGGTTTTTACTTTCCCCATAATCTCAAAGTGAGTTAAGTCCTAAAACCAAAGAAAATATTACCTCTTATCCGAAGTAAAAAGTTTACACCAAAACATTGCACAATGGAAATAACTTTTTATCCCTCTTATAACAAGATAAAGTTAACGATTCCTTTAAAAGTGTCTCGAACTTCAACCGAACGTCTGCTTGTATTACTGCAAATAAACTTGCAGACGGAAACAGACTCTATGACTTTGGTATACGATTTAATATCAGAAACATTCGTCAAACAGTCTTAAAAAATGACGTACAATTTTGTTTATGAAATCGACAGCCAGCGTCGTGGACTGACATCCTCGGAATTATTTGGATGCTAAAGACATATCCACACATTATTTAGCTTTTAAATAACCTGGTTTTTACCTACTTGTATCTATTCTGTGTCTGTACAGAGTATTTTTGTCCTCGTTGTATTTTCCCATATGACATGTGACAGATTGAAAGCGCATCGCCGCTGCTAGATTAAAAAAAAAGTGGTACAATGCATAGATGCTATTGTTTATTCTATCCCAGTGGTCCCTAAACTTGTAATTGTTCTGGAAGCCCGAATTTCCTAAAATAATCGGACATTTTGTAACTTGCGACCTCATTCTTTATTGCTTTCGAGTTGTGCATTTGAATTTTAAATTTTGCCGTTTATGTTATCAAATATTATATTACCAACTGTTTTAGGATTCTGCGTATAACTTTCATTTTTGAATAAATGTATTTATTCTTGAATATTGTAATGAGACCTTTTCAATAATATCAACTCAGAAACTTTCGGAAAATGTTAATTGGACAGAAATAGAAAATCACCCAACATTTACTGACAAAGACATTTATTGAACTTCTGCGTCTGCTTCATTATTTGCTTCTGAGTATAGGATCCCAGTTAATTACATCCTACAATCCCAACATTTTAATTATTATATGTATTTATCATTATAATTATTGACACGTGGGAATCCAAACCATAATAAATAAAATTATTACTAAGCATTGAGCATTTATTAAATAAAATATTGGGAAAAGAAATCAGATGGTAAACATTTCTAGGATTCGTAGCAGTGCTACGAGCGTAGAGCCTCGTAGAACGAGCTACGAATATAGCGTACCCATTTTGTAGTCTACCACTTATTAAAAACCACAGTTTTTTTAACCGACTACGCCCGGCTAAAATGTGAGTTATGATTTTGACTGGTATGTGCAGTACGCTCAACGGATCTTTATCTCTCTGAAGTTAAGTGTGTCAACGATTGCGCATGTACTGTTGTGCGGAAAAATTTGCTTACCTCTAATTCATCAGAGGGACAAAAATCCGTTTTGACTACTATTTATGTATGTTTATTATAAACATCGGCTGGCGGTCTGACCGCCAAGGTACCGCCAAAGTAAGGTCTTTTTATTTTAATTTTACCGCAGTCAGTCAGGCTGTCATCAAAAATGCTAGACTATCTATCATTATAAAACTCAAGATTATTACCAGACAGGTCACTGACCTCTGTCTTCGTCTGTCTGTTCCATTGCAAACAACATCAATTGTAAGTATTTCAAGTTGAGATATGCTTACTTGTGTCTAGCTTTGCGCTGACCAAGCACAAATAACTGAATAAGAAATGTCCAAGAAAAGCGATTTTACACAAGTTTTGTCTAAAATGCTTGCAATATTTGATAGAAATAGATCTTTAAGTATTTTACTTTTTTTTAGGTGAGTTACTGCTAACTCGATGACTTTTGTTTAAAACTAACAAGCACTTATGCCCATATACTTATTTGTTACCTCGAATAATACTCGTCTCGACTTCACCTGGAAATCGAACCTTTGATAAATTATGTATAGGATAAAGCTTGATTTTGACACAGATAATATAAATTATAGTAATTTCGAGGTCGAGTCGAGGAGAAGATTATTCTAAACAACGACTAAGAATATGGGAGTCATTAGATTGTCATCTTTTACCAATGAGAAAAGACGAACATATCGACCACGCTAATTATTTATAAGTAAAGCTTATGGGTCGTCATTTAACACTATATATCTCACAGAATACGTTCACTACCTCACAGGGCACATCCTGTGAGGTATTGAACTGGGCCTGTCACGCCTATTAAATACTGTTGCTAGAGGTTGGAAATTCTGTAATGAAAAAAAAATACCTGATGGCAAAAAAATAATAGATAGTTTGAAAATATATGCTAAGTTTATCGAATCCAAAGCAAATTCTCTCAATGCATTATTCATACAAAACCAAAATGTGCAAACTTGCCATAACATTTATTGTGAATTTTCAAAGTATAATGTGCTAAAAGCATATTATACCGCGAACTTTATAATGTTCAGTCGAACAAGATCTTCGATCGAAGTATTCCTTCTAACCTAACATATTTTTATAGTAGATGCGTTACGCGCAATGAACAGCGTCGCGGCTACACTAACTCACTCGTACTTTACTGTGTATTTATCTCTTTCTGTTCCTAGAAAAAGATAGATACACTCATATAAGGGCTTCATCTTTTAGCGTTCATCGAAGCATGCGGGTAAAAAAGTGGTTTCTGGTGCTGTATAATTTTTTTATACAACTTTATGAAATAAATGAGAACAAACATTTGCGCGTGGAAAACATAGATATTTGTTCTATGTCTGGGTGTTACTATGTATTATAAGTATGTATTTACAAAAAAAAAGTATATAAGTATTCTATCAGCCATCTAGTTCCCATATCACAAGCTTTGCTTAGTTTGGGACTAGAGGGTGTTGTGTGTGAAGTCCATGAATATTTATTTATAAATGATGTAACAAGCCGATGGCCCACCTGATGTTAAGTGGTAACAATTGCCTATAAAATCATCTAAATTTCACATTCCGTACAGCATTTTTTAGTCCATAACGCATCTACCTACAAAATGTCATCGCTTCTAACGGTGAAGTTACACCATAAAGATACAAAGTTCAGTCAATTCCTTATTTTTAAGTTATTCATGAAAACATTGTAGGAATGATGTCGCTTTAAAGTTTTTACAAATCGTAGCGAAGTAGTTAGTACTGAGTTCTTTGTGGGAGAGCTAGTCCGGGGAAGTATTACTATCGTACTTATTTCTACCGGCAAGGAGCTCGCATTGCTGTGTTCCGGTTTGAAGGGTATGTACGTACGCATAGTAAACGAAACATTGTAATACCAAAGTTTTTAGGCCGCCTTAAGGTCTCCGTGGTGGCTTAAGCAAATGTAAATGCCACTAGCGGTCACCCATCCAAATAGTGACTGCGCAGAACGTCGTTTAACTTAGATAATCGATGAATTTACACGAACGCTTCATACCCCGCCCGCCGATATAACGAGCGCCACTGGGCAAGTTTACACAGTATTGGACGTGCCTTGTAGAGAAATGCAATTGCTATTAGTAGGGGTTTCTCAGACTCGCGCATTTTTTTTTAAATGTTTAATTATTTCAATAGAACATACACTGTGTTACGTGTGACAAAATTAAATAAATCCTAGTGTAGCATCATTCCGCGACTCTCGTTTACAAAACCTCTTTGCTTTGCGTTTTACATCTGTATTATTTTTCTGCAAGGGACTTTTAACCCTTCGGGTGCTTATTGCTTTTGCAAATAAAGGCATGTGGTTACTCTCAGTCGTATGCGCCTAAACGGTATTTGATGCGACACGCACGCCTCATTAGGCAGCCTGTGAGGTGTTAACTAATCCAAATAAAGTACATGATTTCCTACACAATACAAGCTTGCTTTGCATGAACAGTCAAAACGTTTTATCTTAGATTTTATTTTATAGAAGAGTGGTATGGTTTCTGTTTCTGTCATATTTTCCCTCAAACAAAAAAATAAATATTCCAAATGATGTCTTTTCTGATGTCGACAAACCCCGTTATCTTGGATCCCTACTGACGGGTTAGCTGGTGGCAGTGTGCAGCAAATTTCATTCCTGAGAAGTGCCTCCATCTCCGACTCTATCTTCATAATGTTGACGATTCGTCGAGTGAAGAAGGACGGTCCATAAACGTTCTTCCGTTTGTGGTCACCATTCGAAAACTTTTACTCCTCAGATCGGACTAAAATGGTATAGTACCTTTTTAGCTAAACACTTTCATACTTTACACCTGCTACACTTGCTACAGTTAAAAACGCCTATAAAAAACAAAAAAAGACACAATATTCATCAAATGTTCGCAAAGAACAGCCCAATAACAGCCGTGGCGAATAGCCCACGATAAATAAATACCACTTTCACATCTCGCGCCTTAATTTGGCATCTTGCGGTAAAACTTTACCGCGCAAAAAACAACTGTACGTTTCTGTAAATAAGGTAGAGTTTCGTAGTGATTGTGAAATGGGTATTGTATGAGTTTGAAATGCAATGAAAGAAGCTCCACATTAAACAGGAAGAATTTCCGACTCGCTTTAAATAATATATTTTTAATAAGATATTGCTTTCAGAGAGCTTTGAAATCATAATATCCATAAATTTTGATTCAAAGGACAGCCCCCGTATTCCAATCTTTTGCTGTCAAGTTATATTTCACTGCCCAGTGTAATTTCTTCAGGTCACGTGGTACAATTTTATACCACGTGATCATTCTTTTTAGACACTTGACAGCAAAATATGCGCGAAAACAAATTAAATGACATCATAATGTCACTATTTAGTCACAGAATAACTATGAGTTGGTATGAACTGACCATGATTTACAACTTTGCAGTTCAACTGAGTTTGGAATACCCCTGCAGCTAGAGACTTATGAGCCATTTTGAAACAGTTATTTTGGAAAAAAATACAGGTACCGCTTAGTAGTATCCTTCCTTAGTACTGAAAAAAAAACTTTTATCATCATCATTGTAGGCCGTAAATGAAAACGGGACGTCCAAGTTTATGGCAATGCAATGATTTAAGTTGGACTGCGGGTAATGATGATGTACATTTTCGAAGTAGTTATATAAATATTGTAGTATGTTTTGACTTATTCCTATCAAACCCACTGATCACCAGTGAGACCACTTGGGGAAAATCTTACTATCCTACTAATATTATAAACGCGAAAGTTTGTATGGATGTTTGTTACTGTTTCACGCAAAAACAACTGCTCCGATTTGGATGAAACTTAGAATACATATAGTTAAAGCCTGGATTAACACATATACTTTTTATCCCGTCAAATCAACAGGATAAAACTGTACGCGGATGAAGTCGCGGGCGGAAGCTATTAAATCCATAAATCCCAACAATCCCACTGGTGAAGCTAGGTTCGTTGTAAATAAGTCATCTAGTGATCAAGTCTGGTAACTGAGTGCTTCCTAAAATATTTGTTTATACAGAAAAAATGGTAAATTCATATATCCCAAATATTTTGTCAAATACATTTTCCAAAGTATACGAAGCATATCTTATTTTGAGCTACAAAATGTTAAATATGCGGCAGAACCCGAATAGAATACAGTTTGTATTCCTTTACAGATTTTGTCGGATTTTACGGAGAATATTTTGTAAGCCATGCTCACTCGACATTTTCCGGGGTTTTTTAAACGAGATTCCGCTGTCTACTGCCATTGGGTTGGGCTTACTTGACTATGTAGTGTAGGCTCCATTGACCAGACTAAAGTTGGTATCTTTTTAATCTTCAAATTGGTAGGCTTTGATTTAAAGCACTCCACAGCGCGGGTTAAAATGTTTAAGCGAGGCGCAATAAATGTGTTATTTTTCAGTTCTGTGGTAGACACTTTGTAAGCCTACACGCGTGCAAAATTCAAAAAAATCCGATGCATCTCGATATCTCGTATCAACCCAACTTGACATTGCATTCGTTTTCAAATTCCGAATCGGGATGTTTTGTTCGTTCGTTATCGGTTTTCGATCAGTGCGGCCCGGGGCGTCGGTACGCACGCACGTGTCGCTCGATCCCGCGATCCCGCCATTTGTTTACTGAACAACACGTGATACGCGTACTTTGAATGTGCATTGGAGGACTTTTTTTGTTCAAGTGCTAGAGTTCACAATATTTTGGTTTGTGGATATAAAACTGCAGTGAAGCTTTGTGTTGAAAAAAAGTTTTGTACTTTTTGTTTTGTAAATAGTCCTAGTAGTAAAAAGTTTTTTCCTGCCCAAAAATTAAAAACTGTCTGATTATCACGAGTACCTACATACCTTCTTTGTCTCAATTGTGAAGTTTCAAACATTTCAATAAAGAGAATTTCCAAAGATTTCTCTTTGTATTCTCTTTATTTAAATCGAGAGTTCTTCGTTCAAAAATTCCTTCAGCGTTATTGAAAATTCCATTTTCAAATATTCCTGCAATTTAGAATTGATTTTCAACTTCAGATTATGAAATTGTTGCTTTGAGGGAGGTTTTAAGGAGTGCGTATCGTGTGTGGTACCTTGATGCCTCGTACTGTCAGTGAGAATGGCTTGGATGAAAAACCTGGACGCGATGATGGCTGGTGGTGGAAAGCTGGTGATGTGGCTGGTGTTAATCTTGGCTGCCGGGATCCAGGGTTACGTGGAGACTGAGGAGTTTATCAGTGATCTGGATAGACCTGGTGAGTTTTAGCCGTAATTTTATAGATTTTTTCGGTCGCCTCCGCAAGATGTTTTAAGTATATCTGGTGTTACTATTATATACTATCCTTAGTTACATGTATACTTTCTATATTCTAATACATAATACTTTATTAATAAGTTATCTACCTGTCCTATTTAAATAGCTACATGAGTAAATTATTTGTCGGTCTTTCTTTAGTTTGCTATCACTTACAGAAGTTTTTCCAATGAGATTATTAAGACACAAAGCAATTATCTCTGTAACAAAAGTTAATAAGTAGGTACTTACTTATCTACCTACTGTGCTGGTATTGCTTTGTACCTTCATCAATCATTTTCTACTAATTGATATGTACCGTGGAGTTAATTTAAAGTTTGATAAAGGCTTCAAGCGCACTCGTGTTCAGTAAATCGTTATTTCATGTTAATTTTTATGTTAACTTATTTTTATGGCCCATTCTTCATTAATCATTAGTTAAATGTACGTTTTATTACCTATTACAGGGTTAACCGCGATAATTTTAACAGCTAAAATTATGTAACGAAATTAAAAACGAATTAAATATTAATAAATCAAGATTTTATTTTTTTATTAGTAATATACAAAGTCTATATGGATAATCATGGATTTAGCTCAACCATAGGGTTAATTCTCTTAAGTAAAAACACCACTGTTATTATCTTGGAATATAATTAAAAGTTACTAAAATTGACACTCTGGCAGGCTTTTTATGACTCTTGTGACGTCACAACAAAATCTCAAACAATTTAACTAGATTTTATTACGAGAATTAGCCCTCTGCTCTCGTTGAAAATAAACATTCAGTTTGCCACCTCCGTATCCACTATCAGTGGTTTCCATTGAAATTGCATCCTCGAAATGATGTCAGCTTCCGTCTCACAGGAATTCTTCCAGCCGCTCTAGCCACGGATTAGTGGTCGGTAAACAGTAAAAACACTGACTACAAATATTTTGAAAATTTATTAATGAATATCTAGGTTTATTTTTTCAAATTACAACGCAGTTCTCATGGACTTTGTACTAAGTACCAAGTTCTTGGCCTTCAAGGATATCTGAGAGTATTTAGAAGCGCATTCCAATATTACTCGTTTTGTGATGACTGCTTGTGTCCTAATTTCCAAGTATCTAAACTAAGCAAGCAACCATCCTAACGTATAAAAAAAGAATTTTTCAAATGGGTTTATAAATGACGGAGTTCTGAGGTATCAAACATTAAAATAAAATTCAAACGCATTGAGAACCTCCCCCTTTTTTGAAATCGGTTAAAAAGAAGAGTACTCTGACCTACTCTGACCAACGATACTGTAGCACAGTGCACTGTGCTTTGTACCGCCAAACGTTCCTATATACATTTTGTTATGCGCGTCGCAAAGTTATGAAACTCACCTCCGTGCCTTCGCTTAGTACAGTCGACGACATTGTAAATCTACTTGTGTCACTGACTGTACTTAGGGCCAGGCCACAACAGTGCGTTGCGGCGTCGCATCGCAAAAATCAACGACAAATCATCAAGCTGTGCGATGTTGTTTTTGCGATGCGACGCCGCAACGCACTGTTGTGGCCTGGCCCTTAGTACTTACACAGTTATACGTGATTATACAGCGGGAGTTAATTTTTGTGATAAGCCACTATCCCAGATTATTATCGTTTTTGGAATTACACCAGAATTTTATTTTCCGTAATATGCGTGTTCCGTCATACTTCCTTTTTCGCCTAGGTAATAGCTGGAAAATCATCTTGTGAAATATATTTACGATTCTAAGGTCATGAACCCTGTGCTTGGTAATTTGTCAAAAAAAAAACAGATCACAGAACCGTCTCCGTTGTTATGACGAAGAATGATCCAGGACTATCCATCCATTTAGAAATACATTTTTCCTTCAAAAACATTTCATTTTCTCATTTTAACATTTTTAGGGTTCTATGGTGATTAAGGGTAGTATTTTTTCACGTACAGGGGGGTATTCCAATCTCAGTTGAACTGCAAAGTTTTAAATCATGGTCAGTTCATACTAACTCATAGTTATTCTGTGACTAAATAGTGACATTATGATGTCATTTGATTTATTTTCGCGCATATTTTTCTGTCAAGTGTCTAAGAAGAATGATCACGTGGTACAAAATTGTATCACGTGACCTGAAGAAATTACACTGGGCAGTGAAATATAACTTGACAGCAAAAGATTGTACCCGAGTCTCGATGTAAACAGATTTATTTCAAGCAAAAAACCATGTTACAACAAAAAAGTATAATATTCTTTCCTAATGATTTGCTGCGAAGAATTTCCAAAGTACTTCCAGCGTTAGAGAGCTATTAAAACTCACGGCTGATCTTTCTTATTTTATTAATTACTAGCAGTCACCCGCGACTTTGTTCACGAAAAAAAAATACTTAACCTAAAAAAAAGCGGGAAAAGTAGCCTATGTGTCCAGGTTACGAACTATACTATAATCCAAGTTTCATCCAAATCAGACCAGTAGTTACAGCGTGATTGAAACACAAACCCCCAAACATTTAAACTTTGACATTTATAATAGTACACTGAGGGGTAATCACGAACAAATCTGACAGTCGCCGCGTTACGTAAACCTAACGTATTCAAGTGATATTGCGCGTCAACGCCAGCCCGACTGCCGAACGTTGTAGCGTCACCGCGCAGTGTATCTCGGATACGCTAGCGTTACGATACGTTCACGATTGTCACATTTATTCGTGATCAAGGCACTGGTTAATATAATGTGTTTACCGTACATAAAGAAATATATATATGTTATGGGCACAAAGGGAGTGAATACTATATTATGTGCCGCACTGGCTGAAAACTCGTATAAGATATAAGTATCAAAGATCTTGCAGTAAACTTGGTAACTCGCAAACTGGTTTGACAGCTTAACGTGTTTTTCAATTCACCATTTCAATCCGTACAATGATCCATTACCTACCTGTGAGCGGTAACTCATGATCCTCGCTTCTGTGGAAACAAAGGACCAGCTTCAAAGCGCTAATCTAGGGGTGTCTTCAACCTATCCCCTTATTCAACAACTTCACTATGACCATCGGTACAATAATCAGGTATTTTATAATCTGCTACTTCTTCGGTAGTGACATAATACTATTAGTATTTTAATTATAGTACAACAGTAATCAATGTATGTGAAAGAAAACTTTTCGTCGGGAAGTGTTTTAAATGCTTAAGTCTCTACTTTTAACTAGAATTAATACGAATCTAGATCGTATGAAAGGTACCATTATGGTAAAAAAGTCGATAAAATCATTAATATGTTTTTTCATGGACATATCACACAATGCTTTCTAGTCCCGAACTAAGTAAAGCTTGTTATATGGGAACTAGATGGCTGATAGATAGCTTTTATAAGTACATATATTTTTTTCTAGATACATACTCGTACTTATAATACATAATAACACCCAAACAGAACAAACATCTATGTTTGCCACCACGTACAAAGGTTTGTTCTTAGTGGGGATCGAACCCACGACCCACAGCACGGAAGGCAGAGCTATTACCGACTGAGCTGTGACGCCTGTCAAGTCTGTAATTTCAGCTTGTTTACGAATACGGTGGCTGAGACCGGCTGCGGATGTCGAACCTCACCACGTAAGTATATATGCGTTACTAATCTTGTAAAAGTAGGCCAAATTCTTATTGTAATATTCATGTTTCGTTCCCCTTGAAGGGAAGAGAGATGCGTCTTACTTTGATGCTGTAAATTCCCCATCTGTACGAAACATTTCGATATGATCGTTGTGATTCCCGATTTCTCTATAAAAAATGTATCAGTTTGATGTTTGATGGAATACATTAGATATATCTCGGTAGTTACGTTTATTTACAACCAAATAAATCTAAGACATCGTTTTTTACGTCAGCAGGGACTTATTTGGAAAACCTTTTTTTGGACATCCCTAAAGTATTGGTAAAAAGGTTCCGTGAAATATGTGATGACAAGATTGACTAGCTAAGGTGGTTGTTGCCACCCGGCCCACTGTGGACCAGTCAGGACCAGCTAGGGCCAGTCAGTAGGCGCGATGAGAACATGCCAATTCTACAAGATGTGTAAAACTGGTCCTTGTTATTTTCAGCTATAAACAGTAAAATTGATTAAAAAATTATACAAAAAAACAGTCCAATTTAAAAGCAAATATTTAGACAGTATAAGGTACCTAGGGTATTTGCTAACTTTAATAAGTGGCTAAAGTTAAATAAGTAGGTAGAAAGGTCTCGCCCAAGAGTTTTAAAACTCTATTCAATACGTAATCTCAGGGCAACAAACAATAAACAATCTCGTGTTTGTCTGCATGGTGGGCCTGTTTTTGTTTTGACACATTTTTCCAAAATTAATTTGGATGATCCAAGCACTGCACTAACCGGATACGCTACCACTCGGTCAGTCCCGGCTCTAACACTCGTTAAACGATGACGGAGGCCTCAAGGCGGTCAAAATACTCCGTCACCAGAATAGCCCACTAACTCATACGCACAAACGATTACGCTAGTCATAAGTATTTATTAGTAAAGTTACGTTTATAGTTTTTATTCGTTTTAGTTTATTAATGCTGATCCCCACTACATTACAATTACCTACTTAAGGTTGTTGCTCGTGGTCAGCTAGGTATAGCAATGACACTAGATGTCCAAATTGTCCCAGTTAGCATTCAGCGAACTAAACAACACTGAATACGAAAGGAAGGATGGGTTCTGCACGAGCACAGTTCACACAATGACCTCGATTGACGTATCAACTTACACACTTCTTGCAATCCCCACAGAGAGTCGCAAAACGAACGAAGTGGGTCATACACTCCAGAGGGGTAATCACGAACAAATCTGACAGTCGCCGCGTTACGTAAACCTAACGTATTCAAGTGATATTGCGCGTCAACATCAGCCCGACTGCCGAACGTTGTAGCGTCACCGCGCAGTGTATCTCGGATACGCTAGCGTTACGATACGTTTACGATTGTCACATTTATTCGTGATCAAGGCACAGAAATCTTATTCACGAACTTTACTTACTGACAGAGTACATGAAAGAAACACTTAAGTGCCGCAAGGTACTCGTAAATAAGGTTACTTTGACCCACACTACCAATAACAATTTGGATAATTACTCACTTATTTTTCAGGTAAAAATTGGCGAAGGTGCAAGTTATTTGAGTGTTCCGAGGCAAGGAACAGTGTGGTGCAAGGCTAAAAAGCATAATCTATATCTCCGACATTTGATTGTTCATGCTCGTCGGCTTCTTGCAAATCATTTTACCCGACTATGCGGAGAAAAAAGAAGGGTTATGTATATAATATCTTCATCTGTTGATAAAGTTATGAATGTCGTTGCCTTTCAACATTCACTATACATTACGTACACCTGCTTGTCAATTTACTTTCCCGAGAAAACGAAAAATAAATTGTGGAATTCCGAACACCTAGGACCTAAATCAGCCGAATCGTTGCGGTGGAATCAGAGGGCAGAGGTCCCTGGGGACTAAACCCTATTCTGAAAGATCCTTCAGATGTGGTCGCCGACGTGACCAGAGAGCCCGGCTCTGGACTGAATTACAATTGAAAATGGCCGCGTTATGGCATACTGATGACTTGGTTAAACGTTTGTACAACGTGTTCGAAACATTAATAATTTATAAGTTAAAAAACTTGAAAACCGACTTCAACTCGACTACCAGCTTCATCATCAAATGATGATGACGATGATGACAGTTCATTGTGAATGTTCTAGTCAATATAAACACCACATAAAAGTCACAGGAAAGCAAAATACGCAATTTGGTGCACGTGGTTGGTGTTGAATCTATAGAGGACAACTGGTGGGTTTTTGCTTTTCTCCAATTAAATGCGTGAATGTACAAACTGGGTTTATTGACAAATTTAGAAAAATGTAAAAATTTAGGTGTGCACCACAAAGGGTCCATCGTTGCTAAAAGTAAAATGGTAGGCGCTACGCCGCAACTTGGCATATTGCATCGTTGCTAGCAGTAAAATAGTAGGCGCTGCGCCGCTCCGGGCATATTTTTTTCAGTTATTTCTATTTATAACCCAAACTACTCAACCGATTTTGATGAAAATAAAATGGGACCAATCTGGAAGTATATCCTTTCAGATGAAAAAAGAATTTTTGAAATCGGTTCATAAATGACGGAGTTCTGAGGTAACAACCATTAAAAAAAATAAAAAAAAAAATAATAAAACAAAAATAAAAAAAAACATACAACCGAATTGAGAACCTCCTCCTTTTTTGAAGTCGGTTAAAAAGCACTGATGCTATCATATTTTTATGGTATAAGTCATCTTTATCATAGATTTATAGATTTATTTTATTTTTTAGAGTAATACCTGAGTAAAAACGGAGTAAAAGAATGAACGAATGGACTCGTCATAACGAGTCCGTTCATTCATTCAAATTCCATATATGATTTCAAAAATAATTTCGGTCACGTGAACTAGGTCGATGGCAAATTATGCAAACTTTTCTCTGTATTTTCTCTGATTAGGATCTTTAAAAAGTATCAAAGCCCGTTAAAAATAGTCGGTAAAAAATTAAAGTTCTAGAGTATGGAGTAAAGTATAGAGTATGCAGACTAGGTATAAAACAGTTTCAATATCCAACCTATTGAAAGCGCGACAACTGATTTCCAAGTCGTCGCATATTCCCAAGGAACACGTTGGCCGGAACAGACTTCCAATCTGATCAAACACTTGCTTCCAGAGCGGAAATTGGACCCGTTACTGTATCTGTAGACTTTCTCCCCTTTGTCTACACCGTAAATACCTTCTTAAGTAGGCGACTTTTCAGATGCTTGTGTAAATAATGGGCACCTATCTTGAAAAGCAAATTTTTTTTTGTATAAGATATTATACAAAAATTATTTATGGAATTTCCCATATTTCAGAACAATTGTGCGCTAAAAAGTGTTAATGCAAAAAGTTGGAGCCGCATAGAATCGAACCTGCAACCTATACCTCAGTAACGAAGGTCTCCAAAAAGCGATAAAGCGTAAGTAGGCTCTTTCTTGAATCCTCTCTAAATAAGGCCTAAACTCCGTTTTGTACTTAAACAGGCTTTAAGTTCCGATTAACACTGACGAATGGGCTGCCTAAATAATTAACGTACGATCTCTTAATCTCGCTACCTTGCCTACTGCGAGGGCCTTATACCTTCGGCTTAGGGGTGAGATTCCGATGGCAGTTTTAAATGACATTGTGGGCACGAGGCTTGCAATGTGGAATGGGGTTAATCTATTTAAGTAAACACGTGATTGTAAATCGTGGAGTTGTAATTGGTGACTTCTGTGGCAGCAGGTAACTAGGTAAGACACTTGAGTTATAGGTTCGATTACCAGGACGGGATGAGGCTCTGGGTTTCGTTTTGGCGAGGCTGAAAAAACGCTTCTTCATCAGCTGGGGGAGTGTGGGCCAGTAATGCAAAAACGCAGCATTCAACTGGGAAAGCATACTCTAAGCCCGGATGAGCTGAAAAAACAAGCCCCTAAAAACCTCTCAGTTTCTAACAGTTGCAGGGGTATATTGGTGAACTATGAACGCCCTAAACTGAAGCGATACCTACTTAATGTCGATCAAAATAGGCCATCTAGACCGCAGTGATATTATAGCCGCAAAAAGCGAAAAAATAAACTATGTTTGTATATACCTAGTAATTATAAAGTACAGAGTACCTACCTAACTAATACATTCCGGTTTTTATAAATACGTAAGCGAAGACCATGAGTTTTAATTTGTTACTATCCTGTACCACTTTTATTTATTATTTATTTTAAAATTTCACACAAATAGTTAGTGCTAGGAGGACTTAATGCTAAGAGCATTGTCTGCCAGTCTTCCTGGCAGACAATGCAGACATACGATAGACATTCGACAGAATGCTGGCAGACTTTTCACATTATTTCATAGCATTCTTCATTATGTTTATCAGCTTACCATCTCAGGGGGTGGGCATAGTACCCTCTCTTTAATGAGGGGTTGTAGGTGGTCAGTACGTGAATATTAATGTCACAACTGAGGGTTATGCTTTGTCCAGTGGCGCCCTCATCTAATATTAATCAATCTAAAGTGAGCGAAGACACCATGTCCACTAAGACACTTCTAAATTTTGAATTTATTTTGATTTAATTTGAATAAATTTATACTGGACGGATGATCCCCCTTAAGAAACTAAAATCCTCTGAAATCCTGTAAATAAAACAATAGTTATTCACAACAAATATGTGCAAAATGTGGTAACATAACATGCTTAAACATGTACGTTGTAATGTCAATAAGTCACGCTACAGTTTCAGGTTTTATTCAGGAACCGCAATCGTATCCGGGTTACATTCCATACAAAACACGCCTATTCACGGGATTACAGCCGTGCGCTGAAGCACTTGCCTTTCTAAATATACAAACGTAATGGAATTTACTGACTGACAACACACAGATAAGTTTAGTGAAGAAATATATCAATCATTACTGCATAGAAGTTGCTTAGATATTTACTCGTCCTCAAAAGCCTATACATATTTGTACATTAGGTATTTGTATATATCTAATGTACAAATAGGTATGCAGTAGGTACAGGTAGGTATATAATTACAATGATGTAAGGGTGGTAGTTTTTGTGAGATCTTTCATTGCGCCATTTGTCAGAAAATTTCAATAAAAGTTACGATTTTTTTGTATTAAAAAAAAAAGAATTCTTAGAAATTTTACCTCTCCAACTATTTATTTTTAGTCTGAACCATCCTGTTTAGGCTCAATATACTAGTTCCGTGACACCCTGTAGGTAAAGTTATGGTTTGCAGGAAAAACAGCGCGAGTGAAGTCGCAGGTTTCCCTTAGCAACATAATGCTGCAACCCTCTACCCAGCTCCGAGGCTCTACGCAATATGCCTAGCTTGATTCTAACGCCCACTGGGTAAAAACAAAACATTCTGCAGATTCAGAATAAAAATCTCTGTAGGTAAACATTTTGATGTATCGAAATATACATGCCAGCCGCTTTCAAACGGTTTTATATTACAGGGTAGAAAATGAACCTAGAGAGACCTTATATGAAATTCTATACTTAATGGGTAAAAAATAACACAAGCAGGCCTTTTTAAATGGCAGAGGGTAGCAGGTATTCCACAAGTATTCAAAGTCAAAGTCAAAAAAGTTTTTATTCTATAAAATCACAAAAGATTATTTACTTTTCTTTTAGAATCTTCATATAACTAGGTGATTCTAGGTGCCAGTTCCACGCGACCAGAGCCTAGAAGAACGGGCAAGAAACTACGGGCTGGTTCCTAGCGTTTTTTATGATCCTTTTTACAAAGAAATATACTTAAACGCTGAAGTTCCAGTGTAATTTATAATTCTCTTACATTTCAATGGTAGAGCATTATAAAAATTGTGTCATGTCAGAGACATAACCTAATTGGTAAGTAAGTATAGGTACCCAAGTTTAAAAGACTAAAACACTGAGTAGAACGTAGTAGAATAGTTAGTGCTCTAAAACTGGGTACATTTTCCTTTGCAGAACACCCAGCTATAGAGCACCGGTTACCGTTAACTCGAAGCCCTTGATAGAGTCGAGTCGAGGGTATAAAATCAAAAAAACTCAGACCTTATATCAATACCATTTAGTCTTGATAATGGGGTAAAGATACCCCGGCGTGAACCCTGTATATCAAGACAAAATGGCTCTATCCATAGTTGAGGTTTTGCTGATAACGCCTGGCACAGCTACGAGGTATAAAAGCCAAGGAGGTCATCATCTCAGTGTAGACGAGAAAGATTTCGTCCACTTTTACAATCTATGACTACCTACTGGTTTTTTCGGACCAAGATGGCCGCCGCCACAAGATGGCGGATTTTTTTTTCACAACTCCCTCAATATGGGTATCAAACGAACGGGCTCGCCTAGAAAGGCTTTTACGTTCATACTGTTTATATTATTTTGTGTCAAGGGGTCTTACATTTTCTATTTTAATGTCATTATTATTTGTAGGCAAGCGTTTGACCGCTAAGTTATGATAGGAAATAGCTTTAGCTATTTTTTACTTACATGCAGTTTTGGTAATATTCGTTGTATAAAAATCTCGTGTCAGTAATACCCGGTACGCGAAATTTTTATACTTATCTCGATATAGCAGGTCTTGATATATAGCAGGTCGTTTGACGGTAACTTTAGATCCCGTTGGGACGTATTTATTTACAGTCCCGTCACGAAATGAAATCCGATCCATTCGACTTTATTTTATTGTAGTACGTTCAACTTTAGACTAAATATAACTTACGCTAGCGGTTTCACTCGCAAGAAATGAGTCTGTGTAAGATTTGACCACGGAGTCTTTATTAAGTTTCTGTTAAATAAGAAGACGGAGCGGGAGACAAGTTATACGAACGCTGGTTGGCTTAGCACTGATTTATTGTAGGTAGGCAAACAAGGTGGTGGACGCAGCCACACACACACACATACATAACAGTTTCGTTTTTGAAAATCTAATTAAAAAACTTTACCGTTTTTGCATCAAGTCAAATAAGCGCTCTTAGCGGGCGAGTTGTGCTAAAAAGTGCAATTTCGATCCACGTTTTTCCAATTTTCCAATTATAGATAAGTATCGGAAACAAACATAAACATCATAGACTTTTTACCTTCTATTTAAAATCAGAATCATATTTCGCTCGCTGACCTGATTTGAAGTACTTTTACATCAAAACCAATAACCTATTCTATTTTATTTAAATCCGACCACCCGCTACACGATATTGAGCCATAAACATACAAACAACCCTTACCTTTGCCTCTAATATTATTAGAACACATTACTAGGGATATTAGTAGGAATTTCAGGATTATTACTCGCTAAAAGGATAGAAAACCTTGTTGAATTAAGTTAAGAGTGGTTAGGTTTGGTTCGGAACTAGAAAACACGGCGTTGTTTCAAACTCACTACAAAACAAACTAAATTGTACGTAAATGTACACGTATAAGTACCTATCCCTCCTGCTAAGGGTTGTTTACATACTGCTATCGCTCCGACACACCACAATATATCATCGGAGAGTTAATAGTATAAATTCTGTTGGTGCTTTTTTTCTGAACTAACCTAATTTGACAGAACTAAAACGTTGCTGTCCTCTTCTTCAAATAGAAAGACAAAAACATATAAGTTTTGGAGCCAACGCTGATATTTTTGTTCGAGCCGCCACTAACACGTTATTAGTAAATAGTATCGTGTAGGAGTCGGTACCGGTTAGTGTGCAAACGCCTAAAGTGATCACAAATGTTTATCAATAAGGTATGAACCCTCGTTCGCAAACTGCTACTATAATTTATCCATTAGCTCGTTTCCGTAAACTGGATGGTCTAGTGGTAGCAATCCCGTCTTTATCTCGGGTTCGAACCCGCCTCTTTATACGTAAATTACGACAAGTTTACGACTGAAAATTATTAAATAGGTATTAGGTAATAACCTTATCCTCACTATCGTAAAACAGTAACATAATAAGTATCTTGATTGACAACAATTAATAAAAATGCCTGTACGACCTATTGTGAGTTACGTAATAAGGTATATCCTTATTTCTCATTGAAAGTAAGTGGTTTTATAGACTTACAAGTCCTGTTACGAACGGTATAGCGTAAAAATACTTTTATTGTGTCAGTTGGTCATGCCTCTGACAAACACTAGCTATTATGCTGATGAATTAAAATCACGTCTGCCGGTCCTAGGGACTACTGTCGTTAGCTACTTCATGTATAAGTACTTATAATAATTTAGTCATTAGTGGGTCTCCCATAAAATGGCATGTGAATTGTGTGCTGCCATAATTGTTATACGATTGCATTTTCGCGTTTAAATCGCTTCTTGGCACGGTAGCTTTTGTAGTGTTTATGATAGGCTCGACTACTAAACTATAATATAGACAAATCTGGAAGAAAACGAAGCTGAATTTTGCCTCGGCCACAACACAACAAATCTGAATGGAGCATGTGGTGAGTGCAGTGGTTGTAACTTGTAATTTACGCCTCAACGTGACAACGTTGTAGACATACAGAGAGACGTAAGTATACCTAGACATGGTATTCTTTTTATACAAATTAAGTGGTACAAGCCGGTGGCCCGACGATGGTTGGGCTTTTTCACAAGTTCGTATACCTAATTGAACGCCAACTCTGAGAAAGGATTGTTGGGTCTATAAAGTTCGAGATCAAAATGAATGCTCTTCAAAGCACTGAAGTGTAGTATTTTTATATACATTGTACAGAATGTAACATAATGTCCCTATAAGCCCGAAGGGGGGGTATTCTACATGTCATGGCGAACAACGTTTGTTCTAATACTTAAAATGTTTCGAAGTTACAGTTCAGCTAATAATAACGGGGCTGTCTTGAAGCAGCCAAACGACCAAGCAGTTAGCTGCGCTATAGAATAATAAGTACCTACTTATCTTCATAGGTATACCTATAGTACCTACCTCATGAAAATGGTATGCAGCAACTTGCCTTGTAGTGGCTGTGATAAGTAACCTTACCGGCCATACCCCATGACGCTGCCGATTGGATCAGTTAGATTTGACCATGTGTGGGCGTGGATTGGCATGACAGACTTGACGGCATAATCGAATTTCAATTCTTTTGGCTTGATTATACCGATTGGATCATGCCGATTGGACGATAGGAAGGATGGTGTGTCGCTTGAAAAATTGAATGTGGAACGCGGATCGACTTCAAGTTTTTTGTACTTAATTAAAAATTATTTCCACCTGGCCCGCTAGGGGCGCTTGAAGTTCCGTGTACTCAGACTTGGAACTTTGGGTAAAGGGTCAACCTTCTCCATCGACTTTACCCTCGCAACTTCTACAATGATGTCGTTTATTTACGGAGACTGTCTACATCTACCAGCTCGTGATTACCATTCGAGAACTCGCGTGGTTTATAACAAAACACGTTTCGTTGTCAGCTCAATTTATGTTAATTTGGGTATCATAAAAGCTATATTCAAATCGTATTACCACGAACCAATAAATACTTATATGAATATACGGTTCATTGCATCCAAATATAGAAGTTTGTTGGAAATTTAATGTAATCAACTGAGCGGTAAATAGGTAGTGACATTTTCATGTTTCAAATTACAAGAATTTACATTGGTTTATGATATTATTATAAATTATGCTATGAGGAAGGTACTTAAGTAATCTTTTGTTTATTTTATAGTACCAACAGAAAACTTAGGTAATCATAATTTCTATCATAAATTTTGTCTGACCTTTAAATAAGTCTTTATCGTCATCAGAATACCATAATACCTAATGTGATACTATGATGCCCAGGCCCACAGAATACAAATAAGTTTAAAAAACTAGAAAAACTGACTTCAATTCGACTACCAGCTTCATTATAACATGATCATGATGATGATGACAGTTCATTGGGAATGTTCTAGTGACTATAAATACCACTAAAAAGTCACAGGAAAGCAAAATACGCAATTTCGTGCACGTGGTTGGCATAATTTTGTCAGTTATTTTTATTTATAACCAAAACTACTAAACCGATTTTGATGAAAATGAAATGGGACTCACCTGGAAGTATATCCTTTCAGATAAAAAAAGAATTTTTGAAATCGGTTCATAAGTGACGGAGATCTGAGATAACAAACTTTAAAAAAAACCGAATTGAGAACCTCCTTCTATTTTGAAGTCGTTTAAAAATGGTTTCGTTTCTGGTTTTTCTAGTGGATGTTGGTTCTGTTACAGCTCCGCTGAACAATGGAGGCATGTGCTCGGAAACTGTCGACAAATAAATGAACTTGCACGAGATGACTTCAACGACTGGAGCCACCGGCTGTGTGTGACCAACCATCATTCATTTTATGTTTTCGTCTGTATGATGACATTTTATCGATTGCTTCCACGCGTGTTCCTGTCATTTTGAAACAAAAACTTGTGAGTTTCGAGTTGTATAAAATAGCTTCGTCATTCACTGATTTGATTGTAATTAATTTACAATGAAAACCACAGTGAATGGCGTTTGTCTGCCTGCCACCCAACATGTTGCTATAAAACCGACGATAAAGCATGGATGTTGACATCAATCAGAAAAAATAATAATAAACGTATATTTTTACATGGAAACGGGCATGAGTTTTTGGAGATATTTGCTGTTAGAACATTTTTTAAATGTTGAGGTACCAACTTCAAGTTTTTTTATTTCTTCGTCCTGTTGGAAGAGGGTCTACCCCAAAGACATACAGTACTTTTTATCTTGAGCTGTGATCCTTTTATCCTTTCGAAGGCTTTCAGCATTTTCTGTGAAATCACATTGTACCTACGTGTCTCATACTGTTGACTTGTATGTTCTGAACTAAATTGTTTATTTATCGATTTGCGGGCGAAGAAAAGACAAATAAAAGGTTTATCTTTTACAAATAAACCACACTTATTACTAGTACAGTCAGCTACAAAAGTAAAAATAGGATAAAAATTACTTCTATTGTTTTAAAATTCAAGATTTGTAATAAAATTTTAATGTGATTTTGACACAGTTATTTAGAGTACCTATCTGTTCTGTGGTTCAGATTAAATAAATAGGTAATTTAAATTCGGAATCATAATGCAAATTGTCTTGATTTTATATTCCAAAAACCACCTACTAAGAGATCCCAACTAGTGGAGATTTCAATATTTTTCTCCAGAAATACGCTACGTCGATGGCTACGTCGTAGTCCGCTACAACTATTTTCCCAGAAATCTCCACCAAATATTTGATATAGAACCACCAAAACCACCAAACCACCAAACACCAAATATTTCAATCACTATTAATCCTTTTGTATAACTTTTGTTGTTGACTGTACACAGTATAGGCAGAATATAGCAGTTTTATTCCCAAGCTTAGTTTTACGAAGCACTAAAGATGAAGGTTAGGGCTCGGGAGGCCTGACTCGGCAGAACCTGAGTACAAATTAGGTTAAACCAGTTGGAATAAGCACATACTAACATTTTCAGTGGTCATAGAGCCGTATACAGGGTGCCACGGAATAATTCATCTTTGGATTAGGAAGACTGATTTTAGAACAAAAATTCAAAGCCAAATAGTGTTTATTTCAGACTTTTTCCACAACATTGTTAGTAACATAGGAACTAAAAAAAATTGTGTGTGTCATTTTGAGGTAGACATTTTTAGAATTTGAGTCATTATCATCATCAACCTATATCAGTCTTCTGCTCCACGTAGGCCTCTCCCAAGACGCGCCACTGGTCCAATGTAAGTGTGGTGCGCAAACTGAGAACGTGTTGCCAATCAGCGCTAAGATGGGTTCGATTTCGGGCTGACCAAGGTATTAATACTTTAGAATTGTTTTAGTTGGATGTTACTTTGTTATAAGACTTTTTACAGTAACAACAGCAGTAGGTAGGTACTGTAGGTAGATATCTTTCATTACCGCAAGATTGTATCAGCCACCGTAAAACAAAAGTAGTTCAGTCGAAACTCAAGACGCAATACGACAACATTATAAAGTAAAGTTCAGAGAGCGTACCTACTCCAAGCTTTTGGCAAGTTTTTGTGTCTGCCAACGACAAATAATTTGAACACAACTTAGATAATTTAGTCATACCGATTTTTGAGTCGAATTGGAGGTAAGCGAATTTTTCCGCACAACAGTACATGCGCAATCATTGTTCCACCTATTTCAGAGGGATAAAAATCCGTTGTACGTACTGTATATTCTGATCTATATCACATTAGAGGTTACCTCTTGAATGGGGAACTTTGCGAGTCTGAGTTTTGTTTGTCGAAAAGTGAATTGCGAGATAGTTTGTATTAAACCCGATAAGCGCCTCTAGTGGGAGATTTGCACGATTTTTTTCCATACAAAAACAGCGAGTTTCTCGATTCTCACTTTACAAACATCAACAGAATAAAACTCTGACTACGGACTCCAGAGATCTACTCTACAAAGCGATATGCAAAGGTTTGCTACATGAGACGTTGCATTGCGCAGTCGCCTTGCGGTGTCTGCGCAGATTCTGACGTTTGTACGCAGTGTAAATCAAATGTCAATAAGACACTGTTTGTCGTTTTGCAGTAGACCCTGACTGAGGTATAATTCTGGAAACTTTGCAACAGAAGTTACGGCTGCGGTGTCACAAACTTGGCTTACCTGAGTGTCGCCAACAATCCTCTAACTCACACTTTGTGTGACTTCTGTCACTTCAAAGAAAATATAAAATGACTTTTAAAGTTGGTTTTGTTTTGTTTTCAACCGCAGAGAACGGTCAAAGGCTATTTTGAGGTTTTTTTGTAATTACGTAGATACACCACTAATTCCCATAGCTACACCGTATGCTACGGATGCATTTGGATTTGGATGAAACTTGGAATGTATAACTTCGTAACCTGGATTAACATACGCTACTTTTTATCCCGGAAATCAACAGGATCAAACGATACGCGGACGTAGTCGCGGGCGTAAGCCAGTTTTTAAAAAATTCAAGCAAACCGTGTTCTTGGGGAATATTGAATTTATGGAACCTAAAAAATCAACAATATTTAATAATATTCTGCTGACTCTATAAGATCTACTAACTATATCCGCAGTGTTGTATTACAATCATAATCCATTAAAATAGTATTTAAATTAAGTATACATTATATTATCTGAATGCTGACTATATTCACAGAATTCCAACAAAATCAGTTTCACAAAACAAACACCAGATTCCGTATATAAATGAAAATTTTCAGTGAAATGTTGTAATATGTACGGTTTCCAGATAAAAATGTACACATTGGTTTAAATAGTTCAATTAGTAGGTAATGATAAGAAAGTTCCCGTTCTATACATGTGCCATAAGTTCACCGATATGTATAACGGCTGGTTAAAAGAAAATAAAAATGTTTTGTAACAATTTCACGGAATACCTACTTTAGATTAAAAAAGGTTTCAGCGATTTTAATTTTTTTTTTACTTTATAAATTTATTTATTCAAAACTATTTTAATTCACTTTTTAGTTTGAAATCTCATTTCATCGAAACACCGTGAAGAACAATTTGAAGCAAATTTTATAATTTAGGGAAAGACCCTTTTTAGCAATATTATATTGTATAACATAATAATCATGCTTTGACTAACCTTTGACTTGCTTTTTTTTTGGACGGGTCGGTATAATCGTTTGACAGCGATTGCCAACAGCCACCATACTACAATCAGAACCCCTAAAAACGTAAGCGAGACCAACTAAGCCCCATCAAGTCCAAGCCACAGAATAAGTAGACATACCCGAGCGAGACAAAACACACATAAGAATTGAAAATTTTTAGTAACCTTGAGAATTTACTCTTAGATAACAACTTAGGCTGAGGGTGCAAGTGGGTCCATAAGTGGAAGGTTCTGTATCTGTTGCTCGTCCCTTCGGACCGCGTTATCTTCATTCGCGCGACACTTTACATAAACTCGTCATTACACTTTTTTATCCTTCAACCCTTTTTGTTTCACTCCACTTTTTAGGGTTTGGTTAAATGATAAATATTGTTAAGTACACTGCACTATGTACTGCAGTGAGTTAGTAAAATCTCTGTTATGCAATGGGACCACTAGAAATAATATAACTCGTGGTTCCATTAATGGGCCAAGATCATTGGGACCACGAAATTGCATCGTGGTTCACAATCATTTAATTCAATAATTTTTAAAAAGTTAATCAGTAAAATTACCAGGAATTCCTGGTAATTTTACTGAAGAAATTCAAAATTTAGAATTTATTAAAAATCACATGAATCACTTAGGATCATCTTGTAAACTAGGTAGAGTCAGTGCCAGTTCCTCGCAACCAATGTCTAGAAAAAATAGTACTGAATATTAGGTATGTTGCGAATAGTTGAAAAATGCATCTTCCTAATAGTCGAATGCTGACCGAGTCAGTGTTGAAAGTTATCTTGTATTTTGCATGAAGAGCCCACGACATACCTATTAGCATACAAGCGCTGGTACGGACCGGAAGCCTCATTGTTGTCTGAGCTCGTCGTCTGACTGAATCCGTTCCGTTCTGGCGGACAGCCGGTCTGATATCACGTTTGTACGGAGACCATAACCACTGAAAAATCATATAAAGTACGAGAATCTCTGGTAATTCTAAGCACTTTAATCGAATAGTTTCATTATGTAGGCCTTTCTAGTGAACCGATTCAATTTTGACCTATACTACTCCGTGCTGAAGAGTCTAAATGATCCTTGTGATTTTATTGAATAAAGAAATTTTGACTTTGAGTCTATTTTTAACTTTTTTTGAAAGACGGATCTAAATTTATCTTTCTTAAAACACACCAGTAATATCAGTCATTATTTGATTTTGGTTTAAAATACTCCATTACCAATAATTTATAAGTTAAAAAACTGGAAAACCGACTTCAATTCGACTACCAGCTTCATCATCAGATGATGATGATGATGATGACAGTTCATTGGGAATGTTCTAGTCACTATAAACACCACATAAAAGTCACAGGAAAGCAAAATACGCAATTTCGTGCACGTGGTTGGTGTTGATTCTTTAGAGGAACAACTGGTGGGTTTTTGCTTTTCTCCAATTAAATGCGGTTTGAATGTACAAACTGGGTTTATTGACAAATTCAGAAAAATGTAAAAATTTTGGTGTGCACCACAAAGGGTCCATTGTTGCTAGCAGTAAAAAGGTAGGCGCTACGCAGCAACTTGGCATATTGCATCGTTGCTAGCAGTAAAATAGTAGGCGCTGCGCCGCGCCGGGCATATTTTTTTCAGTTATTTCTATTTATAACCCAAACTACTCAACCGATTTTGATGAAAATAAAATGGGACCAATCTGGAAGTATATCCTTTCAGATGAAAAAAGAATTTTTGAAATCGGTTCATAAATGACGGAGTTCTGAGGTAACAAACATAAAAAAAAAAAAAAAAAAAAAAACATACAACCGAATTGAGAACCTCCTCCTTTTTTGAAGTCGGTTAAAAAACAGAGAAATACGTGCAATAAGAATGTGAAAAGGCCCACTTCTTTCGTTTTGTCTAATCGCACTAGAACTCTTTAGTAGCTTAAATTAGTTCCTTAATATAGTGGGAATTGTTTTGCTGTTAATAAATAACAATGGTAGAATAAAGATAGTGGACTTAACTATTATTATGGTGACTGTTAGTGTTTTATCACAGTAGCGAATTGCGACTGAGCGTATCGTGTTCTCGCAGTGAAACCGCCCTTACAAGCATAACCCCGTGCATTCAACTTGCTCTGAATGAAGGGTAAGCTCTTTTAATTTGCATAAATACATCTTGTACGTATTAAATCGCTACCAAACGCACTCCATGCCTCATTAACAAGATTAAACGCACTCGCGCCCTCTTTGTTTCCTTTTTATATAATTAAGTAGGTACTTATACTTTAACCAATTAGGGGTAAGTAAATATTATTATTATATTATTCGTACTTAGTCATGGTTTGCACTTTATTTGACTTGTGTAATTTCGTTATGAAATAGCATCGAAGCTTTATAAACTTTCTGAAAAATTTCACGAACTTGCAAGACTGAAGCAAAATCTAATTAAAACTAATTTTTTGTAATAACAGTGAATCCCGACAGGTTGTTCCAATTTAGTGCCATCGGCGTAGCTCACAGCAGAACAGCTTCGTCACTTCATTATATTAGCAAATCTATTCATCAGTTGCATACATTTCTGTCTCTCTAGCCTACAATCGCTAGAGAGTCGAGAGCTATACAATTAAACTGTTATGAGGATTACATGTCACGTGACTACTTCCAATTTTCCATACATTTTCGACGACTTCTGTTTGTGGTGTGGTGACGGAATTTTTAGGCCGCCTTAATCCCTTGGTCGTGGCTCAAGGACTGCAAGAGAACCGTGCTCTCCAATGCACAGAGAAGCGCTCAGATGTAAATGCCACTAGCGGTCACCCATCCAAATAGTGACCGCGCAGAACGTCGCTTAACTTAGATTATTGCTGAAGATTGACCAGCAAGCTACGCCACGATAAACGTGCAACTTGCTGAAGATACAAAACAAGGTGCCATTATGTTACAGGTTGATTATGCCTGACGTGCCTGACGTGCTTCATTTCAGATGTTTGCTCGATATTTTTATTTACTAAAACTAACAACCTTCCAGTCTTTAAAAGATTTCAATTAGTAGTGAAGTTTTTGTGAAAGTTCTTAACCTTAGTAACTTAAAGTGAACCAGCTGATAATTCTAACCAGAACCGCGGCTGAGTTATAAAATTAATTACCTGTTCCCGAAATGGCGCAGATGAATACGAAATGAGCCGTTTTACGCGATTTCTATTTCGGAGATAAAACACGAAAATATTGAATGCGCCATATTTCGCTCACGTAATGAGGTCTTTATGGAAATCCCAAGTATTGGGCTTTTGGAATTTAATTTGTTGTCAATGACATCCTGAAGGCATTTTTCCGATGAATTTTATTTTGCAACTGGTTTCCGACGATCGCAAATCAATCCTAGTGCCGCTTTTTATACTAAAAATATATTTAGGTGTGAGACCACTCATACATTCTTAATGTTGATAATGATGGTGATAAAATAATACCCAAAGTTATCTAGAGATAATAGATACCTACTTAGAGTTCGAAATCAACACAAAACTATAAAAACTATAACGTAATTTGCCTGTCACACCACAAAACCTTCTAGAACTAACTTTATCATATGACAATACAGAAAGTAGTAAAAATAGGTAAAGTTATATATTACTTCACTATTAACCCCTCTTAGAACTCCAAATCTTCTACAACCAATAAAAACACATCTGTTTACCGAAAATTTTCAAGATTCCCAACAAAAAGTCACTTAGTGGTTGAGAGCAAAGTTGGAATTCGGCAACACATTCATTATACGGAGAAATGCAGCGAGCTGGATAAAGGGGGGAAAGGAGGCAAGGAGGGATGGGAGGAAAGGCGTGAATTATAGCTCATTTTTGCTTTGCTTTAGGTAAACAATGCCCTTTGTTTCATCGAGCGATTCATTAGTTTTCATGCAAAAACTACTGGCGTGTTTAATGGTCAATTTTTTTATGAATACCAGCGAATATTTTGATGAAGAATGGAGAATTTTATAAGAAAACTGTCATAAAACATTATTTCGCCAGAATACCAGCGTCTGCTGCCACGGGAGATGTTAAATCGAGGCCATTTTACTATAATGCACCATAATACCGTTACTCAGTAAATTTAACTGTTTTTCTGTTCTTTTCTTACCCACTTATTTCATTTTACTTTACAGTTATTAGCAAAAAATTACGTAAAAAATTGTCTAAGTAGCTATATCCTGCGTTCTGAAAATCCGAACTATAAAAATGGCATCACCATTAAATGACATTACTTGTACGCTAAAAATAAAAATTCAAGCAAAATTTAATGAGAACTAGTTTGTTGGGCTGCATAATGCATCACTGTCATAAATAAGATTATAAACACGACATAAAATAAGATTTTACGATGAACTTTATGACATTTCAGTGCAGTGATAGATCCAGAATGCCCCAATTCAGGTTTAACCACCCGAGACTTGTTCATGATTACGTCATGGTACCTAACTTGTCTTGATCGTTGTTGGATCCACTAAGTTCTATCTCTATTAGGTAATGTTCGGTGTAGCCATTACTTGGATGGGTGACCGGTAGTCCAACGCAGTTGTTCTTATGAAAGAGCTTGTCTTGAGAAGTACTACCACCGTATCTATTTCTGCCACCAAGCAGTGATGCTCGCATTGCTGTATTCCGGTTTGAAGGGAAGGGTACCGGTGTTATTACAAGCACGTGAGATATAACATCTTTACGTTTCAGAGTGATGGACGCAATGCGATATCTCATAGGGCACGTCCTCAGTGGACGTGCTCAGTAAGGTAATACATTATTACAGACAGAGTTTACCACTTACATACACATCAGGAAGGCCATCTGCTTGTTCCATTACGTATTTTCATAAAAAACTTAATGTATTTGTATTTGAAGTGATATTAACGAGCTTTCTTTTATTGGTTTTTGGAGTAAGCCCTCTGGCAGATGTCTCAACTCAAAACTGCTTTTGCAGATAGAAGCCGTCAAATTCTCGACAAATTATACCGATAAGGCAAGCGTTCTCGAAGTTACCTAATTATTTTCGAGTTTAATTTTCTTGCGGGATCGAAACTCCGAATTTTCAGAAGAGTTACTTGTTTCGCAAAATTTATGCATTACTGCTGATATTTTAGAAGATTTGCGGGTTTTAGCTTAGCATGTCATTCACTGAAAGATGATTAAAACTTTCCTTTTTATGCCTTTGAAAAATAATCATAAAAATTTCAAATTTCCAGAAAGTGTTTTATATTTAGACCTGCTTTGTCGCTTCGTGCGCCAAAGAGCTGCATTAAGCCTATGTGACAGGTTCCTGAAACTGCCTTGTACGTTTGGAGTCCAGGCTTACTTTTCAGGAGGATTTATGTATGCGACGAAACTCTACCCATCACCCAACGAGCATAGGCCTCTCTATACCACAAAACAAAAAGCCTACTGCTTTGCGTAGTAAACGCTAATTTGTCATCTCACAAAAACATCTTTCAGAGTATGATCGTAAACATAATTATTGAAATGTCAATATGAACACTGAAATTGTCCATCCCCAAGTCCGGTAATGTATTCCGCAGGCGCAGTGTAAACACAGCTTTAGAGGGTGTGAGGCAGAGGCGAAGCTTCAAAGGAACTTTCTAGACCCTTATTTATTCTGTAGTTATAGGCTCTTAGATGATAAAAATAGAATATTATTTAATGATCAAACAAAATGATATCAAGACAGCCGCCAGCTAACTTATGGATGACAGTTTAGGAAAAGTACCAACATGAAAAATACTTCAGTTTCTTCAATCTATTGAATTATGACTAATAAAGTATTTACAATATTTATAATATGTACAAAATACACATGAAGCAGTTGAGCTATCTACACACCGTTGCAAACGATTTATAGATCGCTCAACTGATCCAAATCAGTACCAATCGGAAGCGTGCCCAAGACACTGGCTGCATTAATCTAACTGCATCTAACAAATCTATTGAATAGATTTGTTAGACGGCTAAAAAACAATTATTATTTCGAATTTATATCAATCCCTAAAAATATTTAAGTATTTACTAACCGCGATAAATTCGGCCTCTTGAATAACAACCGACGTAGATAAACAAAAATCACATTTTTTGTATTTTCTTTTTTGGGAAAAGTTAGGTAAGTAGGTACAGTATACACAACGGATCTTCATCCCTCTGTAGTTAGGTGCAGCAAACGATTGCTCTTGTACAGATGCGGAAAGGTTCGCTTACCTCCAATTCGACATAAAAATAGGTTCTGCGCAGATACTTCAGAGAAACAAAGATCCGTTGTGACTGCTATATACTGTTTATCGCTTGTAAGCTTGCACCAAACTTCAGCCGCCATTTGTCTAAACAAGTGCAGCGTTTCTTACAAGCCAGTTGGCCGCGATCAGCATTTGTTTTGTTGCGGCTTGATGCACACCAGTCTGTTTACCAGAAAGAGGGGGTGGAAGGTAGAGGGGGATGGGTATATAAATAGGTTCCCGATTAAAACACTTTCAAGTTCTTAGTATCTTTCGTTTGATTCTGCAGTTCAGCGTAGACCTTTGTTTTACTACCTTTCAAACATACGAGATATTTTGTAAATAAGGTAGGTATTGTAGAGAAAACGTGGGTAATAATTAATTGTATTTATTTGCACGATTTTTTCCCAAGTTATTTGTTTAGGCTAACTTGTAAAGTTAAATGTTAAGAAATTTCATGAAAATGCGAACAAACTTGAGCTATTAGAACCTACAGATCAAATATTTGCACAGTGATTCAGTCATAAGTCAAGATGCTTAGGGGCTGCCACATTCAGCGACATACCTGAAAAGATAATCAAAGCTGAATTTATTGATATATTTTACCAATAATCACGAAAACACTGTAAAAAAGTAATACTTATGTGTAAGTCATGTCTCTGATTGTGGTTGTTAGGAACCATCTTTTCTCTACGCTTAGAGGGTTTTCTCAATGAATTTGATCCTAAAGCAGTGTAACTCGTGCTAGTCATTCTGATAAAATATTGACATTTGCAATGAACTAGATTGACATCGTTCGCAGAACAGCCGGTAATTCTGTTGTTATAAAGTCTTACCCCGGTATTCTAAGTCATGAATTTCAAAATCTAAGTCAATACGCATTAAGTTAAATCACAAAAATCACTTTGAAACGAGTCCCTGTTTCCGAAAAGTTAAAATCTTAAAAAAAATATCCAATGTCTGCATTTGATAAACTATATAAATAAACTATTTACTTACTTACTTTTAGGACTCGTTTTACCCCCCATACTCGACTCAGAAACAAAAAGTTAAAGTTACAAAGCTAATAAGGATTGCTTAGTCGTCTCATGTTATGCTACAATTTAAAATACCGTGCGAACAAAAAAACTCGCAGGAAACAACCCAATGATCTTTTTAATAGCTTAATAAGAAGAAACAAATGATTGAGTGAGCACTGAAGATACGGGTGGTACTGTAAGAAGGTAGGTATGATACGTATGCTCAGTAGGTGTAACTAGGCTCGTCCCTCGGCTCACGTGAAATATGTTCGGCTTCTGTAAACAAGGTCGAGATTCGGTCTCCCTCAAGCCCACGGGACCTGGTACGCTCAGCGTCAAAGCTATTAATGGCGAAGTTTCTAAACTGTTTTATGAATATTTTAAACTTGATCTAATATTCTGCTACATTTTATGGCGCGTGTCCGTAGTACTGTACCTACTAGCAGTGGGGTTTGTCTCTTAAAATAAAAGCCGCGCTCAAAATGAAAGGAGATTATGAATAATGACTGAGTCATCAATATCATGTTTCATGATCAACTAACTTTTAGCGCTGACTGTACTTCACAAAACCAACCTCATCAACTTGAATACATTCATTTTGGGAAGCGGTTTGTTAGCTTGATTGTGACAAGTACTTACCCATTACATTACTTACTGAAGGAGGCGGTTAGGCCTAGTTAAACAGCGTTATTTGAATTTCTCATTTAATAAATCAGTTGTATTTAATTTAGCTGTAGAGTTCTTTGTGCAAGAGTTAGTCCGGGGAAGTACAGTAAACATCATTAATAAATTATGGAGAGCCAAAGTTTAAGAAATGTTTTAGGACTGAGAATTTTTAACATTTCTTTCTTTTTCTTTTTCGAACATGATGGATATCTAGAGGAAAATGTTATTAGTAGATTGCTGTGTGTTTGCAATTGTTATAATGCTAGTTGCTCACAGGCTGATGAACTGTCTTGTTGTTCTCTAAATATGGTTTTGTGTGACTAGCGTTATGTTAAATAAGTATTATGAGTCAACTTTTATTTAAATTGATGCATACCTTTCAAACAATGTAAAAATTATTTATCATTATCAGCTTTACATTTTCGCAAAAGGCTGCGGTACAAAAAATCCCGAAAACTCAAGCCCACCCGATTCGGCTGGCTGTTGTAGGTACTTACGATAAATAACCGAGAGGCCAACATCAGGAATTTAAAATGAGTTTTTGCATTTAGAATGCAGAGCTCGCAAATATTTTGCAACGTGCAGCTAAAACTTTTATAAATGTGGAAGAAAATAGGCTCACATTTTTATTATTATCCCTCAACTTCACTTGTAAATCTTTTATTACTTAGTTAAGATTCTACGAACAATATTTGCACAATTTGCACATTCTCACATTTTCCAATAGCGAGTAAAAAGCAGACACTTGCAATCAATATAATTTGTCTAAAACATAATTTTATTAACATCGACAACACAAAGAGTCTTGTGCACATATTTTTTGTGAAAAAATCTATCGGTCCACGACAAGGTCGGATTTGAGGTTGACGACAGTAGTGTTAAAATCTACGAGTACAAAGGCAAGAGGGAATCCTAAGTTTGCACCATCACTGGCGCCCAACTCCATCATATTCAGTTGACTAATTGAAAAATTGACGTGAATAAAACCTCGGTCTGCCTTCTTTCCTGTTGCAATTCCCCTGAACAGGGTTCATGTGTGATACCTACCTACAATGTAACAACTATAATACCATGTGAAAGCAATAAATGTATTGAGTATTGAGTATTGAAAAAAGTATGAAATTCCGTTACGTTTTAAATTGTCTCTGTCCCGGCAAATCGAATCCCGCGATATCGAATGAGGCCTAACCTATCGACAATAATAAAAACATGACAGGTGTATTGAAAAAACGCGTTACATCGAAACCCTTTTTGTTATAACCGCATTTGGCTCCTTTTAAAAGAGCTTCTTTGAAAGGGTACTAACAAAATAGCATAATCATTTTACTTGGACGTTTTGTACATGAGTTATGGCGGTTGTGACCAAACATATCGCGAGTTTCTACCTGGTTCGGGATGTGGGCAGGATTTCTTCATTTTGAGAGAGGATATATATACTGGGTACCTCAACTTTTCTGCCAGCTTCACCGGTGTCAAGAATAACAAAGACCTGGACGTATGGAACTTCAAAAATTATGAAAAATGCTTAGGCCCTTACCTACTAATTTCCTCGTCATTTCATATTGTGGTTGTAATTGTTATGCCGACTCAGTTTTAGCTAGTGACGCTCTTTACGATTAATAAATAAATTATAAAACTTGCGCCTTGCCCAGTTTATTTTTAATCAGTAAACTGTTATTTTTGTGATCCGGTCTTCTGCAATACATGCTGGCGGAGACCTATAAGTTTTATGAAGTTTAGTAACAAATTTTAGTACAAAGATGGATCAGCTGTTTTGCTAAATGTTACTCACATAGGTAACTGTATGTTTAAATGGTAAATTATGCAGGTACGTACATATGCAGGTACGTACGTATGCAGGTGCGTACGTATGCAGGTACGTACGTATGGAGGTACGTACGTAAAGGGCAAACGCTGTCAATGTAAGCGTCTTGAATACGATATTAATATCGAAGCGATCTACTAAAACAAGAACCCAAAACAAAAGCTGGCTGAAGAATAAGGCAATTTGTTAGAACTTTTTCATTATCATGCAGGAGAAGTGGCTTGTGTCCCTTCACACGTATCCGTAACTCCTCGAAAGCCTCTGGGCTGCAGGTCTATCCTAACTTGTTTTGTTTTACACGTCGTGAATTTGTAATGAGAACCTTCAGCACTTTGCGACGAAATTACTAACATGATCAAACTCAGGACCTTAAAAGGTGTAAATACTTTTAAAATGTTTTGCTAGAACCACTGAAAAAGTAGATGCGGGAATAAGCTATAGGTCTATACTCAATACTTTATTGTTATCACTTTGTGTTGCGAGGGTAGGTAACAGAAATGGGTTGGCATGTGTACCCGGCCATTACAATAGTTAAGGGAAGCAGACCGAGGTTGAACTTAGGGACCTAGTAGGTCTCCTACTAGGTATGAGATAAGTTTTTGCTATACATTATTGGTATGTAAGTACACAATATAAAATGATTAATTAAATAATTAAACTTCTATTTCTTTTATGATCAGATGTGTTTGTACTGTCTCTTTTAGTAATTCTAAAGGACCTAAAATGTCGAAGTCTTGCTCCATCGTCGGCTACATCATCAGTTTCCATCAGGTGAGATCGAAGTAAAAAAACCGTCTATTAAAAAAAGTCCTTAGAAAACTGAGATGTTTACTTTTCATCAGATGTCAATGTGAAGTATTTAATTTAGACTTTCCACGCTTTGGGTCACTACTGGTAAAAATACAAATGAGTTTTCTTCAAGATATTCAAAGTATTATGGTAATATCCTTACGGTTCGTGCGTGACTGTACATTATAACAAAGTGGGTGTAATCTAAACTCGATAATAGGAATATTGGTTCGTCTTGCGCACGGATCAATAGATGCTGTACTGTTTATGAAGCGATATCTTTAGAATATTATACTTGACGTGGTGTAGCCTTTTGATAGGAAATTGGAGCAGAGAAAGGGATGCTCTAATAATTTTAGCGAGTCTACAATGTGGCATGTTAGTAGGACAATTATTACAGAAGCATGACAGTACTTACGTCATTGAATTGTTATTAGCTGAAACGTGCTTTATCGCAACAACCAATCCGATAACAGATATATGCGATCACCCAGCAGAACACCAGACTGTCTGTCTGACTTTATGCTGTAGCCACAGATCCTTCTTCTAATTCTTTTTCGACAAGGAATATAAAACTAGAAAAGTCACTTATTTTTAAGTTATTTTCATACATTTCAGTATCGAATTAGCATTAAGGACTCGTTCCTATTCACCTTGTTTTGATATTTTTATGATTTATGTAATTTTACTGAATAAATGCGAATTGAATTTCCGTTAAAAAATAACGAAAGAAGATCGTGAAAATTGGAAAGTTCGCATTTCATAGTAAGGTTAAGATGGTGTGGCGCATATTAACCGAACTTCATACCACTTCTTCTCAAAAACTTTAAGATCAGCCAAGGTTTTAAGGTACCTGTATTTACGCTATTACAGTCACGTCTCCTCGATCCGATAGCTGATGTTTATACCGTGGTGCGTGAGAATGTCAGATGCAGGTGTAATCGGGAAGCACTCAGGATAAACGAGGAAAATAATTATCCCTACACGAGATAATAATAATGTCATCGAATTTCAGTGAAATAATATCGTTAATTAAACGGATAAACCCTTGCAGTTTGATCGAAGCTTGCAGTGCAAAGGGTGTGATGTAGGAAGAGCGAGTTCGATTTCTATGACAAGTGATATTAAGGGTATACGTGCACTCGGCAACCAAACATGCAACCGCCAGAGGTTCCACCACAGTGCACACGTTTCGGTTGCCAGGTAACCAACGGTGAAGTGTAATGGGCACGTTATCTTTCATACGTACACACTTCGCCGCCGGTTACTCGGCACCGGCTACATGTGAAAAGTGTCTTAGAGTCCACGTTTTCACAGCTAACTATCTCTACTTTATGAGACGTTAGTAGCAGCTTGGTCCGGTCGCTGCGCCCATAGTTCTTTTTCAATACATAATTAATAAAAGAATTATCAGTTTATATCATCACGACCGTTGCCACCTACGAGGCATGCAGATTGCCAATAGCGGTACCCGCTGTGTGATAAATAACACAATCTACCCTCATGTACTCTATGTCCACGCAGCCAAGAACATGCCATAATCTCAGCCGAACACGTTTAATCACCTTTAATTAATTGTACAAACTTGACCGTCTAAAACGGTCCTTATCTACGAGGTACTAGATTAGCTCTAAACTTTACTTCACTTGTATAGTTTGGGTTGTATTCTAAGCGGATAATAGATTAATTGAAATCTAGAGAATTTCCTACAGTTTTACTATCTGAATTCCGATTTTCTGTACTTTGTTTATTTTCATAGCTCTTCATAAAGTATCTTCATTTTTGCGTTAAGGTGGAACGATTTTCATACAAATTTTTCTATACGGATTTTTCCATGTATGGGCGAAGAGAATATAATTTTGAATTGAAATAACTGTTGTTGGCTTTTATATTGGTTTTTACTTGCTGTATATCATATTTAGTTGAAAAATACAGTCGATAAATAGCTAAACTAAAATCGAAAATTTAGTTAAAAATTAACAATGTGTGAGTGAACACAGATAATGTCGTACGCTCATCTGACAATGTACGGTTGTGTTGCTGCGACATTGCCAGCTCGCGGACTATGAGCTGTTGCCGATCTTCTCGATCTTGTCTGTCTTCCTCTATCTTCTCCTGTCTTCTCTCTCATAATTTGCTTGTCTCCAAATACATGAAATATACCTTTGATACCATAAAAATCAAACTATACGATAGGAAATAGAGTGCTGCCAGTTTATGATTTTTGAATAAATTATGGGAGAAAATTAAATTACGACTAATCTACCTATACCTTATATTATTAGGTAGAAACTACATTTTGTAGGGAAAAATATTGTACATAAAAATTATTAAAATATGCCTTCAAAATGCAAGCATCGTAGTTCTTTTCAGAGCAGACCTACATGCTCTGAAAACAGCTACGGTACAAATAAGATCGAACAAGTAAGAAAATGTTGCTCTAAAAAAACATTGTGTACTTATGAATTATTTTAGAAGTGGATCATAATGTATTATGCATAATGCTCTTTTCCCTTTTCATCAACGTTCTCTCTCCAAACCTTCGCAGTCAATACCATATGTACGCCGATGACCTCCAACTCTACTATTCTGCTTCTGTAGACAACTAAGTCAGTGCCACTCGCGTTCTCAATGACGACCTTTCTCACTTGCTCTCATGGTCAACTCGGTTTGGCATCAAAGTCAATCCAACTAAGTGTCAAGCCATCATGATAGGCAGCTCGCGTCAGCTCTGCCGAGCAAATCTCTCCAATATCCACAATCTTTACTACGATGGCTCGTTAATACCCTTCTCTTCTACGGTCAAAAACCTCGGGGTCATCTTCGACAACAATTTAAACTGGTCACCTCACGTAAAAGAGATATCTAGAAAATTCTATGCCACTCTACATTCCATTTTACGCCTTAAAAATTTCTTGCCCATTTCTTCGAAAATATCTCTTGTAAACTCTCTACTGATCCCGATAATCGACTATGCCGACATCGCTTTTTTGAATTTGACTGAGGAACTTCTTAATAAACTCGATCGTCTCCTTAACACCTGTATTCGCTTCATTTATAACCTGCGCAAGTACGATCACGTCAGTGAGTTTCGTGCTAAACTTAAATGGCTCCCCATTCGCGACCGCAGAAACCTGCGAACCCTGTGTCTGCTTTTTTCTGTCCTTAAGGATCCGCATACTCCTGGTTACTTGAAAGATCGCTTCCAGTATCTCTCTGAGGCTCATTGCAGGCAACTTAGGTCAGCCGATAATCTCTGCCTGTTTACCCCGCTACACCATACCTCTCTCATGTCTCACTCCTTTTCTGTTGTCGCGGTAAGGCTCTGGAATGACCTGCCATTAGCCATCAAACAATTGGGCTCAAGGGAGTCCTTCAAGAGATCAGTACGTGAGCACTTTCTCAAGAAGTTATATTAAGGTTTCTATTCTATTCCCTTCACTATCACTATCACCAGTTATTAGCTTCCTACTTCTCACCGTTTTGGTTGTATGTAAGTATAGTATAATAGTATAATTATTACATATGAAATATTTATATAGGTATTTATATATATATATGTTGATATATATTTTGTGTTCTTTTTCTTTTTTTTTTTATGTATAGTTAGGTATGTATTAATTTAAATTTTTAACTTTTAGTACCTTTAAAAAAAACACGCCACACCATCTTTTTGCACGCCCAGGAAGACTGGCAGACAATGCTCTTAGCATTAAGTCCTCCTAGCACTACCTATTTGTGTGAAATTTTAAAATAAATAATAAATAAATATTATTTACTAAAATGATTTTAAGATATATATTAAAAATATTACGTTGATAAATGATTTCAGGAATAGCATATTGGCCAGGCATGGCCTCACTGAATTCATTTCGCTGCGCTGCGCATAATTTCCGCACAATATGTCAAAATTGTCAAATACGTAGGTAATGTCATTCCGCTCATTCTTGATTTCCATGAATTTTTGTGTTTTCTTAGGACTGTGAAAAAAGAGTGCCCTTTCTACTTCATTGATTAATAATACGAAGTATTATTTACATAATCAATGTGTAGAAACCATGGAGTCACGAATTTCGAAAATTAATACAAAAATCATCAAAAGGTACACCTACTCTGGTCCCAGGAAAAATCGCAAACGAAGTCATGAACAAATGAAATGATTTCATGAACAAATTAAAAGGTTAGTTTATATATCCCGTTTATTCTAATTGCAGTGCATTGTAGTAAAGACGGATGTGTTGAGTGTGGTGCGGATCTGCTCAGACCAACAACGCAATGGGCTTCGACCGCACCACCCTCCTACCTTGCCAGTAACCATAAGTTTATGTACGCCAAGTACTCATTATTGTTGTAATAGGTAGGTACATTTCATAATAATACCGTAGATAAATGCGATTTCAACTTAGTTAGGTACGGGTACCTATACAACCTCTTTGATTTGTTGCAGTCGAAATGAAGTACCTATGGTGCAAAAAAAACAGACTTTCCGATCCTTAGGTAGTGGGATCAAATCCGGTCGTGCACCAATGGATTTTTCTTCTCGGAAAATTTATGTGCACAATGCCAGTGATCTAAATGTACCCTACCTAAGCCTATGCTTAATTTTGGCTTTATTACAGATACCTATGTAAAAGAAAAGCGACCACACCATGCCACAACCATGTGAAGAGGTTTTTATACAAAAGCGACGTTCTAACGAGAAATTACAATGAATCGGAGTCGCGAAAACCGTTCGAAAATAAGTGAAGAAAACTGTAACGACCCAGGACTACCTATATTGACAAAAAATTTGACTTTTTAGGAGTTAGTCCTGATGGTATGTATGATGTACTTACCTAGTTACCTACTGTTTTACTTTTTAAAATGCTTTACATTCCGCGTGCGAAAGTTTGCAAATAAATAAAAAAATTCAACTTCTAGCAGGTTGGTTTAGATTACTTACCTACTTATATTTTTTATCGTAAAATTTACGAAAAATTTAGTAAGACATTTTTATAAAAAAATGTTTTGTTTTGCAGATTTAGGGTAAACTACGGCAATTTCAGCAATGAAGAAATGCTACTTGATCGGGTGCCTTTCCCCAAGTCACCGTATTGTAAATAGAGCGTGATAAATTTAGTCTGAGATCCTAATTGTTTCGGAATAAAAGGCAATCTTATGGAAGTACCTCTGTTCAAGTCCTAAACTAGGAGAGCTTTTATATTGAGTTACTGTTTTAACTACCTAAGCTCTCACAGCTAAAATGCAAAAACTAATAGAAAGATTAAATATAAATGAAACACCAAATGCTTTAACCTTTTTGTATTACATTCGCACAAGGAAAACATTAATAAAAGAATGGTACCAAATTTAGTACCACTTGGTACCAAAGTGTAACTCACAGAATAAACACAGGGTTATAGATTAATTATTACTTAGCTTGATACATATGACTAAGGCTCTGTAACGAGTACACAATTTACAATGAAATATAGCAGGATTACAGTAAAACAAACAATAATTAAATTGGTACTTAGCTCGTGTCTCGATCTGTCGCTTCACCTTTTCTAACTGACATTCAACCCGTCTCCCCAATCTGTCGATTCTATCATATTGGCCAATCACAGATAAGCAAATATTTATTTTAAAATATATCTTTATCCCTACAACGAAATTAACACAAAATGCTGTAAAACGCTTTTAAAACCAAAAAGATGATTCATGAATGTCTTCTGACCCACCAACTCTTCTTATTTTCACCATATTTTACACATCTGTGTTTGGACCAATCCCCACTAAACATTAAATTATCATTATAACACCTTCTTGTTACATAGTAAAACATTATTAACCAAGTCACTATTTTCTATTTGAATTGTAACGATAAATATTGGTTATTTATAAATATTATCACAAGTATCTTATCCGGAAATATGCTTATTGTTCTCTTCTTTCATGTCATTCTCTATGATTGACATCATGGCTTTTAGCCACTAACATTACATTCTCTTTTGTAATGACATACACAACAAGAATCCACATAGATACAAAAACTGAACGTTACTAAAGAGTATTTTGTCAATGAATTCTACAATACCCTGTCACGGCCATTCTGATAAGTACTTCGTTCTCGAAGTACAAATCCACATCATTACCCGTATTTCTATCCGCATCCCTATCCGCATCCTTATCCGCATCCCTATCCGCATCCCTATCCACATCCCCATCCATGCTCCTATCCACGTCCCGATCCACATCCCTATCCACGTCCCGATCTACATCCCGATCGATTCACATCCCTATCCACGTCTCGATCCACATCCCGATCGATCCACATCCCTATCCACATCGGTATCCATATTGCTACCCGCATTCCTATCCACTTCTTTATCCATATTTCTACCCGCATCCCTATCCACACTGTCCGTAGCCCCCTTCTCATCCCTATCCACATCGTATCCACAAATTCACCAGGCCACATTTTAATTTATCTTTAACCACTGTTATTTATACTCAATTTGTATTTATTATTAAATTACCCAACCCCTTAAAAGTAAATCCATCATAGGGAAGGATGGCAGATACCTCGTAAGGTCCTTTAAATCTAGGACTTAATTTGTCGCATTTCTTTATGATCTTGATTTTCCATTTCAAACCTTTTATTATTTCACCAAAATGAATCAAAACGCAATTTAAACTCGCTAGCTTGTATAAATAAACGCTGGGTAAGTAAGTATTTCAGGATTAACCCGGACGTTAACATTATTTTCAAAAATATCAACATCATCTAAACGTGATTGAATACATATGGATATATGGATTGTTTGAATTACAGCCTATAAGTAAGTAATCGTATAGATGTAAACCCAGTCGATTTCAGAATTGTAATATTAATTGACTTAATTGACTGTCAAATTTCTACAACCCGCTTGGCCAGCCTGATTAACCATTAAAAGAGATACTACAGTAGTAAGATACCCGTTCTACCTGTCCTCTTGGTGTACCTGTAGATATCATATGATGATCAATTTCTAACTCTCTAAACAAGCGTTGAATTTGATTTAAATTAAAGTTAGTTCCTCTATTGGTTATAATTAATATGGGAGGTACCAAATATTTGTAGGGTTATCGTATTACGTATAATTGGTACTAGCTCCTGAGCATTTAAAGAATAAAAGATTTCAAACAAGAAAATTTGGTAAATCCATTTAACATCCGCAATCAATATATATATATATATATATCCTTCATTTGTTTATGTAAAAGGACCTGTGCAATCCAAAGGAACTGTATGAATCAGTATAATAGTTTTGTCTATAGGATGCAACAAACCTTGCTTCAGACCGGAATGATTTTATATTCAATACAAATTAAACAATGTCTTATATATTTTCGTACAAATGCACCCATTTAAAGGAACCAGATATGTTCACGAAGTTTTCATTAACGTTCTATCAAACAAACCCGACATGCCCATTTTTGTCGTGAAAAGCTTTAATTTTTTTTTTTTCAGTCATTGTTGTACCACTGCGCAGGCCAAAGGCCTATCGTATACCTATAGAAACTAGTAAAAACTTTAAATGTTGTAACGCCCTTGAAATAGACAAATAACTCTTTAAAAAACAAATTTTTTTTATACTAATATAACTGGGCTAGCAAAGGACTCATTTTCACTTTTTTTTTTTTATACTTCAAAAGTTTTTGTATTATTTAATCCACTTTCTCTTTCTCAATCGAAACCAATCTGTATGGCCGATAATAAACCACATCCACATATTATAAATGTAAAGTCAGTTCACCAACTGTAACCGTGCCAATATCATCCAAGACAAACAGGTATCGTAGAAATATACCTTTAATTCTGAGTCGCAATGATGTATTCAAATGTTCAATTCTTGTATACAATTTTACTAAATCAGAAAATGAATCAATATCATTTACCTTCGTTTCAACTTTTACTGCTTTTCAAATTAAACGACTACCCAAAGAGTCTGTAATAATTTCTACATCTAAGTATTAAACAGCATTCCTACCTTAAAGGAGATCATAATGTAAATTAAATTAATTCTAACCATTGTCTTCAAATTAAACCACCACAGCAATAACAGCAAATACGTGTATGTTATCCTGTCTTATTCCCCTCAAATATATGGTTATAGGTATAAATATGACAGTTTAAATGACGTGCGACCGATACTTTTATGAAACTACAACTGGCTCCTATGTCTATTAAAGTCGTAATTGACATAGAGTTTTTAATATTTTTTGTTAACTTTAATTCCGCAAACCTATTGAATGAAAATATATTGGTTCAATATGACCGAACAAATTGTATTATGTACAATTTTGTTATCAATATTCATAATTATGATTTAACCAACCGATCAAGTATTTGTGATGAAGATTTAACTGGTAGTTTATGAAATACTAAGACAGAATATGTCCTAGCTGAACAGAATAATAGTATATCCTCTATATGTTTTGTTTAAGTCACTTAACCGTTACAGGACCCTTATATCTAACGTTATTATTATTTTTTACTTCAGATACGTTGAAACCAAAGGAAGAAGATTTGTGGTGGTGGTGGTAACACTGTTATTTAAAGCAACATCGACATCATCTATACCGTCACCACAAATCAACTCAATCAATTGGGTTTCAGTTGAAACTATCTTATTACGAAATTTAAAAATAAACGAAATATTCTCCCAAGCATATTCACTTATGCAATGTTGCAGAGTCCGAAGTGCATTGTCTTCTGTAATTTTTCAGAGAAATTCTTCTGGTCTAGGTTCACATATATTAAATCGGCATGAAAGTTTACGCAGAATCTACCATCCGAAAGGCTCCCAGGTCTCGAACCAAAATAAAGCTGAACCTTTTAGTGCTTTTCTAGCTTTTACCGTCTTGATGCCGTTCCATTTGAACATCTTAACAGGAACCTCGATGCTACTGCACCAACTCGCTGCATCACAGTCGTTCTCGTCAAGATCAAATAGCGGTAGCGCCACATTGTCGTCCTTCTGGTTAGCAGACGTGATAACACCACGAACCACCACGAATAGTTCAGTAATCGCCGACACGTCCATTCTAAAACAAATAAATATATTATTAAAATGAACCATAAGGTAAGAATCCCACTTCTGATGATAAATTTAGTCTGAGATCCTAATTGTTTCGGAATAAAAGGCAATCTTATGGAAGTACCTCTGTTCAAGTCCTAAACTAGGAGAGCTTTTATATTGAGTTACTGTTTTAACTACCTAAGCTCTCACAGCTAAAATGCAAAAACTAATAGAAAGATTAAATATAAATGAAACACCAAATGCTTTAACCTTTTTGTATTACATTCGCACAAGGAAAACATTAATAAAAGAATGGTACCAAATTTAGTACCACTTGGTACCAAAGTGTAACTCACAGAATAAACACAGGGTTATAGATTAATTATTACTTAGCTTGATACATATGACTAAGGCTCTGTAACGAGTACACAATTTACAATGAAATATAGCAGGATTACAGTAAAACAAACAATAATTAAATTGGTACTTAGCTCGTGTCTCGATCTGTCGCTTCACCTTTTCTAACTGACATTCAACCCGTCTCCCCAATCTGTCGATTCTATCATATTGGCCAATCACAGATAAGCAAATATTTATTTTAAAATATATCTTTATCCCTACAACGAAATTAACACAAAATGCTGTAAAACGCTTTTAAAACCAAAAAGATGATTCATGAATGTCTTCTGACCCACCAACTCTTCTTATTTTCACCATATTTTACACATCTGTGTTTGGACCAATCCCCACTACTTAAACATTAAATTATCATTATAACACCTTCTTGTTACATAGTAAAACATTATTAACCAAGTCACTATTTTCTATTTGAATTGTAACGATAAATATTGGTTATTTATAAATATTATCACAAGTATCTTATCCGGAAATATGCTTATTGTTCTCTTCTTTCATGTCATTCTCTATGATTGACATCATGGCTTTTAGCCACTAACATTACATTCTCTTTTGTAATGACATACACAACAAGAATCCACATAGATACAAAAACTGAACGTTACTAAAGAGTATTTTGTCAATGAATTCTACAATACCCTGTCAAGCGCAACGGAGTCAGTATATGGTACTGAAGCTAGTGATATTTTATAAACTGCATATGCTCATATTGTCTGAAGTTGTTCTTAGAAGGGTACACAGTAACCGAAAGTGCTAGCCAGAGCAGGATCAACTCCAACCTCCAACGACATGAGAAATAGGCTTGGATAGGCAAACCCCATCGGCGGTGAACAAAAACAGGCCAAAACAATATTCAGACAAAGAACATCAGAAATAATAGAAGCACTATAAACTATAAGTATACGGAATCAGAACAATGTTTTTAATTAGAATCAGGATATTATATGAACAAATTGGTAGTAGGTACCTATAAATAAGTATATTGTGCAACGGTCTGCAGATGGCTCATTTGTTTCATGTGTATTATCAGTCGTAATTTTCTTTGTAAGTAAAAATCTGTAAATAAAGTCTGATGTAAATATCTTTATAAATAATAAAAATGAACTTCATACAATAAATTGTTTTTATTTTTAGAAAAACAAACGAACACATCCTTTCTATTATAGGTAATATTAGTCTCTTACTTGACTTACAAAATTATTATAAATTATAAATAAAAAATATATCTAAAAGTAAAGAAAACAAAAAAGATTCTATACGTGCAGGGAATTGAACTCGATAGCGTAGATCTCTAAGCGAAAGTCCTAGCCCCTGAGCCAAACTTCAGATTCTGAAATAGTTGAAATTAGCGCATAGTTTGAATAAAACAAAGTCCTTGTCTGTGTGCGTGAATAGATTGTTGCGAATGGCTGCCATATGGACTTGCGAATTCTCACCAATTCGAGTGCTTTTTAGACCTAAAAAACCTGAAATATAGCTGGGTACATAAAAATAATTCACTATAAGCGGTATATATATTAATATGTGATAATACACTTATTTTCATTTATAAAAACGATAAAATACGTTAAACTGGGACAATTTGGACATCTAGTGTCATTGCTATACCTAGCTGACCATGCCAAACCCCGTTAAAACATTTTTCGAGAAATTGATAACATCGAATTAGACACTAGGTCACGTTTCTTTTACTGAGATAAGTTATGATTTTTTATGCGAGTGATGCGTATACGTGTGAGTGTTTGAATTTTTAAGGAAAAAGGTGAGGAAACGAGCAAACTGCGCAGAAACTGATAATCTTTTAACTTTGAAAAAGATTGGTCCGGGGATGAACCTAAAGGTAGGTACATTCCCGGACAAGGAGAGGAACTCTTTACCGGCGTCTGTGTTTCCGAACACTTACAATTTGAATGTTTTCAAGAGGAGAGTGAATAGGTTTCTTCTAGGCAAATGTGCTACATCGTCGACCGCATCGTCACTTACCATCAGGTGAGATTGCGGTCAAACGTTTGTCTAAAATGTATAAAAAAAAACCAAACCCTTTCATTAAGCTTTAGCAACACAATGTAATTTTGTGTGTTTATGTGTAGATTGTGTAGGTATGTAATAATGACAGTCATGTGCAATAAAGTTCCATATAGCGGATCGCGGCAAATTCAGTGGCATCCTTGTTTAATTCTGTGGGATAATCCAATCCAATTAGAATTCTAATTTGGTTCGACCAGGGCTGCCCACACGATGGATGTAATGGGAAATTAATTAACAAAATTCACCGCGAATTTACAATTTTCCGAATATAAACCTACTAAGCCTCTAAAATACTTATGAGTAAGAAAGAAATGCTTTTTAGAAAAATAAGAAAAAGTATGATATAAAATAAGCACGCTATCCGCCCTCCGTTTTATTGTTCGAAGTCTATTAGGTTTGCTTCACCGAACACCTTAAATTAATAAAATATATTAGTAGGTACCTATATTATACCTATTTAATAATAGACCTATGAAAAGAATAACGAGAACCACTAAATTAAAACTCGTTCTTTCCTTAACCGCAGTCGGGTAAAAAGAAATATTTTTACGAAGTTAGATAGCATTTCAATAAGAATAATTGGAGTATCGTACTTCGTCAGAGAGAAGCCATCTTTCTTGAGGGGGCGGAAATATTAGATATTTTTCTTTTCCGTGCCTCTTATACATTTTTGGTTGGCAAGCAGCGCGTGCCAGATTTGGGAAATCATGGCTGAGATCATTTTAATAATTTTCTTCTACTATTTTTTCATAAAGTATTTATTTTTTGTGTTTTGCTTCAGTTCTGGAAAACTGAATAACCTATTAATTTTAACTAAGTATATAGAGTTAGTACTGACAGGTAACTTATAAAATAGTACACCTAAGTTTATTGATGGGTGACAACTGTAAAGTGGGCCCGAATTGGGTTTCCACGGGAGCAATGATTGTATGGTCTGAAAATATATTATCTTGTTCTGTCATACGCATGTACGCAGTACGTACGCACCTAATGGTAGACGTTGGTTACCCAAGATACTAGTTATTCTAAGCTGGGGTTGAGCTAATGGTCTGTTTATCTCGTAGCCAGACCACTTGGACTAGATTGTTATTCTACGAAAACCACTATTGCTCAGTTATGCGCTAAACATCACCACAATAATAAGCTTTCGAATAAAATATGAGTTAATAATAAGTCGTTCCTTCTGGTAAAATATGGACAAGACTTATGAATATTTACAGGCTGAAAATGATGGCCCAAACTAAGCAAATAAGAAGGTGTATTATAGGACCAGACAGACAAACGAATATCTACACGCGAGAGCAATGATTCCGGGTCACTTAAAGAATGTTAAAAATCTCGGAAACTAAAAATGATAGGTTAATGCAATAAATTGTATTTAATAGACAATGTAATACTCCTTAAATGAAGGTATTAAAACTTCTTAGTTATTGTAAAGTTATATCTTAAAAAAATCAAATTTGAAAAAGGGCCACTTTCGAAGATGGAACTACGAAATTACAGCATTTGGTTTTGCTTTTGTTTGTAATCTGTCATTTATGTGGGTATATAAACCATGTTGATAGTGCTCTATATTCATTATTCAAGCTGAAATTATGTCGCTTACGCCTGAAGAATGCACCAGAATACTTACAATGCTGGAAACCGGCCGGAGTCAGCGCGATACAGCCAGGACTGTCGGTGTGTCGCTGTCAACAGTACAAAGAGTTCTCCGACGTTACGAAGAAACTGGTTCTAACCTACGCAGACCAGGAACGGGCAGAACCAGGTGTACCACAGCACGAGAAGACCGATACTTGGTGAACACCATGCTTCGAAATCGCTTTCTCACAGGAACTGAACTCACAAATCAGTTTCGACGCCTCGGAGGAAGTAACCCAAGTGCATGGACAGTAAGACGTCGGCTTGCTGAATCTAACTTAAAACCCCTTAGACCTGCAAACGGCCCTAAACTGGAGCGTGGGCATCGTATTTCAAGACTAAGATATGCCCAGAGCCACGTAAATTGGAGTATTGAAGATTGGTCAAAAGTTATGTTCTCCGACGAATCAAAATTTATGCTCTACAAGCACGATGGAAGACACAGAGTGTATCGAAGACCAGGGGAAAGATTCAAGCAAGCATGCATCGAAGAAAAAGTAGCCTACGGTGGTGGGTCTGTACTTGTGTGGGCCGGAATTTCTTCTGAAAGTCGCACAGAGCTGGTGATCATAGAAAACGGCTCTTTAACTAGCGTAAGATATGTGGAAGAAATCCTCAATGATCATGTTGGTCCATTTATGGTCAATTTAGGTGAGGATGCTATATTTATGCATGACAATGCCCGACCTCATACAGGTAGGATTGTGAATGACTACCTTCAAGAGATGAACATTACTCGTATGGAGTGGCCAGCGCGCAGCCCGGATATCAACCCGATCGAGCATGCTTGGGACGAGCTAGGCAGATGCGTAAAACAACGAAACCCTCCCCCAATCACGCTTCGTGAGCTCAAAATTGCTCTCACAGAGGAATGGGAGAATATTCCCCAAAATCGTATAAGGAACTTGGTGTACAGCATGCCAAACCGCGTAAACGCAGTAATGGAAGCACGAGGAGGCAATACGAAGTATTAAAATTCAAGTCAAATCGTAATAAAGTTCAAAAATTTCATGTTTCCTATTTTTGTTTTAAGGAGAGATCAGCAAGAAGAAGAAGAAGAGATTAAGGAGAGTTTTTTTCTTTATGTAATTTTGTGTTAATAAAATGTATGGTGACTCATATTTTTTTACTTTCATTTAAGGAGTATTACATTGTCTATTAAATACAATTTATTGCATTAACCTATCATTTTTAGTTTCCGAGATTTTTAACATTCTTTAAGTGACCCGGAATCATTGCTCTCGAGGAACATAAAAACACTCAGACAAATAAATGTTCATCGCACACTTTTTCTTGTCTCTTTGATTACGGTGGGCATCGAACCCACAACCGACATCGCAGGAACTAGAGCTATACCAACTGAGCTGTGAGGATCCATTTAATTAAATTGAATGTAAAGATATGTCACTGTTTCAGTGTTTCCGAGTAATAACCGAATTTTTGACAACAGGGTATACAAGAGGAGTGAAGCGCCCATCCATCGCCATGGGAGAACAATCCGATGTCCTTGAAATGCCTCGAATACGTTTTGAGGACCACTCGGGAAATCTCGAGTGGACCTCTTTGTTTTTTCGATACGGCGAAATGGAGTTACGGAAATTAGTCGGAACAAGCTACTCGAGTAGATTAGATAGGTATTTGTTTTTTTAGTCGGGTAGACTCAGGCAACATTCAGGATAGGTGAAACTAAGGTTTGTAAATAATCTGTATCATTTATAACAATTTAGAAGCATGAATAATATCTAAAGAACCAGTATTGAACATATACTAACGCTAGGAACCAGGCCGTAGTTTCTTGCCCGTTCTTCTAGGCTCTAGTTGCGAGGAACTATGACCTAGAATCACCTAGTTATTTAAGACGATTCTATGATTCTTGTGCTTTTACAAAATAAGATTTTTGACTTTGACTAAAACGCTGTTCAAAATACCTTATTTCTTATTTTGAAAACTGCGTTGCACTTTGTCTTTCCCATAGTAAACGCAGAGAAGGATATTTTTAAAGATAGTTTAAGAATAAGTAGCATAATAATGAAATGCAAAATAGTATCAATTATTATTTCGCAGCAGTAGGTACACTAGGTACCAGTAAATATGAAAGGATCGTTCATACCGTTTCATAACCCGTTGACATACTCGTAGGTTATCTGATTCTGCTGACATATAAAACGCGGGTTGAAACCAAATACTACGTTTCGTGACTCGAATACTGCTACTAAAGATAAATATAATGCTAAGTTTATTTGTGAAATTGCTGTGAGTAAAGTAGCGAGGACTGACCGGTCAATGTCAAAATTTTTTTACTCAATTAAATCACAAGGATCATTTAGAATCGTCTTATATAACTAGGTGATTCTAGGTGCCAGTTCCACGCGACCAGAGCCTAGAAAAACGGGCAAGAAACTACGGCCTTGTTCCTAGCGTTTTTTGTAATTGATCCTTCTTAAAAAGAACTAAGAGAAGGTACTCGTAGCTCCGTCTTCTGCGCTGCAGGTTGTGGGTTTTTTTGTGATCAACTTTAGGTTTTGATCGTGTCACATCATAACAAGAGAAGCGCTCTAGGCAAGCATCCGGTTTTCATTGAACAAGCTTGGCTTTTTTTCATAGTGCTGTTTCTCAGCTTTTCAGAAACATAAGAATCGCACAGCAGAACGGATAACGGCAAATATTTGTTGGATTCATCTTAAATTACAGAACTCAGAGATGTTCGATCATTAAACGGACTAATAAATGTAGGACATCCGTCATTCAGTCTGTTTGTCTTTGTCTCGCAAATCGAAAATCTGCCGTAATTCCCTATCAAGACGGGCGTAAAGTGAATGTTTACGTAAGGCTGTGCGACACACGGTGCGGTGTGATGCGGTACGATGCTACACTATTACACAATGGCGCACACGCACAGAGCACGACGACGACGTACCTTCTCAAACATTTTGAGGAAAAACGTGAAGTTCAAGTTTGACGGCCAACCAACAAAAAACATGTCTTGTAACTAAATAATAATACCACCTCTGATTTTACCTCGGACATGTTCAAAATTGTTTTTTGAGACTCAAGATAACTCTGTCTGCCATGCATGGAAATATGCAGTGGTGAGTTCAATACTTTTTTATTAATTTAAATTAGTTTTGCAAAGTTTTAGTATTAAGTTTCTTCTGTGATTATTACCCTGATTATTACCCACATGCACGGTGCGATTTTATTCGTAGCGTTGCCGCACTGCACCGTCTACTCAGACCCTTCTACAGAATAAGCAATGAAATGAGGCGCAATAATATTTTATTTAGGTTTTGTTTTAGTGATGAGTTACTGTTTGATGTTTCAAGTCAAGGACTATGTTTATGTTGCCTTTTAGGGGATAATGAAAGGATCTACGAATTGTTTATTATACTTGTTTTGTCTTTTACAGACTCTATTGTCGGAATAAATTGTGCAGATATTCTGCCAAGAATTTATGTATTTATAGCCGAGAAATTCAGAAAGTTATTGGTCGAGAACTAAATACATAAATGAATAAAATGAACACTTTAGCAGACACATAAAATATTACTGACCTCACACTAAAATTTACTGTATCGGTTAAAATATCTCTGGTGTTGCGAATTTTAATAGGCGACGGTAACCGCTTACTATCAGGTGGACCGTAAGTGTGTTTGCCTAACAATGACATAAAAAAAACTTATGAAAGCCTTCTGCAGAAAAGATAGATAGATAGATAGAAAACTCTTTATTGTACTGCACCAGAAATTAGATATTAGACATAGTTCTATATTAAAGCGAAGTACAATGGGCGGCCTTATCGCTATGAGCGATCTCTTCCAGGCAACCTTTGGAAAAGCTATGTGAGAAAATTACGTGGATCTTTTTTGCCGATGAAATAAATGTTGAACTTTATCGTAATTCTAAATCATTTATTTCGTAGTATGTATTATGTAGGTGCAAAAGTTTTTACATTATAAGCTAAATTGAGCCTGATAAAGTCTGCCTGAAGAAAGCGTACAAAAGATAAAAATTAAAAAAAAATATATTAATTTAGAAAAATGTAATCTAGTTTTTTCTTAGCAGGTATTTTATAGAATATCCAAGATTACTGAGTTGTTTAGTTTACCTACCTTTCTTTTGTGAAAACTTTTTCCATTTCTAAGTTTTCTGAATTCGAAAACTTGAAAAAATATTAGTAAACTCACCCAGATTATTTCACACGTAATTTTGTGGAGTTGCAAAATAAAGAGACTGAAAAAAGAATACATTACTACATATTGCACGAACTTAGCAAAACTTTTAATCAGTTATACAATACACATGTTATTAGTTACACTGAAAAGATACTTAAAATAAATCTTTTTGGTCTTCAAGTTGTCAAAAATATATTATTTTATTTATTCCTACACCCATCTCAAACCTATCTAAATACCTTTACCGCACAGTGTAGGTACCTATGTGTATAGCATCCACAAGGTACTTACATTCTCAGGGAAGTGCTCAGTGAGGCATTGCACTGCGCCCATCACTCTGAGACATAGGGGTGTTAGGTCTCATGTGACTGTAATTACGCCGGCACCTATACCCTTCAAATCGGAACACAGCATGCAAGGATCACTGCTTGGCGGCAGAAATAGGTGGTAGACGTGCTTCAGGCTAGTCGTGGTCCTCTCAAATGAACCTCCGATACGTTGTCGTCCTCTTAATTAGTTGGAGCGATGCGCCGGCGTCGACGTGTTATTGTTTATGTGAGGGCCACGTGCGCGAGCAGGAACTGATTGTTTGGGTTTCGGTTGAGTTGTGTTTACGTGTGTTCATGCTGTAATACAGCATACGTCAGCCGCAGTGATTATTTGACATATTTAACCGTATCACATTGTAAAGAAAAAAACAAAATATTATGTTTAGGTTGATCAAAATAAAAAATAAACTGTTTATTCATAAAAGAAATTACGATTAAGTAATACAGTACCTACCTATCTACAATATTTACATAACACACAAGAAAAAAAGTGTAGAATTTTACGAGTAAGTACTACCTATGTACCTAGTATGCATTTAAGTTTTGCTATTTCACAAAAGCACTTGATAAAAAAATTACATGCGCAGGGCAGATTTTGAAGAACCCTATGCCTATTCACTTGAATTATTGAATTCGTCTTTTATTTTAGTTTTTTTAAGGGTTTTTAAATCGGTTGGACTCCCGCACACGATCTGCTACAAGGCCAGTTAATACCCAGCGGGTACCAAAACATTTTGGCACTTTGGCAATTTCATTTTACTATTTTTATAGAAATTCTAGAAATAGAAATTATTTATTTTACGCAACATACAATAAGGTACATACTTATTTACTTAATAATAAAACGATAACATGCGTAAAAAAGAAACCCACTCAGCAAAATGCTAAAGGTGCACGGTGGCTCTTTTAGCGCTGGTTTTATCATCTGGTTTTAACATTGTTATGGTGATTTACTCAACTTTGCCAAAGCCGACAGAAAAATGTAGCATATCTGTTTATAGGGAGTTTTGTCGCTAGTAGCTGGAGTGGTTTACGCGAAGCTTCGTTTTACCCTTAAAAAACAGCAACCCTTCATCTGTGTGACGTCACGTGTCAGCTGTTGCCACCTGTGATGTTTCCGCCAGCTCTGTTTACATAATCTGCCTTATTTTCCATTCATTATTTAGCTGTTTGCTGTTTTTGTTTTATTTGTTCTGTGTGCTAGGGTTTTTAGGTGCTGGGGGGTGATTTTAGACCGATAGACTAATAGACTTTTTGTCACGCACGATAGATTTTTTTTTTATACAATATAGACAAACGTTTGACCGCAATCTCACCTGATGGTAAGTGACGATGCGGTCGACGATGTAGCACATTTGCCTAGAAGAAACCTATTCACTCTCCTCTTGAAAACATTCAAATTGTAAATTGTAATTTGTAATTGTATTGTACATATATATCAAAACTGGTATTTAATACATAGTTGTTGGGAGATATATTGATTGTGTCAAAAATGTTTATCGGTCTAAAATCACTCCCTTCATCGCTAGAGATAAAAATGTAGAGTAGAGGTAAGTAAGTATTATCATGCGTTTATTTCTTAATTTAGTTTAGGTATAAACAAGATTTTTTTTATTTATAAGGTTTTAATATCATGACGCCTCTCCTAATTGTACCTTCACAATATTTAAATTAAGATACTTTCTCGCACTGAGAATTCTCCGAAAATCTAAAAACGTAAGCTATCCTAACCTAACAAAACCCTCGTCTAATTTAGTATTTTACAAACTTTCGCGATCAGTAAATATAATTAATATTATTGGCTTTATAACGGGACTTTATCCCGTTATTAGCTTGGCGTCGTGATTTCTATGACAGCGTGCGGGATAAGTGGACCATGGAAAACAAAAAAACCCTGAAACAATGTAGTCATCTATAGGTGGGCCATGAGAAGAAAAGTTCCCATAGTACAGCCAGGTGTACTATAAAGGTGGACCACAGGCAGGAAAGGGAAAGAATACTATTTATGCCTCGTTGAGCCGGGTTCGACCAACTCCGAATAACGCTAATTCTTCAGATAAAAATATGCCCCAAATAATTAACATTATTCGGAGTTGATCAACCCAGCATTGTCAATTAGTTTGTTATACAAGAAATCATTTCTAGATGTTGAAACGCCATTTCATTACGACCTATAACAGCTTGTCTCAATTTATATTTAATTTTCGAAAGTTCCCAGTATACTTTTTTACTTTCTCAAAGTATTTAAATCAGATGAGACGTTTTTTCATCCAATAAATCTGCAGCTATAAACCACATTCCGGTTCCCATGGCGACAGTAAGGCGACACCGTGCGACGCTGCGCCTGGTCGCGTGTCGCGCGTCGCTGCTCACGAGACCGCACCTTTAGGCACCTGTGACTGAGATAAAAGTATAACTAGCTTCTTTCCGCAGCTTCGTGTGGTTATTGAATAAAAAGTAGGTAGCATAAAATAATGATAGTACGACTGCAGAGGTATTCCAATCTCAGTTGAACTGCAAAGTTTTAAATCATGCTCTGTTCATACTAACTCATAGTTATTCTGTGACTAAATAGTGACATTATGATGTCATTTAATTTGTTTTCGCGCATATTTTGCTGTCAAGTGTCTAAAAAGAATGATCACGTGGTACCAAATTGTACCACGTGACCTGAAGAAATTACACTGGGCAGTGAAATATAACTTGACAGCAAAAGATTGGAATACGGGGGCAGGTCACAAGCTTGAACTAATTAATTCCATGTTTCAGCGAAATTCCTAACTTAATAATTAAGTAGGTATCAGAAAGAAAAACTTCGTAATAATTTACTGTATCTACTTTTACGCGTTTGCTCGCTTGTGTGCCAAAAATGCCAAAATATCTCAAGTGTAAAAAGGTATGATTTTTCCAACGATGTATCATATTACGAGGCATCAGATTGAGGAACCCTCAAACACTGCAAGTCTTAGTACGATGATTTATAATAATTATATTTATAATATTTATTATATTTATATATAATAAATATTACGAAGACGCCTTCGAAGGGAGATGGTGGGAGGAGGCTCAGGATAGGGAGTATTGGAAGTCTCTGAGGGAGACCTTTGCCCAGCAGTGGGACGAAACAGGTTAATAAAAAAAATATATATATTTATAATAATTAAGCTCCAGGGTTATTACGAACCTTAAACAAGTGCAAATCTAATACGACGCGTTAAATTACAGCAACTCACTTATACACTTAAAACATTTTTAAGTGTACTTGCTTTGAGAGTTAAAACCTTATAAGTGCTATATCTCAGACCTTGGCTTAGAGAACTCCTTTAAATATTAGGGAAAAGGTTGAAAAGCTAAAGTGTAAGAAAGTTATAGGCTTTTAAATTCAGACGTGAAACCGTATTCACAAACGCTCTGAATTTTCTTCTGTGCCTTGATCACGAATAAATGTGACAATCGTGAACGTATCGTAACGCTAGCGTAGCCGAGATACACTGCGCGGTGACGCTACAACGTTCGGTAGTCGGGCTGATGTTGACGCGCAATATCACTTGAATACGTTAGGTTTACGTAACGCGGCGACAGATTTGTTCGTGATTACCCCTCTGTTCTTTTCACTGTATGTCGTAACGTAAAATAAGAGAAACGGAATTAAACAAATATAAACAGTACAGTCACCGACAAAATTTGTTGAAAAGTGGTTTAAATGTCAATTGATTGCTGGAGCCAGTAGGTTTTTGACCAACGCTAAAGGTTATATATATAATGTCTTCAACCACTACTGTCATTTGTTACAGAACCATCTTGCGTCTTGGGAGTAAAAAGGTACTCTCATTTGTCAAATGTTAAGGGTTTGTTATTTTATTAGTTACATTATTTTTGAAGTCCAAGCTCAAGATTTGCCAGAGAGCCATGGAGCGCAGCATCCTTGGTTTTAAGCGGATAGACCGAGTGCCGAACACCGTGTGGCGTTCCTTCACACGAGTTGCCGACGTTGGTGATAAGAGTGCTAGACTCAAATGGGACTGGGCGGGGCACGTCAGCCAGATGTCTCCCGATAGGTGGGCGACCATCTGCACACCTTGGCTCCCTGACGGTCGGCGACTTCGAGGTCGGCCAAGAAAGCGAGGAGGAGGAGGAGGAGGAGGAGGCTCAGGAGCTCAGGGAGTATTGGAAGTCTCTGGGGGAGACCTTTGCCCAGCAGTGGGACGAGACAGGTTAATTAAAAAAAAATTGAATTTTCAATAAGTTATTCGAAAACCTTGGAGTACTCTTTATATCTTGTCAAAAGCGCAACCGACTATCCTACACACTACTCATTCACATTAGTGTGTAAATTAGGAATAAAACTAATTTTTACAAGTGTGAAGGATAAGAAAATGTTTTTCTAACCTTCATAGTTCACACACTGCATTAAAATACTTTTAAGAAGTACCTACTTACCTTACCTACTTCTACTTTTTTTGCTGACTGTACTAGTGTCCTCGTTCATTTGTTCTAGAAAACGCATTTTAAAGTGTTGAGATTTAAGTGCTCTAAGTAGTTATTTCCGCAACAATCTATTTCGGGAGAGAGAGAGAGAGAGATAAATAGGTCGACAGAATTTATAGTTGTACAAGCTACACTTTACGTATTGGCATTTTTTACCAGTTTTTTTATGAGAATCTTCACTCAAATCTATGGTTGAGTGACGCTCCAGTCTAAGTCAACAGAATTCAACATCATCATCAACATCAGAAAGAACATCAGAATACGAGTCTAAATGAGTTAAGTATTAGCTTGAGTGCGGCTGCAAATGCATTTTATACGTCAAACATTGAAAGTTATCAAAATCTAATATTATTATGGTTTTTGGCAAGAAGCTAACAAATGCAACTGGCACGGTAACTGCAGACTCACTCATGGGAGTAATCCAGTTTTAAATTCAAAATTACAATGCGGGTGTCATAAATAACATTTTTGTGGTTGCTGGTACAGCACCAGTTCATTCTGAAACTGAAGCGAGACGGTTGCAATATTACTTTTACCAAGTGCATACCTAGCTCTTCATTCTGAAAGGTAAAACATAACACCGTTATGACAAACTAGCAGTTACCCGAGACTTCGTCCAAGATAAAAAAAAAATAACCTAAAGAAAAGCGGGAAAAGTAGCCTATATGTTAATCCAGGCTACGAACTATAATATATTCCTAATTTCATACAAATCGTACCAGTAGTTACAGCGTGATTGAAACACAAACATCCAAACCTTTAAACATCCAAACATCGACTTTGACATTTATAATAGTAGTGGGATTAGGAATGACGTTATGTAGTCTACGCCACCAATGCATCATTTGACACCCCATTTGTTAACCAAGTCCTTTAGGAGATACAAGAGAAATAAGTGAACATCCCACACACAGTACGTGCATCGGATTTTTATCCCTGTAAAGTTAGGTGCAACAATTAATTGCGCATGTAGGTACTGTTATGCGGAAAAATACGACTATTAAACTCACAACCCTTATTTTGTTCTGCGCAATCGAGTAAAAACTCTGAGGTATTCTGAATAATTCCGATAGAACCTATTGCTTACAATTTAAAAGAGGTATCACTCGCGCGTTCAGACTACGCAATGTTTAAAATAACGTACGTACCGATTGAAGGTAGAATCTAATATTACCATAGTGGTAGTCATCAGGACGGGGTGCTGCAAAGTTCATCATCTATGGATCAATTTCTGAACCGATGTAAGCCACCTTGCAGTCACCTCAGGCAGCCACTTGCCATGACACTAAAATGTACGTCAAGTTCTTGATGATGGCCACTCGTGGCTCGTTTATGGGGCTCTTAGATATGCATGAGTACCACCTCTCGGCACGAGGGTACAGGCCATAACTCAAGAGCTAAGCTCCGATGTAATAACATTGGAATTTAGAACACCCTGTTATTACGGTTATGGCATCTGCTGGTTATAGTAAAATGATGTTCTATAGTTAATTGCTTTACTTGTGTAATTTGAATCGTGGATAAGTTGTATATACGCAACGCCGGTGGTAGCTTTTTAAGGTTAGGCTGCTTTTTCACCAGAGGTGAGCTACGTTGCTAAGCGATGAGCGAGGTTGAAGCTAAGCTACGAAACTATGGGACCACTTCTACTAAAGGTAAGCTAAGCGAGTAAGATATGCTATGAAGCTGCGCAAGTTAGCTGTGCGAGGAGGATAGCATACATAGCACGCATCCGTAGCTGCCATCCCTTAGCACGCATCTCTCTATACAACAAAACATAGCTTCGTTGAACCCGTTTCCACCAGTGCCAAGCGAAGCTAAACTATGAAAATAAACGATCCTGGTGGATATCAAACACACCCTTAGCTACATAGCTTAGCATAGCTCTAGTGGAAAAGCACCCCAACCCACTGACAAAGTGCTGGTAATTATTCGTCTAGGATTACCGAATTTATCTTTAGGAAGATTTCAATTTTTTTTTTCGTCGTAATAGAACAATCTGATAATCCACCAGATGTTAAGCCGTCTTCCTAAAACAATTTATAACCTAACAGAGCAAGTCCAATAAGAAATTGTTCTGTGAAGCAATGCACTGCGTCCATCTCTCTCAGACGCAAAGGTGTGCGCTCATGTGCCTATTTGCACCAGCACCCATACCCTTCAAATCGGAACACAGCAATGCGAGCATCACTGTGCCAAGCACGAAATAGGTAGGCACGGTGCTAGTACTTCCCCGTGTCACAAAGCTATCAGATCTGGTGGTCAAATGGAACTGTATATGGGTACTCTAGCTCATTGAAAACAATGCTATGACACTGTTTAAGCTTTATTTAAAATTGTGATACTACATAGCTCGTACTGTAATTTGGTGTGGCTTTTGGCTCATTTCATTGTATTTGCAAAACTGATAAAAACTGGAAACAAATGTGTTTTAGTTTCAGGAACAGTTTGTGAAAGTTTCAGGATGTTTGTGTTCAGAATATTAATGACTTGGACGTTTTCAAGAGCAGACTAAAAATAATTCACGACTGTAATACCTAGGCACGGTAGACAAGGCTTACTCAAGATTCAATGATGATAGGGGGTAATCAGAGACACTTCCAAACAAGTTCAGATTTTGCAGTATACCTACCTAGTTGGTATTCGATACGTGGGTGACTGCAAGCTCATCGCCGATACATATATTTTTGTTATTCATTTTATTTATTTAAAATCTCTGCACGTAGCCAGATACAAGACACTTTTCTGTACTTATTTAGATATTTACGATACCGAACGTGTTTATGCTTTTTTTCATCGTATCTCGATCGGTATGCAAATTTAAAGGTATTGTGTGAGGTCGGGTTAGGAAACTCATCTCCGAAGATCTTTTCCTGATAGCAGAGCTTGAGATAATCCTCACACACGACCTGTAGGTTTATTACGTAAAAATAAGCAGAAGCAACAGCGATAGTTGTGCGACAGACAGAATAATACCACAGTTAGATAGTTTAATACCTATAATACTTTCGCATGCTGCATCTCACTAAGTACTTGTGTACACTACACAAAAACATGTTCACCTTAGCCAATGTTGCCTCGTTCAACTTGTTTCCTCGGAGGGTAACAACTGAAAATCAGTGTTGCTTTCGAGCAATGTACACTGAGTTGTTACCTTTTTGTGTACTGCAACACACAGAGCACGAACCATGCGAGAACCTGTAGGTAGGTAGTCTTGTTTTTCCTTATTCTTGGTTTGTTTTAGTTTAGTTTTAGTATCTACTTTCATTTTATTGTCAATTTTGTGTGTGTTCGGTACCAAATAAATAAGTTTATCTATCTATCTAAAATTAATAAATAATTATTATCTATCTATCAAAATGAGATCAGATCTGTGATCAAACGCATAAACTCAGAGCAAAGCGTCATAAGGAAAACAGATTTGGTTATCACATGGAAATCATCAACATATTATCAAGATACATTTTTTTGATGTCGATGGATTATACAGATTATCATTCTTTTTAAGGTGCCAGTTAACAGAATGTTTGCAAAGGTCAAACGTGTAGTTCATTGATTACCCGACAGAGTCGGCGATCTATTGCAGCTGCTACAGCGACTTATTGCAAAACTGTCGCTAACGTAACGTCGGTAACGTAATAGCTGCTCCGCCATATATTAAGGAAGCAAGTCGATACGCCTCGTCATAAAGTACTGGCTTATTGCGCACGCTAAATAGTAATGAACTCCCGAACGCCTTACTCCATCGTCGGCCTCATCATCACCATCCGATCTGATCGAGGATAAAGAATGGCCTTTTATGTAAACAAAATGCAGCAGTTTCGGTAAAAACGCCTGAGGGGCGATTACGAGTTTTTTTTTTTTTTTTTTTTTTTTTTTTTTTTTTTTTTATGTTTGTTACCTCAGAACTCCGTCATTTATAAACCGATTTCAAAAATTCTTATTTCATCTGAAAGGATATACTTCCAGATTGGTCCCATTTTATTTTCATCAAAATCGGTTGAGTAGTTTGGGTTATAAATAGAAATAACTGAAAAAAATATGCCCGGCGCGGCGCAGCGCCTACTATTTTACTGCTAGCAACGATGCAATATGCCAAGTTGCGGCGTAGCGCCTACCATTTTACTGCTAGCGACGATGGACCCTATGTGGTGCACCCCTAAATTTTTACATTTTTCTAAATTTGTCAATAAACCCAGTTTGTACATTCAAACCGCATTTAATTGGAGAAAAGCAAAAACCCACCAGTTGTTCCTCTAAAGAATCAACACCAACCACGTGCACGAAATTGCGTATTTTGCTTTCCTGTGGTGTTTATAGTGACTAGAACATTCCCAATGAACTGTCATCATCATCATCATCATCATCTGATGATGAAGCTGGTAGTCGAATTGAAGTCGGTTTTCCAGTTTTTTAACTTATAAATTATATATTGTCAACTCGTAATCGCCCCTCTGATGTAGGTACCTAATGGGTATATGCATGGACTACTCAGGCACTGATCTAGACCACAGATAATATAATACTATACTCCAGACCAAGTAGGTATAGATGTTTTGACAGTTTTGTATCAAAATCTTTACTCACCTATTATGCTTGAGTTTTTTTGATCAAAATACGGCGTGCCAGTCAGCTGCGTCGGCGCTATTCAACAGTCCTAAGTATAAAGGTTTTTTAATGCGAATAATTTTGTACTTAGTTGTTCCTAAAAACCTCGTTACAATATTCACAAAATTTTAGGTAGAATGCTAGAGAATAAATGCCACCTAATTTTTGATAATTTTCAAAGATCGATTTTCGAACTAAAAGTCTTCTTATTGTAACTATTCCCATGATACATCATACATTTTTGACATTTTCTATTCTTCATAGCGATTGGTATAAAATGGTGACTCGGTGACTTGACATGAGATCTGCTTAGTGCGTAAGCGACCACCGCCACGATCTCCTCTCCACCCAACGAAGTTGATACGCCACGCTGAAGAAATTACCACAACCTGTCGCGGGGTAGTGCAACTCGCCTACGTTGTAAAATCACTTGTATGCTAAAAGTCTTACGGTCGCTTTTATCCAGTCACCGACTTTTCCAAAGCCAAGGCTTAAGACAGGGGTTATGCAAAGCACGGATGGCGCGCACTTGTCCTTTCCGAATCCTGTTGTGAATTTCTTAGCGAATTTAATTTCGTAACAGTGTTGAAGTTACGTAATAAGCCTTTATCGCATACGAGAGGCAAGAGGATGTTTACGAGGATATTAAATAGCTGACAAAGTGAATGGCGGCCATTTTTCTTTGAGGAAGTAATGTAATTCACTCATGTTATTACAAATGTAAGTGTTTGTACCGAGTGTCGGCTGAACGGCGTTTGATGGTGATGAAATGGACGTGAAGTTGTTAGTGGGAAATATTGTTCTTTGCTAAAGTAGGACTGACTCGAACGTGTTAGAACCGGTGCAGTCAAAAACTCACAAGATTTCTAAACAAATAATTTCAACCTAAGTGTACCTAAAACTGTAAGAAACGCTAGGACACAACGAGTTTGAAACCCAATCAAATATGTTCCAAATAGTACACTAAAAAGCGTTTATGGACCTATCTTTTCTCCACACTACACAAAGGTTGGTTGGAAGAAAATGCTAATTAGCATTAAGCCAGCCTCTGTACTGTTTTTAAATGTGCAATAAAGAATTTTCTAATGTAATCTATGGACAACGAAAAACATCTATTTGAATTTTGTCCAGATAACACATTATTATTTTTGTGTGTAAAATCCAATAAGTACAGTGCTCTCTGCCATTGTTACAGTGCCAACTGCGCACGCGCAAGGCGTCCTCGGCAAGAAGGCTGCGTTGCCGTGCGACATCCAGCCGCTGGCGTCAGATGACCACGTCTCCATGGTGCTGTGGTTCAAGGAACAGGATGGAGAGCCTTTGTACAGGTACTTCTTTGTCTTTACTGTTTGTTCTTTTACTTTTCAGATCATGTACCATATTTCCACTTAGAGATCAGCTGCCCACTAAATGCCATGCCACATTATCTATCAGTCATATCATCATCATCATCAATCTATATCAATCCACTGCTGGACGTAGGTCTCTTTCAAGACACGCCACAGAGCCCGGGCTTCAGACCTATATTTTTTCCATTTCTAGAATAAGGTCACCCATCTTGTTCCATTTTAAGGTTTCCTTCCATCGTGCTCGATTTCTCACTAGACTTCATGAATGTTTACTTGGTATATTTGGTTTCTCAATACAGCTTCATCATTATCAGTAAAATGAACTTGTCTGCCAACAGCTTCGACGTCCGCGGCCGGTTAGCCACCCAGCCGAGGCTCTGGTCTTCTCCCAGCGGCTTCGGAGCCAGAGCCTACTTCCGAGCAGCAGCGTCTCCAGCAGTCCTGTTTGTGGACAGCGTCCTGTCTTCTGACGCTGGCGTCTACCGGTGTCGGGTGGACTTCAAGAACTCTCCGACGAGGAATCTGAGGGTCAATTTCACTGTTATTAGTAAGTTAATTTTTCTCAATTGCCATGAGCCTTGGCCTTGGCAAACGGGTAAAGAACACAAGGATTTGTTTTTCAATTAAAAGTTGAGTACCTACCTACTAAGAGATAAAAGATCTGATGGGTTTTCTACTAAGCATAAGGATACCATTTTATTTATATCTTGGTGGAGTGCCAAGGAAACTTTTTACTTTGTAAACTTTTTAAACACAATACTTAGATAGATTTAGTCTTTTATTTTCTGTAGTTCAAGTCTCTACCAAAATAATAGTAAAAATTACAAAACTGCAGAAAAACATAAATAAATAAAATTTAATTCCATTTTAAATAACATTCTTATCATTCCCCACAGCTCGCATGCTCGCATTCTCATTCTAGAATCTAGATTATCCACAGGTATCCCACGGGATTAGTTTTACGATCACCTCTAAAACCTATTGCCCTACAGATAGGTAACTATCTCAGGCTACATGCTTAGCTTATCCTAGAAATATCTAGGTCGCTACCTAATAAAATATTTTGTTTACAAAACTATTTTAGTACAATTTTAGGGACCGTATTTGGTGACGAAATATTACAATTTTCTTTTATTAATTTGATATTCTTTGAATAGGTATCAATTATTTTATACAATCTGCCCCCGTATGCCAATCTTTTGCTGTCAAGTTATATTTCACTGCCCAGTGTAATTTCTTCAGGTCACGTGGTACAAAATTGTACCACGTGATCATTCTTTTTAGACACTTGACAGCAAAATATGCGCGAAAACACATCCAATGACGTCATAATGTCACTATTTAGTCACAGAATAACTATGAGTTAGTATGAACTGACCATGATTTAAAAGTTTGCAGTTCAACTTTGCAGTTCAACTTTGATTGGCATACCAATGTTGAAGTGGCCTAGTCCTACAACCTGTGATGAAGACGAATGAACTCATATTTATATTACTTTTACTAGAAAATAGAAAAGCTAGTTCAGATCACCGGCCGTGCTGTGATTAAAAAACTTTATTTTTATATCGAATGGATCACAGTCATTCAGACATAAAATAAGTTATTTTGTAAAAAACTGATAGCATGATGGTGATCGTGTGTTGAATCTTTTAGGCGCTACTTAAGGACGTTTGCACACTAGCCGATATCGTCGCCAAGACGATACTGCGACACGATGTGAAAGCGTCTAGTGGTACCACTAGGAGTATAAGACTGCATGTATCGTGTCTAATTCCCTACACATTGCTGAATATTTTTTCTAGTGTAGTTCCAAACTTAGTTTCGAAATTTTTTCTTCCGAAGGTAAGTACTAAGATGAATCTGTTTGTTGAATAAAACGACCTAAAACGAAAGGTTCCGGTATGAGGCAGTTTCCTCGCCATAAAATCGATTATTTCTGCCTGTGGGTATAATATCGAGACAAAATGGCCTTACCCTAAAGGATATTCAGTTTATCACCGTTTTATTATGAGTCCTGAAGTATTTCTACCTGAAACTGGTAGGAGTATTTCTTTTACACAATTTTTTTTCTTTCGATGTTTTTCTAAAATAAAGAAAGCAAAGATTCTCGATGACTGCGAACTGGGTATGACGTCATATCTCGGCTGAAAACTCGTTTCACCCATTGGTGACAGGAGTTTTCAACTTCATTTTGACTTTATCCCTATTAGAGTAAAATCTCTGCCGCAACTGAGCTTATGGCCTCTGGAACGAAGCGCAGGTGAGGTGGGGGCCGACTGACGTTGTTCATCCGGCATCAGTATGGTGTATCTTTGTTACACGGATAGCCAGCTAGGGTCAAAATGACATGTATGAAAAATAGCTGGTACTCTAATATGATAGTCGGGAATAGTGGCATACACAACACGGGTTACGGATCGTGGAGAACACGTTGTGCATCTTGCAGCGTCTTTTGTCCTCTCCATCTGTTTCATACTTAGTCGCGTACACATACTTCTAGTCTAGATCATTCTATAACATATTTTTTGAAATAAGACTTCTTTTTAATTAAACATGAAACATTTTATGAGCAACCTTCTAAGGACACAAGGTAGACGATCCCAATCCATTAGTAGAAACTTTCTATAAAAATTGCGAAACGATTTCATTTGTTTTTTGACCTTGAAATAAAACTTAAATTACTGAGCGATACCCATCTTATGTTTCAATGTGATGTTCACCAATATTCAAACGAGTGGTTTAGAAAACTTCGACGTTTTATAATGAGGTTTTTAATCAAAAGACTATGGGTTATTAAAGCGGATGGTAAAAACAATATGAGTCGCGGTGCGTATTTGATTCCAGATATTTTCAATTAAATTTTTGTAATGTTATACAGTTTGAGAGCATTGAGTGATTAGACATTTAAGTATTTTAATAATTTTATTTATTGGCTTGAGTCGTTGTTACGGTGTTGGGACACATGTAAACACTTGAAAAATTCGTGGATCATTACTCAGCCACCTCTTAACTGAATCACTATCAAGCTGCGATACGACGTTTAACTTTTCTTCTAAGTTTAGTTTTGACACTTACTTAGTAGCTTCTCAACGTTGAGAAGGGTTTATTGTGAAAGTTTTCTTGAGCATTTGCTTCTATACGTTTTCAACGTGTCTCAATCTTGAGATACGTTGAGAAGTGATTCTAGGTAAGGCCGTGAGTGTATTTATTTAATTTGGCAGTAGTAATTAAATAAGTAAATCATTTATTTTTCTCACTAATGGTAACAAAATATTAAGTTTAGCTACAAAAAAATGAAAATGACACATTGAAAATTGGTTAAGATAACCGTCAAATTATTGGTAAATTTTAGTCTAAGTTAAACTTGATTTGACTTAGCAACGTGTTAATGGAATTGCTTTGTTCTCTTATGGATTGTTCGATAATGGTGATAGGACAACTTTGAAAAGCTGTTTTTATATAGCAATGATTTAAACTTTCACCAAATATAACAAATAGGTATGACTTTTATACCTAGGTTAAAAATATTTTATGGTTTATATCTATAACATCTAGGGACCAATCAATAAAATTGGCCTCTAGCAGATAATTATTTTATCGAAATCTTTTCGATGAATAAAATATACTCGACGGCCCAAAAGAGGGCGGGCTTTATTCGTCCAAGAGGGTGGGTAATGTCTTACACAAAACTACTACGATATAGAATATTTTACTGTAACATTTTAATTGATCACAGTTTAGAAAACAAAAAGGCATCTAACAATGGTCGACAGAAAAATTCAAACACAATGAAAATTATCGAGTAACCTGCAGTCACACATCCAAATAGATATACTGATGAACGTTGCATTATTCAGTTGGTTATGATCAATAAGGAATAATATCTGTACACGCTTGCTTGTAAATTGTAAAAAAAACAAATGCGTATGATTAATCATTAATTTCAAAAGAAGAAAATAATACAAAACCAAACATAACATTATTTTTCATCTAAATAATGAATAACTCCAGTTCCAGAGCTGTAATAATTAATTTTATAAATTGAGTGATTCTTATTAATTAATACATCCCTTTTGTCTAGTCATCTCTCGGAAATCTATCTGTATCAGTTCTGAATAAAAGTTCTACTCTGATAAGTTTAGAATTCTCATTAATATTAGAGTTACATTGCGTGGTATCACAGTAAATTATTCTGAGAGGGCGTACAACGCACCAAGTTCCCGCGCATTGTATCTCAAACTAGCAAATCTTCTCGTTTTGCGGAGTAGGACTAAAGGAAGGAATAAACAATGAAGGAGTGACCAGCGGTTTCGATGTCATTATTTATGCCAGCGAATGAATAAATCTTCCATTTCGCAAATTCTCGAATGTTTCAGTTACACAGAACCTTTAGCACTAGTTTTCACTTCCAACGCGTGTATGAGAAGAACCCTCTGCAATATGTTTGCGATTGTCCCAAAAAATGTGCCAATCACTCTAGCGTATTCGAGATACACTGCACGGTAATACTGCAATGTTCGGCAGTCGAACCGTCGTTGGCGCACGGTGTAACTCAATATGGTAGGTTTACCTAATGTGGGGGTTGTTAGATTTGTTTATGCTTGCAATGTCCAACAAGGGAGCAAAAACGTCTTTTTTGTAGTCAAAATACGCCTTTAAAAAAATAAGAAACACTTTACTTTTAGACCTCTTTTGGATCAATTAAATGAATCTACATATAGATAGCTATCTCGAGGTTTGAAACCATCAGCCACTATTTTAAAACAAGTTAAAATTTGAAATCGTACTCCGCTGAGAATGATCTTAGGTACTTTAGAATGATAACTTCTTTTACGAATCTAAAGATTTATTTCCAAGATATTCGAGAAAAAACAATCCCCTTAAGACTTCCTTCGGCAAACTGTAGTAACACAATTTTATAAGTAGCTACGTCAGTGTGCCCTCATTTCTACATGCAGATTTCCGCCATGTTTTTGTTCGCGTTCCGTTACGAGTTCACGGCGATATTCTATCCAAGAGCATAATATAACACCAGTGGATTTAGGGGGGCTCCCCCCTCACCCAAAAAAAAACACTAGGTCTGTCCAAGGATTGTCCAGTATTTGGGACGGAAACCCCTTATTAACTAGGTCAAGTAAACCCCACCCCCCAAATCAAAATTCTGGGTCGAGCCTCCCCTAAACCAAAATCCTGAATCCGCCACTCTATTCGATTCAATCTAATTGGTATTGTGTTACAGCTGGAGAATATTAGAATATTGCTAAGCAAACATGGAGTCTGATTGCGTTTACCTATTGAAAGTATATATTGCTCGGTTGCCTTTGAAAAAGACAAACCATAGGGATGATCTTGTATCGTTTAAAATTAAGAAGAATATATTGGCATTGCTGTTGCAACCACGCAATTACAACCACTAGGCGACCAGCGTCCTTCACGCTGGCAAAATTGTCTGAATAAATGGCGGACAGAAGCCATAAATAAGAAAAAGAAGAAGACCATCGACGCTGTGCCGCGGGGTGCTTATCAGACTGAAATGCGCATGTAGGCTTAGAAGTGGGAGTATATTGACTAACATAAATAGTGCATACTATTTACTAGTAATCAACACATCGATGAATATTGAAACCTACTGCGTATGTTTGTGGGATGATCAATGGTGCGTGTAATCATGAATTTACATAGAAAGCTTTGATCTCTAATGGTAAGTTTGAGCGAATAAAAGCTGTCGATCGCAATCACAAACTGGAAAGCATACCTACCGTACAAAACGGCCCCCATTCAAAGGAAAGCTTGAAATCATTTGACTTTTCAAGATGCCATATCTCATGTGAGTACCCACACAAACCTTATTGTGGTTTTAGGGTACAATATTTAAGCTAATTTTTATAAATAATTTGTAAGAGCAAATAATTAAAAAAAAAAACCAAAAAAAATTTAAACAAGTGTCTGCAATTTTGTGAATGTGTTGTTTCGTGATGGTTTTTTTTATTGTAATCTAATTATGATTTTGACATAATATGTTATTTCTTTTTTGACTCTTTGCTGTAGGTAATAATGTAATTGGTTTACACCGTGTTAATTAATTGAATAAATAAATAATAATAATCTTAAAGACTGATGATATTGGATGTTGGGATGATGACGATTCAAAAGAGTTTGAAAACGTTTGACTTTGACTTTGTTTCTTCTAGGCAAATGTGCTACATCGTAACATGCCACGGCGAGATAGCGGACAAAAGTTAGTAATTTAAAAAAATACAAATTGCAAATTTTATAAAAAAAGTTTTGTAACAAGACCGCCGAAGGCCATAGCATCAAAACATTGAAAAATATTTATAAACTTCTCTGCTTATAATTTAGCATTTATAATTTACGACTGTGGCGAGTGTGGTAAAAACTTTCAAGGAGGAAAAGTATTTTAAGTTATTCCCTAGTGTAACGTTAGATGATGATATACGGGAAGAAATTGTGTTTGAAAAAGCAGCGGCGTTTTTTTGGTAGAATATTTTTTTTTCCACACACCTTGAAGTTGTACCTAAGTAGTGTAAATAAAAAAAAGTAAGTAAGTATTTGTATATTTTAAATTACTTGTGTGTTGCAAATAAATGTTTTACTTACTTACTAGCGTTAATTATTCACTATACTGCGCGTAAGGGGCATAAAAATAGGCATGAATTTATGAAAACTTCATTTTCAACTTTGATTCAGATGAATCACAGCGTCACCAAAAAAGTGGCCAAGTGCGAGTCGTCGCTTGCACGAGGTGCGAGCGAGAGTACTCGACCAATTTCGATATGTGACTGTGAAAATCTCGATCACTTTAACAAAAGTTGATGAAAATTTCCATTTTCGAATGAGATTGACCAAGATTGACCGAGTTAGGCCTACTAACTGAATAACATCCAGTTTAAAATCCTCGCATGCTTTTGCAGTAAAAAAATATAACTGCGTTAACGGACATAATATGTACCCGTATGTTTTCAAAGAATAAAGCGAAGGAAAGAGAAGATGAGACAATTTCCTAAAGACCGTCCGGTGAGGGTACTCTACGCTTGACCACCTTCGATCCACACTTTCAACCTTATTTCTAACAGTTAGAGCTTATTTTCGCTTGAAACTTTTGAGGATTTTTTTCAAGGATATCCGGGAATGTTGAAACTTATCTTTGGCAGCATTTGTCAAAGGGCTTTTATCCGGGTGGGAAAATGTGAGGTTATTTAATGTTAGCCACTTAATTGTTTACTTCAGGATACGTGTTTCTTTTATTTGGGTGAATGTTATCCACTTTAGCGGAATTTTTGCTTTATTTTCTTTGGATTTGATATATAGTGTTCTACGCAGAATATGTATAGATATGTACTTGTAACTTGTAATTCGCGACACGGAATACTTGAACTGGATAAAAGGAATAGAGATTTAATTTTATCTATTTAGGCCTATACAAATATGTTTTTTTTTCAATATAATAGTAGATCACTTCGTTGTAGATGATGATGGATGATGACTGTTATGATTTTTATGCATTAGTACTCTATATTTTTAAAACTTCTACACTAAGGTACCTTTTTTTTAGTACCTTTAAAAACACGCCACACCATCTTTTTGCACGCCCAGGAAGACTGGTAGACAATGCTCTTAGCATTAAGTCCTCCTAGCACTACCTATTTGTGTGAAATTTTAAAATAAATAAAATAAAGGTGGTAATTAATTTAAGCTGCTTACCGTACCTACATTTAATAGAGATCCAGGTATACAATTTCCTTAGCAAGTACTTAGTCTGTAGTTGTGTACTAATTGAGACTAAGTATCTCATTCCGAGCATTGTGTGCTAGCTCATAAACTTGACACAGTAAAATTAATTAAGAAGTGTTTCATGCGCAAATGAAGACGGCGTGTTTTGTAGCGTGAACAAGAGGTTCAAAGCTAAACTGTGTTACTTTGTGTGCAAGGAAAATAAGTTTAAAATGAAATTATAAAATCGGTAATATTGTTATTGTATTCTTGAAGTTTGTAAAGATTTTTCCAGCTCCTTTGTATTTCTTCTTCTGTTGTTATTTAGAGAGATAGATAAATAATACTTCATTGTACACCACATAAACTTTTACAAAACAGTATGGCCTCTGTCCGTCATTTTGACACACAATTCTGCCAGTGTCAAATAGATAAATTGAAATACTTAGGGCGGCTTGCACCAGAATCACTAAACGTGTTTAACAGCTATTTACATAGATTTAAATCTGACGTATTTATATGACTTGACAACTCGCTAAATATTAATTATTAGTAAAACGCGTTTACCAATTCTGGTGCAAGCCGCCTTTAGTATTTAGTAAAATCGAGTCATTCGTCAAGTCGGCTGATAATGATGCATTTTCCCTTCAAAATTTGGAAAATGATTATTTTTATCGCAGTTTTATTTATATCTGTCACTTTGTTTTCACTTCTATGACTACTAAAGGTCTTGTTATTTACCTAATAAAGATATCAACATCTTATGAGATGTATAACACCAAAACTGCATTCACTCCAACGACAGCCGAATCACAAATAATATAAACTATACCTAGTAGCCGAATGAACAGCGGAAGTCGAAAAAATACAGATGGTATTCTGTTTTTGTATACTCTGTGGCCTACTAGAGACATTGAATATAGATCGACATAGTTTGTATAAGTGTGGGAGTAGTACCCATTTCCTTTTTGTAAATGTTGTTTTACTGAAACCTTTGTAATGTTGAGGGTCCAGTCGAGCGGCGCCCACACCACACCGTCCAGTGGTTCATCTAAAACGAAATCTAAAAAAGGATTTAAAATCCATTCAGTACGATAAAATGTATTGTTATAGGTAGAGATTACCGCTTAACATCAGGTGGGCCATCAGCTTGTTCCATTACTTTTTCTCTTATAAAGAAAAAACAGCAATTCATTCTGAGATATTCGTAAAACTGATGGGTTTTTTTAATTATCATGCACGATAGATAGATCTTTAATATTTTCAATAAATAAAAATTATTTTATCAGAATCTGAAGCTTTTAATATTTTGAACATCAATACAATTTCAACAAAAATTTTTTTGATTGTTTTTGTTTTGTATTTTATGTTTAAACTTTTTTTTAGTCACCAATTTCTCAGGACTTCCAAAGTCATCATCATCATCATCTTGTACCCTATTATTAGAGTTACTATAAATACTTCCATGTACAGTGGTTTTTGTTTGTAACCAGCTCCTCCAAACCGGCCCAGCATTATGGATGCCAAGACCAGGAGTCACACGCGTCTGCTGGAGCCATACAAGGAAGGAGACACCCTCGAGCTGGTCTGCGAAGTTTTCGGAGGTATGAGCTAGTGTCAAGCTTTGTTGTATTGTATAGGTATTGAAAAAAAAACAGGAAAAGTAAGTAAGTTCAAATAATGTGAAAAAACTAGGACTTCGAACCTATTAAATTATTCTTAATTTCTTTATCCATGATACTGAGAACAGTATCATGGATAAAGAAACCGAGAGGCGTACTGAATTAGTTTTTTTCAACAGTTTTTCAGGGTAGCCTTTTTTTTTGTTATCGGGGGGAAATCTGCACACAGACACCTTACCACTCTCAGGGATGCGGCAAGGTAGTGTGAGGATGGCGAACATTCGCCGACAGGGTAGCCTAGCCCAGCACAGCCTCGGACACAGAACTATTTTATTGATTCGACGAGCAAAATTGCTTGCAAGATAACATAAGCTGTTAAAATCATCCTAATATTATTTTCTAGGTGGTGGTATACTCGTAATTCTGATATGTTACTTTGATCTGATTTACACTGATGTGTAATGTCATCATCAGTCCTCACACATAATTCTCCTTTCTATATATCAAAAAGTATTAATAAAAGTATTTGCCAGAAAAAAAAACGAGGTCCACTTAAAAAGTCTCCCTAAAATTAAATATGTACAACATTTCCACACACAAAAACATTAAAAATCTTCTCACAGGTGATCCTCGTCCAAAAGTGATCTGGTACCTAGAAAACACAGTCATCGATGACTCCTTTGAGCAGAGGCCTGATGGAGTGACCCTGAACACGCTGACGTTCCCTCACGTCGGCCGGCAGCATCTCCATGTCAGGCTGGTCTGTCAGGCGTCGAACACCAATCTAGCACCGCCGGAGACTAACGTACTCATTTTGGATATCAATTGTGAGTTATTTTTAGCCGCTATAGTACTTTCATAGCAACAGATTTCCCTTCCTGCTCTTTCACTACTGGTGTGAAGGATAAAGATTTAACGCGGTGATAGGCCCTTAGGTAGGTGTAACTCAAAATACCAGTAGTACAGCTCGGTAGTACAATTGACACTGAGCGAAAGCAAGTGTACTGTATTCATTCGAGGTGATCTCTAGATTTTTGAAAATGTTTAGGGCGCGTCTTAAAATCAGCCCCCGTATTCCAATCTTTTGCTGTCAAGTTATATTTCACTGCCCAGTGTAAATTCTTCAGGTCACGTGGTACAATTTTGTACCACGTGATCATTCTTTTTAGACACTTGACAGCAAAATATGCGCGAAAACAAATTAAATGACATTATAATGTCACTATTTAGTCACAGAATAACATGAGTTAGTACGAACTGACCATGATTTAAAACTTTGCAGTTCAACTGAGATTGGAATACCCGTGCTGGCTAAGATTTGCTACAATATGCTTCCTTATGTGATAGATATTCAAAATAAGTTCATCTATTTATGTCTACAATGTGATCCCAAATTTTCTTTACCACTACAGAAAATAAATAATTTAGGTACTCCATACATTATAGTAAAAGAATAACATGACTCTATAAAAAAGCTTTAAAACACAAAATTTTCATCACGATAATTATATTCTACTGCGAGTGGAATCGTGATATCCACTATTATCAGATATTCGTAAGTGCTCATTTGAAAATGGCGCATGCTGAGCCAGCTTATAAAATATCGAACGGTCGTAATCCGTACTAAGTGCCGAGTATCAGTTTCACACTCGAAAATGGAATCAAAATCCGATCGAGTTTTTTTAATTCCTGATTCTGAATAACTCCATCATAAGTCCTTTTCATCATTGCTCGTCATCACTAGATCTTAAAGTATGGATTCTGTTCGTCAAATCTGAATGCTTGGTCATAAATAATTTTCTTTCGACTGCAAATTATGATATCCCTGAGGTCGAATATGCTCATAATTTGGGAATGGCTGCACCAATCTTTACCAAAACCCCAGAATAATCAACTTTTCTTAGTTAAAAATGAGAGCTTTCGTGTCCTAGACAGACATGCTAAAGTCTCAAACTTATTAAAAGCCTCTTAAATCAAATTGGGTGTTAGAAAAGATCCCCATTCGTCAGCAAGGGCAGCTTATGATTTCGTTCTACAGGTTACACTCTATTGTCGCGTTTCGCGTTTAATTTTTCGAGACTGGAACTCAGACTCGGGGCTCTTAACAATGACTACTATAAAGCTCAGTAGCTTAGTAGTACTGCTAATAGCAGCTAATAACAGTTTGAACTATTAGCAGTAGGTTCTATAGAGGACTAGATCAGATCTAGATTCATAACAGTAGGTATATAGATTTGATCGAAGCTTATCAAGACTTTGATTTACTAGCAGTTGCCCGCGACTTCGTACGCGTCTACAGTTTCCGTGTACATTATATTATCTGTGCGTGTACCGAGCGGATACTTCTTTGAGAAACTTGACATTACACCTCATTACACCGAACTCGTACTGAAATGTCAAACGCTAGTCGTTAGACCAAAGAGGTAGTACTACGCCCTGTCAAACTGACGTGACATGACATGACAATGAAATCCTCTTGCCTATTGGCGCTGCTAATCCTTTTCGTTCATTTTATCCTGTAGATCCTGTTAATTATTCGAGATAAAAAGTAGCCTATATGTCAATCCAGGTTACGAACTATATATATGCTAAGTTTCATTCAAGTTGGTTCAGTAGTTTAGACGTGATTGAAACACAAACATCCAAACATCTAAACATCCAAACGTCTAAACTTTCGCATTTATAATATTAGTAGGATTATATGCCTATATTTTATTACAAAAATAGAAATGTATATGTATTTTGTGCAAAATGTAAACGATATGGTGTTGTTATGTCAATGGCAATGTGGATGATCCTATAACTGTCTATTGAGCCTGTACCGAGGTCACAGCGTTCCTCTCGTTGCAGTAAAGCCACTTAGCGTGCAGATCCTGAACAAACGAGCTCAGCTATCAGCAGACAGGACCTATGATATCGAGTGCAGAACCGTCGGCTCCAGGCCTGAAGCACACCTCTCCTGGTGGAAAGGAAGCCGGCAGATTAAGCGGAGTGCTAAAAATGTGAGTGAAATAGTTTGAGGAAACTTGGAAAATTGTACCCTTTTGTATTTTACCACCATTGAGCCACCACCACCACCACCACCAGGATTAAGCTCAATGATAACGCGCAGATTTCCTGAAGCAAGTAACAATTAAACAAGTAAAAAGTATTGTCAAATATATAGTAGGTAGGTATAATACCGATGTACAGTTTATATGTAATAGCGTTATCGCCTTGGATCTCTGTAATGGTAATGTCTATGTTAAATAAACAATTTGAATTGAATTGAATTGAACAAAACTATTAAATTAGTTTTTAATTACATGCCTGAGTGTGACTATCAGGACTACACCGCGTTCCAGTCCGTGTACACGACAATGCGAGAACATCTTCTCAAAGGTCATTTTTACACTGAAAACTGGCTTTTGAATTATTTAAATTATTTAGAATCGGTGTTCAATCCCTGTCAAGTATCAACATGGCTGACAATTCATGTCTTCTTACGGCCTGGCCCCATCACCACGGCACGGTGCGCCACCGTCTAAATTCACGGCGCACATGCTCTGCTGTTGAAAAATTCACCTAATTACCTATAAAGCAAATGACAACCGATGGCTACTATGAGGAGGCGCCGTAAACCGCGGTACGGCGCGTTGTACTGTACGTTGGAAAGTTCAAGTGCCCTGCGATCGGTGTAAATGAGGTCTAGCCGGAAGTCAAGTTCGGGTCACAAGAAGCAATTAATTTGTGTATCGCGTCAAGCGTGTCACTGCTCAGTGCCCTTAGCACCAGTTTATCCTCTGTTACCAGTTCGTACCAGTTACCAAGTTATTTGATAGCGCTATCGTACTATTTATTAGCACGATAAATACAGGATTACTGTGATTGCGTGGCTTTGACTCATTAAAACTGCCTACTAGATCAATAAATAGTAAGAATCTAAATAATTTTTCGATTATACCTTGTTATAGTATTGTGTTTGCTGAAACCGCTTCAGCCACAGTTTGACTCATTGCGACACCATAATCCAAACATGAAATGTGGATAAGGCCATGAAATCGATGGGTACTAATTAAAACATCTCATCATTTTGATAGGTTTACTGGGTTAGTCTCAAAATACCCTTTAGATTTTACCCCGTAAGGCGATTTTAGGACTTTTAATTCCCGATTATTAAACAGAAGCTGAATAGTCTGGCACCTGTATCTATACCTCCCAGAGCGTCGACAGCCTCTTCACACCAGTTTCTAGTTGTCCAAGAAATAGCCTTCACCAAATGATTTCTTTGCTAGAAAACGTGAGTCTATGGGATGCGTTCACTCAACTCAAAGAGTCAGAAGATAGTGCTGTGGGAACAGCTGTCAGCTCGTCATGCCACATACCGCCGTAGCGTTTGGCTTTGTCCAATTATCACCTGCCAATCTAAGTCTCCTTCACAAATTCCACCTGGAAGAAAAGAAAAGGATCATTGATGCAAAAACCTCTGTAGAGTATTCAAAGCCCCCTTTTTTCAGATCGAAGCCATACCTCATGTATTTCATCCATCATATTCTGAGAGGTAGAGGTGATGTGCTTGTAATTGCACCAGCACCGATACCCTTTCAACTGAACAGCATTACATCATCACTACTTGGTGACCGAAATAGGGCTGATAGTACTTCCCCAGGCGAACCAGATCTGGTTCGTCTGTAATGGTATCTAGTTCCATGGTGGTAAGGCTCTCGAGAGCCTTACCACCATGGAAGAATATCTCATCAGTGTTACTACGACCCATGTACCCAGACCCTTCACACCACAACACAACAATACTAATAATACCAGCATCAGATCTCTCCTTGCTAGATTGTAACCATCACCTGACCATTTTTTTTATGCCAGACCGTCCAAAATGTGATACATTCTAGATTTCCCCACCAGTGCGGATTACAGGTTTTTTCCAGAAACCTCCACTGGCTACGAGCATGTAGCAGTGAGGATAAAGTACCTAATCAAAAAATAATTTAAAACCAAACCAAGCTATCGTCTTTTAACCTCTTATTCAATAGACTGTAGGTTACCTACTTACCTATTAATATTACCATACTTACTAACACTGTTATTACCAGTAAGCGCTTACATGCTCTAATACTTAACAGTCAAAATACATACAATTTAGGTACCTACCTACCTATTATTTGATTCGAAATAATTATTAGCTAGGTTGTAGTTTAGTCAATACCTGCTATTAGAGAAATAATACGTTCAGATAAATGGAATATTTAGGTCGGTATACCTACCTACTACTTTTGTCACATTGGTGTGTTACTATGACTCACATGTAGAAATTGGAGCGTTATTGAAACACAAACATCTATTAAACTTTAACATTTATAATATTAGTAGAATAGTAAAATAGGCAGGTCTAAAGTTACTTTTAAAAAACAATTATTTTCCTTTAAATGATTCCAGTAACATCACTCAGATATACTGTTGAAACAGTGTGAAAGCATTATTAATATGTAATTTGCTGTACATTGCGGACTCGGACGTGAGTCATTATCATTTCAATTAAAACGAACATGACCTGAAACTTTAATTAAAATATTTCAGGTTTCACTTTCATTTTGTAATTTTTTCACGTCTTGTTTTTACTCAGAAATTGTTTTCGTAACTTTAAGGTAATTAAGTTGAGTAAGTACAGTCAAGGGCAAAATCTTGTCAGAGCTAAAAAGCAAAGCAGTTTCTGAGTAAGAAGATTAAAATAAAAAATGTAGCTAATAGAATTAATGAGAACAGCTCACAAGAAGTTTAAACTCAAGCGTAATATTTCAATATAATAATCTCGTTGATTGTACCTAACTACAAAAGAGGGGTACGAACAAATCTGACAGTCGCCGTGTTACGTAAACCTAACGTATTCGAATCATATTGCGCGTCAACGCCAGCTCGACTGGCGAATATTGTAGCGTCACCGCGCAGTGTATCTCGGACACGCTACCGTAACTATACGTTTACGATTATCACATTTATTCGTGATCCGGGTACAGCTTCGTACAAAGTACACAACACTTAAGTTAATAGGAAAGTAAGTACTTAAAACTAAGACTAAGGCTGAAATATTCATGTTGGGATTAATAATACGCGAGAGCAATGATTCCGGGTCACTTAAAGAATGTTAAAAATCTCGGAAACTAAAAATGATAGGTTAATGCAATAAATTGTATTTAATAGACAATGTAATACTCCTTAAATGAAGGTATTAAAACTTCTTAGTTATTGTAAAGTTATATCTTAAAAAAATCAAATTTGAAAAAGGGCCACTTTCGAAGATGGAACTACGAAATTACAGCATTTGGTTTTGCTTTTGTTTGTAATCTGTCATTTATGTGGGTATATAAACCATGTTGATAGTGCTCTATATTCATTATTCAAGCTGAAATTATGTCGCTTACGCCTGAAGAATGCACCAGAATACTTACAATGCTGGAAACCGGCCGGAGTCAGCGCGATACAGCCAGGACTGTCGGTGTGTCGCTGTCAACAGTACAAAGAGTTCTCCGACGTTACGAAGAAACTGGTTCTAACCTACGCAGACCAGGAACGGGCAGAACCAGGTGTACCACAGCACGAGAAGACCGATACTTGGTGAACACCATGCTTCGAAATCGCTTTCTCACAGGAACTGAACTCACAAATCAGTTTCGACGCCTCGGAGGAAGTAACCCAAGTGCATGGACAGTAAGACGTCGGCTTGCTGAATCTAACTTAAAACCCCTTAGACCTGCAAACGGCCCTAAACTGGAGCGTGGGCATCGTATTTCAAGACTAAGATATGCCCAGAGCCACGTAAATTGGAGTATTGAAGATTGGTCAAAAGTTATGTTCTCCGACGAATCAAAATTTATGCTCTACAAGCACGATGGAAGACACAGAGTGTATCGAAGACCAGGGGAAAGATTCAAGCAAGCATGCATCGAAGAAAAAGTAGCCTACGGTGGTGGGTCTGTACTTGTGTGGGCCGGAATTTCTTCTGAAAGTCGCACAGAGCTGGTGATCATAGAAAACGGCTCTTTAACTAGCGTAAGATATGTGGAAGAAATCCTCAATGATCATGTTGGTCCATTTATGGTCAATTTAGGTGAGGATGCTATATTTATGCATGACAATGCCCGACCTCATACAGGTAGGATTGTGAATGACTACCTTCAAGAGATGAACATTACTCGTATGGAGTGGCCAGCGCGCAGCCCGGATATCAACCCGATCGAGCATGCTTGGGACGAGCTAGGCAGATGCGTAAAACAACGAAACCCTCCCCCAATCACGCTTCGTGAGCTCAAAATTGCTCTCACAGAGGAATGGGAGAATATTCCCCAAAATCGTATAAGGAACTTGGTGTACAGCATGCCAAACCGCGTAAACGCAGTAATGGAAGCACGAGGAGGCAATACGAAGTATTAAAATTCAAGTCAAATCGTAATAAAGTTCAAAAATTTCATGTTTCCTATTTTTGTTTTAAGGAGAGATCAGCAGTTTTTTTCTTTATGTAATTTTGTGTTAATAAAATGTATGGTGACTCATATTTTTTTACTTTCATTTAAGGAGTATTACATTGTCTATTAAATACAATTTATTGCATTAACCTATCATTTTTAGTTTCCGAGATTTTTAACATTCTTTAAGTGACCCGGAATCATTGCTCTCGAGTGTATAACACAACATCTCGATCTAAATGATGTACCTACTCCTTTTTATCATGAACTTAATAATATTTAAAAATAAGTGGTTTTATTTTACCATTCATCAATTGAACAAGTAGTGTTAGACCACGCATAGTTCAGTGTTCCGTATGTAGTCATTGCACACGCAGCAATGTTCACCAAAGCGAGCTTGAAAAACTTTGTAATTTACTGAATTTTACGCGAAAAGCTTTAAAAATCACACGGTGCCTGATCTAAGAATCATTTTGCTCTGAGTGTTCAGCTGCTGCGAAGTCATATTTATGACTGATAAACGGACATAGTAATAATTATGTATAGATAAAGTTTTTATGGGATCAAAAAACCTTAGAAAGAGCCTTTATATCAAGATGATTTTACAGCATCGTCAGGCAGAAGTTTAGTTTTTGCCCATGATTTTATGAAGGAGACCTAGCAGTCTCCGAGGCATTTATTTTAAACGTTTGCAGGCCCCGTATTATCAACCAGCTCAACCTAGTCAGCCGTAAGGAAAAACATCTCAAAAAACAAAAGCAAAGACATCTCATTATAATTGGGTTAGAATCAAAATCCCTTTTGAGATTTCCCCCTTAAGGGGAATTTTGAGACTTTTGGTCTCAAGATCCCCTTTGACCTGTAAAATTGGTTTTTACGAACAAAATCTTGTGCGGAGTTGTCAAAAACGCGGGTTTCCTCACGATATTTTCCTTCACCATTTGAAAGCGGAACCCTAAACATCGATTAATACGTAATAATTAAGAAATATGCGAGCAATGTCAGGCGCTCCATCATAGCTTAATCAAATAGAAAAGTTTAGGTGATTTGTTATTTTAAATTGACTTGTTTGTTGACACGGTATTTCATTAGGAACTTTTATGAAATTGGGGAAATTGAGATAAATTGTACATTTTCATAATCGCCAAGTTGACGACGTGAGTTAGGTGAGTTGGACAAAATATTTTTGAGTAGATGGTAACTAATTCATGTAATTTGTGGGAATAAGTATAAACGATTAGAGACTGAGATTCTTTCAAAATGTGGAAACTTCACTGGTTTTGCTAATTATTTTTAATTAATATAGTACTGTTTGTTTCCCTAATAAATAAAAAAAAAATTAAGAATTATTTGTTAAAGTCACAAGGATTATTTGGTGAGTCTATTTGGTGACTCTAAGCGCCAGTTCTTGCGACCAGAGCTTAAAAGAGAATGAGAAAAAGCTCTATGTAGGTCAACATACTTGTAAAAGATGGTGCGTTACCGAACTGTTCATATTAAAGAGCATACAGTGACCCATAAATAAAAAAAACTAGGGACATAATTAGGGACATGTTAAAAAAACCCGTGCAGTGTAAAAACACTACAGTTAGCGTTAACAACCTTGCACAATTTTTCTTCATCACAACTCAGTTGAGCAATAAAACTGACCGAGTAAACTAACGACAGTACACTATGCAGTTGAAATTCCACCTAGGACATAAACAGACCCACAAGCTAGGAATCCTTAGAGCCTTACTACATGTACGTGGTGGTCCCGTCAATAAATCTCTTTAAAACCTAAAGAGAAAAGGCGAGAAGTATCTTCTAGGGTTTCAAGAAACTATAATCATGGCACGATCGAATAGTTTCTAACTCACATTCATACATTGTATGTACATCAATGTAAACCTTGGAGTAAACTTTATTTCATGATTTCTGATAATTTTACGGTGTGTCATGTGTCACTTACGCGCTGGTCAGCACTCACACCTGCCCAGCCTACCTACATACCTAGCTAGTAGTAATTATGTAGGTGCTTATTGTTTTCTTTTTTTTTATGCTTGTTCTGTGCTGTACCTGTGTTGTGATTGTGTTTCAAATAAATAAATATCTATCTCTATCTCTCTATCTATCACGTCTCTGTATTTATAACGCAGCCTAAGCATGTATTAAGGTTTGTTCTCTAAACTAATGAGCGAAGCAAGAGCCGTGTGCATGTGCAAAGATTAAAAGCATTTTGTCCGCGAAACGCAGCCAAGAGAGCTTTATTGTTCCTCTGCTAATTGCAACCGGTAATGAGTTGGTCAAAGTTAAGCGGAACTCAACATAAATACACGTGGGTTTGATTCTATTCCGAGTGCACTCGATTCGATAAAAACTATAAGCAACTACCTACCGCAGGGGTATGCCAATCAAAGTTGAACTGCAAAGTTGAACTGCAAAGTTGAACTGCAAAGTTTTACATCATGGTCAATTCATACTAACTCATAGTTATTCTGTGACTAAATAGTGACATTATGACGTCATTTGATGTGTTTTCGCGCATATTTTGCTGTCAAGTGTCTAAAAAGAATGATCACGTGGTACAAAATTGTACCACGTGACCTGAAGAAATTACACTGGGCAGTGAAATATAACTTGACAGCAAAAGATTGGCATATGGGGGCTGGTGGTTAAAACTATGGTGGTTTTCCGTTAGTGCCAGTCAATGGTATTAAAATAATCTTTTGAAAAGTAGGTACCAAAACAGAACGTATTGCCTTTATCTGTACCGTCATCAGCCATCATCAGGTGGGCAATCAGGTAGCTTGCATTATCATCAATGATATCAGCCTAAAGAAGCCCACTCAGCATAGGCTTCAGATTCCTAAGAATAACAGTTTTGAGCCTTCTTCAGCCGTCAACTTCTCACGATCTTCAGATCATTTTTATTATGTTTTTTTACCTCACGGAGTATGTTCATTAAAGAGGTTTCATGTGTGGTTTCAAACTACCTCTGTCGGAGTCAGTGGTGTGCCTTATCAACGGCTTAAAAAATCTATTTATCTATTCCACAGTTCTCAGAAAACAACTCAACCCTCAGTGTGTTATCATTCGTGCCAATGGCAGAAGACCACGACCGGTACCTCATCTGCAGAGCGGAGAACCCCAGCGTGCCAGACTCCACCATCGAGGACAGTTGGAAACTGAATGTACATTGTGAGTCACCACTAGCTATCTTCCTGTCCTTATAGGTGCTGACACGGTATGCAAGTATCACTACTTGATAGCAACCGTACAATAAACATAATACTTCTCCGGAGGAACTCTTTCAGAAAGAGCTCTTTACTACTAATATTATACTTTAGTTCTCCTAACTGGTAGGCCGATATCATTGTAAAAATTATCAATCTGTAGATGACGAAGGCTCTAAATTAATATTCCCTAAAAATGCATCAGTGGAGTTTTTCAGACTGATAACGATGATACGCCAGTCCAGAAGTAGCAGTTTCATCAGCTCCAGTCAAACTCTTGGGTAAAAGCTCCGATGAACTTGCTATAAGTAAATTAGGTTGTCTAGGGGTAGACTTTTTTTATATATAATATAGAATGTCCTTTGGCCACAATATCACCTTATGGTAAGTGACGATGAGGCCGACGATGATGGAGCAGGACAGTCTAGAAAACACCTTTACACCTATCTGGGCCTATATATCTGGGCCTTGTAAAGACCCAGATTATATTTCTCAGGAAAGACATAAGACGGCTACGAGTTCCATTCCTTGGCAGTTCTCATGATGAACGTACTCGTAGATCCAAAACGTTTGGTGCGAATGGGTGGAATGTTTACCAAGTATGGATGGTATGTGTGCCGTGCGTCTACTTGTCCTGTGGTGGAAAGGGGATGGTGGTATTAGGTCATGCAGTTCCCCGAAATGTATCCTATAATCGATCGATATACTAAAGTAAGTTGAAGCATAGGTACAATAGGCATGCCAATATTTTGAATTTAAAAAAGTTTAAGTACTTGATTTTCGCATTTTCCATTTTATAATGCATTCCGGTTTTCCTTTCTCTTTGTGAGTGAAAGTAATCCGTCCTATCTGAAGCGAGTTTAGTTATGTAGATATTAAAAGTCGAACAATGTACGTAATGCAATAATAGTTGATTAAATACCTCGGGTATCAAGCTGGAACGGAATCGATAGCGTTTGCTGTTATTGGCTTTCAGTACACATGTAATTTATATCTTCAATATTATGTGACATCGTAATTAATTTTGAACATTATTAAATGCGCCTCACAGCCAAATGCAATCCGTATCAAACTGAATAAATGCGAAAAAAAATACTCTATGTCTATGTTTGTTGTTGTAGATCTCCTAACAAATCCTTAAAACTTACCAATCAATAGGCAAGTATAAAAATACTTTTGATAATACTTAATATAACTTCAAGTAGGTTCCCTCTTTTTCAGGACAAAATATTGTGGTAAAATTGACGATGCTACTTTTCTGCTTTAGGATGTCGGAGGTGACCGATACAATCATTCATCATTTCTGCCATAACGTCCACTGCTCTGAACAAGGCGTCTCCACAACCCATAGATTTCTAAAATGACATAGATAGGCATGTAGATATTATACGCCTGCACCAAACGCGCAATGACTCCCAACACTTTTTTTACAAGCTTTTAAAATTGGTTAGGTAATAAGTAACTAAAGTAAAATATATTTCCCCAGATGTACCCATAGTGACCTTAAAACTAGGGTCCAGCTTAAACCCCGGCCACATCAAAGAAGGCGACGACGTGTACTTCGAATGCAGCGTCAAGGCCAACCCTAAGACCCATAAGCTGACTTGGTACAAAGGGGTGAGACACCAAATTATGAACAGACCTTGAAACCTGTAACCCTTTTTGATATCACCGAATAAATTATGATTTATGTTGCTGAAAATGAGAATATTTTAATCGTTTAAATTATGAACAGACTTGTTCTTTTCTATATCAGATAGAATGTATTTTACGTGATGCATGGTGCTCAAAAATTATTAGTTAGAGTTTTTTTATCATGTGCTGTTTTAGTTTAACTAGTTCTTTTATTGCTGTTTTGGAAGCGCTTCAAAACTTTGATTAAGTTTCACAAATTAGATTCCACTCACCTTGTAAAAACTTGAAGTCCGTTTTCAGTCAAGAGAAATCCAGCAAAACGCCAGTACTGGAGTCATCCTCAGCGACCAGAGCCTCGTGCTGCAGAGTGTGAGTAGGAGAGCAGCTGGAGACTACAGCTGTCTCGCTTACAACAGCGAAGGCAGTGCGACCAGTAACCCTGTGTCATTGCAAGTGAGGTGTAAGTTGGTAGACAAAATGTTGCTAAAATTAGTCCCAGGTATTTTTTTAGGATGTGAATACCTCTGGAACCCTAACTAAACCCTATTATCCTGAATTTTAAATCTAAAAACATCAACAGCATTGTTAGTAGGTCGGGTTTAGACTTAGACCTTCCAAGTTGATGAAATTACTTTTTCTTTTACTAGATGCTCCTCTCTGCAAGACAATGAATGAGGGTGAGGTGTATGGAGCATTGAAACAGGAGACTATAGTTTTGCACTGTGCTGTGGATTCCAGCCCTCCACCCACCAGCTTCAGCTGGATCTTTAACAGTTCTGGGGAGCAGACTGATCTCGAAGAAAGGTAAGTTAGGGAATCAGTGGGTGAGTATATTGCACAACAGGTGAATACGCTGGAAAATAACTGTTTCTTCTATTTGTTTCGTTCTAGCCTGTTCAGCACCTCCGGATTCGCATCAACCCTTCGCTATACTCCGTCAACGGACATGGATTTTGGTACGATTTTCTGCTCAGCTAAGAACTCTGTTGGAAAAATGGAAGCGCCATGTCTTTACAAACTAATTGCTGCCGGTAAGTCCATTCCAGTGTGTTCCTAGACTAAGTAAATTATAATCGATTACTTATAACTCTGACTTCAGAAAATAATATGAACTCGCCACCAACTTTCTGCTTCTTTTATTCTACTGGGTGGTGTGAGTACAATCGTTTTACTTGCTTCCATTGTATTTTCGTTTTTTAAACATAATTTTCTCTTCTGGTCTATGAATTCTAACATCATCAGTTACTTTACTTTATCACCAGCACAGCACGGTTTAGTAGCTGAATATCGACTTCTTGCAAGATGCAGAAACTTTGACAGATACGGTTTGCAGACCTAATCACTCCGTCACCAAGATTGACCATTATTTTACAAACACAGGTCACCCAATGTCTCTGCAGAACTGCTCAGTGGTGAACCAGAGCACGGCTGGCCTGCAAGTGGAGTGCATCGAAGGTTTCGATGGTGGTTTGCCCCAGGTCTTCTACATGGAGGTGCTGGAATTGCCTTCTATGAAGGTAAGTGATCTTGACCCTTGCTCTATTTTAGAGAAAGCAGACTCAACCACACTTCTCAACTACAAAACATTGCATACAATAACTCACTATAGTAGGTAGTGTATGGCTTCCTCTTAGCTTAGTTAGAGTGTGTCTCTTTAAAATATGTTAGAAAGTGGATGTCAAAAGGTTACTAGTAGCTTTGGCAAGAAGCTTCTGTTTAACTTTGTTTTTGTTTTTCTTTAGGTGAGAGCAAACCTCACAGCCAATAGCACGATGTTCGAGGTCAATAACCTTGACAGCCATCGCAGCTATTCCCTCATCCTCTACGCGGCGAACGCCAAGGGGAGGAGCGAAGAGGTCGTCTTGTATACTGTCGGAATACGCTCTCCTGATAAATATACTGGTTAGATACTTTCTCCTTTACAAAATGTTTGTTTAGTAGGGCAATGTTAGCTGTAAGCATAAAATACAAAGGTTTTTTTGGTTTTGGTTTTAAAAATGCTCTCTGCTTTTAACGTTGTAAGCGACAAAGAAAATAATTATATGCATTTTGAGAAGACGCATTATCTGTTTCTGTGAGTTTTTAAAATATATTTTGTGACTCGTGTGATAACGCTGATTATCATCCCAGTATGAGCACTGTATGAGCTCTACTGTTCTGGAGACACACCTCTATAATTCGTCTTACTTTCTTTCATTAGCTACAATTCAATTTCTGATATTTCTATCAGGTATGAGCACATCACTGCCTCTATCCCCATGGCTGACCGCTATAGTGGCAGCAGCTGGAGGCCTCTGTGCGGCGGGGAGCGCTGTGTTGGCGGCGCTGTATCGGAGACACGCGACCAGACAGCTGGGAAATGTGAAGAGACCTCCACACGAGTATTTATTCATATTTGCTTCATACGGTAACCCAAAGTCTCCATCATGGTCTTTTATATAATCTAGATTGATACAGCGTAAGAAACTACGTTTGATTTATACCTCTATGAGTGGGTTGTTGGCATTTTTTGAGATTAAATGGGACTGCACAGCACCTACCCTCTCCTTAACCTGGCGAGTAACTCAATGGTAGATCTTAACAGCCGTTTATGTCCACCAGGGCCCTATATATAGAGCAAAGTGTGGATTCCCTCAGCAAGGCAGACCACCAGAACACGTACTGTGGCTCTCCGAAGCTGGAGTACAGCAGCCAGTACGAGCTGAAGATGGAAGCTGAAGACACGGATCCTGATATCATACCGTGTCATTTTGGTAAACATTTTTCCCTTTGTACAGGATAACTACTTCGTGTGGTACATATTGTAATAACTTTTTCTATGAAATGAATGTGTGGCTGAAAACAAACCTGCTGTTCCATACGAAATGCAATAGGTTTCCTACTTGACTAAAATGCTCACAGTGTTGGTTTCATAGATAGTTGTTTTTTCAAAGATCAATAGTAGTCATAGGCCGTGGAAAGAAAAGAAGTTAGAGGTAAAACATAATTTAAAATGTTCTTTTAAATCACAGAGATATCTTAAATTGTCTCGTATTTAAACTACGAATTTACACTTGCTCGCGAACTTAAAAGTTTTTCAATCTAAAATCTTTTGTCTATTTTCTAGATAAAAAGCCAATCGCGGACTATACAATACCGATTGGAGTGAGCCACGAGCACAGAATATACAATGAGAGACAAACTAGCTTTCCTGCTAGTGCAGTGAGTATTGTTTTAGTTTCTTGATTCTTTTAGTTTCTTTTTAGATCCTGGACTAGTTTTAATCTGTTGCCTTAGTTTTTTTAGATCTTGACTGGTTTTTATCAGTATTTTTGCACAGGGTACAAAAGTATGTTCCTAGCCATAAAGTGCTTTGATTTTTCACTGATTGAAGGCACTTTTAAGGAATTATTCGATTCTCTCGCTCGTGGAGATGGTCCCTTAAAGCTAAGGATGAACACATAAATTTGTTTTGGGTTAGTCTCAAATATTCTTATATTGATTTTGAAAATTTGAATCTTGATACAAAAAATCTCAAAATTCCTTTATGGGTCGTGGAGATGGTCCCTAAGGTACAGTGTAGTAGACTTTTATTACTTATTTGCACTGACTCTGATGATGCTGCTAATGATATTGGTGATGATGATGCTAGTAATGTGAATGCTGGTAATGATGATATGGTTTCCACAGTCGTCAGTAAGTATAAGCGTGGTGAACCGCGGCGTGCTCGCGCGCAGCGGAGACATCGCACGTCGGCCGGAGATCGTCACCACTGCGAGGCAAGTCAGGGAAAGCTGCATATAGAATTAACGAATATTGTTATATTGTTTATAATAATCATAGGTTTTTGTTACAATTTAGGAATATAAGTAGCATAAGTAAAGATCAGTAAAGGTTGAAAAAAAATCATGTTAAAATAGATCATGAAAAGCCATAATTATTTTGTTGAAATCGGAAAAATAAGAATGTTGTTGGCTTTTAGGTTGTGTCTGTCTTTTACACATTATAAGCAAACGTTTGACCGCAAACTCACCTGATGTTAAATGACGATGCGGTTGACGATTTAGCACACTTGCTTATAAAAAAACCTATTCATTACTTCTCTTGAAAACCTCTAAATGTAAGTGTTCTGAACACACTATCTTTACCATTTATCAAACTTTTTTACCAACATGCGTTTTATTAATATGAAATTACTTGAAATCTGTTTTATATTTCAATACTTAAACGTTGATCAGAACTTAAACATAAATAATTTGCAGCAAAACTATAAAAAAATTATGACAGTTTCCATCAGCGCTTGAATATTATTTTAAAGTTGCTTTCAATAACTTTTTAGATAGTATAGTCCGCATTCATAACTTTCTTGCAGTGAGAAAGTTCAGTTTGAACGGATTAGCAAATTGCATTAACAAGTTTTGGCACTTTGAAATTATTTCAGTTGAAATGAGAATTCCAGGTATTTAAATTTACTCATTCTGAGAATTCAAAGTTGTATTTCAGCTTTAGGCGACAAAAAGTGAACCAGACGAGAGAAATACTAATTGTATTAATATTGTATATGAAAAAATACGTTATTTTAAATATGGATAAAACACGAGGTAAATATTCCATGATATTGTACATGATGTCGACTGCAAACGAAATGGAGCTTACTGAGAGGTCCGTGTCGATTACGGTCGATACTCAAAATATAGGTGGTATTCAAGTGTGGTGAAAGTAGATTTATGTTTCCGGCTAATCACATTACTTTATTTAAAAACCACGTCATAGTATCACCGTCTGTTAAAAACTAACTTTTAGCCCTAATCGATATTTTAATAGCGACTTTAGTATTGTCAATTTAATTTTCATTACAGCGAAAAGTTAACAATAAATGCAAAAGATACTCTTGGCGATCAACATGAATAGGCTAGTAACTGTTCAGACTCTAGCAGCCATTTATTTTGGTTTTTAAAAGCCTTAGCCAATAAGAATTACTTACCGCTTTGTGTTCATTTATTGTACCTATTTGTGACTTCAAAACAAATTATAAATTAATTTCCGGAACCAATCACAGCCCGAAGAGAGCAACGACAAGGACTAATAAATGTTGTTTATATTAAACATTATAAAATAAACAGGAAATAAAAGGTCTCCTCTTGTAAATACACAAATTGGACCATGTTTCCCCATAAATAACCGGTAGAAAAAAAGAAAAACACGGTAATTGGTAGGTTAACAAAACAATCCCTTTTTACTTTTCAAAACGCCTCTCTACGAGCTGTTTTAAGTGTGTTTACGTCTCCAAAATAATAAATAAATAAACAGTTTATTAATGTAAAATATTGATATTTTAAGCAATCAATTTTGTATAAAAGTCTACTTTTCTTTTAGAAAGCTAATTACAAAATTAACATTCTTATTTTTTATATTCCATAAAAGTGAGATTAATGAAACTACACTTAACCCTAAAATGAAAAAAAATAAAAGTCAGGGTTTATCACCTACCTCGATTGAAAAATATTCATCGTATCTTTTATGTAAATAATAATGTACAAAGTTCTAATTATACTTAAATATAATAATAATTTAAATATAAAATAATAATAATCAATATTAATTTGTTACAAAAGCCATCCTTGTCCAAGTTGACATAAACTATGTGATTAAGGGCGGCTTGCACCAGAATCGCTAAACGCGTTTAACTATTAAATAGTATTTAGCGAGTTGTCAAGTCATAGAAATACGTCAGATTTAAATCTATTTAGCTGTTAAACACGTTTAGGGCGGCTTGCACCAGAATCGCTAAACGCGTTTAACTCTTAAATAGTACCTATTTAGCGAGTTGTCAAGCCATACAAATACGTCAGATTTAAATCGATTTAGCTGTTAAATACGTTTGATTTTATTTATTGTGTGATTCTGGTGCAAGACGCCCTAAGTGATTCTCGTGCAAGCCGCCCTTAGAATGTTGATTAAGTAGTTTTAAAATGTTTATAAAATGTCATTCATAATAATTACCTATGTAAATATTATTTAAAAATAAAATAGTATAAGGTATTTTACGGTAAATCCTAACGCAAACAACATGGGTTCAAGAAAATCAGGCATTTGTTATAAGTATTAATTTAATATTAAAATTTATATTTTATAAAAAATAACTAACGTGTTATTGATTTGATGTAACTATAACTTCTTATTAACTATTATTGTTATTAAAAATGTACACTTATTGAAATAGTATTTATTGCAAAAATGTGTTATTATTATGCTAACGAAAAGTTAACTTTTTGTGGAATGTTATAACTATGACAGTAACAAAATTATTACATTAATATTAATTGTTTAATATTTAGTGAAATTATAATTATTAGGCAAACCCGACTGACATTGCTAAGTTTAATTAACTATTTGTAAGAAATAAATAATAATGTCATGATGTTTTATTAAAAGAATTTCACTGTGGTTTTGTATTTTTCTTTTCTTTTACTGCAATTTTTTTGACTACAAGTAATAAAATTAAAAATTTTAAAAAACCCCCGAATCTTGGTCCGATTTTCATCAAACATAGATCTATGAACACTCCCGACTAATTCACCTTTCAAACAAAAAAACAAAATCAAAATTGGTTCATCCGTTCAGGAGCTACGTTGCCTTAAACACACACACAAACGCGCACACACACACCCACGCACAGAGACAAGTCAAACTTATAACACCCCGTCGACTTTGCGTGGGGGTTAAAAAATAAGACTAATAAAAATGGTGGGTTAAAAACAAACTTTTTTAAAAATTTTTTTCAAAAATGTATTATTTTTACGTAATTGTTTTCAGTAATTACTAAATAAAAAGCTGGAAATAATGAGACCATTAGGCTCTCATTTATAAAATGCAAAAAAATGTTTCACTGACTGAATCATAGTATAGATAAGACTTCCTACAACGTTACTTAAAAAACTATAAAAATACCTAGATATTCCCAACTAGGTTAATAGGTTCTCTACTTATTTGCGTGTAAATAAATGACATCTGACGCGAGAACATTACAGTCTCCGGTGATACAGATTTGTCCTAGTGCGGGGATCGCTGCAAAATAGGTAATTTTTTTTGTATTTTTGCGTACCTAAATATTATTGTATAGCAATAATAGAATGTCTTTCATACAGGTACTTACAGGTACTTAATCGTTAGTAATAGCAGTAATGTAATTTATATTGATAAAAATAATTATAGTTACTGATAAGCGACCGGTGAAATAAAATTTCTAAAAGTATACCTTATTCAGTATAAACCGAGGCCAAGGAGAATTCGTATCCTCATTATTCTTTCAAATGTTTTTCCGCCGCGCGCAATCAAGGGTTAATTTAACCCGTTCGTCACCTCGCAAACGATAACGAGCTATTTCCCCTTCAAAATGCAGATTTTCTGGATCTACGTTATTTCAGACTTTATTTACTTCTTTTTTTTACTTAGGCTCTTACTATTTCAGAGTACTGGTGGTCTAGTGATTGCAAGCTTTGCTTCTGATCCCTAAAGGGTGGGTTCAAATCTGGTTATATGAACCAATTATTTTACTAGGGAGATAAACATGGTGACGAAAACTGTTTTACAAATAATAATTATGAAATAATTAATCATTACATTCAGCTCAGACAAAAAGTAGTTTTGTTTGAGCAGAAACTTTTCTTCCTAACTTTTGTCATCCCTTAAAATTGTGTCCCCAATAAAACCCATTAAGTATTTATTTATTATTTACATTTCAACAACAGCTAAGATCTGCTTCCTTGGATAATAAATTGAATTTCGTCCAAGATCTCTCATTGTCCCCATCCATGAAATAACCCGAGAAATAGAAAATCCTCTGACGTCACCAAATATATTACAGAAATGAAGAAAAAACCTCGAAAATAAGCCTATAATGCCTTCTGAAAGCGATGGCGTCTTTTGTGAAAATATTAAGGGGAGGAATTTTACGTAAAAATCCTTTTTGAGGGAGAATTATTGCGTAATCAGACTAGATTTTATGTTGCTGAGTGATAAGATTTCTAAAGATATATATTGTGGAAGTTTTGTGTTATTTATTTCAAACGTCGTTTTTAATTTTTTTATGTTGCAATAAATTCTTATTATATAACAATAGATACTAATACTATTTGATAAGAATTACCTAAATTTTTTATTACAGAGCACAAATAAATTAGGAGAAAATATAAATTATATAGGTTAATATATTAGAACGGAATAGAAAAAAAGATGTTATTACTTTTAGTTATTTACTTTTCGTCATAAAATAATAGAATACAGTCGTTTAGAACTATTTGCATAGGAACTTCGCTACCTTGTCGGCGCGCGCGCGAGCGGCCGTTCCGCTCAGATGCTAGTTTGTGACTCGTGGGGCGCCCCGCGAATGGCTTTAGCCAGGCGTTCAGCTACCCGCGCGGAGCGCCGACAAAGCTGAGGGGTCTGAGGAGAAGGGGGACGAGAAGTCGCGCTATCACTAGGTGCTATAACCTCCCCCTCCAAGTCACAAGTGCGTCTCGACTGGGACTTGGACTTGGCTTGGGGTCGCCCACGGCGGCGCTGATGAACAATTGCTGGTGCAGATCCTACATAAGGAGTCAGTGCGCTGGCATGGTACTTCCCTTTAACCACTCCCGTACTATCCACCACTACAAAAGACGTTGGACCTACGATTTGCGAGACACGATACGGACCCTCTCGCCTCGGCGCGAATTTACTGGTAAAACCCTTAGCCGCATTACTCGCCAGGTGAGTCTCCACAAGAACCAGATCGCCCTCCCTATACGGAGGAACGTCTCGACGATGTTGGTCGCCGGTACTCTTTCGAACGTCTTGTTGCTCTTCCACTCTCTGCTTTACATCTTGTAAAACGCGAGCAAACTCCTGTAAATAAGGAGTTATCTGGGGAACAAAATTTTGCTGCTCGACTATGGCTCGGAAATCAGTGTGCACTGACATAGGAGATCGTAACTCCCGAGCGAAAGTGAGGTACGCAGCAGATTTGCCAGTTCCCTGATTATAAGCGCTATTCAGCGCGAAACGCACAGTCGGAAGGACGGTTGGCCAACGACGATGTTCTGGCCCTACTAAAATAGCTAGAAGTTGCTTCAACTCGCGGTTCTTGCGTTCTGCTGGGTTAGCTTCCGGATGGTACACCGGGATCAAGGATTGCTGGACTCCCAGCACAAACATGGCCTTCTGCATCACAGCAGACACAAATTGGCTTCCGTTGTCCGAGATCACTCGACGTGGCAACCCATAACGCATAAAAACTTCCTCAATTAGCGCTTTAGCACATGTCTCAGCGGTTGCATCGTTAAGCGCAAACAGCTCGACCCATCGACTTGCGGTATCTTCCACGAGAAGAATCCACTTTTCTCCCTTGTCACCTTCGGGAAGTGGACCAAACAGGTCCATTGCTAGTACCTCGAATCGTTGCTGAGGCACTGGGGTCTGGAGTAGACCTGCAGGTTTCAGATTGGTGGCTTTATACTTTTGACAGGCATCACAGGATTTGAGATACTGAGCCACATAAGATCTCATGTTCTTAAAATAATATCTCTCCTTGATCTTCCTCAAGGTCCGCTCCAAACCTAAGTGTCCAGCAGTAGGCGCATCGTGAAGCTCCTTCATGAGCTCTGCCTTTAAAGACTCTGGGACCACTAACTGAGGTTCTTCGGATTCTCCATCCGGATCGCAGCGGTACAACATACCTTGGGAAAGATAATACCCTCTATCGGTCCAGCGTATAGCTGCTTCTGGATTACTTACATCTTCGAAATTCATTATAATTTTATTAACTTCTGGATCATTGAGTTGTGCGTCACGAATATCTTCTGGTCTTCGCTGGGGTAAATCGACAACAACTGGACAAATGTCACACACACTAGAACTTGACTTCTCGGTGTCGTCGTACACCGGGCGACTAAGAGTATCTGCTACCACGTTGACCTTTCCTGGTGCATACCCAATGTCCAAGTCGTAGGATTGGATCTTCATTGCCCAACGGGCTAACCGTCCACTTGGCGTCTTCAGTGCCAAGAGCCACTTCAATGGCTGATGGTCCGTAGCCACAGATACGCGAGCTCCCTCAACATATCCTCTGAATTTATCTAATGCCCACACCACCGCTAAAGCTTCACGCTCAGTGGTATGATAATTCCGTTCGGCGGGCGTTAACAGTCTGCTGGCGTACTCAAGTGGTCTTTCTTCAGCCGGAGATTCCCCTTGCATAAGTACAGCTCCTATAGCATACGCGCTAGCATCTGTTCGGAGAACAAACGGCTCTTTGAAGTTAGGCTGTTGCAGAATCGGACTAGTGGAAAGCCGCGACTTCAACTCTTCAAATGCCTTTTGTTCGTCCTCCCCCCATTTCCAGGAACGGTTTTTCTTCGTCAAATCTGTCAACGACCGCGCCACTTCTGAAAACCGCGGAATAAACTTACGAAACCACGCGCAGGTTTGCAAGAACGTCTTCAGCTCTTTCAGATTCGTCGGAGGCTTCATATTCATCACTGCTTCGACCTTCGTAGGATCCGGTTCGATGCCTCGTGATGAAACGACGTGACCCAGGTAAGTAACTCTTTCTCTCGCGAAAACACATTTATCTCTGTTTGCTTTCAGGTTGAACAAACGAAGGCGTTCGATGACTTGTTGAAGATCCTTCAAGTGCTGATCCATATTTGGCGATATGACTAACAAGTCATCAAGATATGCCAGCACGCAGACATCTTTTAGGCCGGATCTCATCCGGTCCATCATCCGTTGAAACGTCGCCGGAGCGTTTTTTAACCCAAACGGCATGCGGCGGAACTGGAACGTCCCAAAAGGAGTGGTAAAAGCAGTCTTATGGCGATCTTCTGGTGCTACAATGGTCTGCCAATAACCGGCCTTCAAATCAATTGTAGACATCACGCAATTCGGTTTGGTGCTTTGCAGCAGCTCATCGATCACTGGAAGCGGGTATTTATCAGTCCGAGTGACGCTATTAAGCTTACGATAGTCTACGCAGAACCTAATCTCACCGTTCTTCTTTGGAATCAACACCACAGGTGAGGCCCACTCTGACTCTGCTTCCTCGATGATTTCGTCTTCCAACATTTTATCAATTTCTTTTTTTATTATCTCTTTCTTGACGGGTGAAACCCGATAAGGTGGACTAGCAGTCGGCGCGGCATCTCCAGTATCGATGCGGTGCACCGCAAACTGGGTAGGTTCTCCCCCAGGAGTAAAAATGTCTTCGTTGACATTCAGGAGATCAGACAGTCGTTCCCGTTCATCCGCACCAAGATGGGTTCCCTCGTCCTCGCGGAGACCCACAGACGAACAGGTTAGAGGCTGTAGTGGCCTATCTTCAAAAAGAATCGGCTGAGGCGTCCGATCATGCCTCACAAACCACACCCCTCGATCAAAGTCTAATACCATGCCAGCGTCCTGAATAAAATTCATACCCAATAAACTTTCCGTAGCGTTGGGCAGCATAATAAAACTAACAGCTAGTGCGACTCCTCGCACCGTAACATCAATGTGTGCAATATCGACATTTTGCGCACAACTCCGCCCGTCTGCATACTTAAGTTCAGTATATACATTTTGGAACTCATGTCCGTACTTAACTAAATGCGATCTTAAACTTACACTACCAATACAGTGCTTAGCACCGGTATCAATGAGCACGTTCCCTACCTCACCATAGATTTCTACACTTAACACTGGACGCACACGCGAATCAATGTTATCGGAACTCGCGGACACTGATTGAAAGGACGTAACTGCCGATACGACCGGTTTCTTCTCCTTACAAGTTGGACAGTTTGATCGTATGAAGCCGGGAGCTCCACATCCGAAACACGTGATCGTAGACGTCGGCGTCTCTCCCTCGGCCGGGCTGTCCTTCTGTTTTGTACGTCGCGGACAGTTCTCCTTTAAATGTCCGTAGTGTTTGCAGTAATAGCACAATGGTCTAGATTTATTAGCAGTCTGCGCATTAGTAGGTGCAGCATTCGCACTCGGCGCTGTTGGTGCGCGTGGAACCGCACTCGACGAGGGCAATGTAGGTTTGATGTCACGCTTAACCTCGTCAAACAAATCCTCGGCGCGGCGCGCCTCCGACAGCAGCCCCGTAAAGTTGGCGAAGCTCGTACGAGGAACTTTCTCACGAAGCCGACGGTGCAACAATCCGTATGTCATGTCTAGTTGCACGGTCTCCGTGAGAGTCAACGGCGGGAGCTGAGCGAACAGTGCTCTGATGCGGCACACAAATAAATCCGTTGATTCATCTACTCGTTGTTCTCGTTCAAAAATATTTCTATAAATACGATGTGGGGGCAATCTAGGCCCAAAAGTTTGCTTCAGTGCGTCAAGAGCAGCTTGCCAGGATAGGGTAGTGTCTTTTACACCCTGCCACCACGTAGCGGCTATCCCCGTTAGCAACATCGTTAACCCCCGAAGGGCGTTATGATCTTCGACATGGACACACTCTTTGTACGTTTGCACGGCGTCTATAAAAGCTTCCACATTGCTTGACTTTTCTCCGTTGAAACGTGCCGTACATTTTGCAAAATTGCCGGAATAAGTAGGAGCAGGTGTACTTACAGGTTCGCTGCGACTTAGCCTGTTTATCAGCAGCAAGAGTTGATCGGTCGTCATAGAGACCGGAGTAGCTGCTGCGGCTGCAGCCCCTGGCTGTAGGTAAGCGCTGGCCGACGGCGGCGCAGCGTCAGCGTCAGCGCTGTGGCTGCGCGAAGCTGACGACGCCGGCGCGGGCGCTACAGGCGGCGCCGCGTCTACGGGCGAGCCGCCGGCAGAAGCCGGGCTCGCGGCACGCGATCTTGTTAACACCATCTCGTAATAATAATTATTCGATACTTAATCCAGTCACTGTTCAAATAAAACGTCACCAAAAACACCCAGGTACTATTTAGGCACACACTTAGGTATTTCGTTTTATGCACTAAAACTATCTAAACTGATCAGTCAGTGTTCAAATAAAACGTCACCAAAAATACCTCTTTAGGCACACACCTAAGTATTTCGTTTTAGGCACTACTCTAATCTGATTAGTCACTAGTCACTGTTCACAAAACTGTCACTCAAAATACCTATATAGACACGCACTTAGGTATTCAGTTTTATGCACTAAAACAAGGTTGTTCAAAACACTAAACAAACCTTGTTCACAAAACCGTTACAAAAATACCCAAGTACACAACTACACACACGTAGGCATTCAGTTTTATGTACTAGATCGTTCTGAGACACAGCACAAGTGAAAAAAACTATTCACTAACAAAACGGTCACTTTTATATATTACGCGTAAGTTCCTAAACACTTCCATCGACGAAAAAATAGTTTTTATTCTGCTCCACGTTAGGCTGCCAGTTATAGGTTAATATATTAGAACGGAATAGAAAAAAAGATGTTATTACTTTTAGTTATTTACTTTTCGTCATAAAATAATAGAATACAGTCGTTTAGAACTATTTGCATAGGAACTTCGCTACCTTGTCGGCGCGCGCGCGAGCGGCCGTTCCGCTCAGATGCTAGTTTGTGACTCGTGGGGCGCCCCGCGAATGGCTTTAGCCAGGCGTTCAGCTACCCGCGCGGAGCGCCGACAAAGCTGAGGGGTCTGAGGAGAAGGGGGACGAGAAGTCGCGCTATCACTAGGTGCTATAATTATTATTATCTTGAGAGAATTTTTTAAACATTTCTAAAAGGAAAATAGTCTAGAAAATTCCTAGAACACTAATCTTCGTTAATTCCGCTTGCCTTATTTATACGCCACATAGATCTGAAACAAAGGCTCATTAGAAATATTAAGTTATCTAACAGCCATATTCAATGTAAGCTTTCCACTAAGTATTAGATATCGTTATTAAAATATGTACAAAATTTCTGAAAGAAACAGTTCTAACCCAAATACTTATTTAACAAAAAAACCTAAGACGGTAGTAAAGCCTTAATTTCTCAAAAAAAATGTTCAGTATTTTGTTTCTTTCTTGTCAAAAACAAAACACTATTTGAAACATTATTTCTTATTTCTGATAATGTTGTCTGTATAGATAGATGTTAGTATGGATATTATAAAACAAATGAAAATGAAACATAAAACTGCAAACAATTCTGTAAAGTGAACATACGTCGAGGTATGTAGCAGGGTAAGGGGTAGTTCGATAAACAAACCTGTATGATGATCAGCACGTAGTTGATGCTGATGTCAACAAGATGCAGAGGGATGCTGAATCCGAGGGAGAGCACTGAACCCCGCACGTAGCGAGGCTTCTGTTGGAGAACTGTGCTGTACCATCTCTTATTTATTGCGTATGCTTTCGGGTTTTTAGCTGAGAAAGAAACAGATCATTATATTTCCAAACATGGTCTCACGTCCACTGAGATCGTGCCCTGTGAGGTGTTGCTCTTCAATTTTAATGTACCTCAACACGGAACAGCAGCACTGCTTTCGCGGCAGAAATAGGTACGGTGTAGAACTTCTTCAGACGAACTCTTTTCATTCTTTATTGTTCACAGTGAACAATATAACAAACAAATAGACGAGCTTACAAACTTACTCTTCCACAAACGAGATTGAGGAAAAACCTTCTACATTCTTGCGATGAATAATTGAACACTGAATAGGTACCTTTATCAAATGCTGGGTCAAATGCCAGTCTCCGCGCCAGTTGAAATGCGAGCCTTTGGCAAATCGTGTCGCTCTCAAAAGCAGCTCTGCAGAGGCGCCACGCACAATACATGGACTTCAACTCCCGCCATAGTAAGTAAAAAGCTACTTTGATACCCTGAAAACAAACTCTCTTTTAGGAAATCCTTATTACATTAGGTATATACGTACGACAAAAATGTTATGGTAGGTGTTTACTGACCTTTTCAGGCAGTATCAATAAGATAGCACAAGAATACGAAACAGTCGTGAATAGTATAATTCCCAGCATAAGCATAATCTGAAATAGAACTATAGTTTTAGTTCCACGACCTAAATAAACCTGAAAATGGTAACTTTACTGTAACATCATCTGATCAGGAGACTTTTCGTGACCTTTGGCTCGGGGTCCGAGGACCAATGTATGGTATTCGGTAGTATACCTATATAATAATTATACTTATGTTCAAACTCTGTGATACCTTCGCTTGCGCGATCTAGGATTTGTCTGTGTCGATTAGCGATAGTGCCATCTATCGGACGTAGTTCTAGTAGTTCTTATTTAGCGTGCTAGATGGCGCTACAAGTTTTTAGGGCTTTATCAGTTGACTGCATCATAATCATAGTAATGTGATTTTCATCTTTGACATGATTAGACCGAACACAAAGTTTACTTTAAACTTTTAAAATTATTATTTTTCTAACATACCCTGGGAGTAAACTCAATGTTCATCTGACTGGACGCCATCAAAACATGTCTATACACTCTCGACCCAACACTAGGCACGGCTTCATGCAGCTTCAGCAGCCTTAAGTTCATTCCTTCAATCAACAGCCCAAAAAATATAATTTCTGCTTCATGCGCAGAAAATATCATCACACTTATTAATATATCCGCTATTTTAGTTTCTAGCATAAACATCCCAACAATATCTACAATGACAGAAACTGCACTGATGATAGCTTCATTTCGAACCATCCTTTTCAATTCTTTAATGTATTTTTCATCAGCACCACATTTTTCATCCAATCTTCTAAAAACAGAAAAGACCACGTTTCTATATCTAGCTGCGAGAACTAGAATCAAAAATTCTACAGCCAATACTCCTTGGAAGGTCTTTTCGTTGATGTTTATGTCATCAGACGTGAGGATATCGCCAACGATAGCACTGATGATAGCAGATAAAGTGAAGATACTTATAAAATTCCCAAAGAAACGCCATCGTCGGTGGGTAATCAGGTAAGAACGGTTGACGCAGAAGAAGTTCTCCAAGCAGATAAGGGTGAAGAAACAGCTGACTGTAGACTTTTCCATGCCACTGAGAAACAAAAGAGTAAAAATAAGTTTTATTGAAAACTGAACTTAGTAAGTACTGAAAACTGGTTTTTATAATAATTTAGTCGTAAAAATACGTGTAATTATGTGTAGACGTGGCTCCATGTAGCTTCACGTCACGATGGGTGCAGTTTAGGCAAAATAGAAACACATAGACCTAACAAACCAATTTACTACACTATTTTTGCTTTCCGAAGCGTTGAAACAAAAAATAGCTACCTACAAACATTGTGTACAAATCTTACAATTTACTGAAACAACTTTGCTAAGAACTTTCCCTCTGATATATTTGCAACTTTTTGGCTGAGATCCAAACACGATTAACTATTCTCATCTTGTTGTCTTATGGCAAAGAGTACCTATACAAAAAATACTAGAAAACAGCCTTTTTTTATGCTGCTTGGTGCCGGTGCAATTACAGGCACGTCTCAGAGTGATGGGGGCCGTACAATCATACGCCACGTCTGCAATGGACGTGCTCAGTGAAGCAAAACTGGGTATGCCATCGGTTTCTGCCATCATGAAATAGTTGTATATTAGAAAAATCGTAAAAAAAAGTAAAAGGAGTATCACGTGGTTTATTAACCTCTCGTACTTATACCTGGATTCCAGACAAAATCATTAATGTCTTGCGTATTGGCTAAAAATTATTTATTTGACTTTGCAGATAGAGTTTGTGACTTTATTATTTACGTTCTACAACAATTTTCCCTGAAATAACAAAACTAACTGAAATAACCACCTTTTGAAAGCAAGTAACTATCTTTATTAACTGTAATGGTTGTGATTCTCGAGGGAAATCAGTTTACCGTGATAATAGTGACTTATAATGACTCCTTTCAATATTGATAGATTCTGTCGGCTTTCAGTTAGCAGCTGCCGTTACAATACGGCTGTGTTATAGCGGCTACCAGTATGTTGCTATCTGGAAACAAACCAAAAGAATGTGCACCTTATTTATAAAGTACCTAAAGAAAAATCAATAATTTTCAGGAACATAAAAATGAAGTGCTTCAGGCTAAACTGTGAACATAGATACCTCTCATTGCGAAGTGGGTTGAAATCATCTCAGCTGTGCGCCTCAGCAAATCTTTTTCAGCGTTCACCGCAGAGCTGAGCTAGAATTAACATGACAAAGATGGTGTTTACCCGCTTAGCGGAGCTTGGCTCTTGTTTCAAAGAATATGCCAAGTGTTTTACTTCAAAGTTAAAAAACAGAGCAATTTTGTACAGACTTTAATGATAAAAATTCAGTGCTTACTAAAAAGCGTTTCAAGTTGTTATGCACTCGAAAACCTCTAACTAGTCAGAGGTAAATACGTTTTTAGTTTGGCACATGTATGATTTCAAGTAACATCCACCATCTTAGAGAAAAAGTAGCAGAGCTTCAAGTAATTACACAAAGTACGAGTTGGTTGGTACATCATAATATCTCTCCAAATTTTAATCTAATCGGTTCAGCCGTTACAACGAGCTCGAGTCCCAAAATATTCACTGCAATATTTTGTATTTCGTTACTGAACCAAAGTGTGCTAAATAAATGCTAAAACGAGAACTTAACAATCTACATGAATTATAATTTTGAATTGACGAAATACCTACCTGTTTTTTACTCAAATTTTGTAAAATCCTAGGAATAGCTTTGTAGGGACCTACCTACCCCTGTCTACATCTCAAACCACCTTTTATCCTAATTTCTATCTCGTTCAGCAACCCCTACTACATTATGACACCACCACTTGAGAAGCGTCGCACAACGAGGTTCACAGCTTTTGTCATAGATGGCGCTTTGGACAACTTTAGCAATTGCCTTTGTTTTTACACAGATAGACCAAAATTAACTAGTAGATGTTCCACTGACTTATTAGTAAATAAAACGTATAGGTAGGTAGTAAACATAGTTTAGCCTCAGCTTTGCCTTTCTGGAATATTTAGTTTCAAAATTATATTCATCAACTCATATTTCCAAGTCAGTAACATTTTGAAGAATTAATAATTAACTTGCAATTTACAAAGTTTGAAAAATAATTTATGGATAGAATATTCTGTTTGAAGTACTACTTTGAAGTAAAAAAAGGTTGGTCTACAAAAGTGCTACGCGGTGCTACGCTGCTACGAATATGCGTAGCAGTCACGTAGCACGGTTCATTTATACGTAGACTTCACACATCACGCTGCAATAACAGATTGACGAGACCGATTATAATTAAACTTGGAATATTTATAGTTTGTGATTTGAAATAATTTATAACTTTACCCATATTTGCAGACCAGTGCAGGCTCTACTCAAAGTATATTACTACAGTATTTTATTTTGTTATATTGAAGATTGGCCTTTTACTTTTTACCGCCACCATTCATCAAGCTTTAAAACGCTTCTGCCTGCAAGTTATCGCTGCAGAAATGACACCGGTTTTTCCTAATATTTTCCTCCTTCTAGATAATTGTCGACAAAACGAAGGTCCTTTTAATAGACTAAAACCACGGCTTTTGATAACAATCCTGTAATAAAAACGAGTTCTTATTATTTACCTGAATTATAAATACATGTATCAAGAACCACCTCTTACTTTATTCTACTACCCTAGTACTTTTATTAAAATTTCCTCCAAATCAAGCCAAATCTTCATTTTTATGAATGCTTGTTTAGGTAGGTACAATCTTATATGTTCCGGAACTCTATGCTATTACGGTGTAAATTTGTCAAAGGGGATTTTGAGACTCATTGTCTCAAGACAATTGTTTTCTAAATCAAGGGGATTTTGAGACTTTCAGTCTCAAAATCCCCATGATTTAGAAAAATTCAGTAAAAACTCAAAGGGGATTTTGAGACTAACCCAATATTTTTTATCCCGAATAATTAAAAGGACCTACAGGTTAAAATGAACAAACGGGATTGACGCCAATAGAACATACTAGACACGAGGACGATGTCATGTCAGTTGTTTTTTAAAGCCTAGTACGAGTGCCGGTATATAAAGCTGGTGTAAAACATCTGACATGCAAGTACGAGCTCGGTGTAATGTTAAGTTTCTCAAATAATCTGCTCTGGAAATGGTACACGCGTACAATGTCGCGGGTAACAGCTAGTAAGTTATAACAACTACATTGTCTCACAAAGGACCTAAGAACCAGACGTTTGTTTTGTCCTAAACACAACAATGCAAGCAGTGCTATGTTGCACTTTTGCAGCAGCAATTTGATTTTTTTTCTGCAGTTATGGTGGCATAAGTTTGACGTGCCTGTGTGTGTGTGTGTGTGTGTTTGTGTGTTTGTGTGTGTTTGTGCGTGTGTGTATGTGTGGGTGTGTGTCTGAAGCAACGTAGCTCCTGAACGGATGAACCGATTTTGATTTTGTTTTGTTTGAAAGGTGAATTAGTCGCGAGTGTTCTAAGCTATGTTTAATGAAAATCGGTTTAAGATTCGGGGGTTTTTTAAATTTTTAATTTAATTACGTGTTAACAAATCATTTAAAAGAAACACTGGACCAGATGCAATCCTAAAAGCACATAATCTTATGAGATGGGGTATCAGTTGGGACTTCAAGACTACTAGGCCTATTGCGGTTGAGTTTATCAGGCCACAGAGGGATCAATGTGTTACAATAATTTGCCAATCCTCTATTGGGTACACCCCATCGGGCTCATCGGTTACACCCCAATATAACTCTAATATGTAAATTCTATTACTTCTAACCCTATCCAGCTGTTTTGGCCCGGTTTCGCAATAACGGTATCCGGTTTTGTTACCCGGGTAAAGGCACATGTCTATCTGAACTTGCCTGTTTTACCGAGCATAACGTTATCCGTCGAATGAAATTATACCCATCTTTGTCTTTGACAAGTCTAATGTAGAGACGAAGATATGCCTGACGGATGGTGTAGTGTTTGCCAAGTTAGAGATTACAGCACTGATAGTTAAAATACCTATATTTTTTATCTAAAAACACTTAGAAGACATCTGGAAGAAATCCCTTTAAGCGATAAGGCCGCCCATTGTACATTTTGTCTTTATGTGTGTTCTGTATAATATGTGTTTCTTTTCTTTGTTTGGTTTTTAATAAAAAAAAATCATTTTCATTAATTTATCTAAATAAAAAAGTAGCATGAAACTTTTAGTTGGTTTCGTGAGAATAGATTATTAAGTTATTAAGGGCGGCTTGCACCAGAATCGCTAAACGCGTTTAACTATAAAATAGTATTTAGCGAGTTGTCAAGTCATATAAATACGTCAGATGTAAATTTATTTAGCTGTTAAACACGTTTAGTGATACTGGTGCGACCCGCCCTTAGTTGTAAATAACTAATATACGAGGTTTAAATAAAAGTTTCATGTCTAAATTGCTATGCTTTATTTATGGTAAAAGCAACTTGAACTAAGAAATGTCTCAAATGCTCTCCGCTTCAGTGGACACCGGCCTCAACCCAACGTGTGTATACCCAGATAATACGCGACTGAGGTGTATTACCCGGGTAAATTGACTTATATCCGTGTTACTGCGGTGAGATTGAACACGGAGCGATGAAATTTAAATATTGATGTTCCGAGAATTAACTTTTTGCTGTTTTTGCTAATTTGTAGTTTCAGCGTTTTAATACTTCTTGTATCATTTGCTTTCATATCAAATATTTTACCAGCTCACCAGTAAGTGTTCTAGTACGTACTTATTTTGTTTTGAAAAGAAATGCAGGACAGACCAAGACTAGTTTAAAACCTTGTACATATAGAAAATATATTTTATCTATATTTTGTTATATTTTATGTTATGACGTAGTTTTTTTGTAGTTTTGACTAGCTGTTACATGCTGTTTTAAAAATGACCAAAAATCCGGGTCTCCGATGTAATCTAGTTCTCAGAATTGTTGTTCATAGCATTGTAGAGTACCATATCCACTTAGTTCCTAGTTGGTTGTTGGTCTCGGTCCGGCATTCGTCGGCGATTACCGCGCCATTTTTGAGTCATTCCGAGCTCTCTGTATGCAAATTCAGATGGCGGGTGCGCTATGGCATTGAGAGGGTTAAAAATGGCGGTCTGTGGGATTGGATTGTACAGGGTTCTGTATTATTACCAACTTTATTTTTACAAATTTTTCTAGAGACCAAAACATTTACAGTGAAAAATAAAATTTAAGACTACGGCTGTAAAACTAATGTTATGTTAATCACTAACTGCAATCATGCTCAGAATATAAGTAACTAGATAACTTATACTTTGAGCAGGATCGCAACTTTTTAGTGATTAAATCAAATTAAGTACGTAAATTAATTCAAAATTATCCGCAAAAAAAATTTAAGACTCACTGAACCCCAAAAATGGTTACTTTGTTCGTCACAGTCGGTAATTAAGGTGCAATTTTGCGTTTTAGATTGAGCAATAACGGTGAACTTCTACATAAGTGCGGCTTTTACTCTTATAGGGCGAAATTACTTAAGGCTCGCCGTGGTTAAACTTATTCCTTGACTTTTTAACTTGTTTATATCCTGTGATGTTGCTATCCAGAAACAATTAGAAAATCTTTTACGCCTAGACGTATAATTGTCAATGATTAATGCTAATGGGTTTATGCGTATCTCTCAAAACTATCATACTGCGAGAATCAAACCAGCATTTTTTTCTTTCCGGCCTGCTTTACTACGGAATATATCTGTCCTTTATTCTTTATAGTACACAGTGAAAAGTAAACCTTAACAAACAACCTTAAAATATGTACATATAGGACATACTCTTTGTAGTGTTCTCTACAAAGAGTTCTCTCCTAGCAAACCTTAGGATGAGAGATGGAGAAATGGAAGTTATTTTCAATATTATTTTGTTCTGGCTTTTTAACCTTTTGTCTGCAAGTCCTGGTTAATAGGTTTTTCCATTAAAAAGCAAGGCACTGAAGCGGAACGAACTATAGTAGTTCCAATTCTTCCAAAGAAAATGCAAAACAAAAGATCGCAGAAGTACAGTTTGTTAAAATACTTAACCGCCATTTATTGCTGAAGCATTCTTGGAAATTACTTGGGCCTTCCAACCACAGAACACCATCGGGGGTGCTGGAACATTGCTGCCATCAACCCAAAGTCCTCCGTTACTTTAAGGAGTCGTAGCTGGGGTGAGGTTATCAAGGGGACAACGCACATTACACCCCAACGCGGGACGTAAGTGCAGATCTTATTCCCATGAATTAGAATTTTATCAAAAAATAAAAAAATAAATAATAAATATTCAGGGACATTTCACACAATACCCTCTAGTCCCAAACTAAGCAATGCTTGTAATATGGGAACCAGATGGCTGATAGAATACTTATATATTTTTTTTTTTTGTAAATACATACTTATACTTATAATACATACTAACACCCAGACATAGAACAAACATCTATGTTTTGCACGCACAAATGTTTGTTCTTGGTGGGGATCGAACCCACGACCCACAGCACGGAAGGCAGAGCTATTACCGACTGAGCTGTGACGCCTGTCAAATCAAAACCAATAAGAATGATTTTACACTGTTATATTCCGGCCGTCATCCCCCACCGCTTTTATAGGCAAAGCAACAGCTAAAAGAAAACAATTTCAATTCTTTAACCAATTTTTTCTTTTCCATAACGATCCGATGAAAATATTAATTTAATTTTCCAAGCTTTGTGATGAGAACAATAGCAAATAGGTACTCAGATAGTAGCTATATCACACGAGTATAGAGGTAAATAACCAGAGGGTTTACTCCGCGAATCGGTAGATGAAGTGACATTACATTACACTGCACTGTAAGTTTGTATGAGCATAATAAAATTACAAAACATGCACATGCATTTGGAATTCAACACAATGACACGATGCAACCACATTGCTGCTAATTAAAGCAAATACCTACCTTATTACCATCTTCATTCCAACTATACAGAGTGCCGCTACCATTTTTTTTTGATAAATATGTAAATGTTATATAAAAAATCATGGACATTCCACACGACAAAGACGCTGTTCTGCAGGGGTATGCCAATCAAAGTTGAACTGCAAAGTTTTAAATCATGGTCAGTTCATACTAACTCATAGTTATTCTGTGACTAAATAGCGACATTATGACGTCATTTGATGTGTTTTCGCGCATATTTTGCTGTCAAGTGTCTAAAAAGAATGATTACGTGGTACAACATTGTACCACGTGACCTGAAGAAATTACACTGGGCAGTGAAATATAACTTGACAGCAAAAATTGGCATACGGGGGCTGCTCGCTAATCCTCTACAGTTATCTTTACTTTGTCATAGCTCGTGGCTTGCTTAGTCAATCTTCATCGATTAACCAAGTTAAGCGACGTTTTGCACGGTTGCTATTTGGATGGGTGACCACTAGTAGCGTTTACATCTAAGCGCTCCCGTGCTTCGAAGGGCACGTTAAAGTGCCGGCCCCTGCTCTAGCCACGATAGAAGTTTTAAAACTCTGTCACCAGAGTTGGCCTCAAGCTCATACGAACGAACGAACTACATCGTATAGGCAATGGGGTCTTACCCCACCATGGGGTGAGTTTATAAAAATACTAGCAGTTACAGTTTCCGTGTACATTATATTATCTGTGCGTGTACCGAGCGGATACTTCTTTGAGAAACTTGACATTACACCTCATTACACCGCACTCGTACCTACTAGAATGTCAAACGCTAGTCGTTAGACCAAAGAGGTAGTACTACGCCCTGTCAAACTGACGTGATATGACATGACAATGAAATCCTCTTGCCAATTGGCGCTGCTAATCCTTTTCGTTCATTTTATCCTGTAGCTCCTGTTAATTATTCGGGATAAAAAGTAGCCTATGTGTGAATCCAGGTTACGAACTATATATATGCCACGTTTCATCCAAGTTGGGTCAGTAGTTTTGACATGATTGAAACACAAACATCCAAACATCTAAACATCTAAACTTTCGCATTTATAATATTAGTAGGATAGGATACCCACCACAAAAATAAGCTATAGCTAGCTTCAGTAAAATGGAGCTATATCTCTGTACACCATACCCTCGTGTGTCAACGCCTCCAAGGTGTGTTTATGTTCCCGATTCTTTGTTGTATTGTTTTAAATACTGTTTTGTAGTTGGTAATAACCTCGTTGAGTTTTTAATGGACGAACCTTTCGTTTGTTTTGCAACGTCTTTGAGTGGTTTTTTATTGTTTTTTGAATTTAAAAAGGTCTCGTAAACTGCACAAATTATTGAAATAATTGTTTTTCATTTCATACCAAATTACTGTAATTCCTTTAAAAGTCCAACGCTGGATAATCCTTCATAGACCTTCATAACTTTCCAGAAAAATCCATTTTGGACCTTCTCCAAGCTATATCGCGTGAGAGAGAAAGTCCGTCGTACGTTTTGACTTCGGTTCTAGAATGTTTGTTCCCCAGCGGCTGTTGGTTCAAGGAGTATAAATCTAGCTAATCCTAAAACCACTTTTAAAAACTTGTAAATTCCGTTTTATACAAGTTTATAATACTTGGTACCCTAACTAATCTTGTAAGTTGAATTTTCAAGGCTCTAAACAGAATTTCGCTTTTGACCTTTATCTATTTATTTCAGTAAAGAGGCTAAGGTAGGTATCTCTCCGTTTGCTCCGGTACCAGGCATTCAGAGCGATGCGAGAGGCTAACGATACGTTTAATGAGATCCCGCACACAATACCGCTCGTTAAGCATTACTTGTCTACAAAGTGGGTACCGTCATAAAACAGAACCCCAATTCTCTAAATCGGATAGCATGGGTTTTTAACCCCATGACTTTATTAATGAGTATCGATTGACAGCGACCGTAAGTTGATACCATCAGTTTTCGATCGGAGGATTTCAATCACGTTTATAAAACGTGAAATTGTTAACAAATTGGTTCGAACCAATTTTTTGTGTAGCGGCCAAAGATTTATTACATGAAAGATCATTGGCTGTGGTCTTTAACGCGTAGTAGGTAGATACCTACTTATAAAATAAATAAATAAATAAATAGATATTCATGGACTTTACACACAACGCCCTCTAGTCCCAAACTAAGCAAAGCTTGTGATATGAAAGAAAGAAAGAAAGAAAAAATACTTATATACTTTTTTTTTGTAAATACATACTTATAATTTATAGTATTTTAAAATTAGATTATACTCAGTCCCGAGATATTTTGGTATCTAATAACGAACGTAAAAAGACGGTATCCGCTTCTAGAAGGTAATATTTTCACCAGTACAATGGCAGAGGCCTTATTAACGCTGTAGGTTCTATGGAAATAGAAATTTGGATTCATTTTGATGTGACACAACCGCTGGCAAAATTTAGGTATTTTCTGTACAGCCTGTGTTGCCCAGTCCTGAGTGCTCAGTGTCAGTTGTACTACCGAGTAGTACTACTGGATGTACCAGTGATATTAGTATCTCTTGTACTACCTAGTGAGTCTTGAGTGTCTATTATACAAAATACAAAGTTATTGAAAAGTTTAAATTGAAAGCTTTAGTTACAGCGAGAACTTGACAAATTAATAAAATGATTATGAATATGAGTGCGGAGCAACCGCGTAATAAAAAAAATGGCTCCTATATAATACTGAAAAATTTCTCAAGTCTGGGGGGCAATTCTAGACCGATAGACATTATTTTATCATCATGATAGATATTTATCCCAAGAACTGTCAAAACTCTATAGTTTTTGACTGTTTTTGGGAGATATATCTATCGTGATAAAAAAGTCTATCGGTCTAGAATCGCCCCCCTGAGTCGAGACTCATAGTATAAGTTTTATGAGAGATGTTTTGTAAAACCCTATACTTTTGTCTCGCTTGAACCACATTTTCCTATACCTATACCCATTTCCTTCAGAGGGCGGTTTAAAGAACTCATGTTGCATAACCAATCAGACCAATATTATAAACGCCAAAGTTTGCATTAATGTTTGTTACTCTTTCACGCAAAAACTATTGGTTCGATTTGGATGACACTTGGAATACATAATAGCTTACTTTTTATCCCTAAAAATCAACAGGATAAAACGGAAAACGTGGGCGGAAGTGAGTGCTTTATATTTTGGAGCAAGGTCGAAAGGATCCACTAGTTAACCGATGTTTAATTGTAGGTATCTATTTCACCGTAAACCAAGATGAAGTCGACGTCGTGGCAGCAAATTAGTTGGCTTTATTAGTTGGCCAGTTTCTTAAATATCGGTGACGTATAATTACGGCCGTATGGACTAAATTATCATAGTAAAAAATATTTTATTCAATAAAATCACAAGGATCATTTAGAATCGTATAAGCGGTTCTCTTGCAAGATTTGCTCGCATTAAAGTATTTCATAGACACTCGTACAACTGAATGACATCACGATGAAGATAGTAAATGAAGACAAAGTCACTGAATGACGGCAGTCACATGACGGTAACCGTTTTATAGAAAGCTGGTTGATCTCAGCGGCAGGTTGCGAGCGCACTCACTGACATCTATCTGTTGTCTGCAGATTAACTAGCAGATTAGCATAAATCTAATTACTGGCTCGTGCTTAGATAGCTTAATTACTTACGAACCTCAGTAGGTCTAGAACGTGTCTACTACAAAAACGACGCGTATCTAGTGATATTTAATTTACATTGCGCGGCGGCTTTATTCGTTATCTGCAGCCTTTTGTGAAGTTGCCATTTTGCCACGCAGTGTAATTTAAAGTTTCAAAGTCATCTTTATTTGTCGTTTTTCTTAGTAGATACCAGTTTCTTGAGTAGATTTGTCTAGTATTTGTTTGCGGGAAAATTAGCTTGAATCAACCCAGTGTTAGACACTGAATGATTTGATTTACCTAGTTGGATTTATTTTAATGTTTATGAAAGAAAGAAAGAAAAGAAAGAAATTATTTATTTTACGCAACACACAATAAGGTACATACTTATTTACTTAATAATAAAACGATAACATGCGTAAAAAAGGAACCCACTCAGCAAATGCTTTGGGTGCACGGTGGATTTTATGAAGTAAAATTATAATCAATTAGATGTAATATGTAAAATGTATTATTTATTTATTATTTTATTTTAGCTACTTTTCTACCACTGCAGGTCAGAGCCTTTTTACCTTTTCCTAGTTTTCTTGTCCAAAAAATTAATACTTGAATTTGTTGAGTGGTAAAAATGTTGCACACAAATATTTAATTTATTTCCGATCTTCCATTGAGAAAATCCCGTGAGTTATTATCACGTCCATCAAATGGATGCAAAATGGCGGCAAGTCGCGTTATTTTGCAACAGTCAAAATGCCTTCTGTCTCCATTCCACATCCGAGCCATGTACGGAATGTCTTTAGATACAAATTAGTGTCCCACATAACATGCAGCGCTCAAAGGAACCCTAGAACCCTTATCACATGTAATAGTACTGCCTAAACGGGAAAGTAAGGTAGTGTTAGAACGAAAGTATAAATAAAATAATCTTTTTCTACGAGCCAAATGTTAGTACAGCCTGATAAAAGGTAGCTAGAGATACCATAATTTTAAATTTTAACACCATTATGACGTTAAAATGACACCTGGTTCTACAGACAATAAATAAGTCATTTGTCATTTAAAAAATAATTATTAATTAGTACTTTTCTAAAAAATAGTTTTAGCCGTCAGATGATCTTAGCTTTCAAATTATGTCTCCTTCAAAGATTTCTAGAGGAACCATTCTTGTGCGATGTTCTTGGATATTATAGGCTTCTAGCCATCTTTTCTGTGTAGTTTTCCCATGAAATATCTTACGTTGCGCTTTGTATTACAGATTTTTACAATTTAATTCCAAAAAATCTGAAATCCAAAAAGTATGCGAAGACGTGAAATAACTTCAGGCTTTTCCGACTTTTTACTTGACCTTTAGGCGGCGTCCAAGTAAATGTGACCAAGCACTTAAAATGTAGTCTTGTTATTAAGGTATTGGCGTCCGCTTCTAGAACAGTCAACGACGTGAAGTTTATTACATTTTAGGTAGTAATTTCAGAATTGCCAAATGACAGTCGTTTAGCAGGAAAGTTTACGTAAACGCTTAGAAATGGCGCTGTTCAACCAACTACAGTACTTATCCAGCAATGTAGAGCAAAAACTGTTTTAGGTCAACCAATAGAATTCAATTCAGATCACGTCATTTATACTCGTTGCTATTGGGTAATTTAAAACACTACCACAGATTAAGTAGATACTGTACGTGCATACTACCAAAAAAATATTGGCGAATTGCTTTCCCTAAGTTTCGTTTACTACTAAATATCATATACTTAGTTGATCGAAGACTAAGGGCGGCTTGCACCAGAACCGCTAAACACGTTTAACTATTAAATAGTATTTAGCGAATTGTCAAGTCATATAAATACGTTAGATTTAAATCTATTTAGCTGTTAAACACGTTTAGTGATTCTGGTGCAAGCATCCCTAAATATATCTTGTCTTGATTTATTTTATAATTCAAACCAAAATATGTTTTGTTTTATTTTACTCAACATATTTTAGTTTGAATTATTATAATGACGACTTAACCCGTAATAAGCAAATCTTATATCGTCTATCCGATTTTGCCCAAATTGTATGACGTCACGAATTTCTTAATAGAATCACGTGGTGTCACGTATGTCATTATAGTCAAACATGATATTTTACGACTGTAATCTTGTGTTTGGATGGTAGGTAGGTAGAGTAGGTATACCCTTCAGAGCCGAAGTTATGGCGTAACCGCAGAAGCAAATAGGCAATCAACGCGTCACTTTACTACGGCTTCGACCCCATGGTACAAGCATGTATTCTTCTTTTGTGATTGCTAAGTATAATACCCTACAAATTCGCTTTTGAAATTAACCAACTCTGTAATAAGCACGAGTGTACTTACTATTACTTACCTATAGTTTTTTAATTCAAGTTTTAAATAGGTATTTAACCCAAAATCACAACCCACCAAAAAACATCCCTTAGATGGATACCTAATTAAGTTTCTTACTTAAGTCAAATTACTTTAACCCTATGCCGAGTTGTAGCTTAGATTGTTAAACGTGATTATTTTAGTAACTATATTTTTGTTAAAATCTATGAATCCTATGAATTTAGAACGGCAAAGATTCTAACAGATGAAACGTAAGCATACACACAAATAGGGTGAAAGCTAAGGGCATCGCCACAAATCGCGTCACTCACGCACTCGTTAATAGAATCACGTCGCGTCATTCTGTGTGATTTTAGATTATGACGTCATCGACGGCGCTCACTCGAGCGGTGGTTCTGATAACTGTGCGACACACGGGAGATGAATCTATGGAGCTTACTAACCAAATCCACCTTTGTTGTTGTTAATGTAATCACGTATAGAACCACCACTGTCTGCTCCCCGAAGAACACGTGCTTAGAACTAGGTATATAACAAAATGGCGAAACGCATAAAATTAAACCAGTATTATTAAATTCAAAGTCAAAGATCTATTATTCAGTAAAATCATAAGGATCATTTAGAATTGTCTTATATACTAGGTTATTTGAGGTGCTAGTTTCATGCGACCAGAGCCTAGAAGACCGGGTAAGATAGTTACGGCCTGGGTTCTACCGTTTTTTGTATAACCTACAAAGAAATATACTTTAATACTGAAGTCTTGCAAGAGCTAGTTTGTGGTGGATGCCCCATAATAAAACTGCATGTTCCCTTACGTTCTGTCTGTGAGTCCCAACAGCAAACATGATAACTGGATGACTCGATGTATAACAGTGAAGCTGTCTGTCTGGAGGCATGCGGGCGGCCCCTGTGCTCGTACTAAAGGTGACGTTTCAATACAAGCGATCTAGAGACCCAATAATTAGGTAAGTATTGTGAAATGATTTGACCAAAAACGCAAAGATATTGTAAAACTCTAAAGATGTCGTTGCAATATTTTGAGGGATATAGGTGTCTTTGTATATTGCAATGTAAATGTTGTTTTTCTGTAGTAAAGACCTAAAGATGAAGAAGTAGTAATTGGAGATGATAAAAAAACTACGCGTAAAAAAGTAGGTAAGGTATTCAAAAGAATGAGATGTATGGATGAGAACTTTACACGGGATGAGACAAAAGAGGAGTGGAGTGCGTTAAAAGTAATTCAAAGTGTAACATATTGGCCTAAGTAGCTACCTACATAAACTGTTTATGGTTATGAATAAATTATTCTTATTCTTAAAACATAGGTAATACCTAAGTATACAGACATAATTTTGAAGGAAAGTTGTTTATGAAGAAAATCTCAAGTAAGTACTTTACGGTCCAAATTTTAATATTTAATTTCCATAGCGATAAAATAGATGCGACAAAAGCACGCGACAAGTCGCTACTAACAGAACGTTGCCCTAAAATGCGTGAAGTTAGTATGAGGTGACTCTTGTATAAATGGCAGGATGAGAGAAGCCATTTATCTGAAGAAGCAATAGCAACGGAACAGGTGCTTCGGGGAATTATAACCAGAAATACATCGAGAATTATTTATGTAACTTGGCGTAACTAGTCTAATGTAACTTTGTTGGCGTTCAGCTATTTTCTAACAGACAGGAAGTTTTCGTTGTAACATTAAGGGCGGCTTGCACCAAAATCACTAAACGTATTTAACAGCTAAATAGATTTAAATCTGACGTATTTATATGACTTGACAACTAAATACTATTTAATACACGCGAGAGCAATGATTCCGGGTCACTTAAAGAATGTTAAAAATCTCGGAAACTAAAAATGATAGGTTAATGCAATAAATTGTATTTAATAGACAATGTAATACTCCTTAAATGAAGGTATTAAAACTTCTTAGTTATTGTAAAGTTATATCTTAAAAAAATCAAATTTGAAAAAGGGCCACTTTCGAAGATGGAACTACGAAATTACAGCATTTGGTTTTGCTTTTGTTTGTAATCTGTCATTTATGTGGGTATATAAACCATGTTGATAGTGCTCTATATTCATTATTCAAGCTGAAATTATGTCGCTTACGCCTGAAGAATGCACCAGAATACTTACAATGCTGGAAACCGGCCGGAGTCAGCGCGATACAGCCAGGACTGTCGGTGTGTCGCTGTCAACAGTACAAAGAGTTCTCCGACGTTACGAAGAAACTGGTTCTAACCTACGCAGACCAGGAACGGGCAGAACCAGGTGTACCACAGCACGAGAAGACCGATACTTGGTGAACACCATGCTTCGAAATCGCTTTCTCACAGGAACTGAACTCACAAATCAGTTTCGACGCCTCGGAGGAAGTAACCCAAGTGCATGGACAGTAAGACGTCGGCTTGCTGAATCTAACTTAAAACCCCTTAGACCTGCAAACGGCCCTAAACTGGAGCGTGGGCATCGTATTTCAAGACTAAGATATGCCCAGAGCCACGTAAATTGGAGTATTGAAGATTGGTCAAAAGTTATGTTCTCCGACGAATCAAAATTTATGCTCTACAAGCACGATGGAAGACACAGAGTGTATCGAAGACCAGGGGAAAGATTCAAGCAAGCATGCATCGAAGAAAAAGTAGCCTACGGTGGTGGGTCTGTACTTGTGTGGGCCGGAATTTCTTCTGAAAGTCGCACAGAGCTGGTGATCATAGAAAACGGCTCTTTAACTAGCGTAAGATATGTGGAAGAAATCCTCAATGATCATGTTGGTCCATTTATGGTCAATTTAGGTGAGGATGCTATATTTATGCATGACAATGCCCGACCTCATACAGGTAGGATTGTGAATGACTACCTTCAAGAGATGAACATTACTCGTATGGAGTGGCCAGCGCGCAGCCCGGATATCAACCCGATCGAGCATGCTTGGAACGAGCTAGGCAGATGCGTAAAACAACGAAACCCTCCCCCAATCACGCTTCGTGAGCTCAAAATTGCTCTCACAGAGGAATGGGAGAATATTCCCCAAAATCGTATAAGGAACTTGGTGTACAGCATGCCAAACCGCGTAAACGCAGTAATGGAAGCACGAGGAGGCAATACGAAGTATTAAAATTCAAGTCAAATCGTAATAAAGTTCAAAAATTTCATGTTTCCTATTTTTGTTTTAAGGAGAGATCAGCAGTTTTTTTCTTTATGTAATTTTGTGTTAATAAAATGTATGGTGACTCATATTTTTTTACTTTCATTTAAGGAGTATTACATTGTCTATTAAATACAATTTATTGCATTAACCTATCATTTTTAGTTTCCGAGATTTTTAACATTCTTTAAGTGACCCGGAATCATTGCTCTCGAGTGTAGTTAAACGCGTTTAGCGATTCTGGTGCAAGCCACCCTTAGGTTTTTTTTTAATGTTTATAAGTAGGGCACGTCGCGTAAAGTTGTCAAATGTAACTTTGTTGGTGTTGTGTTGTTTTGTGACGGACATGAAAATCCAATGAAGTTTTTGAGCACTTCTTGAAAAAGTACTTGGTAAGTAATCAATTATGCATAGGGTCTATCATTTTGAGTAAATCAAAACACAAAATGTGTTTTATTTATTTGTGGCAGAAATTCTTACTTACTCTAGTAGGTATTTTATATAGATATAGATACATTAATAACTCTTTGAAAAGATCGCAAACAACAGTTTCCAGTCAATTTGAATTACCAAAACTTCCTTCAATATCCGGTTGAAATCTAAAATCGCCGGGAATAATTCGCTAACTTTCAAGGGCATTTACATCGAAGTTGAGCTAAATTGATAAAGTCCCGAGGGCCTATCGGTTACTCGTATCCATCAATTGCTTAATTATCAGCTCCCGGGGGTATCTGCGTCTCCAATCTGGTAGGAATTAGTTGGGACTTAGTAGGGCTGAGTTATTGTGACATAGATTTTATTGTAATCTTTTGAGACGAACTGTGCCTTGATCACGAATAATTGTGACAATCGTAAACGTATCGCAACGCTATAGCCTATTAGAATCATATTTCGCGTCAACGCCAGCTCGACTGCCAAACGTTGTAGCGTCACCGCGCAGTGTATCTCGGATACGCTAGCGTTACGATACGTTTGCGATTGTCACATGGAAGTCAAGTTCATCACTGCCACAGTGTAAATAATAGATAATAGTAATCACAACGGATCTTTGTCCCTTAGAAGTATCTGCGCAGAACCCATTTTTGGGTAATTGGAGGTAAGCTAATTTTTACGCACATACAGGTCATGCACAATCGTTTATTGCACCTAACTTCAGAGGGATAAAGATCCGTTGTGTGTACTGTACGCTGCTGAATATTAAATACTTTTTTTGTTACAAACTGACCCCTGATATTTTACTCAAAACTTGATATAATTATTCTATCTTTTAATAACATCAGAATCTGATAAGTTACCTTTAAAATGTCAGTTTACTAGTCACTAATTTACTGAACTTTGACATCTATTTGATTGTAATTTAACAGATTTTGATGGTAACAATCACCCTCCAAGTTTTATTTGTGATATCAATAAAAAATCGATTAAATAGAATCTGGATGTTATCTTTAGTCCCTACATTTTGTCTAAATCACCATTGACGGTGTATCAAAGATGTCATACTATGTGGCAAGTTGCAAGTTCGTCACCTCACAAAACCGCCCAACAGAAGCCAGAAACATCCTTCAGCAGGTACCTATTACAATATGTTAAAACGATTTGTGAAGACCGAATCCATCAGGCTGTAGTTTTGCACGGTTCCAGATAGTCCTACACTGAAAAAAATCTCTCGAATCGCGAAGACGAACGTTGATAAATACACAGGGAAAAGCACGTCACTTGAAACCACCTTGCAGTGTAAAATGAACTTTATGTATAGTTTTATTAGATTCAATATAAAACCTAGATAATAAACAGATGCAAAATACTCATGGTTGTAGGTAACGGATAAAGCCAGTGATGAGTGAGTGGAAAAAAACTGGTCTGAATTTTGTTCAAAATTTTAGTTTAAAATAATTGTGCTATATTTTGTTTCAAACTACGACTTAGTTTGAAACAAAATATAGCAATAAGCTTGTGTGGAAATATTTAAAAACCTGGTTAAAATGCTTCTCTGTCTTTTACCCTACAAATAAGTGAAAAAAAAATTAATAACCAGTTTTTTGTAAAATTAAATCCAAACTCACAAAATAACTACATCCAAGTTTTCAGTGAAAAATATTTATGAAACTTTCTTGCGGTCAATGTTCTCCAGAGTGAAACCATTATATATCACTATTTTATTCAATGGCGATACGTTTCTATTTGTAAAATAGCGAAATAATCTCGATTTACTCTTAGAAATCGCCACAAAGGGAGGTTTGTACGTGAGGCGAGTTCACAAGCAGAGTGTAATTTTGCCTTTATCTGCGGACAGAGGTATGCGTACCATTTTACATGTGTAATGTTATGTTATACTTTATAGCTATCACGAAGGGTTAAGGCGTATACCTAATCCTACTATAAACCTCTGACAGTTAAAAAGTTAGTTAAGTATAAATGCTGACGTCAAGAAAGCAATGAGTTAACCCTATTTACCCTGTAAATCTTTGAAAAAAGCAGTTGTAAATCACACACGCGCGATAAAACTAAAAATAGAGTCTCATTTTGACAGATTTGGGGCTATACACCTTATCCCACCGGAATGTCTCTCTCATATATCAGTGGTACCGTTATAAATTTTTCGGTCAAGAAATTGGTGGGCCCCATGATTTAGATAGGGTTCGTCACGGTAAATACCTACTCAACATACGCGAGCCGCATGAGAAATTTATGGCACGCAATATAGGACTAGATGAAACTAGCCCCGGAGCGAACGGCTTTTTACCCGGAATTTTTTATGTAAAAATGTGTGACCTTTTATGTATGACCGGGGAGAAATTTGGCAGTAAATATAAGTATGCAGAAGTTAATGTATGGAGGGGGAATTCTGTTAGATGCTGGAGTATTATAAGATAGTTTTATCTCAAGGAAAATGGTGGAGATTGTTTCTTGTACACATAGGGCGGCTTGCACCAGAATCGCTAAACGCGTTTAACTCAAATAGTATTTAGCGAGTTGTCAAGTCATACAAATACGTCAGATTTAAATCGATTTAGCTGTTAAATACGTTTAGTGATTCTGGTGCAAGACGCCCTTAATAATAGTTTTTGGTTGTAATAATTTAGTCATGTAGTTATTGAGTAAAACAATCTCATCAAATGTAACGATTTTTGAACATTAGATTTTAATGCTAGGTAGATAAGGAAAAGCAAAAACTACTTCCAGTTAGTACGTGATTTTTCATTTTATAAGCGCTGTAAGTAGTCGAATTTTTACATCAGCCCAAGTTTTCCGGATATTGAAATAGGATCTCGATCTGTCAGCGGCAATAGATCGACTTTATGTACGAGTTTAAATACGTCATATTCATTCAAGACATCGGGACTCGATGGTTTTGACAATTTCCTCGTAAAATTATCTATATAGCTAGAGTCTGATGTAATAAAAAGTTGAAATAGACAGATAGTAATATTATTATTTACGTCTGATGATAATATAATTATTAGGAGAAAACAATTTTCAATCAGTAACTTTGTTAGTTAAAAAGACTCACATAAAATAAATTCCATAATGAATGTGTTTTTAAATACATTATAGGCAAATCTTTGACCGCAATTTCACCTGATGTTAAGTGACGATGTGGTCAACGATGTAGCACATTTGCCTAGAAGAAACCCCCTTCCCTTGAAAACCTCTAAATTGTAAGTGTTCTCAACATAGTCAAGTCTGTATCTACATAACACAACTATTCCATAGACTAAACAAACTGAAACTTTTCGAAAATGCATCAGGACAGAGAGTTTTTCCACTAAATCATTTAAATGTACGAATAAATAATTTTCAAAAGTAATATTTCCAGAAAAATTTAATCAGAAAACTGGCTATAACTCAGACTTGAAATATATGACCGCTGAACAAAGTTTATCTTGTAATATACATATTAGCTTGGTCTAAGGAGTAAACGCTAGCATTGGTTATACCGTGTTTTGTCTTTTGCATTGACAAGTAGATTCATATTTTGATCGAAAGAGACAAAACATGTTGTAACTATAATATTCTAAACTTACACTGGCAATGCAACCAGTGTCTTGGGCACGTTTCCGATTGGTACTGATTTGGATCAGTTGAGCTATCTATAAATCGTTTGCAACGGTGTGTAGATAGCTCAACTGCTTCATGTATATTTTGTACATATTATAAATATTGTAAATACTGTATTAGTCATAATTTTCTTTGGGAATAAATATTGTGCGAAAATAAAAACTTACATCAAGTTTAGTTAATGATAAAGTAGTATATTTAATTTTCTTTTCTCTAGACTACAGTATGTAGCGTGTCAACTTGACCTCAAAGTCAATTAGACATGTTTTATTCAGTAAAATCACAAGGGCTATTTAGGTGCCAGTTTCTCGCGACAAAACCTTAGGAGAACGAGTAAAAAACCTAGGCTTAGTTCCTATGACTTTATCCGCTGGCTCCTTTCCTTTGAACCACAGCTGGTCGAGTAGCTCAGTATTTGCATACAAATTGGTCGTACACTTCACTAGTTCGGGATCCTTGGCTCACAGATTATAAATTGTCGATATTACACGCGATACGATCCCGACCACTGTCTTGTTGGTTTGGAATGTAAAGGACTGGGGCGTACTTACAACCTCTTAGGGGTCTGTTTCAGAAGCAGTACTTAGTGGCGTTTTTTGTCACTATTTCATAGGACATAGGCCTCCCCAATTCAACTGGCTTTTTTGATTCTCCAGAGCGACCAATTTTATATCTTAACCAATATAAATAAGACACCAATTATTTGAGGACAATTCAACCTCACAGAGCTATCAACATGTCAGAACGCTCGTCTGAAAAGGTTTTTTTCCTTCGGCAAAGAACCGTTACCCGTGCGACACTCGGGACGACTTTTGTAAACACTCTGGCTGAGGGTGCACTTGTGAGTCGGCACAAAGGCTGCCTGTCACACCGAACAGAGCATATTAGTCATCTGCTCAAAGAATACCCTGTGAACGCGTTGTGCGACAGTGTAGTCCCCTCTATAGTACGACGGGTACATTTTTCGGTGTAGTTCGATGAGTTGGACAAAAAGGTGTCAGCAGTTTTATTAGTTTGACTCATAGAAATCAGAAACATAATGTTTCGTACTAAATTTGTAAGTATTCATCGTAATAAAATGTTGATGTTGGTTATTGAATGAGTGTATCAAATCAAATAAAGGTATTGTTTGTTCACACTCTATAAGAGTTGAAAAAACTGCTTTTCCGATGGTTTGAGGCAAAAAGTGTCACATACATTGCAGTCAATTCTGTTTAGCAAGGTAACTCTATGATATCAAGTTTGTAAAATACCTGCCTAATCTTCTAATAATAATTGCAAAAAAATGGGTTGACCAATTGAAGTTACACAACGGTGTAAATGTTCCCCATTAAAGACGCCACGTTTATTTCACACATGCGGGTAGATATAGCTAAAGGATTGGCCGACACTTGTCAGTAATTGGACGAGATGTCGCCCGCGAGACGTTTCCGCCGGAAGACGGAATTATTGAACGGCTAGCAGCAGTTTGTAGAAGTTTGTTGTAGTTGGTGATTGTAAAATGTAATATGGCAATACTGAACCAAAAAAATGTTGTGCTCATCTTAAACTTTGGTAAGTACATTAAACAATGTTAGTTATTTTTTTTCTAAATGTTTTTGGTGACGACAGAAGCAGCTCAGGAAGGCAGAGCCATATCAACTGAGCTGAAGCACCAGTCAAGTTAAAACTATGTTATTTATAAACTGTTTTATTACATTACTGTTTTAGTATGGAATGATTGCATTTTTTTTCGAAGGTTCCTTTAGAATATGTATATGTATAGTATTCCAAATTCTGCTAGAATAATACTGTACCAATTACATTATTTTGTTCTATTGGTTATTACAAATTATTCCGTACTTAACCATAACTATAACCAAAACACCCTAAAGGAAAACGTAGCAGAGACTTTGAAACTGTATAGGCCTTAACAACTGCTGTTATAAAAAAAAATATTGCAAGCCTAAAACAGCCGACCCGAAAGATCCAGGCATCATAAACCATTTTTAAAAAACCCGCAGAAGGCTCTAACGTCTTTACGCATTTATTTCTCAATAACATTCCGACATTAAACCCGTGTCCCTCGCTTAGTATTCCGCGCGTACGATTTAATCCGTCGGCGGGTTGGCTCGCAGAACGCATCTCAAGTGTTTGTTTGTCGAGGACTAACCTTAATGTAGTTTTTATTGATTTTTACTGCCCTGTTGATGTGTCATTTCTTTAGTAATCCTTTGAATTTAAGATCTTTTTCATAGAATTAATCGATTACTATGTCTTTGAGCGCTTTTTTTCGTTGACCGGATAGTTTGGTTTTAAAATAGGAGTCAAAAATAAAAAAAAAACTAATCGCTAATGATATTGACTGAAAACTGCAATTTTTTGTTCTGTTCAATCTGGTGCTTCGGCTTGATGCTCATAAAAAGTGAAAAAAAAAATTGTTTAAATTTTATTTTTATTTTATTACGGAACCTTTTTTGTGTTAAGTTGTTTAAGTAGTAGAAATAACACACGCGCCACGAACATCTTGAAAAGCCTTAAAAATAGCGCAGACGTTTAAGAAAATCAGGTAGTTAAAGAAAATACCGGTTTTAATGTTACAGCATCGTTATAATATTTTGGAGTATTTCATTGCAACAAAAACGTTATTAAAACTTAAACAACAGTTTCATGAGCATGTATATTATTCCCCTTGGGAGGTAATTTGCATCCGACGGGCGTTTAACCCCCCAATGTCCAGCTTCGTGTTTGCAGATGCTCTTCGGGAAAATGATAAAAGAGTAATGGGTTAATTGCCGGGTTAATTGATACGTGGACTTGTTTACTCTTAAATTTCCATATTCTTTGGGAGCGTTTAGAGAAGTTTGTGTAGTTATGAGAATTCAAAAATAATCTTTTAGAAAAAATATTTTTACGCCCGAGTACCTATTAATCCATGGAATAAAAAATCTATTCTAAAATTTGTACATTTTGGGCAAGCCATGAAACTTATATTAACAACTTTAAGCATTAGCATAAATAATAATATGTGAGTTCTGTAAATAATATAAAGGTAATTAATCTGAAAATTAATTAATTGAATTAGAAAGTGCATGTGACTTCATATTTCTCTATTGGTTAGACTTGTTGACTTGCAAAAATGCGGTATTGAAAAAAAATTATTAATTTTACAAAAAAAATCTGTGCAAACTAACCGCTGAAACTCACTTACATTTTAAAAACAATAAAATGTCCTAAAATAAGTTGCAAAAAAAGGCTAAAAAGACGTATACCTATCGGTGAAATTACGAACGGAACATACGTGTCCGATATTTGAGTGGTATAATTGATCAGCTCGGTTATCGAAGGCTGTTCCAATTTCCACGCTGACTGCTTCGGCGGCGTGTGGTATGTAGCTATGTCATGAACAATATTTTTACACATGCAGCAATCGGGGTGAAAAAATCTAAGTCGTTCGAAAACGTGATGGTTCGACGACTTCGCAAATCGCAGGAAACGCCTGATTGCACATGACAGAGGTAGCTGGCATAACATGAAGGAGTCATTGACCTGGAAGTGAGTGACACAGGGTGATGATGATGAAAGAAATCATTTTTGTATGCAATACAAGTCGTCCCAGTGGCAAATAGTATATATGCAATTCCGAGTGTCTTATCTTTAGCACTAAAATGATACCTGTCATTGTCGTTTCAGTTTATGAGAAAGAGATGGCGACAATAGTGCTGTCAAATTAGGTTAGCTTAAAAAATTAGGTGACGGAATTGCATCCTCTGGTTCTACAAGCAATGGCAAAGTCCATGATAAACAATCATCGATGAGATTTTCTTTTTAAAAGTTCTAACAGTTACATACCACAAGTCCAAAACGCTATCAAAAGTTTAATTAAAGCGAAACGAATAAGGTGTAATATTTTCCGTGCAATACGTCCATCGACTATTACGGACCAAATCGAGAAATAAAAATCATTTTTAACCGACTTCAAAAAAGGAGGAGGTTCTCAATTCGGTTGTAAGTTTTTTTTTTTTTTTTTTTTTTTTTTTTAATGTTTGTTACCTCAGAACTCCGTCATTTATAAACCTATTTCAAAAATTCTTTTTTCATCTGAAAGGATATACTTCCAGATTAGTCCCATTTTATTTTCATCAAAATCGGTTGAGTAGTTTGGGTTATAAATAGAAATAACTGAAAAAAATATGCCCGGCGCGGCGTGGCGCCTACTATTTTACTGCTAGCAACGATGCAATATGCCAAGTTGCGGCGTAGCGCCTACCATTTTACTGCTAGCAAAAATGGACCCTTTGTGGTGCACACCTAAATTTTTACATTTTTCTAAATTTGTCAATAAACCCAGTTTGTTCAAATAGTTTAAACCGCATTTAATTGGAGAAAAGCAAAAACCCACCAGTTGTTTCTCTAAAGAATCAACACCAACCACGTGCACGAAATTGCGTATTTTGCTTTCCTGTGACTTTTATGTGGTGTTTATTACTAGAACATTCCCAATGAACTGTCATCATCATCATCATCATCTGATGATGAAGCTGGTAGTCGAATTGAAGTCGGTTTTCCAGTTTTTTAACTTATAAATTATAGATAGTTTTCAATTTGAGATGTGAACGGTAGGTAAAGTAACATACAGACGATCAATATCATTGAAATAGTAGACCTCTTTGTGAAAGAGCTCATCCGGAGAAGTACTACCGCTGTACCTATTTCTACCACAAAGCAGTGATGCTCGCATTGCTGTGTTCCGGTTTGAAGGATAATATGCCCCCATATTTCAATCTTTTGCTGTCAAGTTATATTTCACTGCCCAGTGTAATTTCTTCAGGTCACGTGGTACAATTTTGTACCACGTGATCATTCTTTTTAGACACTTGACAGCAAAATATGCGCGAAAACAAATTAAATGACATCATAATGTCACTATTTAGTCACAGAATAACTATGAGTTAGTATGAACTGACCATGATTTAAAACTTTGCAGTTCAACTGAGATTGGAATACCCCTGATGGATGCCGGTACTAGGTATTACAGGTACATGAGACTTAAAACCTTTATGTCACAGAGTGATGTGCGTAGTGTAATGCCTTATTATAGGCATTTGTCATAAAAATTATCATTTTTCGGGCTTAGCTGAATAGATAAATTAATAATTAATGGTAAATAGAGAATGATCGTCTGGAGCACGCTTTAGGCTAGGGGGAGGTTTAATTATGGGGAGATTAAGAGAGCAGGAAAAATGCAGCGTGGTGGTGTTTAATCTTAATTTGGGCCTTAAACTGTCACAGTTAAGAACAACACCTCGTTAGGGGCAAATATAAATATAGCATTTTATTCAGTGTATTATGGTTTTTCTAATTAATTATAGTTAATTATTTAATTATAGTATATTAATTATAGTTTAATTATAGTTAATTTCATTTTTCGTAAAACAGAAAATATAAACTCCATAATCAACTCCTTCGTGCTGATAGTCAAAGTCTAGGTTAAAAATATTTTATGCAATAGAATCACAAGGATCATTTAGAATCGTCTTATTCTAGGACCAAGGTGATTCTAAGTGCCAGTTCTTTATAGCTCTCTCTCATAGCTATTGATAAGAATCAGTATATTACGTTACTCATAAAAACACTTCCCTTTTTGCATGTCCTCATAAAACCTTTCATTTCAATTCTCAACCCTATTTTCACTGAACTACAGCAAATTTTCTAAAAGCACGGATTGCGTACCATCTGTTATCGAATCTATCGCGCTCATTTTCAGAGAGACTTTGAACTTTAGACATAAGGGAATAGAGGTTAGTTTTGAATAGAAATGGCTGTTAGCACCATCTGCTGTCCTTTCACAGTTCGTACGAGTTTGCCGTCTCCGGCTCTTGCACATAAAGTGAGGAAATACTGAAATGTTAGAGAAACTTTGGCACTCTGTGTTTTATCTTAAAAAAGGCATGCTCTAATAATAAAAGTCATAAAATGTAACGCTACACAGATAGTTTACAAAATGGATCGAGTGAGCAAAGCGAAAGAATTTAACACTATGTTAACATGGGCAAATTAGCATAAACTAAACATCGAGTGATACTTGAGTGATAAATTACCACGGAAGGTCAGAAAATCATAACGCGAAGGTAAAAATTACTGCTCTGAGTTACACTGCGCGGCAACTACATCAGCTTTACTGATCAACCTATAACTGACGAGCAGTGTAGATCGAGTTACGTTATCTTTGCTATAATTTTATCCCTAGTAGTTAGAGCTACAAAATTCTGAGTTAGGAAGCTGAAGATTTTCTTCAGTACCACATTGCGTGTGAAACCTCTAGGAAATTACACTCGGAAACGTGACAAAGCAATGCACACGCGTTGGCGTCCCTTGCGTATCCCTTCATGCCTGTAATTCCAGCTTTGGTATTCTACTGTACCCTTATGTTGCTCACGGGGAGACAAGCTACGAACTTATTACGAAGGATCAATGACTTCAATAATCTCGCCCTCAATTTTTTTTTTGCAATTTTCGATTGGTTTCTATTTGAGCAGTGAGTAAAACTTTTCTAAGCAGTATAATTTTATTGACATTCAAGTTTTACTTGTGTATAGCTGTTGTTGATGGCTAGTCGAGTCTTCACTATTGTACCAAACTGAAACTAAACTAGGAATACGAACGCACTTGGCTATCCATTGCCTAATACGTTGGTTTAGCTCTAACAACTCAACACTCTTATTCGTTCAGTTCCCTCATAGTACACTTAAGTGTAAGGGAACTCACAGGGAGTTTCCGAATACTACGACACTACGCACTAGACTGCACTGTACCGCACTGGCTGCACTAGAAAGGGCGTAGACTCGTCACTAATGAGCTTCACACTTGTGTCGCAGATTAGTTGTAGTTGCTACTCGCCAGTCATTAACCCTGGGAAATGTACATTACCTACACATTTCAGGGCGCCTGGTACTTATATAGTTTCTGAAAAACATGACTCAGAACTGTTACTGTATAGTATCTATACAAGGTATGAGATGTGCTATCAATATTAATACAAGGGTCTTGGAATCCCGATATTAGTACCTACTAAAATTGGTATGAACTCAGTTGCACGATACTAGATTTAGGTATCACGAAAAACCTCAACCTCCTTCTTGTCAACTCTGAAAAAAGAAACAGTTGCTTTATGCGTATGTGTGTGTGGATTTGGGTTTCCAAATCTTTATTTTTGAAATCAGAACAAAAAAGTTAATTCAAATAAAAGTACAATGAAACACAAAACTGTTTTGTTCATTTTGTAGATTAGAATTGAGAGATGATACTCATATTTCCGCGTCATTGGCCTCGACCGAATATAAATTTGAATAACCGTAGAACTGGATTTGTTCTCTATTTGAAATTCAAATTTTTGTAGCGGGAAAACGCACCCTGAAAACAGAAAAATGTAGACATTCAAATAATTACCATAAAAAAATGCTGCGCGTAAACACGGAGTTTAGGATTCTTTTTTCGATTATCCGGAACTAAGATTACCATAATTTAGTGATTTATTTATTTTTAAACAGGTTCGCATTTGGTTTCGAATCAGCCTCGAAAGTAAATTATTATGATGCGTTTTTAGAATCATTTCTATTTCCCTCAGAGATAATGTAAAAACGGCAATGTTTAACCTACATTTTTAACGATATGAAATAAATATAAATGGGAGAAACGTTCGACATATTTTATTACGAGTAAGATGTCAAAGACGACAAATATCACCCAGCTGTCACCGGCAACCGCGTGAAATTATATTTATTTTCACTTGTGATGTGACGTCATGAAGACGCTGTTCATAGCCACGCACCACGCCATCTAGTTTCGAAAAAAATACCTGGTTTATGTTATGCTTTCGGAGCTGTAGGTTGGTTTTGGGGTCAACCCAGTACCTATAAGCGTAGTTCTGCTAGATAGATAGAGCTCTATGTGAAAGACCTGTCATGTCCGTGTCGTAAAATCATCATCATCATATCAGTCTGCAGAAGTCAACTATTGGATATAGCCTACAGAATCTACACTTCATTTTCTGTTCGTAGTCACCATTCGAGAATCTTTATTCCCTAGCGTATGTCAGTTCTATGGGCTATGTGGCCAGCCCATTGCCACTTCAACTTGCTAATTAAGAACTCAACTCTACTCTACTTCAACTCTATAGAGTTATGTCGGTGACTCTGGTTGTATCTTAATGTTATGTGTTTGTCATTTTCCAAATAGATATTTAAAATGAAAGCCATAATTTTTTTAAAGACCTAGAAATAAATGATGCTAAGTATGTTTTTGTCACAAAGTAAGAAATTGTGTTCTCACCTGTACCTGTAACTACTCTCACTACACAACTTCTGCTTCAAGCATTTTATCGATAGCACCTTGTCGTGTTCAGTTTTCATGTGAAGCGGTACACAGTGTAAAAAAACGTCGACAGTAATACGATTTCTTAATTTCATAAAAAAAAACAAAAAAAAAATATTATTTAAAAAAAAAATCATAGCTTATGGACTACAAAATAAGCTTAATAGTTTAACTAAGTATAAGTACATTTTATTTATGTCAAATATAAAATGAACTACTTTATTTACAACTTGCATATATCTTTAGAAATTTGTCTCGACAACTTTTAAATCTAATCAGCAGAAATTTCAAAAAACATTATATTATTGTCCATCTTTCATCAGATGAAAAGTTAGTCTACGGCAGTTTGAAGTCATTTGTCTTAAAATCAAACAACACACTTTTGCCCGTTAAAGAGTAGGTGCTGTGCGCGGCTCAGCTGCTCGCTACACTCGCTACGTTTATGTTTATGCAAATGGCGACGACAAGCGATTTAGCCGCTTTATGGCGCGTCACTGGCCGGGGAGGGACATCTGCGATACGTCGCTACACTGTGTCCTGCTTCGTGGCGCTACAATGTAAAAAAAAAAATTAAGTAGGCATAAGAATATTTTAGTTAAGTACTTATATTCATTTTGTTTTAGTTTTTTTTGAAATGGGTACCTGTTTTGGTCAGGGTGAAATTATTTTTATTAAATAAATCTTTAATTTCTTTAATATTTAATTTAATCTACTGTTATAAATAATTTATGTAGAATTGTTCGTTATCACATTTATTTAGTTTTTTTTGCAGAATTTTTTTTTTCTAATAACTTTGCATAAAAAAGCACTTTTTGACCATTTAAATCCAACTAATTCAAAAACTAGAAAGTGCCACTAAAAATGACGGTGACTGTACACAACATCTGCGCACAAAACGTCTTCCGTTCTGCGAGAAACCTTAGTCGTCTTAATACACGAGCACAACATCAAATTACCATTCTTCTACGCGACTGTACCGAACCATTCTTCTACGCGACTGTACTGAAACTTAAATGACGTATGAACGCAGATACAGGAACGAGTTTTGTGTTTACTCGATGGAATTTTTACAACTATTTATTGTGAAGTGTTTTGTAAAGAAGGTTACCTGCTACTTTGTGTTGGTAGATTCCATTTTGTTTTATTTTTACGTAGAAAAATAAATTACGTAATAAATTACGTAAGAAAATAATACGTAGTAAAATTTAAAATAAACCAATTACAATAATCACCATTACTGTACTCGTAAAAAAAAGTATTATTTCACAGAATGACTAAATTGAATGTACTGTAAAAGATTTAATTAATTAATCTCTTTCTGTTAATTTAATTCGTAAAACTTTACGCGCTATAAAAGCGCATAATAACATAGAAGTAAACAACGAGAACGTTTCAACGTAAAGTAATTAACTCCTCGGCACAGTGTGTAAAACTTGCAGTAAATTAAGATAATTATTTACTAAAAATAAATATTCATTATTGATAATGCTGTGCAGTCATGATTAATAATGGCTTTAATAATCTGCCAAATGTCATTTCAGCTTGATTATATTCGCTTCATAAATTGTCAATGATCTTAGTTTTTGTAGGATAACTTATGGATTTATGAATCTATTTTCCATAAAAGCTGTAAACCTTCAGTATAGTATTTATTGTCTTCATTTATGTATGTTTAACATTGTCAGATCTTAGGAATATATTAATAATGTATAAAGTGGTATCCATTCTGTTGTTGCATTTTTCTAAACTAACCTAATTTGACAGCAGTAAAATTATAGCTGTCTTTGTCGTTTCAGTTTATGAGAAAGAGACGGCAACATTTTTAGTGTTGTCAAATTAGGTTAGTTTAGAAAAATGCAACAACAGAATCGACCGCATAGTATACCCAATTTTGGGTAACATTTACCATCACTCGCTCATAAGGTTTGCTCATAGTTTCAATACTGTACCAATTACACTGTGCCAGTGCCATAACAGGAAAGACTTGATCCAGTAATTAAATCGCAAAAGGAACGCCTTGCGGCGGCAAATTGTATGTAACCCATCAAATTCAGTGTCGGGTTACAAATATTGAACTTACGAGTTTTTGACACGACTGTACTTTATCTTTTTTTACTATTCACAGTTTGTTCTAGCCCACTAGGGAGTTTAAAATATAACTACCTACTTGGCAAAGTAAAAATCTGTAATGTTTATCGTGTTAGATTAAGATTTAATTTAAAAAGTAACCATTTTAAATTTTTTTATAGTTGCAAATAAACGCTTTTGTAAATATTATAAATATTGTAAAATACAGAATTAGGTACCTACTCGTAATTTTCTTGGCACATTAGATAGACATAGAGTCTTCTACATAAGTCACACAGTTTTACCGCAGATTACAGCACAAGTTAAACCTTTTTATATATATTTATTTATTTGTTATACAAACAAAGCAGGCATCAACAGTTTATCTAAAAGTATCGTCCAATAAGATGTAGACCACATTTCTAAAAAAAATTATTATAGAGAAAATTTTCGACAATTGTGTTTAATTAAAAACACGTAATCCAAGATAAAAGTTCAAAGCATCATTTCCGCAATTATTAAAGTAGTGACTGTAAAGTCCTGTGTTTTACCTTCTCCCTGGCTCACCAATACATCAAGATCGAATACCTCGATATCGGTAGCTCCGCCATCCTCGTGTGTCTGTCCCTCGCCCCGACCTCCACGTCATGTCATCCGGACGTACGGATGACATTGACAGGTCGGGAGATTGACACCGGCAGTTACCTCACTTACTTGTGCATGTGAGATAGGGTACAGTATCTACTAAGTAGATACAAACACTACAACCCCTTTCTTATTTAAATATTTTGAATCAACAAAACATAAAGCTATGCCCCATATAGGATCATACTGTGGTGTGAGCGCACACCTCCGGACAAAGCCCTAGATTACAATATAATTATCATTAGCCTTATGCAATTCGGTACTTATCAAGACACAGACCAATAAAGACCACTTCACATTGAATACATACATTTTCATTACACGCTTTCACCAATACCACATGTGATTACATTACAAACCATTTAAATTGGACTTTTGCGCACTTGACATAATATGTCTGAAATAGGTGTGAGTTGTCTACTGGCAACTCATTGTCCACTTGCGTCTCTATGTCCGGCTTCTATTGATCTTCTACTTCATAAAGACAAGGAAGTTTATATTTCTCCTTAACTCTTGCAATCTCTTCTCCGCCTAAAACATTCTCAACTATAGGTAGGTAACTATAGGCGTTGGGTTGCAATACAGAGAGAGCTTATTTTTCTTTTCTATTTCTTCCACGTAAACCTTATAAATTATTATCTTCTGTTACGTCTGCATCTTCAGCTCTTTATTTCCAGTCTCCATACTCCTTCCCCTTTTCCCTTTTTCCCTTTGTCACTTATGGCGATCTCTCACTTGAATCGTCTTAAATCTGGCATTAGCCTATCAGAAGAAGGCATCTTCTTCTTTCTCTTCTAAGCACAGAAATCCCGAATTTATTTACCTCCGCTACGAAGAATAGTCTAAAAATTATGGTTCACGTCACAGAACGAAGAAAAGAGCTACACTACGCAGGCATTACTTACTACACCTATCAATAATTTTATTATATATATATATAGAGAATAATTTGGAGTCAGCCCAAATTTGTTGTGTAACCAGATCTCATAATAAAATTTGCTTAGCCAAATTGCATGGTAGGCTTCTAAAACTGTTTTTAGACGTCTTTTCTGATTTATTATAAGACCCTCACTGTGTTTTCTTATTTTAACAGAGAGTTTTCGTAATAAAACATAGGTTTTCTTTCTTTTCCATCCAGTTTGTTAGTTCGATTACAAAATTAATTTTTTTTTTTTTCCTTATTTTTTTTGTTTAGTTACTTTCATTGATTTGTACTAGATCCGAGCCTGACCTCCAGAATTCACATCCGCTATAACTTTACTAGGTATGCATTTACATAACTGACTCACAGTAGGTATCACACCAGATAGAGGGCACTGTCGCTCGTTGATACCTATGAACGACATCCATCGACAACAAGATCGCTCAAACGCTTGGAGGTTCTAGATTCCGCAAAGACAGAGTTTGAACTTCAGTGATATTTCGGAATAGGTACCATTAATACATTAATTGTGTTTTCGCTTTGCCTTGTAGTTCAATAGCATAGAAGACTCGTCCTTTTCAGTAGGTAACTTCTCTAAATAAAAGTTAAGGTATAGATATAGGTACCTTGCTTGGGAATGGCTTTCTTTACTCATTCTTGTATAAGTTGGTTCCCCAAGAAGCAAACATATTTTTTTTCTATGTACTGTATCTAAATATTTCACTAATACTTCCAGTAATTTGACAACTAGGTTCGGCAGTATTATTCTTTGTTGTTCCCACAAACCAGGATGTCATCTATTACTACACAATTTATCATTTTTTTCCGAATATTAAATTCTGGTAATCTGAATCTTTCACAGCGAAGTTAACTTTTTGTTTCAACATTCTGGAAACATTTAAGCACGCACGATACACACTTTTGTGCCTGTACCATTCGATGTTATAACTTTACACTAACATCCGGTTGCCGCTCTATTATAAGGAAAGCAGTTTTAATGTTTTTCATGACATAAATACAATATTCGAGAATATTTCACACAACGTTATCCTAGTCCCCAACGAATCTTTGGTAGGTAGCAAATGTTTTATAAATATTGGTGATTCTTCCAGAGTTTTGCATCGTTACTTAGTGTTTTTTACGTCTACTCACATTCACACTTCACATCGAAAGTTGGCCAAACTCATTTGATGCAGGATGCAGGCGTACAAACATACCTTATTAACCTTATTAAGAGTATAGGAGTTCAAAACCTCTTAAGTATTTTCTTGTTTATTTCGTCCCATTTAGTTAACACTGATTCCAAATTAAAATACATCTAGGTAAACCTACCATTTCCTTATCTCTTTTTTGGATTTTGTCATAATATCACGGATTTTCTAATACAGGTAACCGTATTAAACAACTTGTAAGCTACTTTTTTTTTTATTTAAGTACCTACTAATTTAGTTATGCTTAGTTTTAATTTTCGGTTTAAGTGTTGTCCGTTTTTAAGCAAACCCTGTCTGGTCACCATTGAACGTGAACGGGAAGTCTTGTTTCCTCCAACCAATTTTATGGTACGCTTTTGGTCAATCATCAGCAACCAATTTAATGGTAAGCCCCTAAGTCATATTATCAACCAATTTAATGGTACGCCTCAGGTCAATCACCAGCAACCAATTCAATAGTAAGCCTTCCTAGGTCATCAACCATTTAATGGTAAACCTTGACCGTGTTCAACCAATTTAATGGTAAGACTTGACCTCTGTGCAACCAATTTAATGGTAAGCCTTGTCCATCATGCAACCAATTTAATGGTAAGCCTTGTCCTTTGTGCAACCAATTTAATAGTAAGCCTGGACTCCTGTGCAACCAATTTAATGGTAAGCCTGGACCTCTGTGCAACCAATTTAATGGTAAGCCTTGACTTCTGTGCAACCAATTTAATAGTAAGCCTTGACCAACAACCATGTAACCAGTTCAATGGTACCAAGGGAAAGCTTAACTAGTAATAAGTTCAACTTAATTGCAGGTACTTAAATATTGTAAGTATTGTTTTAAAATGGTGTTTGACTTTGCATCCGCTTGTAGGTACCATTAATTATTGTATTGTATTGAAGCTTTTCCATTATTATTGACATTAATTCGGCTTTTAAAATGACACTTTATTATTTAAATTATGTAGGTATTCTATACTACCATTGCCGCATCCTCACAGGGCACATGACCGCTCCTTTAACCAACTAAGACCTAAGCTATTATTTAAACCATGTATGCAATGAACAAATGAATGAATAAGAATAATTAACAAACTTAAATTGCATAATAAAACTTTTATAATTTTGTGTACCCTCCCCAGTGATCGCCTATTGAAATAACAGTAGGTATCTAGCTAAATCAAGATATTTAACTTACCTACTGAATTCATTTGTAACAGTTAACTAGTAGTACGCCGTCAATAGGTACTAATAGTACCTAAGCTAGGAATTAGTATATCAATACATACTAAACAGAATATAGGTAAGTAGTCAACTTGATATATACTAATTTAAAGTTTTATGAAATGCAACTAAAATGTTGCGTAAAATAGACGTAGGTACCCATCTACTGTTCCGCATGACCTTTTAGAAAATCGCCTAGAAACTGCTTCTTCTTCTTTTATATAAATATTGTGATATAAGTAAGTAGGTACCTCTCCTATCCACTTGTGTCAGGCAAATCACACGTCTAGGTAGGCTATCACGTCTGGTGAAACTCTTGAATTATAACTTCCAACAAAATCGGTAAGTACCTACACTGCACGATCAAGGCGGGTGACCAAAATTGAAATTTTATAAAAAGTATAGACCCGTAAAATGATTCATTATTGGTAAAATATAAATCCCGCTTTTATCTCCTCATAACAAGTCCAAGTGATTATAATACAATCCATTTTTTTTTTTTTTTTTTTTTTTTTTTTTTTTTTTTAATTTTTACTGCACGTTACGCATTGCCTGAAGGTTAATAAAATTCTACTAACGATTCTTTTAACTGCTGGAACGCAGCTCGACTGCCCCTTCATCCGTTTTAGGTCAATTCGCACTTTACCCTCAAGCCCCGACAGCCGAAACGCAACCGAATCAGAGTCCTTTTATTTTATATACCTCAGCCAAGCCACAGATCAATCGAATTAGGTATAGTTGAAACGAACAGAAAATCAACCGTTGTAAATAAGTAGTGGAATTGAGCCCGTGAACTCAATTTTTCCCTATATTTTTATGCCATCTTGTTGAATTAAGCATAAGTATAAACAGATGTTAGCAATTTTAGTATTTTTATAAATTAGAGAACGATCAATGACATCTACCGACGCAAAACGGAATTAAACGTCTAATGCCATTTACCGACGCAAAGCGGAACTAAACGACCAACGCCATCTAATGATGAAAAGCGGAACTAAAAGGCTGATGCCCTCCACCGACTCAAAGCGGAACTAGTTGTAGCATCAGATGACTGGCTGGCGCTAATGAGCCAATGCGAATGAAGCAAAGAAAAAGGAACGAACGAGGAGTGAAGTGGAGGTTCATTCGGTCGAGGCTTCATGCTTCTTCTTTTGGATGAGAGAACATACGGCAGCCTAATTTTGTTTTCATTATTGTAATGCAACGCCACCTGTGTAGTGGATGCGGAACTTTTTTGTGCTGTGTAAACATCTGTTTACTATCTAGTGAAGAAATACAATATTGCACAAAAGAAAATGTTCTACACAAAATATAAGGAGGGACCCCAATAATAATACACGCTACTTTAACAAACAAACCAGCACTAATAATTATTAGGTAGGTACCTAGTCAATGAAAAATTGTACAGCATCAAATTAAACAATTTGTATCTGTAATGGAGATCGCACGCCACCAATGGCCGAAACCATAATTTACACAAAGAAAAGACATACCTGAACTCTTCTTCCTCCTTCTTTTGAAAATTATAGTTTCTACAGACCTTTATCCTCGTCGCCACTGTAAAGTCCTGTGTTTTACCTTCTCCCTGGCTCACCAATACACCAAGATCGAATACCTCGATATCGGTAGCTCCGCCATCCTCGTGTGTCTGTCCCTCGCCCCGACCTCCACGTCATGTCATCCGGACGTACGGATGACATTGACAGGTCGGGAGATTGACACCGGCAGTTACCTCACTTACTTGTGCATGTGAGATAGGGTACAGTATCTACTAAGTAGATACAAACACTACAGTGACTTTCACAGATTCTGAGATAAATGCATGATCATTATTGTCAACAGCTATACACAATTAAAAACTTTTTTAATTTCTGCAATCCGCCAATTTCGTAGCCCCAAAAGACCGTTCACCATTAATTAAAAAGCGTATCGAGTAGTTTGTTTGTCGTCCACCGCCGGAGGATCCTCTCAACCTCTCCTTTCAACCCCGGGATGTCAAGTCTATTGGACACAAGAATTTGACTTTTTTTTTCACTCATTTTGTTGAATTTTTTGTGAAAAGTGCTCAGATGACCCACATGTTGAGCGATTCGGTGTCCGTAATATGGGTTTTAATTTTGTTGATTTTTGAAATGTGACTATTAAAAATCTGGCTATTTTGTATCGAAAAAAAAACGGGCAACAAAAACTGCGAGTTTTTGATTGTCACTTTTTCAAAACCAACAACAGCATTTATTTTTGTGACATTCTACGAGTACAACCGCTCGGGAATAGAAAATCAAAAATGGGCGTGACATTTTGCTCGATCGGACACGCGATCATTCCTTGTTTTTAACAACAATAATTATCTACAAAAGAAATACCAACTTTGCCACGTCTATTACCAACCGACAAACTACAAGGAGTTACTGTAAGTCATTATGAGCATCCCATTCGCAAGAACTTATAAAAGTCTGCAATGAATAATAAGCCATTTTGTTCGTTTTGTTCTTATTATACGGCTTTCATCTAAGCATGAATTATTAAGTCCCAATCGAGGATATTAAATTGGAATTCGTGTCCGCTCTCAATTCGGGATTGTTCTAATTTCTGTATCAATTTCGTCTCTAAGCACATTTTAACCTGGTCCAATGGTCGCGCAATATTTACGACAGTGTTTGGTATTCCGTAACTTAGTACAAATTAATATTTTGCTACACATTTTTATCATCAGCTAGATTAAATTCTAATAAAGAATATACTGTGTTATGTGCCTGAATAATACAAATAACAAAGCATCTTAGAAAAAAAAATGCCATTAGTTGCGCTTTCAATAAAATTGTTCAAAAAGGGTCTTACTGATTTTGTGATGGAGAGTGGCGCATTTTTCAAAATCTACTGCACACATTTTAAACTTTATTAGATGAATAGAGTACCTCATTACAAACAATAGTTATTATGACAGCTCAGTTGTAACTTACTACCATTCCGAGATATTTGTAAAATTGTAACACTGTTTAGTAACTATGTTTGTATGGTCAAAATTGAATGCAATAGTTCCATGTTAAAATAGTCCTTGTTTGTTCAGGCTGTCACAAAAAGTTTACAAACAAAACAATTCTTATTAGTGTACTGAACACGACCAGCTAGAGTTTGTATCACGCTTGCCCACCACGAGGGCTTTCGGAGTGCATTTGCAATTCAAATAAATTTTTTCAACAGATCTCGGCAGCCATTATTAAAATACTTCTCCGTCAGCCAATGAGTACAACGGAACGTGGTGGAATGGATTTAATCAACATTGGTTTTGGGAGAATGGAAATGGAATAAATTATAAATTGTGTTGTGTAGGAGTGTTTTTTTCACAATCTTTGTGATATCTGTTACCAAATTCCCCATAAAAATATCCGTTTAAGATGAAAAAAGGGAATATTCCCCTTTAAGTAGGATACTTATAGGGGACTTTGAAACTAATCCAAGTTAGATAATGTTTCCAATAAAAATGACATAAATTATTTTATGATTTGAATGTGGACATGTAAACAAAACATTACAAAAAAGCTTATTTAACCCAATCTAAAAATCTCCAATAAGTAACCTTAATAATGTTTCGACGCCACGGTCTTAGGTTTTACAAGTTTCATCAACATTTTTTACAATAACCTTTAGGTAAAGTTGAATTACAAAAATAGTTTATTAAAAGTTATTTACAAATCCACAATATTTCCCAGCAATCCATTACCTTTTAAAAAATAAATGTTTATAACCAAATGCTTTCAGCCCCCGTATGCCAATCTTTTGCTGTCAAGTTATATTTCACTGCCCAGTGTAATTTCTTCAGGTCACGTGGTACAATTTTGTACCACGTGATCATTCTTTATAGACACTTGACAGCAAAAAATGCGCGAAAACACATCAAATGACGTCATAATGTCACTATTTAGTCACAGAATAACTATGAGTTAGTATGAACTGACCATGATTTAAAATTTTGCAGTTCAACTTTGCAGTTCAACTTTGATTGGCATACCCCTGCAGTAATGCTTTCAGAAATCAAATTAAAAATCGAACAGCACATTTTCCGATGATTCAAAAAGTCCGGTTCTGATTACCGATTTTCCGGAGTTTATTTGCTTCTGGGCACTGCGCGGCATTACATTCCAAATTACGGACTCTGATATCCGGTTTTCAGCACTTTAATAAACATTTGTACTTTTTATGCGAACCGTCTTTAGAATAGTAACGAGCAAGCTATAGGTAGCCTATCCTCGTCACTAATACTGCATGGCCACAAAAGTAAGAGTTACTGAGTTCATAGTGTTATTTTCATATTTTCATCACAGTACGTTTTTCGCTACACATAGTTTTACCCTACAATCCTCAATTGATTTTATTTCACTATCAAAATCATAGCTGTGTTCATACACGTTCATTCATGGTCGCGAAGAACTGTGACCTTAACCCACTTAGTATTTGATATGATTCTTGTGATTTTATTGAATAAAAAACATAATTGACTTTGATACACAAATCAAGATGCATATTAAGGAGTATATTCATATTGGTCTTCTAAAGCTAGCTAAAATGGCTGCTCATGTTGTCGTCTCTTTTCGTTGTAATGCAAGTGACAATGACAGAGCATTTTTTAAAGCTGCGCTAAAATGACAGGAGAATATGTAGGGGTTGGTTGTTACTCTTCGACATGGAGTTAATTCGCGAACAGTCTGCAAATGTGATTTATGTAATTGATCGTTGTGAATGAATCAGAAGCCTGGGGAGTTGCAATTTGTGGGCTAACTGCCTTGAAATATAGCAGTGGGGTTACCTGACCTGTTCTTACAAAAAATATATTTAAACATGGCAGTATAGGGTCAGTAGAATTTTTTTTTACTTTACCGTGTTCCATAATTTTTGTGATGTCGCAGTCTTTTGTGGCGTTTAAGTATTTAGAAGGTGCATTTTGTAGTTTTATTATTGTGGGTTTCGTTTATGTGAGTTTCAACGCTGGCTCTATTGACGTCTCTTTCTAATGAGAAATTACAAAATAATCAGACACCCCAAATTTTAGGTACGTAATATATACTAGCAGTTCCCCGCAACTTCATACGCGTGTACCATTTCCGTATATCGAGCGGATTCTTTGAGAAGCTTGACATTACACCGAACTCGTACTCGCCTGTAAAACGTTAGTCGTTAGACGGCTACACATTTGATACTACGCCTGTGAAGCTGACGTGACATCGTCCTCTTGTCAATTAGCGCTGTTAATCCCGTTCGTTCGTTCCTGTAGGTACTGTCAATTATTCGGGATAAAAAGTAGCCAATGTGTTAATCCAGGCTAGGAACTATTTACACTTCTTTCAAGTTTCATCCAAGTTGGTCCAAGTATCAGCGTGATTGAAACACAAACATCCAAGCTTTTAAACATCCAAACATTTATAATATTATCTTTATAAATTTCTCATTTATAATATTAGTGGGATGTATAAGTGTGGTCATTGAGTGTGAAAGTGAAAGTCATTCATAAGTTTACTGATAGTCAAAGTCAAAATTTCTTTATTTAATAAAATCACAAGGATCATTTAGAATCTAAAATAAAATCTAAAACGCTCACACTAAAACCATACCTTACCAAATTCTAACTAATCAATGGTTTTGGTAATTTAATTAGGTTTTAACTGCATCCCAAATAGTTAATTTCACCAAACCGAGTGGAGGTATACATTTAACATTGATCTTAATTAAATACACCGGTAATTGAGTGTTTTGTAGTTACGTGATGAGCGAAGCGAGCTTCTGTTAATCAGAACATTTGCTTTGTGTTACTTTTTTTCTCATTAAAAAGGTAAATTGTTATAACAAGTGTTAGGTATATAAAAATGGAACAAGCTGATAGCTTACCTGATTTTAAGCAGTTACCTTAGCCGATAACAATGCATTTTCTCACAAAGCAAGTACATCGAGAACGCACCCTGTGAGACTATGCACAAAACCGTCTTAAACGTAACTGTAGTCTCATGTGCCTGTAATTGCACTGGCAGCCATACCCTTCAAACCGGAACACAGCAATGCGAGCATCACTGCTTGGCGGCCGAGTTTTTTTACAAAGATCTCTACGTGTAGTACAACTTACTATTCTAACTCCATTTACTTTTGTATTTTTTCCAGACATTGCGGTTTAGTTCAAAAAAATACACAGTTAAATGAGAATCTCCCCCATTTTCTGAAGTCAGTTAAAGCCACCCGTCTATCTAACCAGTAAAGCGAAACAAGCGACAGAGCGGGTACAATGAGAATTTAATATCGTCCTCTAACTGGTGGCGATTTGCATAGTAACAACTTCAAACGACCCTCTGGATTAATACAACTTTGTAGTTTTTCCACGATACTGGAGAATGGGGATTAAATAGAATTATCTGGTTGTTTATACGTTTAATTGAGTCGTTTAGATACTTTTACAGGCATTTTGTATTGTCCTGAATAAGCAAGTGTCGCGGGACACTTAATAAAGGTTATCGCGGACTTGTTCGCCCGCGCTAAACAAACAGATTTATCTGGCTACTGTCCACTTGTCTACCCATCAAGTGTACGTGCATCTTTAGTGCGGCAAATAGCGAGTCTTTTAGCGTACAATATTATACACGAAGACGATTTACATGTACAAGGAAATAGTTATTTACAAAGCAGATGGTTCGCACAGCGTAATTCGTTATAACTCAAACATGTGGTTGGTTTATTGCTTTACCGCGTTGCAGTGAAGAATGCGAGGTACGACAAATGTAATTCAGGAGAACTAGCACTAGTTTCTGGTATTATCGATACTCACCCAGGTCAACAATGCCTCCTGAGTATCATCAAAAATTATAGAAGAACGTAAATAAGTCCCGGTTTTTTGTATGAAAAAAGGTTCCCATCTCACCCGCCTGATGGGAAGCGGTGTCTCATGTGCTTTATGAAGCGCCCCACTCTTGTACTCTTATTTATTTATCGGATTCCCGTTTCCGCATTGAGATTCTAAGGTTGGTCCATTATACGTAGGGGGTGTTCTGGCTAGGAGTGTAGCCAGCCTAACTCCTCCCAAAAGCACAGAAGCTTTCTGGGGCCTTAGCAGGCTTGGAGAATTGTTAACTAAATAAATAATTTATCTATCTATCTGGGGTTGCTTAAGATTTCTTGTACTCTTATCACTAGAGAAAACCTCAGCAGGGGAGATTATTTCAAAATTTATGAGGAAACTCTTCTAAAATCAATTGATGCCCGACCACATTTACTCCAATGTGTGAGGATGAACTCCCAAACGATGCCAAATAGTGCAATGTTAATAACATATTGTCAAATAACTCCGAATGCGATCTATTATACAAATATGTATAGTAAAATACAGACGATGAGAATGCTTCTTCAGACTTCAATTTATTCTCCTCAAGCTTCGATACCACTTGTGAGTTTGGGATTTTCAACAATTTCTCACACACAGCACGTCTTAGAACAATTATGTTCTACAAAACAAGAGGTTATGTATCCAGGTAATTTTGCCTCGAATTACATTTTGTAGAACAAGAAACTAGTGCTTATCTACCAGAAAATAACTTACATACGTCCCACGTATACGTCCGGTAGGCAACGTGTGGGTGATTAAGTTTGTGCAGCATAACAATGCAGTACTTAATTAGATCAGAGCAAGTTGGACCATAACTTATCATTTCAAGAATTTACGTTTCAAAATCTTATTTCGCTTTTTAAAAGGAGAATGGGCATCCTGGATATGACTTGAAAAAAGTTTTCTCAAGATTGTCACGGCTTTGAAAAGGTAACAATAACAGGCACATGTAACATATTTACAATGCGATGCCTTACAGGGCACGTCCTCAGTGGACGTGCTCATTGAAGACAAAAACACTCTATTTCGCAAACAAAACATAGATAAAAATATTAATTTACAAAATATCACTTTGTATGCAAAACCAATAGAATAGAAATGGTGTTAGTAAAAATGTTATTTTGAAGACACTGACAAAGACTGACATCATTGTATAAGCTGAGCGTTTTTTGTTCTAACTTATACCGTGTGGTGAAATTGTAATTGTACTGTAGCGCCATCTAGCATGCAACATGAGAACTATCCTAACAAAGTTATCGTAGAGTTTTAACTTAAGTAATGCTGCTGAATCTTATCCATTGGTCCTCGTACCCTGAGCTTAAAGGTCGCTCAGCGCGGGAGATCTTCCCTTTCAGATAGAAAATGCACTAACTACCTTGTTCTCCCGGGAAGCTGGTGGATGGATATGGCAGAATCGTTTTTTCTACAAATCTATGGAGCAGAGGTCTTCTACTTATTATGATAATGATTAATTTAACCTTAAAAAGGATGACAAGGAATAGCAGGTTATTATCTAACAAGAAAAGTTTCCTCTTGCTTATGCAAGGAGTAATATTAATGCCCCACAGCCCCCGTATGCCAATCTTTTGCTGTCAAGTTATATTTCAGTGTAACTTCTTCCCAGTGTAATTTCTTCAGGTCACGTGGTACAATTTTGTACCACGTGATCATTCTTTTTAGACACTTGACAGCAAAATATGCGCGAAAACAAATTAATGTCACTATTTAGTCACAGAATAACTATGAGTTAGTATGAACTGACCATGATTTAAAACTTTGCAGTTCAACTTTGATTGGCATACCCCTGCTGAACATTTAACTAATCGCTTTCAGTTTACCCACTTCAGCTTATGACCCAATCCGCGCCCCAGTGCTCCTGTGAATTCAAACGACGTGTTAAAACAACAAATTTCTTTCCCAAGAAAGTACGTTAACCTAACCATTCTACTTTATACGCGATCGAGGGTATTTTGTGTCCTAATAGTATTGAGTTTCGAATTAGTTTGTTATTTTGCGACTCGAAGGTAATAGGGATACTACGGTTACTTTACCATGAGCTCTGACGTTTAGGGTTTTTGAAATGAAATAAAATTTCAGTCACGGTAGACACAGGCCTTTTGCATCTAATCTAAATGAAAATCTAATACCTCTATGAACGGGACGCTGCAGTGCCTGGGACATGATTAACATGGAGTAGGCGTGAAATGTTTTGTAAAATAACGGCTGTCCCAAACCAAAACCTAGTATGAGACATTTTTTTTGTAGACTTTTTTTTACAACCTCTTTCATTTAATGACATTCTAGAAACGATGATGCAAAAAAAAACGTCTACCTAAAAAAACGGCTCATACTAGGTTTTGGTTTGGGACTGCCGACAAGTCAGTCAAAGTCAAACTTTACAATAGAATTAGTTAGTCACTGTCCACTTGTGTGGCCGCTAAGTGTGCGTACAGCTTTAGGTTGTAAAGTATTGTAAGCAAGCCATCTATAATATACGTACTAACATTTCGCTCGGCCCGTGATTGCGTCGTAACAAGCGATTCTCTTGAGAATCCATTCAGGATTGCAAGCACGTGGCCAGCTTTAGTTTAAACCTTGCTTTAGCTGTTAGAAGAGGTAATGCTGGGCTCGAGGGATTCAGCTCTTAGCACATCTGATGCATTTATTGTATTTACAAAGGATTTGGTATCCTCAAATCTTCCACTAGGTATATAGAAACTACAGAAATGCAGGGGAGGAATAATTTAGGGGATATCCTTATTTGAAGACTATGGATGACATATCAAAATTCTTTTTTATAACAGGCGTCACAGCTCAGTTGGTATAAGCTCGACTTTCCGTGGTCGTAGGTTCAATCTCCACTGAAAACAAACATTTGTGTGTGGTGAATGTTTGTTCTGTCCGGGTGTTACTATGTATTAAGTATGTATTTAATGTACAGGGTGTAATAAATCTACTCTCAAAAACGTCGGGAGGTTAAAGAACCCATCAGTAGGTACCCGTATGAGTTTATGGCCAACTCTGGTGTGACAATGAGTGGTAATATTGCACCTGATATAATAGACTAACCGCATAACATCAGGTGAAACGTTGTTGTGTATCCTTTACACCTCTTAATAGTACAAATTCTACTGCTATCGAGGGTGATTCTTTTAATTGGCGCACGTCTCGAGGGCAAGACTGGCCCAATTTAAAGTTTTTCGTTTTACCCCGACATGTTTGCCGATAACTTGAGGTTACGGATTTAAGTTGCATTGTCTTTGGACCAAGATTAAATCTTTTTAAACTAAATTTCTTTTATAATTTAATTGCACATTGAGTAACAGAAACCAATGCATTGGTTTCTGTTACTATGTTCTCTCTCATGAAGACCTCTAATTACCAGATCCTGGAAGATTATTTTAAGATGGTCAGATGTCCAATGACAACACTGCAGTTTTTACAATTTATAATATTTTTTTAATACTCTTACTTATACTATTTAATCACTATGAATTATTTTTAACCCCCGACGCGAAAACGACGGAGTGTTATAAGTTTGACGTCTCTGTGTGTATGTGGGTGTGTGTGTGTCTGAGGCATCGTAGCTCCTGAACGGATGAACCGATTTTGTTTTTTTTTTGTGAAAGGTGAATTAGTCGGGAGTGTTCTTAGCTATGATTGATGAAAATCGGTCCAAGATTCGGGGGTTTTTTAAATTTTAAATTTAATTACTTGTGTCGAATGAATTTTACATTACATCTCTCAAAACCGAAGAACAAAGCCCCATTACTCCATCATCCCATCGAAAATTCGCACTGACACGGCGAGCATTGCGCGCAAATTACAACGTACGATAATATCGGCCCGTAACGAGCTGTCATTGTAATACGCAAGATTGATTATGCTCGCGAGCTATGATGAATGAACTCTTCGAGTTGTGATGCATGGGATAGGGTTATCTGATATCTGGTGGAGTTGTGTGAATGTGAGCTTTGTCTATGAGCTTTGGGCCGTTTGAAGTGAAGGCACTCATCAGTATCATCAGCCCGTTTGACGATTTTTGACCGTAGCGAAATGAAGGTTTTATTGTTCACCTACTAGTGGGTGAAACGTAAATTATAGACCAGTGTTTTTTTACCTTTTTTTTGTACCTTTACCTACCTACAAGATGTAATAAAACTTTAAGGAATAATAACTTTTCTTCTTCTTTTCTTAGCAAAAATGTATGCAAGAGCTGATTTCGTCTCCAAAGTCACCTTGGAGCCTGTCCACTGGGCCGCTGCTTCCAATTTGGCTGAACTACACAGTTCATAAGTCCGACGAGGCTCTCAAGGTTCCATTACCAATCCAACGCTGGACCGCAGTCTATACAGAACAGCTTGCTCAGTATCTATTGTCTTGTCAGAATAGCTTGATCAGTAATTTTGAAACAAAAATGTAAATTTTATGTGATAACAAGTAGTTACCCGCGACTTCGTACGCGTCTACAGTTTCCTTGTACATTATATTATCTGTGTATTATTATTATCTGAAATCCTCTTGCCAATTGGCGCTGCTAATCATTTTCGTTCATTTTATCCTGTAGATCCTGTTAATTATTCGGGATAAAAAGTAGCCTATGTGTTAATCCAGGTTAGGTACAATATATATGCCAATTTTCATCCAAGTTGGTTCAGTAGTTTAGACGTGATTGAAACACAAACATCCAAACATCTAAAATTTCGCATTTATAATATTATTAGTAGGATGATGCAACTAATTCACTTGATGTTAAGCAGTTACCTCTGCCTATCTTTAATAATGCATTAACACAAAATCATTAGCAATCTTCTATCAAAAATGTGCCCTGTGAGGCAATGCACTGCCTCATGTCAAAGCAAAGGTGCCAAGTCTCATGTGCGTGTAATAGCACCGGCACCCATACCCTTCCGACCGTAACTTAGCAATGCGAGCATCACTGCTTGGCGCACGAAATAGGTACTGTGGTAGTATGTACCTTCCCCGGATGTAATTTTTCTACGTCGGATGTTAATACGTCTAGTCTAGGCAGAAAATAAAAAAAAACTAATAATGTATTACATAACAAAATAGAAAATGTGAATTCAGTAGGATATATATAAAAATATATAGTTATCGTTTAATGAAATAATAAAATTTTCATCTTCCATTTTGACCCATATTTTTAACTTGTACAGCTGGTTATCATTTCACTGTGTATAGATGCGCTGGCAACTCCGCGGTCTCAACTTGCTAACAGTGTTACCAACTTAGTAAAGAGCGTGTAACGTGTGACCGAGACGGAATAACGTCTCTCGAGTCGCAAACTCCGGACTAATTCGATTTTGGAATGCCCGTTTACATGTGAAAATGGTGTTCTTTTTTTCAAATTATTGACACCTTTTTTTTCACACAGCTTTATTTTTTATTTACTTTTGAATTTGGAATGTTTTCCTTCTACAAATAGTTTTCCTACAAATAGTTTTCCTTTTTCAATCTATTCGTTCGTCCTATTGATACCTTCTTGTAGCTTTGATTTTGAAAAAATGCGCTAAAATGGTGTTCTCTTTTCGAACAGTTGATACCTTCTAAGGTCAATAGGCAGTTATTACCACTGAACATCAGGTGGGCCAGCGGCTTATCCCATCATTTAGTTGTACCTATAAAAATATATATTTGTAGGTTCTGCCAACACATTTTTCGTATTCAAATTTTCGAAAATCATCAAGTAAACCCCGTCGGAGTTATAATAAAATTCAATTGCTTCCTTCTCAACATTCTCTAACATCGAGAGACTGCCTTTCATTTCTAATAAACCTTATAATTTGATTTTACGAGACAAAAATGGGGCTTCGTTTCAAAATATGCCTTTCTTCGTTACGGTACAAGGTTACCGCGAAAAGCGTCTTCTCTGATGTAATTTGTTGACGAGAACCAGTTAGATCCGGTTCAATCTGCTGTTAACGCAGAATTTAAAAATGATAGAATAGTTTTTTCAATTTACATACTTTCATAGACTGTTAAATTCATAACTCTCTTTTTGCTCCGTGTAGTGGGGTAAAGTTGTTGTCAGGCTTCTGGTGACCTAGTGCCGTGTGGTCTTTGATGTTTTATTCTTATAGACGTCTGATAGACGTCTTACAGCGCTTACAAACATCATATTTACTGCTATTTCAAAAGTACTCGTATTTCTGCATTTTTAGATACCAAAATTTTGAAAAATATCTAGAGATGTGCTAAATACATTATATGGCTTCTTTTGTCTCTAGCTCCCAAAATAACCATATTGAAAGGCTGAAGGTCTATAACATCAAATCTGGTTACATCCATATGTTAACTAAAATTATATTACCATGTTAGCCAAACACTATTATGAACTATCAATATTGTCCCTACACAAACAATAACCCTAAACCCCAGGTTTAAGTGGCCATTCTGTATTGCTCAATACCTTTGTCGTCAACCCTAAACTTGTAAACGAGTTACAGATTGGGAGTGACATTTCGGAAGCTACGGAACATAAATTATTATATCTTTGAGTGATGAATCGCCGTTGATGAGTTATTATTTTGAATGTTTTAGAATTAACGTGGAAGTTTGTGAAGGTGGGGGCTTTAATGGGGCCGTTTTCGAATCTGGGGCGCTGTTGTTTAGGTTTAAAAGATTGTTTGTTTTGGTGCCGGTTTCGTAGAGCTTTGTGTAGAGCCTCTACGAATGTGCTACGAACGCTACGGCGTAACTTCAAAACATTCATTGAAGTTGAACGATCATCAGTCATAACATCAAACATAAGTTTGATAATCCGACTGAACGTATACAAGTAAAAAAAAAAGACGTGGTATTGAGAACAAAAAAACTACCTATATAAAGTGAATTAAGCTTAACTTTACTAAAATTAACATTTTACATTATCTAGCTAGAACATAATAAATAGATAGATAAAAACTTTGCATACACAAGAAATAAATAACATAAGTAAGAAACAAACATAAAAAAATAGATACAAAAAGCGGTCTTATCGCTAAAAATGGTTTCGAGACAAACCATAGCTACTAGCATAACATTTCTGAACAAAAAGTCACGTGTTAGACATATACCTAGACATATTTTTATTTACAACCAAAACACACATAATTACAGTTTTCTAGAACATAAATTAAATTGGCTTGTTCCAAAAAAATTGCTACCTACCTAAAACGGAACATAAAATAAAATACCTTTCATAATTTTTTTTTGAATACATAAGAAAATGAATAAAAATCAAAACCAACTTCAGCAAAACGGCTTTGAGTAAGACGTTTAATTGTGAATTTATGAAAGTTCTGAAATTAAATACTTGCTTCGTCCGAGTATTCATTTTAAATTCGTCTTAAACTCAATTCGGTAATTGTTCGTTCGAATAATTGCGTTTAGTGATGTGCTGGTCGCGGTATCGATGTCGATGTTTTAAACGACTGAAGTTGATAGCAGTTTTAGGAATTGTTATTCTTAAGTGTTTTTATACATATAAACTGTTTCCATTGCTTAGTTTTTGAAATAAGTAAAAGGCAATAGTGATTTTGCTTAAAGGCATACAAGAATGATTAAGACAAATCGTTTCGCATCACATTTACAAAATAATATTGTAGTTTAAAACTGTAAAATTCAATAAGAGATATTTATTTACCAAATGAAATACCAAATAAACCAGTCAAAAAGAAGATAAAACCTTTGTTTTAAAAAAAATCACCTCTAAGAATTTATTTTCGTTTCCTATCAAACCAAAAAGATACTACTATCGACTATCGATAAGTTATGAACATCATGTCCCATCCCTAGTGACGGAAGGAGACTGTAATCGCTGTAGTACCGCGTTCTATTTACCCGACTTGGTTCATTTTGACGCTGTAAAGTCTTTACAAGTCTTTAGAGATGTTAATAATTTTGATTTGTTTAACATGACTAACTCTTTTGAATGTTGGTATCAATTTTGTTTCATTTCTTCTATGGTTTTTCACACTTAGATCAACTTAAAATTTAAAAAAATATTTATATAGTGGCATTTTCTACGCTTAAAGCTTTATTTACACTCCTAAGTTTTACTCATGTAAGTACTTTGGTACAAAATAAAATTACAAGTGTGGAAGGCCTTACAAAAAAATCTTTTATCAGTTTATTTAGACAAACAAAGACCACGAAAACTGATAATATTCCTCTGTTTTACCCGACCACGGCGAAGCAAAAAGGAGGGTTATTGCTCGGAGCTTTCGACCCCAAAGTATTTTCCTGTTGATTTTACCACTGTTAATATAAATAGTAAACAGAATAAAACCAATATGTGGGTACTTAGATTAGCACAATACAAAATCCGCTTATCGTAATATTTTTTTCTGATGGCGCTATTCTTGATTTGAACAAAAACTCAACTACCTACTTCTCTTAATATTTCTTGATCGCGACGACAAAAACTGAACTGGATGTAGCGTTATTGTTGAAAAAGTTAGAACAAAAAATCTTAATATTTCTTATTAGTAGTGATGAAAACTCAGCTCAAACGCGCTTAATTTTTAATCAGCTCAAACACGATTCAGCTCAAGCAAATACTTAAGTTCCTCAAACGAAAGTAATAAAAATAGAACTAACCTCTTTGCAGGCGGAAATTAACTCGGCACTTAATTCGGTCGGTTTTTACGGTTATCGAATAAACGAACTATCTCTTAGGAAGGTCAAAAGGATGACTTGTGTTGGTTTTTGTAAGGCAATGTTTTTGTGTGCTTTAAGTGCATTAATAGTTCACGACATGATACTTAACGATATCATCCGCTTTCAGACTCTGAATGAAAACCAGTGCCGTTTTGCTTCTGCAGAGCTGCATCAAGCTGAAGCAGAACATTTTTGGCTAATCTCATGACGATTCTAAAATAAATGATCATTGATATTGATATTAATGGGACTCCCGTTTCCGCATTTAGGCTCAAAAGTTGGCCCATTATGCGTGGGGGGTGTTCTGGCTAGGAGTGTAGCCAGCCTAACTCCTCCCAAAAGCACAGAAGCTTCCTGGGGGCTTCGCAGGCTTGGAGGAGTGACCTAGGGTTGTTTAGGATTTCTGTTCGTTGTGTGGTTACACCCTCACATTCCAGGAAACATGGGCAGCTGAAATAAATGATCTTCAAAAATAAATGATCTATGTGATTTTATTGAATAAAGAAATTATGACTATGACATACAAATATTTATTGAATATGGGGATTGAACCCACGACTCGTAGCACGGAAGGCAGCTGACTGAGCTGTGACGCCTGTAAAATAGTCGTAAAGTCGAAAGCGACTAGAATGAAATTATGTAGTCACTTTCGACACTAGCTACTTTGTATTGGTATAAAGTCATGCTATCCCTCAGTATTTTACAACAACGTGACAGCTTGATGGTAGACGGGGTCAAAATGGCTGTTTTACTTTTAAACTTAACCAATTTGCTGTTTAGAAGATAAAAATGTCTTTTTGTCGGCTTTTTACAAAACTTCTGAATGACTCTGACCTACTTTTTTAGGTTTATTTTGGTGATAAATTAGTTTTTTAATGAATATAAAAATGGCTTGGTAAAATGTACGCAAGTATGATTATTTGGTGAATAATTTTGTTTACGACGACAGGTTTTTGGGGCTGCATGCCACATAACATAAACCAACTCAAACCACACTCTAGGATATTCCACATATCCCCACCAATGGGGACTTTAGTTTAGTTTAGTTTACAGAAATCTCCACTGGCTACGTAATAAAATGCTACGGTGTAGCAGTGGGCTACACAACGTCACTTTCTGTTTACAAAATCAAACATAACACTTTTAAAGTTTTTATTCAAACCGTGGTTATTTCTAAACAAAACGACAAAAGCAAAATCCTAACTGAAATATTCAAAACCGCCCACACAAACCCACAAGGCACAAACGTTGTTCCACTATTTGCCGTGACGCCAATCATTCGGACGCACTTTAATTTTGGGCTCAGCCGAAGCCAACAAAGTCAGTTGCACTGTGAGATTAAAAAAACTTGGCCAAAAAATGGCCGACTATTTTCTATCTATTCAAACGCTAACCACAATTGTTGTGCGGATTGCAGAATTTTATTTACTCTGTGCTTGTGACTTTTTTTCAAAAATTTAACTACAATGCGGTAAAATTAAAATCCGTACACTTTTACTCAAAAACTATGGGACAAAGGCTCCGTTATAATAAATAAGACATTACAAAAAATAATAAGCGCCTATTTGCGTTCAAAACTAAGGGCGTTTTGCACCAGAATCACTAAACGTATTAAACAGCAAAATCGATTTAAATCTGACGTATTTTTATGACTTGACAACTCGCTAAATACTATTTAAGAGTTAAACGCGTTTAGCGATTCTGGTGCAAGCCGCCCTAAGTGCATCAAAATTAACTCAAAATATTGAAACATTGAGATCTTGAGAAGAGAAAGATTGAAGAACAAGTTCATGAATATTGAGAGTAAAAAAAAACAAATAAAATGCAAGGTGTATTTACAAAAACCAAGCGATCAATTCAAAAACATAAAATTGCAAAAACAATCCGCTCCATATTCAGAACCCATTTACGTCCCTTTAACCGAACACTCAAAAAATATTTTAGTATCTAACGCAATTAGAGATATAAAACGAAACGCACTCAAAGCCTACACGTCAGTGAGAGGCGGTTATTGGTGCACAATACTACGCTGTAGGATCGCGTAACCAAAAACGTACTCTATAACAATGCGATAGAGTTAAAATTGAAATTTCGTGAATGCAATAAAGATTTTTGTCGCGCAAAGCTGGTCAGAGACAAATGACAGTGATATTGGCAGTTAAAACGACTAGCGCTGGCTTTTTTGTTCAGGGTTTTTAAGTTCGTACCACTGTGCATAGAGTTTTTGTGATTCTACTCGAACTTTAGGCTTTTGGTTTTACCTTACACACTTTAAAGTTCACGATGAGATATGAAATAAAAATGATAAAGTTCAACAGCTAGATCAATATTGAGGAGAACACGATAGGATATGACTAATTGTGTTCTCGCAAAGGGAATATCTTTCACGCCAAGTGACTTGGCTCGCGGTCCGAGGCCTGATGCATGGTATTCGGTAGTATTACCTTAGTTCAAAAACTCCGTAATAACTTCACTTGCGATCTAGGATATGTCTGTGTCGATTAGCGACAGTGCCATCTATCGGGCGTAGTTCTAGCAGTTCTTAAGTAGCGCGCTAGATGGCACTACATTATCATCGAAGGCATTTTTTAAATTTAGTATCCTTTTCATCAAAAAGCCTTACATCTTGCATCTAAATGCAATCTGCATTTAGATGTATTTGCATCTAAATGTATTTTAGATCAAATTGATCTTGACTTTATTAATAAATTCAATTAAAATATTGTTTTGATCACAAACTTACAAAATAAACTGAAAGTTAATCGCTGATCCTAAAAAGGGAAGGCTTCTGTTTTTAGTTAAAATACTTGTAATTTGATCAACTTGAGGAAACTAATTAACTAAGTTTAGTTTCTTTATTTGTTGGAACATCTCGAGATTCTTGTAGTAAGTATTCGTGAAAACTTTGTTTTGGACAGAGAAACTGACTTTCAGTGACCAGTGACCAAACATATTATTTCCTAGTAAAATACTTTGGTTCGTAGGTTTTGTGCCGTGTCAACGTGTGTAAGGTCTTCTTCTTCTTTTCTTATCAGTCATTTTGACAGACAATTTTACCAGTGTCAAGTGAATTATTTAGACAAGTCGAGTCATGCGTCAAATCTGCTGTCATACATTTCCTACATTTTAATTCTTTATAAGTAGACTGCAGAATGGCTAGGTTGCTCAAGAATGGCTGCTTGGTTCTAACTGGTGTCGTGAACTTGGCTAGACATTTTAGGCTTAGCTGCGTGGCGCTTGACTAGAAAGCGTTTTTTGGCTGTACTGATAATATGTAAATGATTTTACTTAAGAATTTCTTTGGTATTTTCACTGCATCTTTTAATCTTGATCAAGTTTTTGAAATCTTCATAATTTGAAATTTTTCATCCAAAATGTCTAAACCTTTTAACCTATATTTTACCCAAAATATGAGAAAGAGTAATAAAAAACTCAGATAGCCCCTTTTCCCCACTCAGGTCATAACATCCAACGGCTCATTTTAGGGCATTTCCCAAAACAGCCGATTTTCCCAAACTCTTTCACCCATTATTACTCGCTTTGCCCTGCAAGGGGTAAACGGGGTATAATAGTCCTGAAATAAATAAAGCAGTTCGTAGATGTGAAACTTCAGATGTTAGTGAGTGATAGTGAGTGCTGTAATGTTTATTTGCGTAAGATTAATCCATCGCAGGTGTCCATGACTTGCAATACAATTGGGCATGAATCTCTATCGTTATAATTATAAGTAATACAAAAGAGAATCCGACACTACCTATGCCTACAGGTTTTTTTTTGTCTGTATCGATGAGCATTTAAAACCAAAACCAAATCAGCGAATTTGTCTGAAATCTGGAAATTCTAACTTTTAGAAAAATATCAAAAATATTCAACCAAAAACGATTCATGAAACTTCACCTAATTAGGCACGCTGCACTTAGCCCTAATTCACAAGTTTCACTTCTAGATGCTCTTAACTTTAGGATATTGTGGGGTAATTCTGCCATGATTTATGTCCACAACCGTGTAAACTCCTGCGTAATTCATTTTAATGAGCTAGTACAAGACAGTAGAGGCTCTGAACATGGTCTGGCAGTGTACGCTAATGTGCTGATTATTTACAGCATTAGAAATTAGAGTTTTGGCACTAGATTGTTTGGCATTGCAAAATTCAATTGTATTATTGCGGTCTCCAAATTAAATATAGAAAACCCCGTATTTAGTGAAAATTAATTCATACAAGTTATTGTATTTACCATGGATTTTAAGTTTTATTGTTTCCCGATATTTTGGCAACGTTGCATGAGCCATGATCACGGGTCGAACTGAAGACATTTACTAGCAAAGGCTTCAGTTCGACCTGTGATTATGATCACTGAAGACGTGGACGTGCCCTGTGATGCATTGCACTGCGTCCATCACTCTGAAACATCAGAGTACATAGAGTATAGCATCAGCACCAATTACGTCCATGCTTGGCGGCGTAAATAGGTGGTAGTACTTCTCCAGACGAGCTCTTTTACAAAAAGCTACTACTACTGCTAAAAATCACCTATTTTAGTAACCTAGACCACATCTCTCGACTTCTTACTTAAATTTGAAGAAAAATTATATAAAATCTTCTTCTTGTTCTTCCCTGTTCCCATTATTTGGGGTCGGGCCTCCTCACTTTAGTTCGCCAAGACAATCTGTCTTGGGTTGTCGGCTCAGGCAATTGGGCTTTTATGAGGTCTCTCTTGATGTTGGTCCACCAAGTGGAAGGCGGGCGGCCTCTGCCTCTCTTTTCTTCTGGTATATTCAACGCTATTTGCACCACGAAAAATTTAATAAAATACCGTACCATATCTCTATTAAAACTGTGTATGTTAAAAAGGCTTTGTAAAAAGTTTCCTTTCCCCCTCAAGTTGTTAACCAGGGTACGAGGTGGTTGTTATCGTCCACATAGCATTACAGCTGTGAATCAGCCGCGGTTTGGCTCGGGGACAAATCGGGATATAAATCACGCTGCAGCAGTTCAATGCTTCATGATTTTGTTGTGGGTAATTAGGATTTTTGAGCCGAATCCTTTTGTACAGCAAATGTATCATTTTTACATACCAAGTACTTGCAGTAAAATAACTAAATAGGATCTAGTCTCGAAGTATGGTAGAATTTGATATTTCCTAAAGTATTATTAGTGAAATTGGTTTTCTATCTAATTGGCAACCTCTGAAGAACTTCATGCAAGGAGTGCAAATTCGATTCTCGCGGCGGAACAAGGTTTTTTCGTGGAATACCTCAAACTTAATTTACAAAGTTCGTACCTACCTATTAACCAATATATACCTGAACGGTCTTCTGCAAGAAAAATTCTTACAAATATGGTCGCAGCTTAACCTTGCTAAATCATTTTCACAAATAAATACGTTCGAACTTAAAAAGTAGTTATCACAAATATGGTTGAAGCGTTACTTATTTAATCATTGTTACAAATAAGATCGCAGCTTAACTTATTAAATCATCGCACTAATGAAATAATAACCGCACGTCAGTGCGGTGCGTATAAAGCCGGTGCACACGAGTCGACCTAAATCATGCACGAGCGACGGCGGCGGCACTGCATCATGTTTACTACTAACTTACGATACGACTTTAACCATCGACCAAAAACGGGGGTGTTATAAGTTTGACGGTTTTGTGTGTCTGTCTGTTTATTTTTATGTCTGATCATGTATGGGTGCCGCGTTTCCGTACCGATCGTCCGATAATGAAATAGGGATGGAGGAACTAACTCATAGAGTTCTATCGCACACTCTCCAAAATGTATCCGATAAAAGACTGAAAGACTGGCAACTTTTCGCCAATTGGTCGAGGCTCAGCTTAGCGGCAGAAATAGGAACGGTGGTAGTACTTTCCTGGACAAACTCTACCACAAAGAGCTCTCCTAAAATTGCCGTGAAATAGGAAACCCGTGTACTAAAACTATTGTTTGGTAACAATCGTACCGGCTAAAGTGCTTCCCGCAAAGCCTTCATTTTTCAAAAGGCGTGCATAGTTCATGAGGGAATATTACAGAGAAAATAAAAGTTGTTCTACGCTAGTCGCTACAAGGATTCTAAAAATAATGTGGTTTTTTAAACAAAATAGTCGTTGTCAAAACATTTCTTTTAAAACTATAGAATTGTGTTTGAGGTTGCTGAAGGCATTTATTAGGTATTTTTATCATAGATTTCAATCTGTTTTTATAAGAGTAAAGTAATGGAACAAGCAGATGCCACCAGATGTTAAGCGGTAACCTCTTCCTATAAAACTGCGTTACTCCATTGAACATGTCAACTGAGAACGTTACCTGAGAGGCCACTGCGTCCAACACTCTGAGAGATAGAAGTGTCTAATCTCATGTGCCTGTAATTGCACCGGCACCGTAGTGCGAAAGGTGGTCATCTAGCTCAAAATGTATGAACTTTATTCAGGTTTAAGAATATTTATTTCTCAGAAGAATATACATATTCACTTATTGAGAATACATTCTATGGTATAAAATGAGCTGGATTGTCTGATGCGTACGTAACATATAATTTATTCCATTTTGTTTCTCTAGAAACTGTATTTTTATAAGTAAAATAAGAAAGTAATTACTTAGCTACCCCAGCCACCGCAAGCCGCTCGAGTTAACCATAAACTTATCTAGGAATAGTGTGTTTTATTTCGCGGGGTCAAAGAAGACCTTGCTTCTTATTCGAGTGCACTGTCGAGTGTAAGTTTTTTGTACACTCGGTCATAGATCAGGTTATACACCCAATACAACCATAACTACGCTACATACAATGCAGAGAATTGTTGAGGCGGGAGCGCAATAGGCTAGGGCGCGTGCTGCGCTCGCAGCCGGTCCTACACAAACACACTGTCGTCCCTCTCGCACGATTCGCAAGGTTCAACTTCTAAGTTCAAAGTCCAAACAGTATAGGTGGACGTGTCTTTGACTGTACTGTTATTAGCTTAGTTAGGTGGCCAGATATGTCTGTGTAGCTAATGTGTATAGTGTATCTATAATGTTTTTCTGTTCGCATGTATTTGATTAAAGATGATATTAATTTCATTTGGCTAGGTCGCACGTTTATTCCAATTGCTCACACTTTAACTCAAGTATTATTGGTTAAAATTCCAAAAAAAATTAAAGAATAACACTCACTATAACACCAGGAAAAACTATTAAAATAAATGTGCTATGCTACTTCTACAAATGACAGAACTTGAATGAAAACTGCAGTCATTCTGCATATCAAAATGACATAATCATTTACCTCCATAAAAGTTCAACGACTCAAACTAAATGACAGTTTTACTTTTTTTATCAGTTGTAATAAATGTCACTGATACCCGGACGTTTTAAAATGGACAACTGATTTATTTCCATCGCAAAAATTAATGACAGAAACATTGAATGCAAATATTTTGCGCTACAGATATTGTACAGATATTTAATGGAAGAAATACTTTGAGTTGCTCTTATTTTTATGTTATTTTAATAAGAGTATGAAAACATGGATAACCCATGGCAAAACGACGCTCCAGGTCATGCACAACTTAATATGTAAAAAAGTACTTAGGGCGGCTTGCACCAGAATCGCTAAACGCGTTTAACTCTTAAATAGTATTTAGCGAGTTGTCAAGTCATATAAATACGTCAGATTTAAATCTATTTAGCTGTTAAAGACGTTTAGTGATTCTGGTGCAAGCCGAGTATATTAAAATTAGACATTACAAGAGCATCCCGATTCCCGTCCCGTCTATAAATAAATGAATAGTTGAAACCTAAATTCTATTTCCGTTTTCAAACATGACTACAATCCGACATAATCTGTATCCGGAATCGGGATACGTCAAACATGTTTCATCCTGGTAAAACCCTATTTTTCTAAATCACCGACCGTACTATCAACGCCGTCATCAAGTAAAACTCAAGATATTTTAGCCTTTGTCTTTGTGGAATGTCTTTACTTTGTTATTACCTTCGTTTTTTTCCCTGTTTTTGCTTAATTTTAAGTATTTTACTGCATTTCCGTAAAAATTTAAAAAGATATTAAAATGGTAATTTTTGTAATGTATCCATCGTAATTGTGTAAGACGTGATCGGTTACCAAAACTCACTGATGTAATATTGTGGTCATCGGAGTTTTGAAAATAAGGCTTAGAGCTGAAATTACGGGCGGACCGCAGCGTGTTAGACGCGTCAACACGCGCAGGTGTGCGCTCACCCTGCAGGATTAATGGACGCCATCCTTTAGCGCTTGTGGTCTATGATTTTGGAATTTTGGCAAATATCTACGATTAATATCAAATTGTGGAATTGTGTGTGTTTTACCGACAGAGCACATGTTATTCGTCAAAAATACCAGATAAGCTTTTTTTCATTTCATAAACTTTTCGTTGAAAAAGTATAAAGTTCTTACATAGTGCAGTACGCACAACGGATCTTTATCCCTTTAAAGTAAGTGCAACAAGCGTTTGCGCATGTACCTACTCCTATTCGACCCAAAATGGGTTCTGCGCGGATACAAGATCCGTTGTGTTGTGGCTACTATAATGTCTAATTTATTAAGACGTCCAAAACACAATATTAAAAAGCTTTTCGCCTAAAGTCTTACAGTCTAGAATTCTAGATTAAGGTTAGGTCAGAGATAAAATGAAATCACGTCGGTTCTACATGGTTTCTGACAGCAAACAGGGCCTCAATTCTATTCAGCTCCAACTAAGGTTCAATCGATCTTCAGCTCAGCTGAAACATCACAGTGCAGCTGAATCGTTGTTTACTGTAGAATAAAAAATAACCTAATAACATATGAATATCTACGGTTTAACTGCGATCCAGCTGACAATATTTTCAATAGAATTAAGCCCTAGTATTTCGGCAGTGGATACCTAAATGAAATTGATGTAGGTCATAGTTTTACGTGATTCGTTAGATGAACTGTAGCAAGATATTTTGAAATAAATTCTGACCTCTGAGGGTAGCAGCTATGTTGTATCAATTATTTAATCACAAAGAAAAAAAAGTATATACTTAAGTCTCCTATCAGCCATCTAGTTCTCATATTACAAGTTTGTGACTAGAGGGCGTCGTTTTAAATGTCCATGAATATTTATTTATTATTTATTTAATTTCTTCTGAACTGTGTTCATACAAGTAATTCCATGTACCCAGGACCCAGGGCCTTAGGAGGTACAAGGGGCGAAGGTAACGCTGCTAATTGAAATTGGATATTTAATGTGAGGGGTCTTTTGTAATTAGGCAGTTCTGGTTTTGGGTACGGCTACAATTTAATGAGGAGATAAGAGCAAGTAAGTAATTAGATGGGCTTTTACGAGTTATCAAGTTTTTTTGGTGGGTATTTAATTGGTTATAGAGTTTAGCTAAAATACGTTTTTGACCCTATAGACCTTAGAAAGACGTTATTGACCCTATAGACTTTAGTTACTAAGGTCTATAGGGTTCAATAACGTTTTTTGTAAGACCGCAAGCTGGAAGGCGAATAATCTAGTTTCAGGCTGCGAAATAGATATTAAATGCGTTGAACACATGTACGGTGACGTACTTAGGCGGCATTGATTGTTTGTTACATGACTCAGTACGATCTAAGTTACCGCGCGTGTCGCCCGCGGCCATACAATAAAATAAATGAACTAACTAACTTTAACTAAACCTTTTTTAATGTACGGTCCCAGTTAGGACCGTACATTAAAAAAGGTTTAGTTAAAGTTAGTTAGTTCATTTATTTTATTGTATGGCCGCGGGCGACACGCGCGGTAACTTAGATCGTACTGAGTCATGTAACAAACAATCAATGCCGCCTAACTAACGCCAACTAACTAACTTTAACTAAACCTTTTTTAATGTACGGTCCCAGTTAGGACCGTACATTAAAAAAGGTTTAGTTAAAGTTAGTTAGTTCATTTATTTTATTGTATGGCCGCGGGCGACACGCGCGGTAACTTAGATCGTACTGAGTCATGTAACAAACAATCAATGCCGCCTAAGTACGTCACCGTACAACACATTTGAATTTAGCAACAAAAACTGTTTCATAAATTGACTTTTTAAAAAAGTGTTTATGAAAGTAATTTTAATATGAAAATCTCAAATCAATGTAACTACTGGGACTAAAATTCCCACTAGTTCCATCAATAGAACTAGCAATAACTGTAAACCAGCGCCGTATTACACCAAAGTACCTACTTAGGTATAGTGCACCATTATGTTGAGACAGGGATCAATTTGCCCCTATGTCAACTTGATGGGCAAAAGCTGTCTGGTTTTTGTTGTATACCTACCTTACATTATTGTTATTATAAACCTATCTGTACACACCTACCTGTTGGGGACGAATAAAGATCAATTTATCAATGTGACTCTGAATAGACGGAGTAAAACTAGATAGAGGATCAAAGTGACGCATCTGCAGATCTAATCCCAGTGCTGCAATATTTTTAAAATACAGCAAAAACATTGCTGGTAATGTAGTGTCCTGTTAGGGGTGCAGCGTGTAAAGTATGCGATGTAAATGTGCGCAATAAATTCAGTCGGTGCAAGCGCGGCATTGGCGATGCTTTGTGCTGGTGACTCAGAGGTAGAAAAGATTCTGAACATATTTATTGTAATTTTGATTTACCTATTTCGAAAAGTTTAAAGTACTTAAACTTAATAAACTCGAAAATACATAAAAAAATGATTTGGACCTATGTTTTAAAAGGAACGTTGTTGACAACTGACAGTAGAAAGGGCTCAATTCTATTCTTCCATCTTGCTTTTCGATGAGCCAATAGGCCCCGTGTAGTGTATTAACGAATATAAAAGTTTAAGTGTTTTGTGTTCTCAATCTCAAACATAAATAAATAGTGAAAAGTACGTTCCGTGTCATGGTGTCATGACATAGCGCATAAAAGAAAAATGCTCGTTGAATAAAAAAGCCGTGTGTCCCAGATATAATTCCGCACAATGTGGATTGCAGCGCGGTAATTAATGTTAAACGCTGTCGGGTTAGACCGAAAAACGACGAAGCACTCGGTGACACCATAAATAGTTGATGCCGGTTTCGGGTTAACATAAATGTGGGTTAAATTATGGCCTAGTTTTTATGTGATGGGTGCAAAAACATCCCTTGCTTAAATTGTTGTATGTTATGCATGACCACGCTAACATACTATATTAAAATTATTATTACCGTGACAGGCGTCACAGCTCAGTCGGTATTAGCTCTGCCTTCCGTGCTGTGGGTCGTGGGTTCGATCCCCACTGAGAACAAACATTTGTGTGTAGCAAACATAGATGTTTGTTCTATGTCTGGGTGTTACTATGTATTATAAGAATGTATTTACAAAAAAAGAAGTATTTAAGTATTCTATCAGCCATCTAGTTCCCATATTACAAGCTTTGCTTAGTTTGGGACTAGAGGGCGTTGTGTGTAAAGTCCATGAATATTTATATTACTATTTATTTACTTGTCTGAGAGTTGAAAAATATTATGTGCTTTGGACATAAAATGAGCGAAAGAAGCAACAAATAATAAAATTGCAACTATTGAATTTTATATTTATCGCTTTTCAATGATACAATCAGTTTATTAAAATACTAGCTTCTACCCGCGACTTTGTCCGCGTCCCGTTTTAAACTGTTGATTTTCCGGGATAAAAAGTAACCTATGTGTTAATCCAGGATAGAACTATTTGTATTCCAAGTTTCATTCAAATCAAATGCGTAGTTTTTGCTTGAAAGAGTAACAAACATCCATACATCCAAACTTTCGCGTTTATAATATTAGTAAGAAAGGTAAGAAAGATAGTTTGAAGAGAATCCAGATAAGGAAGAAGAAGTTAAATAACTGGGGTATACACTGGCTTCAGTACCTACTCCTCCTTACATACTTTACCCTAGACCCTAAAACACGTTTAGTTGTAAAGAAAAATAGCAAGCTTCCCTAAAATTGAACCCACATCGACATTGGAAACGCGATAATAAATAAAAGCTTGGGTGCTACTGTGAAACTATCACAATACATGTTTTCCAAACCTTACAATTTCTACTACAGTCAAAGCCAAAATATCATGATGTTTATTTATTTTAGGTAAATTAAGTATCTATTTAACTTTTCCTTGCTAAACATTCTCTTGTTTTCCATAAAACGGGATTCCGATCTATTATTGATATGAGCAAAGCTTTTATCTCAAGCTTTTCTTAACCAACTTCATAAAAGGAGAAGGTTCTCAATTCGGTTGTATTTTTTTAATGTGTTACCTCAGAACTCCGTCATATATGAACCGATTTCAAAAATTCTTTTTTTATCTGACAGAATGTACTTTCAGATTGATCTCATTCAATTTTCATCAAAATCGGTTCAGTAGTTTGGCTTATAAATAGAAATAACTGGAAAAAAATATGCCATCCATGTGCACGAAATTGCGTATTTTGCTTTCCTGTGACTTTTTAGTGTTGTTCATGGTCACTGGAACATTCCAAATGAACTGCCCTCATCATATGATGAAGCCGTTAAGTAGTGGAATTGAAGTCGGTTTTTCTAGTTTTTTAAACTTATAAATTACTAGCAGTTACCCGCGACTTCGTACGCGATTACCGTTTCCGTGTACATTATATTATCTGTGCGTGTACCGAGCGGATACTTCTTTGAGAAACTTGACATTACACCTCATTAAACCGAACTCGTACTGAAATGTCAAACGCTAGTTGTTAGACCAAAGAGGTAGTACTACGCCCTGTCAAACTGACGTGACATGACATGACAATGAAATCCTCTTGCCAATTGGCGCTGCTAATCCTTTTCGTTCATTTTATCCTGTAGATCCTGTTAATTATTCGGGATAAAAAGTAGCCTATGTGTCAATCCAGGTTACGAACTATATATATGCCAAGATTCATCCAAGTTGGTTCAGTAGTTTAGACGTGATTGAAACACAAACATCCAAACATCTAAACATCTAAACTTTCGCATTTATAATATTAAGTAGGATAGGATAGGATAGGATAGGATAGGATAGGATAGGATAGGATTTGATCATACACTTGTAAAAAAACCCTCGTTAGAACGGTGCGGAATTTTGTCATATTACTGAGTTCTGCATTCGTGCTTTGCCTAAAGAAAATAATGTTACTACCAGCTACTATGTATTTCATTATTATTATCTTGTGAAAGCAATAAATGAACCGAGTATTGAGAATTGGAATTAGTTTCAGAGTAGAGCCGTAAGTCCGATCGCGACTCGATCACGTCTCCGTACGTGGCACGTGGACACGTGACGTGATCGTATCGTCAAGCTGAGATTTACTGGCTTTGATGGCAGGAGGGTAGTGAAAACGTGCTTTTAGAAGTAACTGGTCGAATACCGGGATCAATGGTAACGTGGTTGATTTGTCGTTACATTTTGTAGCGAGTTGGGTCATATATTTTCAGATATTATTTTTATTATGTGACGAATATTAAAGAACAAAACATTTTCTACGTTGCTTATAGAATCTGTAATGTCTTCTGTGTTTCAGTTCGAAGGTGCCTATAATGGGTACCTACCGGAGCAATTACAGGCACTTAAGACTCAACCGCATTTTCATGTCTTGGACTGATAGGTGCAGAGTGCCACAGAGCACGTCTCTAGTAGAGAATAAGCCACGAGTTTCCTCACGATGATACCCTTCACCGTTTGAGCATTGCGCACATAAATTTTTCGAAAACAAAAATGCATTGACCGTATTTGAACCCACGACCTTAGGATCGCAAAGCGGAGTTACAACCACTAGACCACCAGTCCTCTCAGGTGAAGTTTCAACTGGAATGGTATACCACATGTGACGGCTGTAAGCCCATCGCTAACTAGAACGAAAAGCAATAGAATCTCAACCTCTCCGGCCACATTAGCCGGGAAGTATTTCACTCCCGCTGCGCAGTTGATTAATCTGGCGCATCCAGAATGCGGGCCGTGTTTTATGGAGGCATTACCGCCGCTGACTTATGGCTGCTGGGGCGTGGACTTGGCCTTAACACGAGTGCTTTTGGCTGACTGCTGAAGGGGTTTGTAGACTACTTGAAGGTATTTTGTATTTTAATACCAATATTTATTTATTTAGAAAGAAAATTATGACTAATACAGTATTTACAATATTTATAATATGTACAAAATACACATGAAGCAGTTGAGCTATCTACACACCGTTGCAAACGATTTATAGATAGCTCAACTGATCCAAATCAGTACCAATCGGAAGTGTGCCCAAGACACTGGCTGCATTGCCGCGCTGAATAGCAATGCTGATACGCTGGCCCAGATAATCACCAGCCCTCGGGTCACGCGTCGCATAGACTAGACGCCCTGCAATAATTTTGAAAACCCAGAGTGCCTCGGTACCCCACGGACCCAGAGTCTCGACCCCAAGAGGTACAAATGTGTAGACCCGCATACTTGCGCCTCTTGAGATCCTCGGCCGAATCTGCTGCCGCACCGGCCCTAGCGGATGTCCTAGACAGATGTGAAGGAGCAAGGGTGTCGACGCAAGTAGCGTCCCACACCAAAGGCCTTCCCAACTCCCAAGGAACAAGAGTCATTTATTTAGTAGTAGTAGAGCTTCTTGTGAAAGAGCTCGTCCGGGGAAGTACTAGCACCGTACCTATTTCTGCCGCTAAGCAGTGATGCTCGCATTGCTGTGTTCCGGTTTGAAGGGTATGGGCACCGGCGCAAACAGGCACATGAGACCTTTATGTCTGAGAGTGATGGGCGCAATGCAATGCATCACAGGGCACGTCCTCAGTGGTCGTGGTCAGTGATAATAATAATTTAACTTAGAGGTAGGTAGGTAGTTAATTTGATATATTCCAGAAACCAGTGAATACATCACTAGTGGGGACACTAGTGATGTATTCACTGGTGACAAATGGTAATGCCATTCTTACTGGGTGAATACACTACATGCACTACAAAAGAGGAACTTATCATCATCATCGTGGGTAGAGTACTCACACACTCCGCCCTGGCGCCATTTTTGTTATTCGTAAGCATATTATATTAATTTTTTAACAAAACTTAGATTTTCTATTTCTAAGTTTGAATATTGGAAGTCTTGGGAGACCTTTGCCCAGCAGTTACGAGATAGATAAGATAAGATAATGTTTATTTCCAAAAAATACGTAGCCATACATAGTAGTACAAATGTGAAATTCTAAAATAAGGCTACTTACTACTAAAAAATACAAAAAATAAAATGAAAAGATAAGTTAATTAAAAAAAAAAGTTGGAGGACGTCTGCGTCTGAATATACAAACTCAGTTTTCAAAGTGACATACCCTCGTCTTCATGCAAGCATTACTACGCCGTCTATCCATCTTACGACGGTTCATTTTACGCTGCACTTTTCAATGCTTGTAGTTTACAAGAAATATCATGTGATCAAATAAGTCATAAGTGAACAAATAGTTACCTAGCTGTTTGGTTATCACACCTTTATCACAATGTTTGATTTCAGTACTATTTATGTGTAGATGGGGCTATCGCGACCCTGCCCTCAGCCAATGTGACTGCGGGGTCCCCATCCAAACGATGTCCCATTTACTCATTTGCCCCTTGTGCCCTACCACCTGCACAAGGGATGATATTTTGGACGCCACAGACGAAGGGGTAAAAGTGGCGAAGTTCTATTCGAACTTCGTCTAGTGTTTGTTGTCACCATTCACACGTAAGAAGAAAAAGAAGTACTAAGTAGGTATTTAAGATCCCATTTACGTTTTACTTAAAAATAAATTCTACTATAACAAGAAAATAGACGATAAATAAACCTAGCTAAACCAATTACCGACTTGTCAAGACCCGCATAAAAGCAGCGATAAAAGCGCTGTAAATAACTAAGAAATAAACAAAACCGCTTGACGAGCGCTGAAGTGCTCTAATAGTATTTGTAGTAAATGTGGATTAAAAACAGCGCAATTAGCGCGGTCTGCGCTGGTTTGTAACTCAACTGAAACGATGCTGTGGACTATCATACCGTAAAGATGGTCATAGGCGAAGCGAAGCGATAAGCGGTTAAAAAATGAATAATTTTGATTTGCTGCAAAATATTTATAATACGTACAAAATACACATGAAGCAGTTGAGCTATCTACACACCGTTGCAAACGATTTATAGATAGCTCAACTGATCCAAATCAGTACCAATCGGAAGCGTGCCCAAGACACTGGCTGCATTGCCGCGCTGAATAGCAATGCTGATACGCTGGCCCAGATAATCACCAGCCCTCGGGTCACGCGTCGCTGCGATTAGACTAGACTGCAAAATATTGTCTTAGAGTGCATAAAAACAGCACAGTCAGTAAGATTATTTAAACATTTATTGCACTCCGAGTCCCAATGGATCGCAATGACCCTCCCGTATATAACACCCTACGGCGAAGCAAAAAGGAGGGTTATGATTTTATTTCATTCTGTGCACTTACTAAGATCTAATAAATTATCATTAATGGTTAGCAACCACAAAAAATAGTGATTCTAAATTTTGTTTTCTTGACGGTATAAGAATTTGTTAAATTAATTTTCAGACACAACTTTTTTGTTAAAATATTTTATGGATATTTAATATGCTTATTTTTTCTGCTCGCTTCGCTCACCCACTAGTACTCTCCCCATGTACACACATTAAAAGGGCAACATCATCTGCATTGCAGATAAATGTCATATCATATTTTATTTAATTAACGGATTTTATTTGTTTTTAGCAGCGAGCGAGATTAATTCTATTTTAATGGACGTGCGATAATAATATTTTGTTTACTGATTAATTAGGCTAAATGTATTAAATAGGTATTTTTAGTTGACTAAAGATTTTTTTGTACATCAGGTTTTTGTGTGAAAGGCATAAATATAGTTTTTAAAGGGTAGGTTTTAACCCTAAATCACAAATATTTTATTTCGTCGAAACTCGTGGTGATAAATTCCCTTTTGTCATTCGCAACGATATCTCGACGGGAGTGCACTCAGAATCGATACGAATGCACCAAATAAAATGTTCTTATTCACCTAAATATAGTGTAAGTATTGCTAGGGCCGGATTCAGGCACCTTGATCAAAATATTTTATAACCCTAAAATGCCACAGAAAAATGAGATTTGCCAACTTTATCTTGATACAGTCGCAGTTTATCAGTCACTGCGCAATGCAGTTTTTTTTTAATATTCGTGGATATTTTATACAACATCGTTATAATTGATCGCAATGTAAAGTCAGCATCATTTTTAAATGATAATGCGACACAGTCTTATTATGAAATAGTAAAAATATATACATTTGAAGTAGTATTTAGGTAAATAATTTTATTATGAGAGCCACGACAGTAAACGTGAAATTCTGAAAAAAATATCTACTTTTGACAATACCTGCACGAGAACAACCGTTTTGAATTTTGAAAAAATAGTCCAATTTAACCCTTAAAAGTACAGTGAACTTTTGGCTATGAAATAAGCTAAACAAACGATGTCACGGGTATTGAACTAGTAGCAGATATTTGACAGAATGTTAGGTATTATGTAACTTTCCTGGCTGCCTCCACTGGCGCCGTCCCCTCAACGACTCACTCTATTGTGTCTGGGCGTTCGCAGTCCGTGAAAATGCCAGTTAGGGCCGAAGTGCCTGCTCGATTTGAATTTATACGTGGAAGCTTTAGTACTGTCTTCTATCGCTATAGTTATACATTGCAAATCCAACCGTATTGTATTCGAGTAAGAGCTGAAAACCTTGTGGTTGTAAATATCGTGGAAGGAATATTATGGGACTTGAATATGGACTGAACGTATGGAATGCTGTTTATCTTTCGTTGGGTATGTATTTTAACCAGGTGTCAAAGGGGTGAATAAAGCTGAAACGAATAGGCAGTAACCGATAGTGTGAGGACGATACACTAAGTCATAATCATAACTTCTTTTTTCAATAAAATCACAAGGCTCATTTAAAATTGTCTTATATACCTAACTAGGTGATTCTAGGTGTCAGTTCCACGCGAAGAATGGACATTTATCTATGACAAAAATAATAAAAAACAAATTGCAAAACTATTGAAAAATCAGACAGTCGGGTAAGTTTGACCCCGCGCGCGCACTTTAGTGTTAAAAACTAAAATTGCATTTTCAACATCAAAATAATTATTCCGGTCCTTAACATACTTAACACAGGTCTACGTAGTAGGTACAGTTGTGACGATTATCCACTTCTCGCAGTTCTCGCTGCACTTTTGTCCGCGACTGTTGACACTCACGTAATTATGTTGGGAACTGTATTATTTTTGTTGTGGTACTGGTGAGTTGAAAAGTGTTTTAATTTTCTGCGCAGAAAAGTTGAGTATTGTGCGGTTTTGGTATTGTGTCGCAGTTCTGTTTGTGTTAGTTAGAAGTCACAATAGGTGTTTGTATGCACTTTCAAATGACACAGATTATAAATGCCTGTATATAAGGCCACAGTGTAGTAAAGACAGGTGGAGGTCTACTCCACAATACAGTATAAAAAGTTTATTAGTAACATTATATGACTTACACTGCATGCCAATACGGCAACAATCCGCGTCTCCGTGCACAATGCACAAGGCAACCGCGCATTGTATCTCTTATGTACTTTTTTTTGTAAATACATACTTATAATACATAGCAAATGTAACATCCACACAGAACAAAAACCTATGTTTGTCATAATGTTTGTTCTCAGTGAGGATCGAACCCACGACCCACAGCTCGGAAAGCCGAGCTATTACCGACTCAGCTGTGATGCTTGTCACAGCTTCTGCAAAAAAAAAACTAATATTTAAATAGAAACTGATATCATATTTTATTGTTCTTTTCCACTCGATCATGTATTTCAGTGACCTATAAAATAACGAGAGCTTAGTTCTCTAAAAGCGATGACCGTTATATAACAACCGTTAATACAATAACACTCACAGTCGCAGCCTGAAGTCGACTGTGCTGCATGTGATTATGATATGAATGAATTAAAATGAATAAAAACACTTTAAACATTACATAATATAAACCAGAATAAAGTTTAATAAAATACATAGGTTTAGCTTGTGATGTGCAATGGGCGTTCTTATCGTTCAGTAGCGATCTCTTCCAGTCATTAAATAAATAAATAAATAAATATTTGTGGGCTTTACACACAACGCCCTCTAGTCCTATACTAAGCAAAGCTTGTAATATGGGAACTAAATGGCTGATAGAATACTTATATACTTTTTTTTGTAAATACATACTTATAATACATAGTAACACCCAACATAGAACAAACATCTATGTTTTCCACGCACAAATGTTTGTTCTCAGTGGGGATCGAACCCACGACCCACAGCACGGAAGGCAGAGCTGTTACCGACTGAGCTGTGACGCCTGTCATTATTACACTGTAAGTAATAATACCAATAAAAACTAAATAATATTCGGACGGTTAATGATTTTTAGAAAATATGTACACGCTTTTAGCCATTCCTAGTAACTCTCAGATGAATACTGGAGTGGCGCCTTTGAAGACTTTAATTAACGCATACGTCACGTGGAATAGCACAGCCCTAGCGTAGACGCAGGCTAACGCAGTGGAGCGCTAGTTTTATGTAGGTTGTAGGGTTGCCACGTAACAATTAAATACAGGACAAAATAAAATAGGTTTTAATTTGCAAAACAATTCTTGAAAATGTCAAGATGTAGCCATTTAGGTAGCTTTATTTGAAGTGTAACAAACGCTTGGAATATCGATCAGCAGGGGTATGCCAATCAAAGTTGAACTGCAAAGTTGAACTGCAAAGTTTTAAATCATGGTCAGTTCATACTAACTCATAGTTATTCTGTGTCTAAATAGTGACATTATGACGTCATTTGATGTGTTTTCGCGCATATTTTGCTTTCAAGTGTCTAAAAAGAATGATCACGTGGTACAAAATTGTACCACGTGACCTGAAGAAATTACACTGGGCAGTGAAATATAACTTGACAGCAAAAGATTGGCATACGGGGGCTGACTGAAGATCTATTTGAAGTTTAAAAGGGACTAAGTCATCAGAATGAGAAATAGTGACTCATGAGAATAAAAACTAATTTCGGTAGAGTTTTTGACCAATAAAATTTGAAGAAAGAAAACAACTAAAAACGACTTGTGTTCGACTAAAAAGTTTTGTCGATAGATCTGCGCTGACTTACGTAGTCGAATCTACGTATCTACTGTCTTAATTACATTAACCATTAGTGCGAACTACTTTGATTTTCGTAACTTAAAAACTTTAGAGCCCAAAACACACACATAGGTCCCGTACCTAACCTCTGTGTATGTTTTGAGCTCTGTATTATACTTCATTGATTTTAAATGAAGGAGAATATATAGAAAGCGACTCACGTGTTCTGTATTTGTTTTGCGCCGTACACTGCGCGATTACAATGCAACTGCTGAACATTGTCTACTTTCTAAGAAACGATGGTCACCCCAACCTCATTCAAAGTTAACATCATACATGAGTGACAGTCGTGTGTGGTTAATTTGAGCCCCCATGCTGCAGAAACCTTTGTTTTCCACTACACCCTCGTTTGCTGCTCATTTGTTTTGTTCGAATAGTTTTCAGTTTTTACAGTCAGTGTTTTTTTTAGAACGAGTTTTGAACTGAAACTCTATCCATATGAGTTTCAGTAGTTTACCCCTGAAAACTTTATTTGTTATCATCATTATCAGCTTGTAGAAGTCCACTGCTCGATATAGGCATCAAATTCAGGATTAACAATTTTGGACCTTCTGTAAAATCATCCATCGACTTCCCATATCCTAACGATATCATCGATCCATCGAGAGGGGCCGTCTTACTCTTCGCTTTCCGGTTCGCGGTCATAATTCAAGTACCTTTGTTAGTTGCTATTTTACTTAATTTTAAGTGGACGTTGACATCTGCATTAAGGAGAGTGCTACTCTTTCTCCCATTAGCATGTCTCCTTTGCAAATTGCCTTATGAGGGAGCTAAAATGAGGATCGACAGAAAAACATTGACCCGACAAAATAAAGGCCACATACAGCTAAAGCTTTTCAATTGTGTACAAAATATGAATAAAGTTCACAAAATAATCTTGTTACCGAAACCTAACAAATCCTTCTACCTCACTTAGCAGAGAAGACGAGGTTTTAAGCTACAGCCACACAGACTCACAGAGATTGACTAAATTTTACGATTATATTTTTTGTACCTATAGATTTTTTATAATAAAATTTAAAGTCTAATATGCTTTATACCTAAGTACATTATTATCCTCTTTTATTACTGTAATTAAATTGTGAAACCGTTTTAATCAAAAAAAAATACAAACACCAATACCTACATAAAGAATATTATGATACCTCGTAAGTTTTTTTGATGTGTTCTGCCCAAGATAAGATGTATCCAGATAGTCATCATCATCATTTACATTGTAGGTCTCTCCCTAAAACTGCAGAGATTTTGAGTTTTCTCTATGCATTGATTTTTCGCGGTTATAACAGTGTCGTTGGCCCATCGGAGGAGAGGTCCTACTTTGCATTCTGAATCACAGTTACATAAACAGTTATTCACCGTAAATTGTATAATTTATTTTTTATATTTAAAACTACCGCGTCAGTTGAAACGTAGCATAACTGACATATTTCTTGAAAGCTTCAAAGACACGACAATCAGACCCGACTTAACAAAACCTATTCTGTAACTACCCGAGTGAAAAAACTTCAATAGTTTTTCAACAAAAGGTGATCCTGACTTGTTAGACTCAAGAAGAGATGAACAGATAGCTCACTCTCAATTTAGGAGTAAAATAACTTTTTTCTATTTAACTAAATGGAATGGCGGCGGTAACTTCATCGGGTGATCTTTTTTATAAAGTGGACAAGTTCGGTAAGGCAATGCATTGTTATAGGCCGAGGTAACCACTTAACATCAGGAAGGCCATCGGCTTGTTCCGTCATTTAGTTGTATAAAAAAAATTATTATTTTGTTTTTGAAGTTAAATTAGCTAAAACTTTATTTAATTCATGAGTACATTGTTCACTTTTAGATATTTTTGTAATTATTAAAACTTTTTTAAATAAAGAATCATAACAAAAAAAATTAAAAATAGTGAGTGAACTATCTAGTTCCAACTGAAAACTTCAACCTAAGAATTACTTTCCGAACAATCGTAAATTCTCCCATAGGATTGGACAATTTTGAATAACGCGGTTATAAAATACGGCATCATCCAACTTTGCCTTGATTAGAGTTTTAGAAATCTCTTCAAGAGGAACCTTTAAAAGGCATCTTGAAGTTACTTACTTTTATCAAAAAATTCTCAAAAGAAGAGTTTTTTGAGCTTGGCAAGCGTAAAATGTAAGCGAGGCCTTTATTTCCCACAGTAGGCTTTACCTAAAGCTAGGCGTCACAGCTCAGTTGGTATAGCTCTGCCTTCCGTGCGGTGGGTTGTGGGTTCGGTTCCCATCAAGAACAAATATTTGTGTGATGTATTGTATCAGTAATGTGGTTCACATAGTATAAGTTTGGCTTAGTTTGAAACTAGAAGCCATTGATACTGAAATATTCATGAATATTTATTATGAATTTTTTTTAATATAACTGAAGTAAGTCAGTAATTAGTATCCAAACTAAAGCTACATTTCTAAGTTTTGCATTTCATTAGTTTAGTTCATTCGTAACAGATTTTTATGTTTTTTAAAGGAGTATTTTTTTAAATAATTAAAAAAAAAGTATCTGGTACTAAACTGAGAAAAACCTGTAAAAACGAGATGTTATTAAAAATTTGTCACGTAAAATCCTGTTAGCAAGAAACGTAAGCCTCTATAGTAGGTACGCTTCTTAATTACTTCCCTCGACGCAGTTAAAGACTTAAAATTAACAATAAAAGCATCGTTTGCTAAAGCTTTCGTTTCTGAAAAACAGAAGTCGTTATAATGATTGCATTAAAAATAAATTATGAAAAATGTTTGTGGCCAGCAATGCGCGCCGTGATATTAAGCTGCTACTTCGAAAAAAGAACGCATTACCTCACAGCACACGTTCACTGAGGATGTGCCCTATGAGCCAAAACCAAATCCTGCATTGCTACTACTGCTGAAATATTACTGGCAAAGAACAAACATTTGTGCGTGGCAAAAATAGTATGTATGTATGTGTTTGTTTGTTTGTTGTTTGTTTGTTTGTGTGTTTGGGTGTTAAAAAAGTGGTATATAAGTACCTATTCTATCAGCAATTTAGTTCCCATAGGTGCTTTTTGTAGCTTTTTATCAGGCAACTGTGGGTAAGGCCGACTAGGCTGAGAGGATGGTATAGGTGCTGGGCAAGCCTACTCCATCTAAACATTGTCCCAGGCACTACAGTGTCCCGTTAAGTGTAGGCATAGGTTGCCTCCTAACGCTGTATAAATCATCTTCAATAGATGTAAGGCCTATTATTATTATCAGGCAACTCAGTTTGACGTGTTAGATGTGGCAAAATAGGAGATTAACCCATGTCACCAGCGGGCTAATTGGTCACGTGGTACAAAATTGTACCACGTGATCGTTCTGTTTAGACACTTGACAGCAAAATATGCGCTAAAACAAATCAAATGACGTCATAATGTCACTATTCAGTCACAGAATAACTATGAGTTAGTATGAACTGACCATGATTTAAAACTTTGCAGTTCAACTGAGATTGGAATCGCCCTCCATATTATGTTATATGTTTATGTTTAGCTTTGCTTAGTTTGGGACCAGAGGGCGTTGTGTGAAATGTCCATCAATATTTATTTATTTTAATAAGTATTGAAAGTTTTCGGTCGACTGTAAAATAGCGGTCACAGTTATTCTGAAAACCAAAGCCTACTAAGAACAAGGACCATAAAAATCTATGGTCGTGAATGAGAATACCTATATAGTGTTCTAAGAATGGTTCTCGAAGCAGTTCTATTCAACGATAATGACGTACTTAGAGCAACTTGGGACTCTCTTGGTCACTTGAGTTCAATGACATGTTAAAAATGTAAAATTTCATGTAAAATAGACATCCTAACATAAATTCTCAATATAAAATCTACCTCTGTTTGTAAAGATATACATTGGAGGGAATCCTATAAAAGTAGATATAAGTGACAATTCTATTGTTCTGTTGTAACTAGTGTTTAAAAATACAAAAGTTCTTAAGAATTATGTTTATACTTACCAAGTTCAAATTGGCATTTATAAAGCAACTGACCGTAAATTCTTTTATTTAAAAAACCCCTGAATTATTTTAAAAGTAGAATTAAATTAGCTTTTATAACCTTCCTAACGAACAAGGCTAATTCACTAAAACTTTTCTTTTTCAACTTCCCAGCGAGTTGAAAGTAAAAATAGCAAAAAGTGGGAATGTCTAGTTTCCAATAAAGTAGCCGATCAATCATGCTTCTCTAATTGGCTCTTCTTCTAATGAGATGAGAAAAACTCGAGAAAACTCACTAAGAAAGTCGGGAAAAGTGAAAAAGATTTTCGTTGGCAGAATTTCAAAATAACTTTGTAGGGAGTTAGGGTTTTACCTCTTAAATTGCTAATTACAATCTTAACTAAAGTGGAAGAGATACAGGTTTGATTTCCGCATCAGGACAAATTGCTTAGTCTGCATATATTTTTTTCAAGATGAATTTCATGATTTTTTTGATTTTGCAGGTGGTTGTATAGAAAAAACTAGGAGTAACAGTTTTTGATGAACTATTTGATAAGATAAGCCAATGGCTCATCTGATGTGGTAAATGGTAACCACTGCCTATAGCAATACATTGCCTCACTGAGCACGTCCTCTGAGGACGTATGAGGATTTATCATTTTAACACCACAAATAAACTTATGTACTGGATTACATCACCTCATACTTTGTCACTGCCACAAATGACAAGAAATAGAAAAAAATGTATGTATAGAGAAAATTAGAAGTTAGAATTTTAATTTCTTCACAGTTTCAAAATACTTTGACAAACATAATTAAGAATTTCGAAAAACGTATAAAGTTTTAGGAATCGAACCCACAGCAAATAATTGTTCGTTTAATAAAAAAGAACCGAGAGTGGACCCGCAGGTCGCTTGCAAAGCTGTTGGCACTCCGCCGATAGATAAACTTGGGATCTTACTATCGTTTCTCGAACATTCGAAAATAGATTTCAAAAATGTAATGCGGCCTTATTGCTAATAGCGATCTGTACCAGGCAATCTTTGGATGGACAGGAACCAGCTCAATTGATGCTGAGCGATTATTTTTCCACACAAGTGTCCGATGATATTTTTTAAGTTTACCTATTTCTAACTAGATGGCGCTGCTAAAGGACCGAACGTAGATCGCGTTATCATCGCGTATATCGGGCTTATTCCTGACAGATAACCAAGACTGGATAACTGGTTATCTCAGAGGAATTTTTTTCCTCTCAAATAACTGGTTATCTCAAAGGAATTTTTTTTCCTCGTCGTTGTGTTTTGCGTGATAAATAAAACCCGTTATTTTGTGTTAAATAAAGAGCTACTAGAATATCTAGCTATTTAATTTTGAACCTCAGATATGACTGGCTACTAGTTCCTTCAATAAAAATATTTTGTAAAGTGGCAACATTTAGTGAGATCGTTTAAAGCACCTATAGTTATAAGGCTGAGTTCCACAACATTGGTACGGCTTGTAAGATTAGACCAGACTGAGACAGTTTCATTTGGAGCATGTGCTGGACCAGCGCTGAATAGCAAGGAGCAATCCGACGCAAACCGGAGCAATCCGGAGCAATCCGGCATAAAGCGGATCATCCGGAATGGACGCCGGATCGGGTTAAACTCTTTCGTCGGGTCTAATTGTTTTTCAGCTTTGTAAAACTTAGGTATTCGCAGGCACGTAGTAGATAGATTGCTTATATACGAAGAAAAAAAAATCCATTGAACTAACCAGTTATCTCAGAGGAAAAAAATTCTTCACAGATAACCATTTATTGGATTGGTATTTCGTAACACATTGAGTAGGTATGTATAAAAAAAATTATCTTATTGACGATTTAATATTGATGAATTTGGACTGACTGACTAATTCTTGTATAATCTTATGTAGGTAGGTAATTAAAAATAAACAAAAAAAAACCGGAGTCATGACACAACTAGGTATGTATTAAGTTAAATGAGATTCACTACAAAATGCTTATACACGTCATAACATGAGATAAATTCCAGAAAAATTAACAACAAAATAAGCTCTTTCTTCATCAGTTGTTATAATTTAGTTCTCCAAATATGTTCTTCAGTCACGTTAAATTTATAACTATACTAGTTTAAAACTTTAATTCCTACACCTGAAATGCTATTATTCCTGCGATATATTTCAAAAACTATCCTATTGTTAGTCTGCGCGCGCGCGGTGATAGAATTATTGCCATTGCATCGGACTTAGGAAAACTTAACTTCGGCTCGTGATTTACGTACACTCGTATCTTCAGCTGTTTTTAAAGGGTCTAATCTTGCATGAGGAGGCATCTCATATTCCATCTATCTATTATCTGGTTCCCATATCACAAGCTTTGCTTAGGTTGGGACTAGAGGGCGTTGTGTGTAAAATCTAAGAATATTTATTATTTAGAATCAATTTGTGTATTGTTGTATATCTATATCACTTTCATTAAAACATCAAATGATTTTTTATTCAAAACAATAACTATATGCAAGTACTTTAGAAAACTACATTTTTAACAAAAAAAAATATTAAAATGAACTTTAATTCTAAATATTAGAGATAGAAAACAGAGTTCAAATCAAATAAGTTCAATAGTGGAGAAGTTATTTTATTATTATTATTATTATATTAAATTAAAACCTCGGCGAACAGAGTGTAAATATTTTCATAGTATCATCAGCTTTAAAATTGAAATCGTGGCACATGCTCCAAGCACGAAACACAGTTTCTCAAGTGTTTTTTCTAAATATACGGCAAGAATGATTATAACAACAATGCATAATGAGTAACATAATGTACAGTTGCAGTTCATAACCAAAGTTTTGCACAAAAACATTTTCAAAGACCTATGAAACTTTTTTCAAAATTATAACTTCACTTATATACCTACCTAAGCGTTTACGAAGCCAAGATGCTATAATATAGGTTAGTATGTATAAAAAGGTTAAGCTAGGGATTTAATTATATTTTGTTTTTGTGTATTTATGTAGGTAATGTATAGTTGTTTATCATAGGGCAATCTAGTCACATAGCGACAAATACCTTAGAATAAATAAATAAATAAAAAACCAGCAGATACTTAACATCTGTGATTAAGGTCACGTTACTCAAACTCTTTCTTCTTGAGAATCAAGTGGACAGACAGATTGTACAAACCAATTTATTTTTATTTCTAAAAATTTTGAGTGCGGCTCAAGTGCTCTTGAGAAAAGGCTCAGAGTACGAGGGGTAATGCCCGCTGAAATATCTGAAGTATTGCTGAGAGCAATAGCTTTGGAGTTTAATGGGACGGACGCGGAATTGCTAACATTCATCTAAAATACGTGTATCTTGTAAATATTGGAATACCCATCTCATTTGTGGTTATGTTCGACTTTGAGCTAGCTTCACGTACTTAGAAATTAGTTTTAATTATATTTTGGTAAATTGCAAATTGATAAATTGTTCGAACCGCAATCGCGAGAAATCGATGGAGGAGGCCGATTTATAATGATAATAATGTTTAGGACAAAGATTGAAGGAAAAAATTGATCAATTAAATATTTTTTGTAAAAAAATTATGCCTGATAAGCAGGAAGTAGCTAGCGGCCAGAGGTATATATAAATAAGTAAATATTCATGGACAATTTCACACATCGCCCTTTAACCCCAAACTAAGCAAAGCTTGTAATATCGACGTCATATTATAATCCATTTGTGAAACTATCGCGTGGTGGACTACAAACCAGAGGGTGAAGCGTAAGATGGCCTACGCTTTGCCCTCGGACTGTGGACTTACGAACCCGATAGCTGCGTTTTTAAAACCACGGGTCAATAAACGTAATTTGCTCAGCGCTTGCAAATATACCACTTTAATTCTATTCTCAAAGCAAATAAAATTCGTGCACTCGTAGGTGTCGAGATAAAACACTTCAAGTGCAGAGTACCGGAGTTCGGTGGCCGAAGTATTACCGGTGAATATTAGAGGATATAGCTTCTGGAGTGGTCTTTGAACCAATCCAAATATTGCCTGGTAACGCAGTTGGTGATTTGATGGATCTGTACTCTTAATTTTAATTTTTGTTCTTAATTCTTAGTTTTTGTTAATTTTATTCATAGTTTAAAAAGGTCCAAATTGTAATAATATTAAAACTAACCTCAAAGTAATCACGAGTTTTTCTTCTGCAGAAACAGTATCCCGCACCACATAATTTTGACTTGGAGTCAAATCTTCTTTAATAATTTCTAGCAACTCATCGAACGATGTTATTGACATCCGAAAGTAATTAAAAAATTTTTCGCTGTGTTCTCTAAGCTTTGGGTATAATGTTATAAACATACTATGCGTCATTCTGTCACGTAGAATTGGATGCACGTTAAATCGTCGACTTTCTCTTCGTTTACGACGTTTCCATCGACGGTATGCAAGCCACAACACAACCGCTGTATCCGAGTCCATGTTTATAACTGGCAGAGTCCCTCCCAGAGTAGAACGCGCGTAAAACGCGGTATCTGGACGCAGTGAAAATTGATACGCGCGAGTCCACTCGCGCGTAGACACTCGCGCGTTCTTGAGGTACTAGAGCTACATATATCCCGTCCAGAAGACTTTGCGCGTGTCATCACTCGCGCGTATAACGCGTGCAATAACCGCGACTCTCGACTCGCGCGTCGTACGCGCGAGCGGCGCGCGAGTCGAGATACTCGGGCGCCATTGCTGCGTCCAGTATTACGCGCGAGTGCGTGGCGTATGGACGTATTTAGTTGCGATGATGGAGCGTGACAACTTCAATACCGAACTGTTTATTGATGAAATTGAAAAAAGAGTAGCCTTATGGGATATGGAATCAACAGAATATTCCAATAGAACAACAAAACGTAGGAACTGGGAGGAAATAGTGGAATTTTTTTGTGAAGCTGGTGATTCCGAAGAAAACAAAAAAGCTTTAGGTAAGTAAAGAATGCTTTATTTAAGACTACATAGGTAATACATAAATCTACTGTGTCCTATTTCTATTCCCGATGACGACAAATCCTAAACTAAAGTCGTGTAATGTATTATACATTAAATTATATACGTTAAATCGTCGACTTTCTCTTCGTTTACGACGTTTCCATCGACGGTATGCAAGCCACAACACAACCGCTGTATCCGAGTCCATGTTTATAACTGGCAGAGTCCCTCCCAGAGTAGAACGCGCGTAAAACGCGGTATCTGGACGCAGTGAAAATTGATACGCGCGAGTCCACTCGCGCGTAAAACGCTTCATCTGGACAGGCACTAAGTCGGGGTGAATGAATGAATATTTGGGAAAAAAAGATGGCTGATTAAGTGTATTAATTAGGTACATTGTCAACCATGATTTGAATTAAAAAAAATCCCTTATAAAAATCCATATCATGTATACTTACTCCAGGCGCTGACGAAAAGTGGTTGAATAATTGACAAGAATGAATCAAATACCTAATTGACTTTAGTTTGCAATATTTACTGATTTAGTCAAAGTCAAAATTTTTTTATTCAATAAAATTACAAGGATCATTTAGAATTTAGTTATTAAGCAATTTCTTAGTAAATAATATTTATTTATTAGTAATTTTTACTTAATTACTTACGTTTTACTGAAAGAACGCTTGACGTTTGACTGTTGAAATGACCGATGATAAGCCGAAACCTTAGAATATGATAAAAACCATAAAATATGAGTGAAAAAAACAGAACTTTTGGTACGTACACAATGCACAGTCAACGATTGTAACAAAATCATTATCCAGTATCGAAACGTTCCCTGACGTAGCACATCTACGCGCTACGAGGTACTAAGAGGTGCTACGAGACGCTACGAGGTGCTACGCCGGTACGAGCATTACTAGCAATTGCAATGCAATTGTATTGATTTGATGGCCTTGTTGCTGTTGCAGATTAGGTTTGCAGACTGCTACGTGTCAGCTGTTTTGATGTTTTTTATTGGTTTGCTTGTTGGGCGTTGATTTGTTGTATGATCTTAGAAATCTTGCAAGAAAAGCCGTTTCTATGAATGAATTGGACTGATTGGAAAATCATAAAAAATGTATAGTATTAGAACATCTTGTTGCTTGATTTTGAAAAGAGTGAAGTCTCACAAAAAAGTAGTTAAAGGCCATTTCTACTAACCTAGAAGCTGTACATCATGAAATCAAGTGTACCTACTTGCGTGACGCACTTCAATTACCTGAACGTGTATCTGAGATATACATTGTTATAAGGGATTACCGCTTAACATCAAGTGCGCCATCTCCTTGTTTTATCACGTAGCATATCAGTCTGTAGAAGTCCACTGGCTTACCTATAGTATTCCAGAAAAACGACATTATTCTTAAAAAAAGCTTAGGTTACAAAATTTGTGGTAATAACCTGAACAAAAACCCGTTCATCCTTCAGCAAAAGCCTCTAAACCACGCAAACTGAAAACTGTCGTTTATTTTTACACAGTCGCCGATGTAAAGTTCCCTGAAAAAGCGGAGAGCCTTCAAGATTACTTTGTAAACAAGTTATCTTGATTTATGAAAGAACTTCCAAATAAATAATTTTTAGAGGCAAAAGTTGCTGGCCAGGTGTCTCCTAATATTTTTTTTTACGCGCAAAAGTAATGTAATTATGCAAATTAAAAACGATTTCGAGTTTTTCTTCGCGATGACACGCAGCGTGTAGACAACATTTGCAATTATAATCTGTGTTCTGACTTACTTTCTTTCGTTGGTGTTGAGTTGGGGAATCGGATTGTGAATCCGTTTTATGAACCTACTAACTTCACTATGAAGAAAATGATCTAGTACATAAATGAAAATAAAATTTATTCACAATGAAAATTATGACTAATACAGTATTTACAGTATTTATAATATGTACAAAATACAGATGAAGCAGTTGAGCTATCTACACACCGTTGCAAACGATTTATAGATAGCTCAACTGATAAACTCGCCTCGATAGCGGTTATTGCATTGCAATACCCGTCTATGGAGCCAGTCCCAAGCCTGGATAAAGAGTGAGGGCATGGGGGGGTGTGAGGCGCGGCGAATCAATGCTTGCATAGGTTTGCTAGACCACACGCCCCCCCCCCTCTTTAGATACCCTTCCCCATTCCTTTCCCCCTTCTACATAATCCCAACACACATCCCTCAATCCATAATATCCTCTATCCATTCTCCGCTACGGAACATGTGGTCCAGTTCCGTGGGCCTGCCATCAGACAAGACATGATTGTCAGGTGGGGGTGGGCCACCTACGTCGAGTTGCTGTGCGTAGCAGGGGCCGAACGGGCGGATGAAACTGACCTGGTGGCTGAGCGGACAGATGTCTCTTCCGCAACACTCCTCTTTGGCGTGAACTTCTCCCAAGACGGGGGGCCTCGGTAGAGCCAGCCGGGGTCTAACCAGCAAGTGGCTGTCTTCAACAACCACGGCTAGGGGGGGGGGTTGATGGGGTCTGCAGTCGGCGGTGCACGCCTTACGGACCGGCGACTTGGTCTTCGCTGGGTTTGGTGGTGCCGTTTAGGCTCGTGGACAACGCAATTCCCCCTCCTATATCATACCGGTAACCCTGGTGTACATGGTACATCCCCATGTGCGGACTCCATGGCGGGTGGGGAGCTGGTAAGATGAAGTAAAAAACAACAGACAATACAATATGGCGCATTTAAATAAAAAAGACCAACTTGTAACCCCCGCTACAGGGGAGGTGGTACTAGATTTGGAGGCGGCTTTCGCAGTCCCGCAAACTAGCTCCGCTGCCTGGACGGTCGTAGGACCTAAAGGCAAAACAAACAAAAACACAGCAAAAACAACCGAGCAGGGAAAAGGGAACCAAGGCCACAAGCCGATACCCCCAGTACTAGCGTTCAAACCCTTGAGGTGGCCGGCGGCCCGGAGGGTGCGAACAAGGTCAAGAAAAACAAAAATGACACGAATAAACAAAGGCAAGGACCCAGAAGGGATAGAGAGGAAGCTGGTCCAAGCCAATATTACAAGAGCACACGTAAAGTTGCACGCACAGAAGTGTCCGGCCCCGCACCGCATGCCCCGCCGGTGAGACCTACGGGCTTACCTGTAGTGTCCGCCGTGTCCGTTGGTTGCAGAGGTAAAGGGACAAGGACAAAGCACAGCAACAGGCTCAACCGTCAGAGACGTGCTGCCATAGCGATCGCAAGATCAGAACCGGCTCCAGCACACAATGAGCCTGGCAAGCGAACACGCCTGGATGACACGGTGTCTCCTAGAGGGGATTACAAAAAACAGAAAATAGAGACAACACGTCGCGCCCCAACCAGCTACGCGGAGGCTTCACAAGCTCATCTCCAAGTGGCAGTAACCAGGGACGACAATCAGAACATCTCAGAAGAACAAGGTACTCTAGTGAAGCGGTATCTGGAGCGTCGTATATTGGATGATGCCAAGGACCCCGGTACTGAATTCTATCCACGCTTCACGGGCAGACCCGTCACCGCTGATGGGGCCTTGAAGCTGTGGTGTGAAGACATAGCCTCACTACAGTGGCTGACGAAAGTCATTTCGCAGTTGCCTACTACATCGTGCCCCAAGCTCAAGGTGGTCCAACAGAGCGAGTTATCCAGGAAGATACATGCTGCCATCTTCATCCCTGAGTGTACAAACTCGCTGGAGGACACGAGCCTTGTCTTGGCCAAACAAAACAAATGGGCACAGATAAACACATGGACCATGCATAACCACACAATGCTCGAGGACGACATCCTGTTTGTGGCTGTGGGAATCCCGGAAGGATTGATCCCCGCCATCATGGAAAAAGGACGAAGACTCGCGCATAACCTGGGCAGCATTTACATCAGGTTCTATGGAGCACATGGGAAATTACAGGACGATCCGCCCAAAAAACGCACTAGCGATAAACAGATGGGAGAACCAATCCCAGGCCCGAGCACGCAACCGACATCGGAGCAAGGTGTAGCCAAATCCACACAGTACGCGCCGTCACATTCATCACCCAAGCCGTTAGGCCCGCAACCAGAGGAGGGGATGTATGTAGACCTAGAGGCGGAGCTGGATTCGGAGGACTCAGAGGGGGAGGAGGGAAACCAGCATGATGGTGACCCAGACTCTGACCTCTTATAACATCATACAATGCAACCTTCAGCACAGCCTCACTGCAACGGCTAACCTACGCAGAGTGCTGGGGGCAACAGACAAGAGGACCATAGCCTTGATCCAGGAGCCGTGGATCAGGGCAGGGCGTGTGTGTGGTCTGAGCAACATGGATGGTAAGTTACTGTATGATAACACATGTAAAAACATTCGTGCGTGCATTTATGTACCACGAAATCTTACAGCTGTACCCCTCACAGAGTTCTGTTTCAGGGACCTGACAACTGTCAGGATCCAAGACAGCACTGGGGGGGAAACCGGTGACGTGATACTTTCGTCGGCCTACATGCCCGCTGACGAGGCGATCCCATCAAGGGATATCACGGACCTGGTAAGACACTGTGAACTACTCAAATACAATCTAATAATTTCAGCAGACGCCAACGCACACCACCCCCTTTGGGGCATGCCGCTGGCGAATAGCAGAGGTGAGGATCTGGTAAATTTCCTTTTCTCCACCAATTTAGAACTGGCAAACAAGGGTGCGGAACCAACCTTCGTCACTAAGCGATGCCGTACCATAATTGATCTCACCATGGTATCAGGTAACTACTTAGATAAGATACATGACTGGAGAGTTTCGGATGAATCATCCTGCTCCGACCATAGGTGGATCAGATATGAACTAACCCTAAACAAGGGAACACAAGCTCCATACCGGAACCCTAGAAGAACCAATAAGGTACTATTTAACAGCTCTCTTAAACAGCACCTGGGAGAAGGTATATTGGAAGTAAACATGACAAACACAACTGACATTGAGCAAGCAGTTACACACATCACAGTAAGTCTTACCAAGAGCTTTGAAGACGCCTGTCCCCTTACCATTGCCAGGGACACTGATGATGGTAAACGAGGCTGGACACAAAAACTGGAAAGACTGAAATGCAAGGTACGCAAACTCTTTAACAGAGCTATGAACACGTACGACGACACAGATTGGGACGAGTACAAGAAGGCGCAAGCTGACTACAAAAAATGTATACGTCGCAACGGTCGCAGTAAGTGGAGAAAATTCTGCACTAACATAGAATCCAACACTAAGGCTAACAGAGTCAGGAAGATCCTCGCGGCGGACCCCAATCGAGAGATTGGCTCCCTAAAAAGACCTGACAACACATACACGAAAACAACAGCGGAGACACACGAACTCCTACTCCAAACGCACTTCCCAGGATGTGCCTTGAGTGAAGCAGAGGAGTGGCAAGAGGCCGGTTCAGACCCACCATCGGCGATGGACTGGTCCACTGCAAACTCTGTTGTCACCAGAGACAAGGTAAGCTGGGCAATTAGCACTTTCAAACCATACAAGTCACCAGGCATGGACAACATCTTCCCGGGTCTCCTACAGTGGGGCGCAGCACTTATTAACGTGACACTCACATCGGTCTTCAGGGCATGTGTGGCCTTCAGATATGTCCCACTTGCATGGAGAGAGGTCAGGGTGCTATTCCTACCAAAACCGGGTAAGAGCGACTATACAGAACCTAAATCGTACAGGCCGATCAGTCTAACATCCTTCCTACTTAAAACCCTGGAGAGGCTATGTGACCGGCACATAAGAGACAATATACTTCCAACATCACCACTACACCCGCAGCAACATGCGTATAGCACAGGTAAATCAACAGAATCAGCGCTACATACAGTGGTGCGTAGACTAGAACGCGACATTACGGACAAAACGCTTTGCCTTGCCGCCTTCATAAACATCAAAGGGGCGTTTGACAAAACGAACTTCAGCAGTATAAACGCAGCCCTACAAAAGCACGGTGTGGAATCAACGCTGGCAGATTGGATCATGGGCATGCTACGGCTTCGGGCGGTACGTATTGACATGCGGGGAGAGACCAGGGGAGTTGTGGCTAAGGGATGTCCCCAGGGCGGCGTCCTGTCGCCACTTCTGTGGAACCTGGTCGCAAATGATCTAATCACCAAGCTTAATGCACAACGCTTTTTCACGGTGGGCTATGCGGACGACTTAGCCATACTTATCTCAGGGCATTTTGCCAGTGTGGCGTGCAACATCATGAACAATGCACTAAAAGTCGTAGAAACATGGTGTTTAAACTTCGGGCTAACCGTGAACCCGACAAAAACAGAACTGGTAATGTTTACAAACAAGCGTAACCTAGGTACTTACGTGCTTCCCTCGCTGTTCGGCACCCAGCTGAACCTCTCGGACGAAGTCAAATACTTAGGAATTACGATCGACAGCAAACTTAATTGGGCAAAACATCTAGACAACAAAATTAAGAGGACCACCATCTCATTCTGGCAATGTCGCAGAATTATAGGTAAGTCATGGGGACTTAGCCCAAAAACCACCCTATGGCTGTACAATACGGTGATTCGACCCTCGCTAGCTTATGGTGCTCTGGTCTGGTGGCCGAGAACCAAACAAAGCACAACGATAGGCAAGCTACAGAAGTTCCAGAGACTGGCATGTGTGGCAACAACAGGGTGTATGAGGACTGCCCCAACGGCAGCTCTCGAAGCCCTTATTGGTTTAACGCCTCTACACCTCCACGTGCAGGAAGAGGCAGCGGCGGCCGCTTTTAGACTCTGGAACCTAAATCTGTGGGAACAAGACATACGAGCAAAACATACTACAATCATACAAAACTATGCAAAAGGGAACCCCTTATTACTTTCAATATATGATAGAGTACCCAAAACACACCTGTATTCAAAGAGTTTCGCCATTCAACTGTACGAAGAGCCAGGCGACTACTCGAAAATACACGAAGTAAGAATATACACCGACGGCTCAAAAACAAAGACAGGTACCGGAGCGGGCACGTTCTCGGAAGACCTTAACATCCGCAATACAACAGCCCTTGGTGCACATAACTCCATCTTCCAAGCGGAATGTGTGGGTATAATCCAGGCGGCCCTGGCAGTGCTGAGAAGACAGGTAACTGATTACAGCATCAGGATCCTCTCAGACAGCGCAGCAGTTCTACAGGCATTGAACAGGTACGAACACAACTCTGGCTTAACAATTCAGTGTCACCATCTGCTGGAAGAGGTTTGTAAGTCAAATAAAGTCACTCTCCAATGGATAAAGGGACACAGCGAATCCAGAGGCAACGACGAGGCTGATTCAATGGCTAGGCGGGGTTCGGAAATGCTACCAGCAGGACCAGAGCCCATGATCCCACTACCCTTCAGCCAAGTTCGCGCATGGTTACGTAAAGAAACATTCCAACTACACCAAAAATACTGGGTAAATATACAGGATTGCAGACAGTCAAAGGAAGCTTTCCCGGAGCTTAACCCGAGATACTCCCGGAAACTGGTAAACTTGACACGTGACAAACCCCGAAGGGTCATCGGCATTGTCACGGGTCACTGCTCCCTAAACAAACACCTGTTTACTTTAGGTGTTACAGACAGTGCTTGACAGCAGATGAGACGGCAGCGCACGTGCTCCTGGAGTGACACAAAGGGCACATCACCTCGGTTCACCGGGGACCCCTCAGGAAGCCTGCACCGGCGTGAGCGAGCTGCTGGCCTTCCTGGAGGACATCGGGTGGCTGGAATAACGGCCGCCACCCATCACGCAAAAAGGGCCCGCCTGCGGCCTAATTGCGGAAAATGGTCCGCCCTACAAGTACAAGTACAAGTAGCTCAACTGATCCAAATAAGTAGATAAAGCAATGGAGCGTAGCTAATGTACGAGATTTCCAAACGAAGTCACTAGATATGCTATCTACTTCCTAGATGTTAAAACAAAAATATATGAAAGTCATCATTGATTTTGTACTCCAAAATGTTTAGTCTATTTTTTCCTATAAATAGAAACAAATGATAGTGAAAACGCTTCCGCTACCGCCTCTCACAACAGCCTTCCTTCCGTGCTGATACAATTCGGAGCTCGCAGTATTTTGTGCTAATGATCAAGCAAGCGAGAACGGTTTTAGCTCATTAGCACTTCGTTCTGTATTGTAGTGTTGCACTGAACTAATGCACTAGGTGGCTTAGTAGATGAAGTATGAGTAGGTTCAACTTGGCTGGTTATAAAATAAGGGGTCAAAAATGGATTGTTTTTTTTAACAGTACCTATAAGCCGAACGAAAGCAAGCAAAGAAGTGTGGATGTCGTGGAGCAAAAGCGAGTGAGGCTTCCAAACGTCTTCGCTTGCATCAGTTTATTGAAAATAATATTTTTTAACCCCCGACCCAAAAACAACGGGGTGTTATAAGTTTGACGTGTGTGTGTGTGTGTGTGTGTGTGTGTGTGTGTGTGTGTGTATGTGTATCTGAGGCAACGTAACTCCCAAACGGATGAACCGATTTTGATTGTTTTTTTTTGTGTGTAAGGTGAATAAGTTGGGAGTGTTCTTAGGTAGGTATGTTTGATGAAAATCAGTCCAAAATTTAGGGGTTTTTTAAGTTTTTAATTTAATCAATTGTTATAACAAAACTAATGAAACTTTTTATTCGGCCATTGGTTACTGGTCTGGCCGCTTAATGCGTGCGCAGCCTTAAAATATTTGTTCGTTGTTCAAGCGTGTGTAGAACGCTCTAGTTTAATACCATCCTGTTCTATTTATTTTTATAATCCTAAATCAGTTGGTATAAGTACTACTTAATATAATAAAAGAAAAATCTTATAGCTCAGAAGCATAGGCGGAGATTTCTTGTGAAGGTACGTTAAGTATAAACATGGCAATTTCCTCTTTCTATTAAAATACTATGAAAATGAAAACGAGCTTTACTTTGACTTTTTATAAAATTGACCAACCCAAGATTTTTGTTTATCGTCAACATCAAAAATTATAAAGATGTGGTATTTTATTACCACACTAGAAAAACATTACAAAGCATATCGATTTATCAACAATTAGAATTGAACCCGCACGTCATGCGCGCAGTTGCCCGCTAAGCTACAAGAGTCCAGTACGTAATCAAAGTACTCCAAGATCCACATACGCTAATTAAAAGAACTCAGATTGCTGTTGTATTAGCTCTTAGCTGAAGCCTAACAAAGTTGAGATGAAGAAAGAGCGCTTTTCATCGCTGCAGCGCTATCCTGACACTCGGGTTGTCGCCGCATCTAATTGGCTTTGAGCTATCTCAAAAGGAGGTGCGCGATAGGAGCGCGGTTCCATTGATGCACACGACACGATTGTGCGTTACGTTTATTAGATACTTAGCTTTTCAATTTACGAACGATTACGTTATTTTGAACCTTGACAAACATTATTTCTCATTAAAAACTCAAGTAACGCACGTTAACTGCATAATAGATTGTTTTTCGTAATTTGCAGAATAAAAATAGCAAGAATATACTTGAAAAGGGAACATTTTCCACCCAATTCTGGCTCACAGTTTTGATTTCGAATGGTTTCTTCATATGCATGTGTTAGACCTACGAGTACAATGTCCTTAAATGATCGTGTTGTCGTTAGATATCGTTAGTTCTGTCAACTAGCTATGATACTGTTTTCTATCGCAAGCGGCTATTTTGTTGCTCGTTGCTATTTTATTTTGTAGATAGCAGTTACAAAGAATATTCAGCACCTGATCCGGTACCGGGGTGCACGCACATTATCGTACGATTTCGGTAAAATGGACACGCACCCCCCTACTCGAGTCTTCATTGACATCCACTACACCGGTCCATTCATACCGCTCAAAATATTGACAACCCCATTCAAACCAGCTTGAAAGCGCTTGAAAGAAAAAAGGAAGGAGGCCCGATTTTTACCTACCCTAACCTACCCTCAATAGAACGCATAGGGCCGAATAAGGAGTTTGCGCTCGCAGCTACCCCTTCAGAGGGATGTTTTCGCAAATTGCGAGTTCGTGATGACGAAAACGACTGTTTGCTTCGCTAAAAAGCGCTGAGTGGTTTTGGCTGAATGAAGATGCTTTACGGATGTGGAGATATTTTTGAGGATTTGTTTGTTGAGTGAAAGGAAGTTTTGATGAGAATGCGATTTTTTATTTGTTGATTTTTTGTTTTATCGGTGTATTTACTCGTATATAAAGCTATGAGGAAGTCTAAACTAAATTAATCATGCACGTTCCTATACATTTTTGATGTTTTATATTTTCTAGCGATCGTAGTGTCAATTTAACTAGAGAGGAAATTCTGTGCATGAAGATTTGGCAAGTCAACTCCAGAAGAGATTAAGTCCTCACGTAAGCGCCATATTTCTCTCGCGACAGGATAGAGTGCTCGAGATATCTCGACTCGTAAATAAATAAAAAACAAAACGTTGAATTCCACTCGGAGTAATTTATAGTCCTTGTGGACAGATCTGTTTTAAAAGAAGTCGCGGAAAGTGGGTTTTTGTTGGTTTAGCTAAGCATTTTTGAAGGCATTTAAGATTATGTTCCGTCTTACAAGTATACAGGGTGTAAATAAGACCACAGTTGTAGTAGAGCTTCTTACGTACATACGTACTCTGTTAAACTCCAAATTCTCCTTATATTTTGCGTTGTCGACTAAAATAAAAAGCAACACAATTCCGCCTTGCTTGAAGTATTTCCTTTATAGATATTTTTACTTAACCAAATCGAGTGAACAAGAAAGCTCCCGCGGTGCCAAATCGCGCCTTTTTGGCGTGTGTCCAGCTGAACTCAATATCATTACCAGCTCTTAAAGCTTCCTTCACTCAAAGCAAGGTAACAATGTAAAATGAACTGTATCTTGATGGATTATAATACAAATTGGTTTGATTTGATTTTTGAACAAAACATGGCTTAAGATTTGAAATGACACCGAATTTTTACACCTACCTACTTTTAATTTTATCTCGATAATTCATGCCCAGCTATTTTTAAGTCGCTGTCAAATTAATGGTCAAGGATAATCTATTTTTGTTTGTTTCACAATTTTTCAAAAGCTCTTTCACTGAAACAAACGTTGAGGCTTTTATCCTGTGTATTTTGTACATATTATAAATATTGTAAATACTTAAAAAAAAAAAAACTTTTATCCTCATAAATATTCACTTTCACTAAATGTCATACAAAGGGCGGCTTGCACCAGAATCACTAAACGTGTTTAACAGCTAAATAGATTTAAATCTGACGTATTCATATGACTTGACAACTCGCTTAATACTATTTAACAGTTAAACGCGTTTAGCGATTCTGGTGCAAGCCGCCCTTAATCCCTGAATGTAATTGAAAAGTCCAGTCAAAGATGGTTATAAAGTTCGTCATTTTGCAACTTTTCTACAAATCTGTACCCACGTATCTACTGATCCTGGAACCACGGGTAAGCACCTGGTATGAATAGCACTCGTTTTTAAACCACCACTTCATAATATCAATTATAATTTTTTTCAAAAATTCGAGTTACATTTTTTCGAGAGATTTTAGAAAACATAAATAGGTAGATTTTTATTCGTCCTTAACAGGTAGATATGTACAGATAGGTTTTCAGTTGGTACAGGTAAGCACATAGCAACAATAATGTTAGGTAGGTAAACAACAAAAATATGACAGCCAACCTGCCCATCGAGTGGGTATTGGGGCAAAGCTGGCGTGTTATAAAGTGAAACTTGTCGCAATTGATACTGTAACATCTTCTATGATATTGGCCAGTCCTGATCGCATAAAACACGTGTTTTATTTTCCATTCGTTTCCTTTTATAGCAGTTGTTTGCTCAACAGTCCGTGAGAGCCTTTTCACCCCCTGATGTTAGGGGAAGGGCTACACGGTGCAACCCTCTTACATTCTTTTAGATGATAAACTTTTGCTACATTAGTTTTTTGGAATAAACTTAGTACTTGACTGTACTTATAAGCAAACTTTTATCTGCGTATCCACCCAGAGATGTGCCAAAAAGATTAGCAAAAATTATGAACAATATGATGGTGTGTGAGAAAAAGTTCCACTAATGGTATCATTTCTGAGAAAAACGCTCGTGGCATAGCTTGTTCACATTTGGATGGGTGACCGACGTGACCGTTGGTGGCATTTACATCTGAGCGTGCTTCAGAGGGCACTTTGAACTGTCAGTCCTGGCTCTAGCAGTTGTTAAACGACGACGGAGGCCTTAAGGTGGCCTAATAACTCACTAAAGTAGGCCACTTACTCATACAAGCTAACATGACGTTTGAAGTGATAAAAATTGTCGTCTTTTTTTTGAGAATAACGAAACACGTTTTTAAATGGCCTATTTTGATTTTGAGCTAAAAACTTTTAGGTACCTAAAATGTATTAACAATATTTCACAAAGCTCATCTATCCAATACTTATTTTCACAACAGCTTTTCAACCAGCAAATAAAATAATACTAGAAAGTCTCAAATGCAAATATCCTGCAAAAAAAAAAAACAAGAAAACTTTGTCAAGACGGATGATAACCAGTTGATGAAAAAAACCAAGTAATTTTTTCCCAACAGTGCGACCGCGTCCTAACCCCATATAAATCACTTCGCTTTGTGAGCACACACCCTTAACCGAGCCACAAGCATAGGCATAAGGAATAGCTATGTAGTAGTGAAACTGCATATTGTCAAAATAAATAAGGCAAAGTATGAATAAGAATGTTGTGTTTGCCTTTAATTGGTGCATGTTTGAACCAGACATAAAGACTACTTGAATACGCATTATAATGTTGTTTTTCTGCATAACACTGATAGTTATCCTATTTAATAAATAAATAAAGCATATAAGTATTCTGTCAGAAATCTAGTTTCCAATATTAAAAGCTTTGCTAAATTGGGGACCAGACTGTTGTGATATGTTAGAAAAAAAAATGCTCTCATTTCAGTGTCAGATTTATTCAACAAACATCAATCACTTCCATTGCAGCATTTGCAGTACACGTATTCTAAATTCAAAAATTCTGAAATACGCTAGCCAATCTCATTTTGAATTATCTTTTGTAAAAATGATTTTATCTCTGCCATTGTGGTACAAACCCGTTAAAAAGTTGTCTACCCAACTTTTCATCGGGTTTCTATCACAATGGCAAAGAAAAAATCTTTATTTTGATAATCACTATGATTTATAATCGCACATACCTACTATACATTAGTTTTATTGACTATACTGTGGTACAAGAGAGTAGGAAGTGTAATTTTACACCCAAGATACTATCTGCAATGGAGCGCTGAATAATGAATGCTATTTCCGAGCCGTAAGGTGTTTTATTGATTATTTCACTGTGATTACACATCGTGTGATGTGTTGCTTGTAGAAGGTAAATCTAAGAAAAATGGTTACAATGTGAATGATGAAAAATAACACGGGGTTTTCTGTGAAACTAGCCTAAACTGCTTTACAGCAACGCTCTGACCGCCAAGTGTAAATTGTAATGGAGCTTAAAAACATTGGTCGTAATTTTTACCAATTACAAATAATTTTTAATTGATATACTTGTAGGAGATAGTTGAAAGCGGTAGGTAGGTATAAGTACCTATTAACTTAACAAGTTAAAAATTCTAGAATTAACTAATAATTTAAAAATTTTAACCAAAAATTTTGATTTCCATTTCACTTGGGAGATTATTTTAGCGACGTAAGTAATGTCATAATGAGAAGTTGGTAAAAATACAGAAAACAATGAAAAAGAAAAAATAATAGTGTCTCCTTCTTGTTTCCATCTATTTTTGTATCCTAGACCAATGATGTTCTGAAGGTCTCCGCTTTCAGGACTGTACACCCTGTATTAAACTTTTTACATGGATCATCTTGGTTCCAACTAAATTAATCAGACCTTACAAGTATGCTATCTAAAAAACTTACGATCCTACATAAAAGATAAGGCTAGGGAAACGTCATTACGAAGTTTCGAACCTTTGGTCATATCCGATTCTAAAAAGCTGGCACATTTTTACCTAAACGCGAAGCAAAAAAAATTTAACAGTCTATGCATGTACAGCCGGCTACTCATCAACCTATCAACGGTTCGAACTTTGAACTATTATAATTTGAATGTTGCGAATCATGCGAGAGGGACGATATGTTTCTAAGTGAGACTCGCTGCTTGCGCGCCACGCGCCTACACCTATTGCGATCCCTGATCCGCAACATTTAAATTATAATAGTTCAAAGTTCAAACAGTGTATAGGTTGATGTGTAGCCAACGATTCAATACGCATAACGAATCTTTATCCCCCTGAAGTTAGGTGCACCAACGATTGCGCATGTACTGTTGTGCGGAAAAACTAGCTTACCTCAAATTCTACCCAAAAGTCAGTTCTGCGCAGATAATTCAGCCCCCGTATGTCAATCTTTTGCTGTCAAGTTATATTTCACTGCCCAGTGTAATTTCTTCAGGTCACGTGGTACAATTTTGTACCACTTGATCATTCTTTTTAGACACTTGACAGCAAAATATGCGCGAAAACACATCAAATGACGTCATAATGTCACTATTTAGTCACAGAATAATTATGAGTTAGTAGGAACTGACCATGATTTAAAACTTTGCAGTTCAACTTTGATTGGCATACCCCTGCAGAGGGATAAATACCCATTGTGACTATTACTATACGCGGGTGTTTCTGGTAGCTTTGAAACCACTGTATAGATATTTTGTCAAATGAAGTGACAAATGATGCAACTTAATAGCCCGGTAAGGTAGGTCGTGTGCCACCTACCCTATAATAAAATAATAAACAAACATAATATCCATCTTCAAACATAATCAGCATCTAGTTCCCATATTACAAGCTTTGCTTAGTTTGTGACTAGAGGGCGTCGTGTGAAATGTCCATGAATATTTATTTATTTATTTTAAATATTTATTAATTTATTTATCAAATTAAATTTATATTTATGTACGCCCCGTCCTTGTTTTTGTGTATTAGATCCTGTCCATCCAAAGGTTGCCTGGAACAGATTGCTTTTAGCAATAAGGCCGCCCATTGTACTTACCTCCTAAAGAATCTGTATTATTGTTGTATTAGTTTAAGTGGCGAGTACAATAAAGAATATATCTATCTATCTTAGTGATCCTCTAAAGTAACGTGTTTTTCAGTAAGTTTAAAATAAGGTTAGTTGCAATAACTCTGCACTGAATGAAGTGAGCCAGCTGTAACACTGCAGGGCTATATTCAGTTCCCTATTTAGAGTTTATTGCTTTTATACTATCAATTTATAGTACACTACACTACACATGCTTCGCTATAAAACAAGATTGGCATAGTTATTGTAGTGGCCTGGACCAGCCATTACTTCTATATATTACAAGAAAATAATGGAGAGGTTGCATAATAATTTTTGGCTTTATAGTTTTTGTTCACCGTGACTGTAATTGAGGTGAACTCTAGCCTTTTGACGTTTTATTATGAGTATTGATGGAACAAGCAGATGGCTCACGTGATGTTAAGAGGTAAACTCTTGGTTGGATTAGAATAATTTGCTAACAACTTTACGTTGTAAGAACTTGATTGAAATCTATTGATAGCGGTCGAAAAGGTCATGGTAACTACTTACGCGGTCGCTGGCAATCGATAGTACCTATCAATAATTCGTCACACGTGACATGAGACAAGTAATTAAATAAAAATCCCCCGATTTTCATCAAACAGCTAAGAACACTCCCCGACTTATTCAAAAACAAAAAAAAACAAAATCAAAATCGGTTCATCCGTACGGAAGCTACGTTGCCTCAGACACACACACACACAGACACGTGAAACTTATAACACCCTGTCGGTTTTGCGTCGGGGGGGATTGGGCCCTTCCAATCCCCCCATGAGAGATGACATAAGAATCAAAGGGCGTCATTCTTCGTCCACGTAAACCGCTCGCGTTTTTACCCAACCTGTCCGTGTTGGGTAAATCTTTGAGCGTACGTCGAGACACGTCGCCCTTTGAAGTCAGAAAATTGGTTTAGGACAAAGTCGGCCACTAAAAAAATATCTTGTGAGCACGAGTAAATACAGTTCTTTTTATCAGGGTTTTAGCAAAGCCTTGCCTACAGAGCGTTTTCTTAGAAGCAGGTAATCAAGAAATCGAGACTCGCTTGTCAATTCAATTCAGCCCCCGTATTCCAATCTTTTGCTGTCAAGTTATATTTCACTGCCCAGTGTTATTTCATCAAGTCACGTGGTACAATTTTGTACCACGTGATCATTCTTTTTAGACACGTGACAGCAAAATATGCGCGAACACAAATTAAATGACATCATAATGTCACTATTTAGTCACAGAATAACTATGAGTTAGTATGAACTGACCATGATTTAAAACTTTGCAGTTCAACTTTGCAGCTCCACTGAGATTGAAATACCCCTGCAGACTTTATCCGTCTTCACCTTGAAAATTAAATAAATATCGCTCAGCAAATACCTATCTATATACCTAACCTATAATCGACATTCGAAATACTAGGTATATTTATCAGTTCTATTACAAAATCTAGGTTTGAAAAAGCGAACCACCGAAAATCAAAATCAAACGCTGAGATTGAACTGGGAAACGGTATTTTTGTTTCATAAATGAGCGCGCGAACGGTTGTTTGCAATATGCAGAGGCTCGGCACGTACCTACATACGAGTAGGTATAGGATAGACTCCTCTGTGTGCAGCAATGGTGGAAATCGGAAGCTACACTCGAGTTAGAGCGTGCGATACGATTTTATTAATTCAATCAAAAAGAGGATCTACCTACTGTGTATGAAGGTTGTATTCTGTGCGTCAATGTGCGGCTGCCTTAGGTGCTGTGGAAGTTCTGCCTCATTACTACGCAGTGTAACTTAAAATGGTTTTTTTTGGCGAAATAATAATCCAAGGAGCGTTTGACAATATACAAAACTCCAGTAGTACAACGCAGTCTCATATTATTGAACCTCGAAGTCAATCCTCCACCTAGCTGGATATACCTACAAGGTGATACCCACGCTTACCTATCAATCATAAAAAAGCAGATGCCAAGAATTATAACATGCATTTTTAACATACCTCATCATTATCAATCTATATCAGTCCACTGCTAGACGTAGGTTTCTCCTAAGACGCGCCATTGAGCTCGGTCTTCGGCGCTTCTCATCCAGTGTCTGCCAGCTACATTTCGCAGATCGTCTCCCCATCTCGCTGGTAGGCATCGAGAGTATGTCTTCAGTGGACGTGCTTTGCGAGCTAATGCATTTATTATTGGCAGAGATAACCGCTGAAAACCAGACCATCTGCGTATTCCGTACCTATTTTGATTTTGAAACCACGTCTAACGCACACAGTTGAAAGCCTTCTCACTAGTTAGAAAACGAAGAAACCCGATCGCCGGCAGGTGTCGAACGGCAAAAAGCTGACGTCCCTCGAGGCTGTCCCCGCCTCGTCACCTCGGTGTCACAAGTGATAAGAATGTCCGGTGGAGAGCTGCAGTTTCTGTAAAAACAGGTTTTTCAATGTTCTTTATTCAGACAAACATAAACAAATATTTAAACTACCGAAACACATAATGCAGTCAATAATTTATAAGTTAAAAAACTGGAAAAACCGACTTCAATTCGACTACTAGCTTCATCATCAGATGATGATGATGATGATGACAGTTCATTGGGAATGTTCTAGTAGTCACTATAAACACCAATCAAAATAGGTAATTTCGTGCACGTGGTTGGTGTTGATTCTTTAGAGGAACAACTGGTGGGTTTTTGCTTTTCTCCAATTAAATGCGGTTTGAATGTACAAACTGGGTTTTTTGACAAATTTAGAAAAATGTTATAATTTAGGTGTGCACCACAAAGGGTCCATCGTTGCTAGCAGTAAAATGGTAGGCGCTACGCCGCAACTTGGCATATTGCATCGTTGCTAGCAGTAAATAGATAGGCGCTACGCCGCAACTTGGCATATTTTTCAGTTATTTCTATTTATAACCCAAACTACTGAATCGATTTTGATGAAAATTAAATGGGGCCAATCTGGAAGTATAGCCTTTCAGATAAAAAAAGAATTTTTGAAATCGGTTCATAAATTACGGAGTTCTGAGGTAACAAACACTAAATAAAAAAAAAATAAAAAAAAAACATACAACCGAATTGAGAACCTCCTCCTTTTTTGAAGTCGGTTAAAAAACAGACTTATTCTAGTTTCGGACTATCAATATCGAATAATCAATAATAAGTATCAATATCAATATCTGTCCTACTGGGACGAAACACTTCCTTTTTATTATATTCTATTATTTTATTAGATTTTTTTATACTTCTAAATGAGTGTAACCACTGCCTTTAACAATGCATTGCCTCACTGAACACGTCCACTGAAGACGTGCCTTGTGTTGCATTACGCCCATCACTCTAAAACATATATTTATTATTATTTATTTACTTTCATATTTCATAGACTACTCAATTATTTATTTTAATCACGCTAATTTCTTTTCACTTGCACCACACCCAGATTCCTGACAAATTGAATCTTATTGCGCCGGGGGCTAGACAAAGGGCAATTCGCATTTTATTCGCCATCAGAATTCGCCCTGGGCCCTTCATTGGCATCTTCAGCACCTCTAATAACTCCTGGATTACATACCTACTGAGATATTTATGAAGACAAAAACAGTGCGATTTGTGAGCATATTCAATCTGCTAAAAGCACATCATCTTCGACATAAAACTAATTGAAATGAGATTTAGTTATAGCGCGACTTAGTTTTTCTACGCATTATATCGAGTTGACAGGTTCGAAACGCACTAGCTACTCGTAGCTACGTCATCTAAAGCTCTGTGTGTGTGTATGTGTAGTGAGTTAGTGTGCCTATGGTGCGTCTACGCAACCAAGATTTGTAAACAAAATTTTATTATTACTTCATTAGCGGGTCACTACCTTTTTTTTAAACGTTTAAATGGTGGCTGATGTTAAACTAATAATGAAACGTTGACTTTTACTTAGTTCTTTCGGCGGTAGAAGTCAATTTATTTGCTATTCGAAAACCATTTCTCCATACTAAAACTGCGAGTTTATCGATTTTACTTTTCGTAATCTAATTCAAAGTCGATTCTTCATCTAATTCACGTGATTTTTATCGAATGGAATTTCACGTATCTTGAATTTAACATATTTACCAAATTTCTTCGTATAAACACATTTATGATCATTTTTCATATCACTGAAATAAAAAACCAGTGAAGCGTTTATATGACCTTAATAAACTTTCTAAATTCAAAAAGTTGTACCAAATGGGTACCTAACCAAGCTAACTAAAGGCCATTCTCGCCTTTCAGGAAACTCAAGCGTCGAGAACATTCCGCAGCCTGATTCGCTAACGACACTATTTAGTAACGGTTTACAAAACGTTTTAACCTAAAATTTTACAATTTTACGTATATGTGTTGATAAATAGATAGATAGACTTATTTGTCACAGAAAACATATTCAATTTTTCAATTTGAGATCGCTTCAAAGAAAAAACCTTACCAAAAAATAAATCCGTTAATTTTTCCAAAGTAAAAAAAAAAATTCAAGTGATTAGGTGTCTTCTATACTATCTAGCTTCATCGCCATCTTCATTTACAGCCACCTTGTAAAACACTTTACCATTATCACTCGCATAATCATTCAAAGTGGAACCCTTAGCGACCAATATGAATGACTTTTATAGTCATAATAATTTGGATAATCTTTATTCTCAAATTATTTGAGATCGCTTCAAAGAAAAAACCTTAATTTTTCCAAAGTAAAAAAAAATCAGTGATTAATTGTCTTTTTAACCGACTGCAAAAAAGGAGGAGGTTCTCAATTCGGTTGTATGTTTTTTTTTTTTTTTTTTTTTTTTAATGTTTGTTACCTCAGAACTCCGTCATTTATGAACCGATTTCAATAATTCTTTTTTCATCTAAAAGGATATACTTCCAGATTGGTCCCATTTTATTTTCATCAAAATCGGTTGAGTAGTTTGGGTTATAAATATAAATAACTGAAAAAAATATGCCCGGCGCGGCGCAGCGCCTACTATTTTACTGCTAGCAACGATGCAATATGCCAAGTTGCGGCGTAGCGCCTACCATTTTACTGCTAGCAACGATGGTGCACACCTAAATTTTTACATTTTTCTAAATTTGTCAATAAACCCAGTTTGTACATTCAAACCGCATTTAATTGGAGAAAAGCAAAAACCCACCAGTTGTTCCTCTAAAGAATCAACACCAACCACGTGCACCAAATTGCGTATTTTGCTTTCCTGTGACTTTTATGTGGTGTTTATAGTGACTAGAACATTCCCAATGAACTGTCATCGTCGTCATCATCATCTGACGATGAAGCTGGTAGTCGAGTTGAAGTCGGTTTTCCAGTTTTTTAACTTATAAATTATATACTATCTTGCTCCATCGCCAGCTTCATCGTCACTCACCATCAGGTGAGGTCGAAGTCAAAGGATGATTTAATTAGGTAAAGTGAAAAAAAAAACTGTCCCATAAACCTAAAACTTACTGAATCCGGGTGCAGTAAAGTATAAAAAGTGAGTGAGTCGGAGTGTGACAACTGATAAGAGTTCGCGACCACGAGTGAGTTACTGCGCAAGTTTCAAGCGAACTGGGGTGGGGGGAATTGTTAAGAAAGTTTATAAAGAATATAAGCTATTCAGACTTCAAATAAACTTGGAATAGGTACAAAAAATAACTCGATCTATCCTTTTCTATTTGTTTTCAATTCGACTTTAAAAACAACAACGTGATTTCAATTCCGATTTCTCATCACCAACCTGAGTTTACCACGGGAGATAATCTCCTACAACGGTTTTTAGAAAGTTATTGTTGACCGGATTTGAACCCGACACTTTAGGATTGGGAGGCGTGGTCGTCACCACTAAACCATGGAGTTATTTATTCTTTTCTTTACTGTCACAGTATTTGCATGTTATGAGAATCTTTACGACGTGTAATGTGATGTTTTGGATGTTTTTATTAAAGTCACAGATGGCTGCTGTGGCGAATTTCAGCTGAGGTATAAATTCTTTAAAACTTTAGCAAAATATTGTAAAGATGGATTCAAATTCCTTGTTTCTGAAATTCAAAAGGGAAGTCATTGGTTTGAATCCTAACTGCCGCACTCAAAGACGTCAGTAAAACAGTACATATTAGTACTTACGAGTAAAGCTGCACCTTAGTCATGGTTCATTGGCAAAAGATGATAATAGACTAAGTGTTAGTTATCTTTTAATATATATCTCTGAGTGCGATAACCCTTATTAAGTCGGATTCGACCAACTCGTCGAATCTGACTTCCGTCTATCCATCTCTACTTTATACTTGTCTAAAAAAAGGACGAAAATATTTTAATTCGGAGTTGGTCGAATCCGGCTCTGAGAATTCCACTAGCAAATATGGCCGAGAAGCTGTTGCTATCTCTTTTCGTTGTCATACAAATGACAATGACAGAGTATTTTATAGAGCCGTTATAAAATGACAGTTGATAATCAAGGCCTATAAAACACCGGTTGCACCATTTTTATAACCATGTCTGCCGCCGAGAAGTAAAACCAGCTATACCCAAATATGCACAAATTGCATCTACAGACTGAAGATTGCTAATTGGCGTCAAAACGTCGTTTAAAATGCCAATTATTGGACCGTTACTTCGCACCTTGGCGGTGTAATTTTATGCAAGAGTTGACAGTAAGATAGCGATTCGATGAAATAATAATATGCTGCGATAATTTTACGATGGGAATTTTTAATTTATCATTACTATCTTCAATTGATCTGATATTTAAATTATCTTTTCAATTCAGCTATCTTAGTTGGAAATTTTTGGTTGTGTAAAAATAATTGAACCTAAATAATGAAATAACTATAAATACTAAACAACTTGCAAGTACTTTTAAGCAAGATAAGTACGTACTTTATTATTTTATTTAGTGCATGAATTGCATGTCTTTTAAATGGACAATTATGTAGTTACAGATATTTTCAAAATTAACATTTATATCTGTTCTAAATACTTAGTATATTTCTGAAAAATACAATACAACTACTAAGTCACACATTATTTTGTCGCATGTTTAGGTAGCTATGTTCTATAATTTCTAGAAAATGGTGGCCGTAATATTATGACTACTACTGAACTACAATGGTGCTCATAATTATTGACACTTGTAAATATCATGACACAGTTGAAGCTAAACTACGTACTCGTATGCTAGGAAAACCTCATTTTTAATACTCTTAGCACTATGTGGTGTGATTGAGTTCTCAGTGACTATAAATAGGTCAACATTTTGTTATGTGACGGTCACCGCTCTCATCTCTGCCCTTAATAAAGTTTAATATGCATCGAAAACCTGTTGAAGCAGCAATCGACGGCGATTTGCGCTGATCGCAATATCATCATGTCATTATCGCCCGAGGCGCGTAATTCCCGACATTACCTATCACAGTTTAAAGATGATTTAACGGTTTTGTTTCTTTTTAGTCGCGCGTAAAGTGAAAATTGCGGGTTATGTTCTTGTCGTTGCAGGCAGATTTATGGCGTCGGGAAAATATTATCGAAAATGATTCAACAACGACGATGTGCTCTAAAGCAAAATTTGTTCTCCTGCTTTGGTTTTTAATAAACTGTTCCTCATCTACATTCAGGTGTTTTTTTTTATAAAGTAACAAGCATATGAAGAACCACAAAGTGTGAATGCAATTATTCCAAAATAATTATTCCGGTTAATATAAAAACCATACCCAAGCCAAATATAGCCATAGCCAAGCGATATAAAACCTTAAAAACTTACGCTGAAGGTTCTGATTTATCTCGCAACTGCTGATTTATTTAATAAGGTTAAATTAACATTTAATATGGTTACGGGGAGCGATGAATAATAATAATGCATTGATCAATATACATTGGCCGAGACACTGTTTAGCGGATGCTTGAGAAGAGACAACCTCAAAAATGTATGGATTTCCATACATTTTGAGTCGTTTTCTGTTGTCTAATCGTGACTAGGCTTCCAGACAGTATCGTTTTTAGGAACAATACAGATACGAGTATGTAAGTAAGCGCCTCATACTGTAGGTATTTACTAGAAAGAAGATTTTTTTATTAATAGTCTATTTAATATAATTTCAGTTTCGTTTATTTTTAAACATTTAGGTATACCTACTCTAATAAAGTGAGGACGTAGACATGTGGTCGAGTTCCCCACTTACAAAATAATTTTTACCCTGAACTTTAAAATGGTATGTCGGTGCTTTGGTAACAAAACAGTGTAACTCTTGCACCAGCCTTTCCGTCAAACAAAAAACTGCGGCGATGGCTACCCTCATTGTTATGGCGAGATAATTGAGCTCCATTTAATTCCTTGCTGATCAGATATTATTGAGCCTTTAGATCCTGAAACTGCGCTCACAAGATGGCAATCGTAAAGGAGTAGTATTTTGTTATTAGGTAATTAACGTCAGCATTTCTGGAGAGCTACGTCTTACGGAATTCACTTTAAGATTGTACTGATATTTACTTTATTGGTACTGATTTAGATTAGTTGAGCTATCTATAAATCGTTTGCAACGGTGTGTTGCATTGCAGCTCAACTGCTTCATGTGTATTTTGTATATATTATAAATATTGTAAATACGGTATTAGTCGTAATTTTCTTTGTGAATAAAGTTAACTTTAAAATTTTTATCCAAAATCAAGAACATAGACTATCTATGAATCTATAAGCATATTATATATCTAGATAAATATTTCAGATATTAGTTTTTGATTTTTTAAATTTTGAGTTATGCCGACTTTTGTTCTTGCGGTCGAAAAATGTCGGATACCGCTTTTGGCAATAATAACACCCCTTCAGGGTATAATTAGTAGTCGTTTAAATCTTAATTTTCTGGAAACAAATAGGCGGTGTGGATGAAATATTGCTTAGTTGACACCTCAATAAGCAACAGAGGTACTCTTGTGCCTGCTCTTTGACTATAATTAACCTGGTTTTCTGTCACTGTTAGTTAGTTACCTGCGACCTTTAAGTTATAAATCTAGTTTTAAGTGAGATTAAATTTCCGTTGCATAAAAAATGTTCGTCTCTAAAACGCAAGTTTACGTCTCATTTATCTAAGTAGGTACTTAATTTTTTTTTGTTTGTGTGTATGTATGCGGGGGGTATAAAATAGAATAACATAAAATGTTAAACTCTGGTAATATCATCTGCCCCCGTATGCCAATCTTTTGCTGTCAAGTTATATTTCACTGCCCAGTGCAATTTCTTCAGGTCATTCTTTTTAGACACTTGACAGCAAAATATGCGCAAAAACACATCAAATGACGTCATAATGTCACTATTTAGTCACAGAATAACTATGAGTTAGTATGAACTGACCATGATTTAAAACTTTGCAGTTCAACTTTGATTGGCGTACCCCTGCTGAGCAAGGATATTATCACGTGATGTTTAAGAAAATTAAATGTAATTCTTATACATTTTGATATTATTTTTATTCTTCATCGATTGTGAGGGAAAGGCTGGTACAATGCATCAATTCACTATATCCATTACTCTAAGACACATGTAAGTTTAATGTGCCTGTAATAGCGCCGGGCATACTCTTCAAACTAGAACACAGCAATGCGAGCATCACTGCTTGGCGGCAGAAATAGGTACGGTGCTAGTACTTCCCCCGAGCGAGCTCTTTCACAGAGAGCTCTACTAAGTACTTATTACCATTGTCATTCCTTTGAATACCTCTCCCAAATCAGATACCTATTAACCTGTTGAATAGTCGCGCTAAAAATTGCAATTCCTCACCGTGCCGTACCGGTGCCGTAACGCAATACGGAAGGAAGGGATGCCTCCGATCTTAATCAGCAACTTACAAATGGGAGATTGTTAAACGTGAATAAAGAGCCTTTTTATCAGTAACTGTCGGACATTTAATTTTATTATACCAGTTTCTCGTATCTTTAGCTGTTACGGGAATTTCCGGCGCACTCAATCAAACTTGCTACTAGAATATGAGTGAAAAGAACGTTTTAGCACTCATCTCATTTTGCTTTTAACTTAGAATTTAACCACGTTAGAGAAGTAAGTATCGCATAGTACTATGTAGGTATGTGACTGAAGAAAATGGTATTTTCTAAGCTATACAGTATTATCCTAGTGTTTTCCTTCATCACTATGAAGTTAGTCTTCATAACTAGCTTCACTATTATAGGGTCGAATAGGGTTAACCACTAATTTTCCTACAGCATTAAGTGGGTTACAAAATGTAAATCCCTTACTGGACCACTTAATCATGGAACAATGTATCTATTCTGTTACTGAACTAGTTCACACCAGTTTTCATTTAGCAATAGATGTGGCAAATGTTTGAGTCGAGAGTGTCAAGGTTATGCGATATGCCGCTTAATTGGGTTGAGTGCCAAGCGTATTTTTGTTTATTTTACTCGTAACTTCAAATAAGGATAACTAATTCAGTGACAAAAAATTAAAGGTTTTCGCTGAATGGCACTCGCTATCCTTCATGGCTTATAGAATAATAAATATAAATAAATAAATATTCGTGGACTTTACACACAACGCCCTCTAGTCCCAAACTAAGCAAAGCTTGTAATATGGGAACTAGATGGCTGATAGAATACTTATATACTTTTTTTTTTGTAAATACATACTTATAATACATAGTAACACCCAGACATAGAACAAACATCATTGGTTTCCATACACAAATGTTTGTTCTCAGTGGGGATCGAACCCACGACCCACAGCACGGAAGGCAGAGCTGTTACCGACTGAGCTATGACGCCTGTCATAAAGATAATATAATAAAGCCTGTAATAAAGAATCAAATAAGCTTTTTTTTAAGAATAAGGATATAATTAGAATAAAATATGTTTATTTGTGTCAAAGATAGATCACATACTTAAAAGAACACACAAACAAAAAAATTACAATTAGTAAACTGGACATAACACACATAGAAATAGCACATGTAATGAAGTAGTATACAAAAGAGAAAACGGAACAAAAGTGCTAAAATTAGATAGAAAATAATTACAATACTAAGTGAATGAATAAAAAAAAGCTACTAAAAGAAAGCATCATAATTAATGCATTATAAAGCATTTCATAAAGATAAGATAAATTTTTAAATAATAATCTATTAAATAAATAATAATTTAAATAATAAAGCCCTTTATTGTTTCGTACCTCCATAACAATCACCACTGTGTGTAATCTGTGACCAAACTAAGTTACCGGTAGTGGACCCTACCGATGTACCCGGAATAAAACTTGGACCAGTTGTTAATCAAATACGTTGTTTGGAACAGAATGCGTAATCGAGTGGAGAATTCCAAAGATGTGAGAGTATACAGATAAGATAGTTCATCACAGAACAACTTTAAATACGTTGAACAAAGTGCTAGAAAAACTTGCCATGAAAGGGTGTGGTCCGAAAAGCTTAAAATAGTTTATCACCGCCAAAGTGGTGAAATAGTCGTTTTAAAAGTGGTATAGAGCTCTTATTTACATTTTCTTCCATTTTTTTTAAAAATAAAATATTCATGACTTTACACACAACGCCTTCTAGTCCCAAACTAAGCAAATAAATAAATAAATAAATAAATTTCCCCAAAGCAAGTGTTTTGTCTGCGGGGACACCCAGAAGGAGAGAAAAACTAATATTTTGAAATGAACTACATGTTTATTGTTTTACGCACTTTGACACACACATCTCTTCATCTTCTTTTTTCGTGGGCAACATACCGCCCGCCAAGAACATTATGATGGTCTTAATTTAAAAGTTAAAGTATTCAGAGGGAAGTGCAAAAAAAACTTAATTTTAATTTTTTAACTAGCTTCCCCTTATGTGATTGAGCTGAAATTTTATGTACATATTTCTGAACCTGTGTTAATACATAATCAATAAATTGTTTTGAAAAAACTGACAATTTTTTTTTTTTTATCTATCGTTGAATTTAGTTAATCGATGTGAAATGAATCTATTGTTTTTCTATCAAAGTATAAAGTAACTAATCCTAAATAAATCTATATTTATCTTAACTCTATTCTAGTCTTGTTTGTTACTAACCACCACCCGCCATGGTGTATTAAGTTGAAAATCTAAGGTGGTTATCAAAGTCTTTAGTTTCAGTAGTGAATTTAGGTACAAAGTAATTGAGATCAAAAAACTAAAGTTATCCCCGTAAGTGAATCTAAGTTAAAGTAAGGCTAAGTTAAATAGAATCTGAAGTTATGAAATAACCTAAGTTAAATATCTATAGGCAATCTAGAGACCTTAGTGACTGGTCTTTTGAAAGTAGAAGTTTGTGATTTTAAAGTTAAAACTCTAATCAAGTTATCCCCCCCAGGATGTGTATCTATGATCCTTGCCATCACCCACTTGCTTGGGGGCAAGTGATCCTCCTTTACTATTACTAAGTCTCCAATCTGTAGGTTGGGTAATTCTCTTAGCCACTTGGGGCGTTGTTGGAGATTAGTCAGGTATTCTTTTGACCATCTTGACCAAAAGTCTTGTAGAAGTCGTTGTGTAAGTTGCCATCTTGACAATCTGTTTGTGTTTGTTTGTAGGTAAGTCTCTTCTGGAACGGTGATTGGAGCTTCTCCGATGAGAAAGTGGCCCGGCGTCAACGGTGTGATATCCGACGGGTCATCGCTGATGTGGGATATTGGTCTTGAATTGATACAGGCTTCAATCTGAGCAGTGACTGTAGACATCTCTTCGTATGTTAATGTTGTGTTTCCAAGTACTTTCTTTAAGTGAAATTTGATGAGTTTTACGCTGGCCTCCCAGAGCCCGCCGAAATGAGGTCCAGATGCTGGGATATGGTGCCATGTCGTTCTGTCGTTCGCTAGTAGATTTTCAACTTCTGATTGTACTTGTCTCATTGTTGTCTCAAATTGGTTGTTCAGTTCTTTGTTTCCTGCTATGAAGTTTGTTGCGTTGTCGCTCCACATGTCGCTGCAGCGTCCTCTTCGTGCGACAAAGCGTTTGAATGCAGCAACAAAGTCTATTGCTGTCAGGCTTGTGACGATCTCGATGTGGATGGCGCGAGTGACCATGCAAACAAAGACTGACAGATACCCTTTTTGAGTCTTGCATCCTCTTCCTTTTGAAAGTCTCAAGTCTATGGGTCCCGCAAAATCAACGCCGCTGTGCTGAAACGCTCTTGTAGGCGTGACTCGTACTTGGGGTAGGGATCCCATCATTTGTGATCCAGTTGAGGCTCGATGTCTTGCGCAGGTAACGCATCTGTGTACTACTTGTCTCAGTCTCGTCTTTACGTTGGTTATCCAATACTTGGTTCTCAAGTGGCTTAGCATCAGCATGGGTCCTCCATGCATAGTTTGTTTATGAGTGTCGATAAGAATCAGTTTGGTGAATGGATGATGTCCTGGTAATATGACTTGATGTTTGGTGACGTCAGGTATCTCGGCGTTAGCTAATCGTCCGCCGACTCTCAGGATTCCTTGTGGATCAATGAAAGGATTAAGTGTCTTCAATCTGCTGTCATTTCTTACTGATTTCTTACTCTGTAGTCTCTCTATTTCATCTTTGAATTCTTGTTTCTGACATAGAATGATACATTTCGTTAAAGCTGAAGTTATTTCCTTTCCTGTTAAATGTTTCTCATGTTTTTCTTTGCTGAATACTCTCATGATGTATGCTGTTACTCGTAGTAGTTTTGTTCTTTTGGTTACTGTTGTTGTTGAAGTGGTTGGATCAGGAAGGTTAATTGTGTATTGAAAGCTATCAATCTCTTTGTTCCAAATGAGGCCAAGTGTTTTGACTATATCATCTGACTTGAATGTGATAATGTTCTCTGAGTTGTAGCAAGTCGTCTGAACATAGTCTTCAAATTCTCTATTGTTGCTGGCCCATTTCTGTATTTGAAAGCCTCCCACCTTCCTGAGTCCAGTCATTTGTCTGTAAACTTCATAGCTTTCTTCTAAGTTGTCACTTCCACTCCTATCGATGTAGTAGTCAAGTTTTGTTTTTGCAGAAGCTATAGGGAAGTTTATCTCTTCATCAGTGGCTAGTTGATGCAATGCTCTCGTAGCTAGGTAAGGAGCACATGCAGTCCCAAAAGTTACTCTTGTTAGTTTGTATTCGTTAAGCTCTCCGTTCGTTCTCCATAATATTCTCAGGTAATCTGCACATTTCTCGGTTACTTTTACTTGCCGGTAGAATTTGACACAGTCTGCCACAAATCCAATCTCGTGTGTTCTCCATCTCATTACTATTTGACGAAGATCTTGTTGTATTGTAGGGCCCACAAGCATGTTGTCGTTGAGTGATTTTCCATTGGGTCCTCTACTCGAAGCGTTGAAAACTATTCTGACTTTGGATGTGCTCTTGTCATCTCGTATCACCGCGTGATGTGGCAAGTAAAATGTGTTAATGGCAGTGTCTTTCTCTTTGTCTATCTTTTCCATATGATTTAAATCAATGTATTCTTGTATCACTTTTGTATATTTTTCTTTGAGTGCAGGATCTTTGTTTAATTTTCTCTCTAGTTGATTCAATCTCTGCAGTGCTATTTGTTTTGTGTTTCCATAGTCAAAACTATCTATTTTCATAGGAATTTTCACTATATATCTTCCAAGATCATCTCTTGTGTAATTTTCGTTAAAGTGTTTTTCACACTGCTGCTCTTCGTCAGTCATGATCTTGGTTGTTGTGTCGGAATCTATTTCCCAGAACTTCTGTAGTAAAAAGTTGTCTTGTTCATTTACTATGTGTAGGTTCAAAACTCTGTTGTGTATTTCTGTTGTATCCTCATTCTCTCTCGTATAGTATTTCTCTTGTCTAGTATTTCTCTCAGAGTATTGATCAGTAATGTTTTCATAGTAAATCTGTTTCTTGTATTCATAGTCATTGTATAGGTGTTCTTCGTTGTAGTTTATAACTTCTCCAGATAGGATCCACCCCAGCTGTGTATTCTGAGCTAGTGGAGAACCAGGGGGCCCTTTGATTACACCTTCTAGTAAGATTTGACTATAGATCTTTGCACCTAGGAGGATGTCTATATTTCCAGGAGTAGAGTATCTTGAGTCTGCCAGTGGCAGCCCGTGTATATGAGGCCATGTTGTACTCACTCTCCTCGAAGGTAGCAATTTTGTTAGTGTCTTCAGACAAAAGGCATCGACGTTGAATTGACTGTTGTTGATAGTGGACTGTATATTGAATGTTACCTTGTGTCTGATTCTCGTGTATGTGTTAGCACCTAGCCCACTTACTGAGCTGTTGACTGTATATCTTCTCAGACCAAGAGCTTGAGCTGCTGACTCAGTTATAAAAGATCCTTCTGACCCTTGGTCGATCAACGCTCGAAGTTGTTGCATGCTTCCATCAGATGCTTTTACTCCTATGATGACTGTAGCTAGAAGCATACCAGTGGATTGTATTTTCTTCGTAAAGTGTGCTGATAGTTGGTGGTCTGGTCTAGGTGTATCTGGTGTGGTCTGGCGTGTCTCGTTGTTGTTTTCTTGTTCGTCTCCTTCTGGGTGTAAAAGTGAATGGTGCCTTCTTCTGCATATCTTGCAATTGGTTCTTTGTCGACATTCAGTTACTCTATGTTTAGGTATTAAGCAGTTGAAGCATAGCCCATTCTTTGTTACTACCCCTAGTTTGTCTTTGTGTTGTAGGTTTGAAAAATCTTTGCATTTGTATAGGTAGTGGTCTCCATCGCAGTATACACATTGTTCATTGGTAGTGTGAAACGTTCTCTTCGTTGTTGTATTGTTAGTTGTAGTGGTACTTGTTGTCGCTCTGTTTCGCACAGCTTGTCTTCCCTCGAGTGATCTAAATCTTGCTTCCAGAAAGTCAGTTAGTTGTTCTAGTGTTGGTAGTTCATCGTGGCTTCCAAGCTTTTCCTCCCATTGTTTTATGGATTCGGTATCTAGTTTAGAGATAGTCATGAAGATTATTATGGAATCCCATGAGTCTGTAGGAATGTTCAAACTTTTGAGTCCGTTCAAGCAATCTGTTGTGATATCTAACATATTTTTAATCAAATTTGCAGATTCAGTTGATATTGTTTTGATTGAAAAGAGTTTACTCAGGTATGCATTCACAATAATTCTCTTGTTTTGGTATCTCTTTAGAAGCTTGTTCCAAGCATGATCGTAGTTGGAATCAGTTATAGTAATATTCTTTAGCAAGGTAGCTGCTTCACCGTTAAGATTTGTTTTTAGATAATGTAATTTCTGTACTGAGCTAAGTTTTTCATTGTTGTGTATTAGTGAAGAAAATTGGTCATGAAATGAACACCACTCTGTATAAGATCCACTGAAAGTTGGTATTTTTATTGTAGGAATTTTAACTTCACATATCTTTATTGATTCTTTACTGACCGAGGTTTCTGCTTGTTTTTCTGAGAGTTGTACCTGTACCGGTGATCCAAGATCCCGCAATTTCTTCATCATTGCGCACTTAGCCATTGTGTATTCCTCTTCACACTTGAAGTACAAATCCTCTTTGGTATAGACATGATCTGCTAACACTTTTTTGTCGTATGTATTTGCTATTTTTTGATGGTTTTCGGTAAACTTGTTCCAACAATCATTCAGTAAATTGATTTTAATTTCTACGTAATCTCTTGTAATACGATCCTTTGGCGTTTTCTTGAAATTAGCATGTGCTTTTTCAAGTTGTTCCTTGAACACCGTTTGCTCGTTCATCAATCCGTCGTCGTCACTCATTTTTCCCACTAAACGTTGTATGAATTTCTCTAGCACTGTTGCCGACCGTTTGTAGAAAATAAAGAGTTCACTTTGTCATGTATTTACGTAAAAAAGTCAATCACCACGTGTAGAAAAGAATGTTCACGGAAAAGTACAAGTCGCCATTTTTTCCGGAAAAACCCATCAAAGTTCCGGCGGTTCTATCATGCACAAGTAAACCTAACCTCAAAGTTTTACCACTTCTATTTTGTAATCTAAGTCTTTTCACGAATTATAACACACTATTGTTTATGGAGATCCGCACCGATTTCTAACTAATCCAGCTCGTAAGGACCATGTTTTGTCTGCGGGGACACCCAGAAGGAGAGAAAAACTAATATTTTGAAATGAACTACATGTTTATTGTTTTACGCACTTTGACACACACATCTCTTCATCTTCTTTTTTCGTGGGCAACAGCAAGGTTAAAAAACTTGTTAACGTAAAAAAATCGTCGACCCAATAGGCTGGTCGGATAATGCGCTGGCAAAACCTAATTTAGAAATACTGAGGACTAAACAGAAAGGCTTCAATAGTAACGAAAAAGCAGACAAAAACCGGGTTGATTTGATAATGAGGATTCTGTAAGCAATTATATACCGTTCAGCCCCCGTATGCCAATCTTTTGCTGTCAAGTTATATTTCACTGCCCAGTGTAATTTCTTAAGGTCACATGGTACAAAATTGTACCACGTGATTATTGACACTTAACTTAATGACGTCATAATGTCACTATTTAGTCACAGAATAACTATGAGTTAGTATGAACTGACCATGATTTAAAACTTTGCAGTTCAACTTTGATTGGCATACCCCTGCAGAGCTAATACATCTATCTGTACATTATGTACATAATCTTTGACCCCCATCCCTTGTTAATAACAACAAAAACACGTCCCAAGCCTGCACTAGTTTGTATAATTAGTTGAGAGCTTCCGCGCGATCTGTTCGGAGTTGTTACCCATTTGAAACTTACTGATACAAATTATAATCCACTTTGTAAACAACTGTGACATGATTTGTATGTAATTTAACAATTTAAAAAACTGCTATTGATATGCTATCCAAAAGATTCCTGGAAGAAATCACTCATAGCGATGAGGCCGGCCATTGTACTTCACTTAAAATCAAAAGCTTCATGTCTAATAAGCAATTTCCTTGTGGTGTACAACAAAGAGTTTTCTATCTATCTATCTATTGCGCTGCAACGCGTCTTACATACCACCAGAATTCTTTTGCGGCATTTTCCCGTGAGCCATATTTTTGGTTGCATCGGTCGGTTGATTGGTTTATTGAAGACAAGTAAGCTATAAAATACTATGAGATTGTTCGTACTTATAACGACACCAATCGGAGAAACATTTGTATAAAAATTGTGAATTAGTTCGTACTTTATTAATCAGTAAGGATGTCTAAGTAAACATAATTTGATCCATTTCAATGAAAAAAACTTATTTTTCAACATTTTTCTGACAATAATCAATAACTAACCTTAGTATAGGTCTTATAAAGTTTTTGAAAATTACAAAGCAAGTAGATTATAACCGTTTAAAACTTTAACGTGCGAAAAGCGTTTCAACAAAATTATGGGTTTAATTTCAAAATTGCAAGCTAAACTATAATAGCCTGTCCAACAGGTCTGAAAACTCGACAGCGGAGGAGGTACAGTCTCCTGAAAAACAACCACCGTTGTTATAAGCTTGTCTTTGTCTTTCAGGATAATATAAAATTAGAAAAATAGCGCGATCATCTCGTTTTCACAACGGATGGAACGTTAAAACGAAACAGGGTCAAACTGTTATCAATGAAACGTTATTTTTTTTGGCTGTAATTTTGCCTCTGCTTTGTTATTATTATTTAAATAATTGACCCCTATTTAATATTCTTTATGTTATCATTTTTGTTAGTGATTTTAGGAACAACGGCTTAACTTTACGATCCAAAAAACGCTTAATTTTGCCTTCATGAATTCACGCAAAAAAACTTAAACAACAAAAACTATACTTATTTTACGGATGCACGTAGAATGCAATTTAATGTTTTTAAACACTGTTTAAAACTATTTGGGGAAAATATATGTAAAAATTGTCATTATGCACTGGTCTATGTTGAAGTTGTCGTTGTAACGGCGACACCGTTTTAAATAAAACTTCGAAGAAAAACAGTTCAAAGTTTTTCATGACATATAGTAGGGCTACTTTTAATCAAGATTCCACACGAACAAAGACACGCGGAACTAATGTGCAAAGTCACCGGACAGACGGACAAGAAGTGTGAACTGGGCCCCGATATGGAACCCTTACGTTAAGGGACTACGTGCCCTGAATATGGAATATGGATGGTGTGTTGTAATGTAGGAGAAAATTGGCTGTTGCTACCGTAAAATGATTGTTTTTTTTTGGTATTTATTACTCTATGGACGTTATGAGGCATTTTACACTATCAATACCTTGGTACCAATTAAATAATAGTACTTATACTTACATGACCTACGATTAAAATAAAAAAAAGAAAGAAAAGTTGTATTTCCAACTTGCACTTATAGCATATTGTTAGATTACTAAAACTATAGAGATGTAATTTATTAAATACCTGTTGTGAAAAATGAACGACTGACCTTATTTCATAATTTGAGTTAAAAAGTATCGATGTCAGTCATTCGTTTTGTCTTGTTTTTTGAGAAAAAAAGGAGAAGGAGGGGTTGGTAACGGGGAAGCTATGCGGTCGGATGTTTTAGGTTTTTGGTTGGGATTTTTATTAGATAATGCCTGCACCCTGTTTTCTTAAGCCAAAAGTATAATAAATAATGTATAACAGTTCTTTCATAATTTAACTTGAGTAGTTCTGTTTCAACTTCAGAAGTGACATAGACAACGTGCCATTGCTCGGTAATAGGTTTGTACAGGTTGGGAGTGTTTGGAATTTTGCAATGACCAAAGACATGAACCCCGGCACCCGCGATGGTCCCATTCTGCAACAGAACTTGGTCCACGAGATAGATGTTTCCGGTCTCGCAGCAGAGGATCGTACGAATCTTCGAGGCAGTCTCGTGAGGTTTCGAGGTCAAGTTACTTCAAGGCAGAGTGCGACGGCAGCGACACTAAACATCTTGGCTTTGTGGTGTGCAGCATTCTTACGAACAGAGGTACCCGCAGAAAAAGAAAATGTTACGAAATCGTCAACTTGATTGTTTCGCATCGAAAACAAGTTGCGGGATGTGTCATGTGTCCGGCTATCGGAAAACGTGTTGTTTTTGTTGTTAATGGTGTTGCTGACGTGTTTTGTGTAACTTGTGTTCTAGTATGTTTTGACAGGTGCATACAACCCATAGCCGGTAAAGACTTGGCAAAACGAGTGGGTATGATCAGCATTGGCTGATCTGCTGTCTGCGTGCGTCGCGCACCTGTTCTGCGTCCTGTCGTGCGCATGCCGTGCGCGCCGCTGTCTGCGTGCGTCGCGCACCTGTACTGCGCCCTGTCGTGCGCATGCCGTGCGCGCCGCTGTCTGCGTGCGTCGCGCACCTGTTCTGCGTCCTGTCGTGCGCATGCCGTGCGCGCCGCTGTCTGCGTGCGTCGCGCACCTGTACTGCGCCCTGTCGTGCGCATGCCGTGCGCGCCGCTATCTGCGTGCGTCGCGCACCTGTTCTGCGTCCTGTCGTGCGCATGCCGTGCGCGCCGCTGTCTGCGTGCGTCGCGCACCTGTACTGCGCCCTGTCGTGCGCATGCCGTGCGCGCCGCTGTCTGCGTGCGTCGCGCACCTGTACTGCGCCCTGTCGTGCGCATGCCGTGCGCGCCGCTGTCTGCGTGCGTCGCGCACCTGTACTGCGCCCTGTCGTGCGCATGCCGTGCGCGCCGCTGTCTGCGTGCGTCGCGCACCTGTTCTGCGCCCTGTCGTGCGCAAGCCGTGCGCGCCGCTGTCTGCGTGCGTCGCGCACCTGTGCTGCGCCCTGTCGTGCGCATGCCGTGCGCGCCGCTGTCTGCGTGCGTCGCGCACCTGTACTGCGCCCTGTCGTGCGCATGCCGTGCGCGCCGCTGTCTGCGTGCGTCGCGCACCTGTGCTGCGCCCTGTCGTGCGCATGCCGTGCGCGCCGCTGTCTGCGTGCGTCGCGCACCTGTGCTGCGCCCTGTCGTGCGCATGCCGTGCGCGCCGCTGTCTGCGTGCGTCGCGCACCTGTGCTGCGCCCTGTCGTGCGCATGCCGTGCGCGCCGCTGTCTGCGTGCGTCGCGCACCTGTACTGCGCCCTGTCGTGCGCATGCCGTGCGCGCCGCTGTCTGCGTGCGTCGCGCACCTGTGCTGCGCCCTGTCGTGCGCATGCCGTGCGCGCCGCTGTCTGCGTGCGTCCCGCACCTGTGCTGCGCCCTGTCGTGCGCATGCCGTGCGCGCCGCTGTCTGCGTGCGTCGCGCACCTGTGCTGCGCCCTGTCGTGCGCATGCCGTGCGCGCCGCTGTCTGCGTGCGTCGCGCACCTGTGCTGCGCCCTGTCGTGCGCATGCCGTGCGCGCCGCTGTCTGCGTGCGTCGCGCACCTGTGCTGCGCCCTGTCGTGCGCATGCCGTGCGCGCCGCTGTCTGCGTGCGTCGCGCACCTGTGCTGCGCCCTGTCGTGCGCATGCCGTGCGCGCCGCTGTCTGCGTGCGTCGCGCACCTGTACTGCGCCCATCGCGCACCGCTGTCGGCGTGCGTCGCGCACTGCTGTTTACCACGGTAGCCAGTTCAACGCTCGGGTTAGCGCTTCATTTAAAACACTATTACGTGTGTTGGTAAACGAGTTATTGGGGATGACAACCGAGGTGTCATCTGCGAAGAATGTGCAAAAATGTCGTGTCGCTATTAGGAGGTCTAAATAGGAGGCAAAGGCGGCCCTAATATACTGCCCTGAGACACGTCGAGTTTATATTTATCAAAGGTACAGATTGGTGGGAGGCATCGTCGTTGGTCTCGTCAAGAGCTCGCATTTCAACGTGTTGGGATCGGTTGCTTGGATATGTAGCTGCAACGCGCTACACTACATTTTCACTGCACGGCGGTATATTCTATCAATGTTTTTGTTACATAGTCAAAGGGTTTGAGTTCGGCCAAGGCGACGATTTCCCTTTTTGAAAACAGCATTGCTCCGGAGACGGAATACCGGATTTATCAATGAACTTGGTAAGCCTTCGGTGCTCCTTTTCGTGGATCTTTGCTAGCACTAGTATTAAGGCGATAGGTCTGAGGTTGCCAGGGTTTTCCGTGTCATCTTTGTTTATACACAGGTTTTGTGATCGTGGGTTTTGATGAATCCGGTAAAGTGAACTCGTTCTGTGAAATATCAGCTAAATGCGATAATATGGAACTCAAAGTTGCGCATGTTTTTGGGATATTGGTAGGAAGATGATCATAGCCCACGGGTTTTGTTGTTTTAGATTATTCCATTTGGATCGGTGGGAAATGGAGCATATCAGAGTCAATTGGTCTAAGTTTACAATTGTGTTGATATGCTTAATGCTTTTATGAGTCGAATTTATAAGGTATTCATTTAAACAATTAACTATGTCATGAGGATCAGATAAGATGCTGTTGTCGTAATTGACTTTGTTTATACTGTTGATGCCGGACTTTGTTGGTATTATTTTGGATGTCTCCTGGTTTTCTGACCTTTTGGATGGCCAAGCAAATGTTATTCGAATTTTTAATGATTAAGGAGTTATAAAGCTTTTGGGTTGTAAAGACGCACCTTTTTGGTAGCTTATTATAACTTTGGTACATTATGTTCGTTTTGATCGATCACTCTTCGTGTTAACCTCAGACCTCATTGAGAGAACACAATGTTCTCTTTCCTCTCAGAAAGGTGGTGCGAGTAGACCAACGGCAGTTTAGGTTGCGAAGAGCGAAGCGATGAGCATTAGGTGAACGTAAAAGACCCACACGAGCCGAGCGAGCAAAAGGGCGAGGCGGCGCTCGGCGCCGTCGCCGCGGCGAGTGCCTGGTTGATATGCAGTCAAAAATATATAATTTGATAAAATGACGATAATTGTGATGATTGATTTATCATGTTGTTACCTGAAATGCCTAGTTTGTTTATTAACAAAGATGTTCGTTGTGGACATGAAAACTCTTGGTGAAAAAAATAGAAAAGTAAAAGAGAAACACCAGTGTATGGTATAATGAGATGGGGGGCTCTATTGTATATGCACCATAAATGAATTTCATATTAGACACGGGATTCTTATATTTCAAGCGAAGTGCAATGGGCGACCTTATCGCTATGAATGAGCTCTTCCAGGCAACCTTGGGATGGACTGGATTTTGGATGAATGATACCTAGTGACGGTTTAATGGGCTCGATTATAAGACTAAATGCGTTACCATAAGAGTAGGTAACTTTACAAACAAAGGCGTTGAAGTTTATTTATTTATACTTTTTCGGAAAATTGATTTGTGTACCTATGCTAATAAACATTGTGCTTTTGGATCGTTATGTCCATGGATATGGTATGACTCTATAGAATGTTATGGTTTGTTGTCTCAGTTATCGTTGTGCTGAATATAGTTATGGTAGACAAGATTATGCTTCAACAGTAATGCCAGTAGAATATTGTGGTGGTATGGAGAATTATGCTGTAATGCATTGTGGCGTTGTATTTTGTGCGATCCAATAGAATAGTGAACTGTGGAATCATACAAACTCTTGTATTAACTGTCAAAGATTATGATTAAGCGGGAGGTTCATCAGATGGTACGAGTATGATCGAAATCAGTCAAGTGTTGATAAATGTGTTTTTGTTGAATGGAGCAATTCAATGGTAATGGTAGTGATTGGCACAACGAAATTTCATACATTGGACTGCAATTGCGCTCTGCAAATGGAACGATACAGTTGTGGTCGGACGAGTGCGAGAGCGCATTTCTTGCAGATACAAGATGTTTGTTTTGCATAGACATTATCCTTACAGGGGTCCAAGGCGATAACGCTGTTGCATTACTTAAATCTGGAGCGGTGCACCGGTATTATACCTATTATAAATTTAACAATACGAATAAAGAGATCAAAAACTTCATGCGTGATGAGAGGGACGACATTATTTATGGGCTTTAATGTCTCCTTCACAATACTTATTTATTTATTTGTTTTAAAGTTTCGCACAAATGGGTGGTGCTGGGAGGACTTAATGCTGAGAGCAAAATGGTTTTGGAAAGTCTTGGTTGTACATTAATGGATTGATTAGCGAACGCTCGGAGAGGCTTGAGTGCCAGTGTGCAATGTGCAGCAAACATGCTGCTGACAAGCGTCATAACATGACATTTTCAAAGTTCCCAGGATTCTGGCGTTTTTCGTAATGAAATGCTGATTCTTTTGTATTGTGGCTCAATGCATTGGCATGGTGAGGGTCCTAGAAATGTTCAATGTCCGGAAATGTCAATTCTAGCAATGTCCGGCTCAAAGTCAAAGTCAAATTAGATCGGAAATGGATCGGTTGGTGAGTGAACCTCGGGTAAAATCAAGACTGAAAAACGATGTTGCCTGGGTTGTCGGGCCCGTCCAAGTGAAATCACTAGTGTTTGATAAATGAATGCTATGAAACTGTTGATGGTTTTACTGGTGACAGAAACCGGCAAAAGTAATATTGTGTTGTGCTGTTGATAAAATATTGCGTAGTCGTGTTTTAATGACAAAAACATTGACGTCACCTCGGACGATGATGGTGGTAAAAATGTGGTTAGTCGTTACAATACTAGCCAATAATGTGGTTTTTATTGGGTGTATCATTTTAGGTGGGTAAATGGTTTATCTTTTCGTGCCTGTTTGTAAGGGTTGCCTGCTTGATGAAAGTCGTCACAAACATCAATAATGGTTGTGTGATTTTGTGGTTGCTCGGTGTTATACTAATGTTGTTCTAAAGGTCTATACAACCCGCAAAGTGCGTCTTTCAACACTAGGTATGAATGTATACGCTGTTGGAATGTAAAAATGTGGATGTTAGGTGTATTAAAGCATTAGTTGCTCATAAATTGTCATTGTTGACACAAATGTAAGAATGCCAAGTGTCATTGTTTAGCTGTTTAAGCACAACGTGTGCTGCGCAAAGTGCGCCTTTAACGTGTTTTAGCACAACGTGTGCTGCGCAAAGTGCGCCTTTAACGTGTTTTAGCACAACGTGTGCTGCGCAAAGTGCGCCTTTAACGTGTTTTAGCACAACGTGTGCTGCGCAAAGTGCGCCTTTGACGTGTTTTAGCACAACGTGTGCTGCGCAAAGTGCGCCTTTAACGTGTTTTAGCACAACGTGTGCTGCGCAAAGTGCGCCTTTGACGTGTTTTAGCACAACGTGTGCTGCGCAAGGTGCGCTTTCAAAGTAGAGTTTGTTAATCAATTAGTGTCTATTTTGTTTTTCAGTTAGATTTGCAAATGTTGTGTTAACTAATAAGTTTTAGGTTATCTACGATTTAGTTAATTTTGTTTTTTTTTTAATTTGTTTGTTTTGTTTGTTGAAAATTGATTCAATGGTAGTTCACGGGGACGTGAAATTTTATCAGGATGGACGAGCTGTTAGATTACTAAAACTATAGAGATGTAATTTATTAAATACCTGTTGTGAAAAATGAACGACTGACCTTATTTCATAATTTGAGTTAAAAAGTATCGATGTCAGTCATTCGTTTTGTCTTGTTTTTTGAGAAAAAAAGGAGAAGGAGGGGTTGGTAACGGGGAAGCTATGCGGTCGGATGTTTTAGGTTTTTGGTTGGGATTTTTATTAGATAATGCCTGCACCCTGTTTTCTTAAGCCAAAAAGTATAATAAATAATGTATAACAGTTCTTTCATAGTTTAACTTGAGTAGTTCTGTTTCAATATTATGTAACACCAATGTTACTTACTTTTCACATATCTGTAACATATCAGTAACCACGTGATGAGGTTCATACAACGGAGACATTGGTTCCTGTGAAATTAACTAAAACCTTACAATTTTAGTTAAAATCATCTATAGTTAAAAACTTCTGAAATTCAAAGACCAATTCGAGACCAACCAACGCGTGGGGGTCAGTAGGTGACATACATAACGTACAAGATGCAACTTGCAAATTAATTTGTTCCCGGAACTATAATAGAATTATTTACGACATTGCTCTTTGTAAGTTAATTTAATCCTCGAGAACTAAGTCTCTCGAATGAAGAAGTGGTACCACAGAAATTATAAATTAGTGGAAGAGTAGGTAGGTACCTACTAGAGTTCCTTAGTCAAGAGTTTGTCCGTGGAAGTACTATCATTACTTATACCTATTTCTGCCGCCAAGCAGTGATGCTTGCGTTGCTGTGTTTTGTTTTGAAGGGTATCAGAGTTTTGTTCAGTTTTACACAACAAGGCACTTTCTTTATGTCTGAATGCGATGGACGCAATACAACACCACACAAGACTTGTTCGTAGAGGTGCTTTGCGAGGTATTGCAGTTGTTATAGGCAAAACTGCTCAACATCGACAATTTGAGAGTTGAAAGTCGGTCAAAGTTATATGTAGTTCGTTTTGCTAATAAAGTATGTTATGAATTTAGGATCGTATATTAAACTTTGCTTTTAAGACCTTTTGATACTTCTTTCAGCAAGCATTCCCCCCAAAACTTTCATGCATCAGTAACTAAAATCATAATTCATGCAATATTTTTTCGATCTCGCTGTCCGGCCAGCCGTCCGGACGTCCGGCCCAACTGACTTCACCGGAAACCGGAACCGACACGCCGTCCGGCTAATGGGCCGAGGGCGATAGATATCGGTGATACGGCCTTAAGGCTTTCATATTTGAGGGGTAAAGCTTTTGTTGATGAGTGGTGAGAATTGATTTTCGAATGTAATGGGGTTGGGGTTGTCAGCCTATATGGGCTTAAGTGACATTTTTGGGGACACAAAAGTAAAATAAGAATAACCTTAGACCCTTTTCACACATCCTGGTAGCCAGGTAGTCGGTGCTATGTCCTCGGCGGTGAATTTATAGGCAGTTAAATTCTTTTCTTTGTGTCCTGTTACATTGAAGATTAACTAAAAAAAAATTATACTCAGCCTATGTAGCCGTAAGTACTTAGAGGAAAAGGATGTACTGTATTGATTAGGTGCAAAAGTAAGTCCAAAGGGCACACCATCATCTCCTGTGGTCCGTTTACCATTACATACCAATTTGCAAACAACCATTATAAAGATCCCATCACCTCGCGAAGCACATTCAATTAATATTGAACCGAAGTCTAGAATTATGTTTGAAAGTAAATCCAAGACTCGTTATTACTCGTCTAACTATATAAAATCAGAACATAACTAACTGACACAATGTCAATGATTTTAGAATCATGATATTTTGTGGAACATGATTTAAAAACTGCTATAGGAATTACTATCAAAATTCAACTCTAAAAAGATAGGTTATCTTAGTAGGTAACGATTTAATTTAGGGTTGCAATGTTGCAATGTTGCAATGACTCAATAAATAAATACATATTCATGCATGTTTCCCACAACGCCCTCTAGTCCCAAACTAAGAGCAAGCGAATAAAGTCGCGGGTATTTTACTAGTTTAGGCCGTAGGGTAGAGTCGTGACAGTGAAATAAATTGCAAACTGTTTTGCAATGAAACTTATGATACATAGGGTATCCTCGGTACCTTGTAACATCCTTGTAACCTAGCTTCCATAAACAATAAATATCTTTATCTTTACCTTTATCAACGATTCGGAACACCTACCTAACGTCTACTGCTACAGCTACAGCAGTTACTTTTGTAAAGCTTGTAAAATGCGCAATCTAGTTTTCTCTCCCATATACTCAACGAACTTAGTTGTTTATCACATTTTCGATTAGCGAGTGATTACTGCGGTGCCCTCGCTGCGCGCTCGCTGTGAAGACGCGGCGAGCCCGTTGCGTCCTCGCTTTCCTTTAAACTCTCAAATCGCCATTGTCATAAAGCACTTGGTCAACGATAATATATGTATTATATCATCGTATTTTCTTTCAGATATTTTGATTTCTACAAGTTCTTTCAACTACACTTCTCAACTTTTCCTGTCACTTTTCTAAGTATTGCATTCATATAAAGCCGGATGTCTGCCTGCAGATACCTCTGAACTATCGGTACATTGTTAGCACATCACTGAGTAACTCTGTCTCCACAGTAAACAATAATGACTGTGCCGAGATGAATTTATCGAGACTCGTGCATCGAAAGCTATGTGGGTGGTCGGAGGTACTAACTGTTTGCGAATTGTACATCACACGATTTTACAACATTTTGTTCTAGCTTCGTCATGAATTATGTACATGTAGAAGAAAACATGTGTAAAGAAAATGATTAGATTGAAGATACGAACGATCATCAAGATGGCAACAGAAATTAATAAAAAAAGAAAGCTCATAGTGTTGACGATTATGATTTAAGTAATCGGATACTGAAGACGCAATGACTCATAATTTCAAGGTACTCATTCGATTCAATACTTCAGTTCAATAGTTGATCTTTGCCGAATGAGAACAAAATATAATAAAACAGATTGTGAGTACTAATAGTACGAGTTTAAATATTTAAAACACTTTAGTTATAGTTTTCTTTACGCTCGCTTTTCATTCGCTGCAACATTCCAAAAAACTGCGAGCAAATGGTAATTTAAAGTATCTTTCATCTGAATGCGGGCAGGCATTGAATTCAAGAACGGTACTGCTTTGTTTCCCTTTTTGAGAACGACAGGTATGCTATAAGTGAATATAATAACGCTTTTCAGTGAGAACTCAATGAGATTGCTGATGCTATTCTAGTACTGTGAGAAAAGATGTAAAATCATACAGGTTTTTCGTATAACGTGGCGTTTTATTTCGTAAAGTAAAAAATATACAAAACTGCGAGACAAAACCTTATTTAGCATGACTAAGTCACCAATCCACAATTTTACAACTCCTGGTTCGTCTTCACTCATTTTTCCACAGGCACAATACTACACGCTTACGTTCTGATCAACCAACAGCACCTTATCCTTGTGTCAAAAGGACGAACCATATTATGATCCATACTTAGACCGGCGACTTAAAAGTCACAAGGAAATACTCCTAGCAAGACTTCTTTGAACGGTCCCAGATGTCAAGGCCTGTTTACTTTATTGCTAGTCAAGGTAGAAATATTGTAGGCGTATTTAATTCAGCGAAAAAGAAGTAGGTATTGCTTGTTTTTACCGGTGTTTACAAAGTGGTATAATTTGTAAACAAGGAAAAAACTGAGTAACAAAAGAAAAGTTATACGAAGAATCTTTACAGAAATTATTCATCACAAATTATGAAAACCTGAAAGAAGTGAAAGATGCAAAATACGTGAAATGAAGTTTGTATTTTTGCGAGAACCAATTAAATAACAACAAAGTGATATAAATTAGAATAGTTTTGTCTCAACCCCAACTCGAATAGTTGGGGAGCTGGAAACGAAGAACCGAAACGAAATAAATCACTTTATTGCGGACATCTGCATATTTGTAAATAATAAATTAACCCAAAACCACTGGGAGGAATATTCATAAGCAATACTGAAGCTTAATTTCGAATGAGACACATCTGGTATGGTAACAAGAGACAAGAGAATCGCGATAAAATACTTACTACCCTGGCGCATCAACCCCAAAGTGGGTCTTTGCCTTGGCCTTCGACACGATAGAACGCCATCGATCTCTATCTAGCACTGTTTTTTTTGTGTGTTTTTTTTCAACGCATTAATTTTTTCGCTATTGTGTTCATAAACTTTATTTTCAACGAGTTTTCTTTTTTATTTTTCAATTTCAATTTCAATTTATTTATTTGTAAACACAGGTAAGTAAAATGGTGACATAATAGATGTTTTTGTGCACTGTGATTTGCCCTAAGGCGTACAAATTTGTCCTTAACTAGGTTTAAGTAAATTAATGAATTAAATATGAATTAAATGCGTCTAAAATGTAAATAATCTTAATATAATTTTTTTCCGTCAGTTATCTCTAAGTAGGTATTTAATAGTTGAAATTATGGGACCTTTTCGCAACTAAGACCGATGACTCAGTCGGTTACTTTTAAAAAATATGCCAGTGCTTCCTAAACTTGTACCCCATTGTAAGGTCTACCCTTATCGTCTCTTATAAAATGATATCATTAGCCAATTTGCTAATTATCCCTTCAGGGCATGGCATCCAATTAGTGAATTAAATTATTGTAAAATAGCGTTTTAATGCGTTATCGAGTATCTTGGTGGCCATCTGGCACCGTTCCGCTGGTTGATGAGCTGGGTTAAGATTGCTTTGGAGACTTTCATTTTCATTTTATTCATTTTCTTTTACAGAACACGATCGTCAAAAGTTTGAAACAAAAAAACCAACCAGCTACAAATAATTGTAATGTCCTGTAAAGATGGGAGTTTATTGATTTTATCGGAGGCTTTTGATATAGTTTCAGCTTAATTATAACTACTACTGTGTTTCTATTTTAAGTATACTTACATAATAAGATATCTAATAAGTATATGTATTTACCTTTTACATTATAAGTAAAGTCTAAAAAGCAAAACTTTCCGCAGAACAGACCCCGTACAGTATCACATTAATTGGAGTACCTCGAGGGCATAATTCGGACCATTATCATTTAAAAAGTACATGAAAATTAAATCTTGCTTATCGCAGTCGTATCGTGGGTATAAAGGGGCTGAAATAGGCAATTAGCTTATCTGTGTTATGTCTCCGTTGGTTCGACCGCACCCTAATTAGGGGTGGAAACCGAATTCAAAATTTATTGGACCCTAGCAATGTCTTTACAATGTTTTAAAATGCGTAAGGTTTTGGGACTGGCCTTATTGTTTCAATTTTCGCTGATTATTTAATTTAACCCAACAATAAATAGTAGGTATGTTTGAAAAATTTTAGATCTTAAAATAGGGATGATTTTTTTTGTGTGGACTGAAAATTTAGTCTATTCTAGACTAATCTATGAAATGTTTTATTTAATCCATGTAATATGAGAAAAATGCTTGAAATAAACGATTATTTATTATAAAAATACACTTTAGCATTTTAATTAGGTACGTACGAGTATCTTAAAAGGCACTATCTTTATTACTTTCAGAATCCCTAAAAGGTATTTTCCTGAAGACTTATTAGCTATGAGAGAATTTTATTAATCCTGACCTTAATCTAGTTAATTAGAGTTTCATTTATCAGAGGCTTTACATAAGAACAAAATTAAACTTACTACAATTTTATCAAAGTTAATATTACTTCTTGGCAACGCTCATATACATTATTCTATATCTTAGATACGAATTTGGATCCCTGATTTCGATGAAGCAACTATTTTCTCAGGCTACTTACGATAACGGAGCTATTACCCAAAACCCACGTCTGGTCCCCAGGTGATCGTTGGGCGAATGAGTGAACGAATGAGTGAATGGGCGGAGCTCCTAATGGCTCACGTCAACTGGCCACAGTGTAATTGGATAAGTAGAGTAATGTTAGCTAAAAATGAAAAATATTGATTTCCAGCAAAACATTATCATACAGTACATGAAACCTTAGTACAGTCGGTAGTATTTAAACAGTAAAAAGTATTCTTGCTAAACTAACTAATTACCTACATGTAAATGCTTCAAAATGTCTGTAATTACCTTCTTGAGACGGATGACGAGCCCTCTTTTTCTTGAAATCATTTACTCGTTGTAACTGTGATATCTTCACAACTTAAAACAGGAATCTTGGAGTAAGTACAGGCACAATTTACTCTCTCCAGAGTACAACGTTTAAGAGGAAACGTGGGTGGTCTTTTCTCCATACAAACGCTCTCGCCTGTTTTCTTTTTGGTTAATGACCCTAGAGCAATGATTTTTCACAGAATAATAAATAATCACTATTTCTATGCCCCTATGTTTTCCTTTTTGGTGATAAATTATTTTTATAAGCACTAGAACCCTCAAAAAATGCTCAAAATTGCTTATTTAGATCGCTGTTAACAGAGTCCTAGTGTACAAATTTGACAACTATTAACGAAAAAAGAAAAACATAGCGGCGTAGTATATATCCTCCTTATTCAGTGTCTAAAATATCTTTTAAATTGGTTCAATATTGGAGGAGGAAATAGGCGAGAGCCAAACCTCGAATTATAACTTTTTACTTAAGCTTTTGAGTCGGATCTGCAGTTGCACGAATTCGAGGGCAGGGGAGACGGTAGCGACAGCGATAGTTTCTTCAAATACCTAATTTTCTAAAGTCTCTCCGCCCGTATATCCTCTTAAGTATTATTCAAAAGTTTAAGCGTTTTAGTTTAAGAATTATTTAAACGTTACACGTTAGATCGATCACATACCACATGGTAGGTAACAAAATTTACCTTCTGTTTTGTATGGACTGTGGCGTGTGCAATAAAACAAAACACTACCATTACTGGCTCAGTATTTAATCTTGGACCCTTCTTAGAAGCTTGTTTTGTTGCTGAAAAATTTATGAGTAGCGATTTCGTACAATGTCGTTTACAACTATTTGCTTTGTTTGTTTTGTTTTTCAACTTTGAGGGAAAATTTGGCATTGGTTCATTTTCGAAATTATAGAAAACCCCTTATGTAAAAACTTTGGTAAGTCAAAAAATCTAAGTTTTACAGATTTTACGAAAATTGCTTTTAGAATACCTATCAGGTATAAAAATGCTACTAAGTAACTCGATTTGTGATAGTTTTTGGGTTAACGGGGTTTTCATCTAGGGGTACGATATGTTCTTTTAAGAAAATGTAGAGACTCTGGTCCGTCACTGCGACCATGACCGCTAGTGCGCTTGCAGCCTTACAGTCAACTTCTCTTTTTATCAAACTACTCTCTCATCCACCGTAAAAGTTTGACGCTCAATCTTCTCAATCCAATCGTATAGAAACAATTTCAACAGTTTTCAATCTTAAGGTCGGAGTCCGGACGCATGGAATACGGGATTTATCAGAACAAATGCGAGACACATGCAGTAGTTGGTTGCAAATACTAGATAATATGTTATTCTCTGAGGTAGAACTGCTCAAGACTATTATGCACGAAAAGACAACTTCACGAGTATGGCTTGTGGATAACCCTAGAAAAATTTTATGTTCTTAATAAGTACATTTTTTATCTGTGGTAAAATTGACAAAGCAGTTTTAGAACTGATTGAGACAAAATAAACATTATTTTTTTTGGCCGTTTTTGCAATTTTACATTAGTTTACAAATGTTATTTTTTTGGAAATTCTTACTAAAATCTTGCTGAATGCTTGAGGGGATCATTTTGTGTGATTAAAAAATCATAAACACTATGAGTTGGCATCAAATCTTAAAAAAAAATATTGACAAACTGTGACTGAAAAACAGTTCTATTTTATTGTTCCTCTGTTTCAATTCCCAATACGTTACCTATTAGGCACTGGTAAAGTTAGAAGGCCTGCAGGAATTTGAGTAAGTTGCCGAAGGATAGAACAGTAACGCATTACGCAGCCATGGTCGCCGCGACCAACCCAGGAGCTAACTAGTAGGTAGGTACCTAGCTCGTACTCAGCATGTTTTTCTTTATTTATGCATTGTTAGTATATCCCTGTAAAAATGAAGTCGGTCGCTTAAGTATTTAAAGAGAATGATCTTTTCATTAAGTTGACTCGATCGTCAAGTCGTCCCAAATGAACTCGGCCCGCCTGGTCGATTTGCACCGTTCATTTTTTCATGTACTCGTCCCAGTTTTTTTTTATTGAATTTATACAACTCCAATGAGTACCGTTAGCAAAAAATGTGTTTATTCGCTGAGGTACAAGGCACAGTTGGTTAAACCGAAATAAAGTGGTGTCATAACAAAATGGCTTACTTGATTTTGAGTATCTATAACTTATGAATATCAGCTTGCATTATCAGACAAAATATTTTCATCGACGCGGACGCTATTTCTATGTCAAAGGCAAGATGAGAATTAATGCCGTTAATGGCCGCTGCCTTTAATGAAGTTAATGGCCATTTGTCAGGCTGCCTAGTGCGCGTGTAGCCTAATGCGTATACGTTGTTGTAGCAAGTAGGTCACAACCACATTGCAAACTAGTTTAAGGGTTTGGATACATAGATTTATGTTTATTCATCAGAGGTCAATTGCAGTAATTACTTTGAAATTTTCAACGTTATTATTCAGATTATACCTACCTACAGATGATATCGTTTCAAATGTGCTTTGAAATGTTTAGTATCAAAAACTCCTGTAGAGTTTTGATAAAAACATTTTAGCTGTAACATTTTAGCTGTACTTAACATCTTTTATATGTATTAGGTGAATCGTGCAATGTAAACTTTATTTTCCTTTTAAAACCACAGGACTATAGATATTAACCAGCACCTTTATCTCGTCAACAGTCAGAGGTAAATCAACATCATTAGTAAATGAAGACGAGCCAAACTTTCAAAAATGTTTCATTACTGAAAATAAGCAACATTATTTTCTTTTTCCAACCATGATTGAAAAGTAAGAACTCTATCTTAAATAAACTATTTACATTTAAGATAGTAGTAACTTTAAAAAACTTTGGCTCCATTTAAGATTATTCTAAGACAAAAATTCATACTTAAAATAATTAATAATTTTGAAATACCACGTATCTCGTACCTCATTCTGATACTGACTGTACGTATCTCATGTATATTTTTCTTCCAATGCTTCAGATCCGGAAGTTGGTACAGGAAGCTAGTCTGGAGGGGGCAGCGGAGGCACTTCCGCTGACGTCACATCTTTATGCCGAGCATGGTGTATGATTCTTTTCGAGATTACGATTTTAAGATGATTTTTCAAATGCAATTCAGATTTTTTGTAGCAATATTCCGTATGTGATACAGTTTTATACTTCTGCAAATGTCGTTGATTTTTTTTCATAATATTTTTTTCATTGTGTTATCAAGTATTCTATCAGCAATCTAGTTCCCTTACAAGCTTTGCTTAGTTTGGGATTAGAAGGCGTTGTGTCAAATGTTCATGAATATTTGTTTATTTATTTGATTATTATTTTTACATTTGAAAATATAAATTTGATTTCTACAACGAGATAGAAAAATAATTTTCTTCATTTTGAGGACGGGAATTGTTTCTAAAAGTCTTTTTTTTAAATAGCATTGTGTAAAAAATATATCTAGCTATTCTATATAGATATGTCTTTACATAAAGATAAATTTAAAAAAGTACAGATGTTATATAGATAAAAGTTTTATAAAGATAAAGACATAAAATTAAATAATATACAAACAAGTTAAAATAACTCAAAATGCTTCAGAACAACATTATCCATTAATTTCCATAATTACAACAAAAGGGCCATCAAATCTAAATCACCATTTTATCGCTCTCATTATTATTCCCTGCAATTAAGTTAACAATGTTAATAAACGTGATGATTTATAGATATCTCTACACATTATAAAAGCTTATTTTGTTATAAGGGCGAACGCAAACCGAAAACAAAACGTCTTGTCGAACAGTTAGTGATGTGAAACTATCAGTAAAACTTTTTTAGTTACAATATGCTTCTTTTTATTTGCTGTTTTCGTTACTTGCTTATTTAATGAGAATCATCCTAAGTACTTAATAATAATATTAAGTACACTACATAATTACTCTATATTCTTATTTATTAAAAAACACAGTTCATTCTCTAGGTATGTGCGTATAAAGCAATGTTTAATAGGTAGGTACTAAACAATGCTATAATAGATAGGTAAACATACTTGAGAAAAGTCGGTCGTGTCAATTGGTGTGAGTTTCGTTATAACGAAAACAGCATATCGTGTCTTATCTAACAACACCGCTCAAGTCATTTTTGCTCACTTTTCAGGAGAGACTAAAAACTGTGTAATTTATTCAGTTCTTCAGCTTTCAGGCTGAAATTATTAACAGGTGCTTTAATATATATAACAAATGTTTTGTTATGCCTATTATATCATTTATATTAATGTACACGTTTTAAATTGACTTACGCGGTGTTACGTGATAATTTTACTCGACTTAGGCGGTGATAACAAGAAAATGTATGAGAAAATATAATTTGTAGTGCATCAAAAATCGATAAAAATTAAGTTTTTTTCTTATACTATAGGATTTTTGGTTTATTAAACTGTTCCAAGTTGACTGCTGATGTGGCCCTATCTGCCGGTATTGTAGTTAGTTTTCTTCAACGAGTCTTTTATTTCAAGGGTATCCATGAACATTCTTTTACATAGGTACTTTGTAACTGTTTTCACACGTAAAAATATAAACGCGGCTTTCAGTTTTCTTCGATTCAGGATTTCGGTAATTTTCTTTTCAACTGCCATACATGGCATAATGCATTGAGAAAAATGATTTTCGCTGTTCTCAATTCGCGGTGTTCCAGAATGTTGTGAATGTTGAATGTTGCGGAGCGTTTGCACAGCCAGTCGCAAAACTTATGATAAGAAAAGTTTATTAATGATTACAATTTAAACTACAAAGTTATAAGTTGGCTTAATAATAAATTAATTACGTGAGTACCTACTAAAACGGTTGCCACTCAGCATGTGACATAGTAACTTGTGACTACTATAACGCTGGTCTTCCGTGTCGCTAGTGCCTAGCACTTATCTGACCAATCCTACTAATATTATAAATGCGAAAGTTTAGATGTTTGGATGTTTGGATGTTTAGATGTTTGGATGTTTGGATGTTTGTGTTTCAATCACGTCAAAACCACTGAACCAACTTGGATGAAAGTTGGCATATATATAGTTCGTAACCTGGATTGACATATAGGCTACTTTTTATCCCGAATAATTAACAGAAACTACAGGATAAAATGAACGAAAAGGATGAACAGCGCCAATTGGTAAGAGGATTTCATTGTCATGTCATGTCACGTCAGTTTGACAGGGCGTAGTACTACCTCTTTGGTCTAACGACTAGCGTTTGACATTCCAGTAGGTACGAGTTCGGTGTAATGAGATGTAATGTCAAGTTTTTCAAAGAAGTATTCGCTCGGTACACGCACAGATAATATAATGTACACGGAAACTGTAGACGCGTACGAAGTCGCGGGTAACTGCTAGTCGTTAATAAAGAGTTCAATAAAGCCTTCGCCGTTTTGATTTACCAAATCACCGCGATCGTGTACTTAGCGTAGTGTCATGATAGTAGATGATATAGTTTGCAAGGAAGACATGGCTGCATTGGGTTTTCCAGCGTTGTTGTCTCGGCTATTTGCTGTAGTATACTCGACGTCTATTGGTATCGTTTCAGCAAAACCTCTATTTGAAGAAACCGAAGTGCTTGCATCGAGTTCTATGAAGTTATACCAACTTTTTCAGAAACCAAGCCGTCGTGATGTCTAACGTATCCATGTCCAAACTTTGAAATCAAGCTTACTCCTTTTCTTTGGCTCTCTAAAGCTCTTACGCCGTTTACGGCTCAATTTCAGTCCTGATGGACTCGTAACTGTTGACATTCCTCATTAATTCTTCATCTGTAGGACCCTAGGTCACTCCTCCAAGCCTGCGAAGCCCCCAGGAAGCTTCTGTGCTTTTGGGAGGAGTTAGGCTGGCTACACTCCTAGCCAGAACACCCCCCACGCATAATGGGCCAACTTTGAGCCTAAATGCGGAAAAGGGAGTCCCTTCAATTTCATCTGTAGGTACACTAGCTCTCTTCAAAGCTGGTTGCGCGACTTTCAGCTTGTGGACCAACCCTACAGTCAGTGTTCACGTTTCGGCAGCATAGGTTAAAAGGATAGAATCCTGAAAACGAGGTTATCCGACAAAGAACTAAGGTGGTCGATAGAGCTCAGAGGATTAGCAAGGTGGAATAGCAGTGAGCCGGCCATGTTTACCGACAATCGTTTGAGCAAACTATACTTGAGTGGGGACCGCGTTAAGGCAAGCATAGTGTAGGATGCCTTCTGGTAAGGTGGGACGACGAACTGCGAAATGTAGCTGGCAAGGACTGATTGAGAAAAGCCGAAGACCAGGCTCAGTGGCGCGTCTTGGGAGAGACCTACGTCCAGTATTGGACTGATATTTAGATTAATGATGATAATGATGTTGACTCTGGTCACTCGACTCAAATTCTTCTCCATCCATGGTCTATACTACCACTTTATCAGGTACCCTACAAGAAATAACATTTGTAACACCGCACAAGTCATACTCGATGCAATAGCAAGATGCTAAGTAACACCGCCTAAAGTAGATGGCGACAAACTTATTCGATTTTAAGTTCCTTACGGCACTTGAATCAATAAATCTTTTAGTGTATTCAGTAACTTACCTCTTAATCTTTGATTATTACACTTCAAAAACCATATTCAACCAAAAATAACACTATAAAACCGCGAAAGTCAGTAGTTGTAGAAGTAGTTTTCGCGCGCAGTATGGCGGAATGACGATTTGAGCGGTGTTGGCGCGGAAACCGACTTAGGCGCTGTCACTGTTATTTGAATACTGGCCTGGGATTGGTTGATATCCTTGAATCTGTTACACAGTTCGACGCGCGAATTTAAAATCTATCCAATGGTATCAAAAAGTCAATACCGCCAAAAATCGACTTGAGCGGTGTTGTTAGATAAGACACGATATGACAAATGCTTCCTCGTCATATGCTGTTTTCGTTATAACAGAAAATTTATTTTCACGTCACTAAGTGCGCGACAAAACAGTTTTGTCGATAGATGTGCGTTGGCCCTAACTTTACACACCAACGCAGACATCTTAATTGCTATTCTATATATATTAAAGGATTTCAGTTACGTTATGTTTGTCTATCATAACAAAAAGTCGTAGTAGAGCTTCTTGTGAAAGAGCTTGTCGGGGGAAATACTAGCACCGTACCTATTTCTGCCGCCAAGCAGTGATGCTCACATTGCTGTGTCCCGGTTTGAACGGTATAGGTATAGTGTAATTACAGACACATGAGACTAAACATATGTCTCAGAGTAATGGAGGCAGTGCAATGCATCACGTGTGGTGTCTATATCTGCAGCACTCCCCACTTCCCCATAACAAAATACCGCAGGTCATTATGCTGTGAAAGTAGCTGAAATATATTTCTTTGTAAGATGGATCAATCAAAACAACGCTAGACCAGGCCGTAGTTTCATGCCCGTTCTTCTAGGCTCTGGTTGCGTGGAACTGACACATAGAATCACTTTGTATATAAGACGATGCTAAATGATCCTTGTCATATTAATAAATAAAAAGATTTTTTTACTTTGACTAGTTCAAAAGAAATCACAAAAAGTAATGCAAACCCAAATGCTTCAACTACATAGTTTACTGCAACCTTGTTAGCTGCAAGTCTATAACGCGCCAATTTGCTTTATAACCGCGATAAATATAATTTTGCATCTAATCAATCCAATGCACTTTGTAATAAAGATTTCTTGGAACTAGCCGCATGTAATAAGCGCCATCATTGTTATTTTCATCATCATCACTATTATAATTTTCGTCATCATCAGCAGGTTAATGATGATGTGCATCTAGGTTTTCTTCTTTCACCTTCAGAATAAAAAATCATACAAAGTAAATGTCAAGCTTTTAGGTCCTAATGAAAGGAGGTGCCATCTTTATGATGGATGGCATCAGATCCAATCAATATTTAGACACGTCTTTCTAATTTGACGTCACGTGACAATGACGAATGATCTTTTTACTGCTTCTCAGTTTGGGAGGGCTTATTACTGTTATACATGTCAATTTTGTGATATACTTGTAGAGCTGATGGTTATTTTCACACTACACGATACGGTATTTTTTTACTGATACCGACGTCATACCAAAGATTTTATAAAGAAACTTTAGTAAGTGTTCTCTATTACAAAATTCTAAAAGCAAATTGACCTTATGGTGAAATAACCTATTATTTTTTTGTGTTCCGGACCACGAAAAACGGAACATTTGTGGTCTAACTCCAGTGTCTGTCTGTCCGTCTGAATAATTATATAATGAATAATGGGCCCAATTGAGTTTTTTTTATATTTTAACAGGGCCCATTCAGCCCATCTAAACTGGGCTCAGTTGCTATTGCCAACATTGTGTTACCTACTTTATTCGTAGTTTTTGGAAAAATTAAAATCGATTTAATTTTCATTTTTGCTGTAAATTTTTCTAGTTACATTGAAACACGCAGTATGTTTTTAAATTAAGGGCCATAAATGAGATGGCCATCACTTTTTCTCTTAAAAAATCAATTGAGTCGATTAGTCTTGAATCAAAGTTTATACCAGAAAGCCCTGATTCTTATCTACCTAAGTACACGATGGAAACTCCCAGAAGCCCCACTAATCAAGAAAACTTGCCAGACCAAACGGAGAGCAATCAAAAGAAAATTAGCGTGGACCTATTACAATTTGGAATGGAAAAAGTTTAGGGTAAAGTGCAGTGTCCACTAAAGAGGACCTGATGTCATGGCTATTGAATAGATTCATCAAAATTTAAAACAATCAAAATGTCAGATTTATCGTTCACTGATTCGCTGAACTATTGTTTTAACGTAATTTTGATTGTAATTTGTCAGATTTGGTATCACAAGATAGACAATCGGGAGGCTGATTGGCATACATGTATAGTCGAAGACACGTCCACCTATACTGTTTGGATTTTGAACTATTAGAAGTTGAACGTTGCGAATCGTGCAAAAGGGACGACAGTGTGTTTGTATCGGACGGCATGCGAGCGCGGCACGCGCCTACACCTATTGCGCTCCCTTTCCAACGATTCTCTGCATTGTATGTAGCATAGTTATAGTTGTATTGGGTATATAACCTGACTTGTGGCCGTGTGTACAATCCTTATGAATGTCTGAGGGAGTAGTAGATTCCACAAAAAACAATTTTCAGCCAAAACGCAACTTGTAGTTGAAATGTCACCATTTTTTGGTACTTACTGTGATGCAGGCGTCCCTTTACGTTTTGGAATGGAAAAACTTCAGATACGGAACCAATTTGCCTCGTCGCGGGACACACTTGGATTAATTAAACATTTGAATTACACTGTCATGGTGGTGAACTTGTGTAAGTTTGGAGATTTCTGGATAAAAGAGGAAAATCAAGTTTTAAAGCCTCTTTGTTTTGATGGAGCAAAACTTGATGGAGAATTTAGGTACATAAGTACTCGTCGCCTAACATGATTCTATAAAGAGTAAATAGTTCACAGGTATTTTGTTTAAGTAAAATAAACCACTTTTAAACATTATTTTTGCCAAAGAGCGACCTAAATATGAACGTCAACATGATCAATAATATTTATTGTTGTTCGTCTATAAATGCCAATTAACCCAAATGCTTGAATTGCAAACACTTCTTCTGAAAGTCGGTTAAGCTTGTAATATTGCGTTGTAACAAGGTGATGGTTCGTCAATTCAAAGGATGCTATCATAGTAATTGAGCCCCTAAGGCTTTCACAGTAGATAGGTGCAACCAGTAGAAACACTTTCATCAAAAGCTCAAGCGTAATAAGTACATATGGCGACAAATCAACTTGACTTGAACTTTGAACTATGAGAAGTTGAACGTTGCAAATCGTGCGAGAGGGACCGATATGTTTTTGTGCGGAACGCGCTGCTCGCCTAGACCTCATGCGCTCTTTTTCAAACAATGCACTGTATATAGTGTAGTTATTATAGGTATTTTAGGTGTCTACCTTGACGTGTAGCCGTGTGTACATATTTTAGATGATTTTCTGAATTAACTTTTGACTTTGACCTACCCAAATGAGTCGCACACATTCAAACCGGGAGAAATAAGTCAGCCCAAAACTTGTAGGATCATTTTTCTACAAGTTTTAGAAATTAGTAGTGAACAGCAAAATGTTCAAAAAATGACGGCCATTTTCTTTGAAGTTTATTTTGTAAATAGCCTAGCTAAATAGTTTTGCTAATGTGAGTAAGGCGGTACTCTGCTAACTAAACCTGTCGCAAACCATCACTCACTAATAATGAAACTGGTAGTGAGCCCAGCTATTAGTTTAAAATTTTTGCGATCATAAAAAATACTAATAAAGTTGTTTTTACTAGTTTGGTATTCTTAATTCCACAATAACTTTAGTTACGATTATTTTTATGTGAATAAAACGTCGTTGGAATAATAAACCTTATACGAATTACTTATGATATTAAACATAATGAAACCTTTTGCAAAAATATTTTTTTTTTTATGTTTTATTCCAACAATAACAAAACATTCGTTTTTCAAATGTTTGAAATGATTTTCTTTTGGTTTGCGTTAGTGTTTCTACTGCTGGTTACTCTTATTTATTGTGCCCTAAGGCTTTGATGGCAGACATTAGCATATTTATCGAGGACGAGAAAAAAATGACTAAGAGTAAAATTAAAATAAGCGCGATTGAACATTCTATGGCGGCTTTGTAACGAGTATTTTAACGGAGAATCGTATCGTTGACGTTTACTCGTTAAAATATAACTGTTTTTAATAAAACTCCATACCTAAGAGTCGTGTAACATTCGTATGCAAAAAGTTTAATACCCTTAAGCGTAGTAGTCATCATAAGCAGTCTGAAGAACTCTATTGGTACAGTATGTTTATGCTCCCAGGGACCGCAACATTTTTACTTAAGGGTACTATTGGATCAGTTAAGTTTTTCAGTTAACCTATCTCGTTCTACTTCTGAATAAATTACAATTGTAAAAATTCTCGTTTCTATTTCCTATTCACTTTCGTTCATGTTATTGTTTGTTTTATTGATCTTGTCATTGTATTCCTAATCTGTATTTACCCTGGAAGTTTACTTTTGAGAAAACTTTAATACACCCACTGTAGGATCTTTAAAAGCCGTAGATAAGCCAGAACTCGAGCACAAAGTAAAGGTTCCGTGTAAAGGAACGTTACAATATAACAGCTGTTATTATGCAAATAGGGTTCTTGTTGAGTTCAATTGAGACGCGAACGCTCGCGCCCACACAGCTTATAAAAGGTCAGCTCTGACACCTTTTCAGATCTTTACCGGTATCAGCAAAATTTTATAATTAAAATAAAAAAAAGACTTCAAACAAAAACTGCCATCATTGCGTCCAAAGATTTTTTTACATAAAAGATCATTGAGCCAGTCCAATAACAGCCGCATACTAGTGCACTACTGTGTTGAACTCAATATTTCGCCCACTTGCCAGGCTGCTTAGAGTCAAAACATTTTTTCTTTATTCGCGTGGTCTTAGTACTTCACCCATAGTTTTAAACATAGATTAAAACTATGGGCTAAAAAATACCCTCCTCCTATTGACTATGTTATGCCAGCAGAAGAACTTCCTGCGGGTAACCTACTCCCATGGTCTACCTGGAAGTCTCTGAACCGTCTTCGGAGTCAGGTGGGCCGCTGCCGGCATAACTTAGTAAAATGGGGGTACTCCGACCAAGCACAATGTGACTGCGGAGCCCCACAGACAATGCCTCACCTCCTGTCCTGCCCAGAATGCACCAACACCTGCACCAGGAAGGATCTCTGTGACGCCACGGAAAATGCCATAGACGTGGCCCGTTTCTGGGCAAAACGGGATATTTAGTAGGTACCTAGGTATTTACTAAATAATAAAATATACACATGGGAGCCAATCGACTCGAAGAAGAAGAACAAGTACTTCACCGTAAGAATTGGTAAGAATAGAGCTGCTGGCCATAGTGACCCAGACATAACTTTTGGCACCAAAATTCGAATAAATTTATCAAATTTTGACATTAGATATTAATTTTGACATTACACCTAGATATTTCCTATTTTCCTGTGGCACCGTGCATGCGTAAATTGGAACGCAAAACGTTGTTAGAGATTGCAGATTTGCCCCAAGCGCTAGCAGGAACTCTTTTATATGCTTTGCGCAGAATGAGATGCTAATCGCGTCATAAGTTTTATGGTGAAATGGGCAATCTTTTTAAGGCATAATAATGCAATTTTTATAATGAATAAGGGAATAAAGCAGTTTCAAAGTGGCCACAAACAAAATATTAGACGATACTCACTTTGCACGGTAAGGAAATTTTTCCTACGCTTTCACCGGTCGTGAATCGTGGAGGCCGTCGACTACGCGCACTGGTTGTTCTTCAAAAGGTCCGCTGACTTCATTGTCGCAGACCAGTACCTTATAGAACATAGTGTTTATTCGTACGCTCGGTCAATGGTCAGCAACTGACGTCAGCGTAGGAGGAGTTTTAGCCATAGCAACTTATGTAGCTGGTTACTTTTGAATCAAGGTCCGTATGATTTATTGTGGATCTAGGTTCTGTATTAGTGAGAAAGATACACACTCAGAAGGCTCAACACAATATATTCAGAGGGTTTCCACATCGGAGTGGATCGGTTTTGGTTTCTACTCAAAAAAAAAAATCTGTCCCAAAAAAAAAAAACTTTTGAAGTTCTTGAAATCTGAGGGTCGTAAACGCTATCTTACAAAACCCTTGGTTAGCAGCGTTGTTTTTTTTAGCACTATCATGGTTAGCTCCCATAGTTAAATTAATAGGACTAGCATATACCTAGTCACTGTCGGATGTTTTTATAAGCAGGTCCGTTTTACGAGTATACTTACAACACCTACATGGATTCTAATTCTTCAAAGGCCCGCTGACTAAATCCAATAAATAACCAGTTCAAAGCTTTGCGCAAGACAAAGAGCTGGAAGACGATTGAAGATTAATCTTTCATTCCATTCCGATACACCCTTCTGTACCGCAATACCTCTGTATCAGATCTCGTACGTCAGCCCAGCAGAGGCACAATAACAGAGGTAGACAGAAAGTTGAGACAATGATTGATCGGTTCACGTGTGGTTGAACAAATGAAAGCTTGTACTGAAGCCTCACTCTCAGACGAACACTCTTAGCATTTAGAGCATTTAGTAGACTCTAGGTAGTGACTCACTGTGAGTCTACATGACAAGAAAAACGGTCAGCAGCCAGGATGACCGCTAGGATATCTTGACGAGATTCAATACTCCGTTTGGTAGATTCAACGACATTTTATGGTACACACGGCCACAGGTCAGGTTTAGACACCCAACAATGTTAGCGCGGCGCGCGCGCAGTGCGTCCCACTTTTAATAGTTCAAAGTCCAAACAGTTTAGGTCGACGTGTCTTCGAATGTACAATCTAAGTTAAGCAATGCTACTATCCAACTAAAGTTTCACCAAGATCGTTCAAAGGTCTGGACGGGTAGACAGGTGAATGGTATCTAGTGAGTGTACTCCGTGGCCTCCATGCAATCTCAGAGCACGTACGTAGTCTTTTTTTGTTTTGTTCATAGAAACGAATATCGAAAAGCGTTTCGCAAGATATTTTGTATGGAAACCCGATAAGCTCGTCTACCGGGTGAAAACAATTTTTCTTCATACTACGAGTTTTTCGATTCTCGATTTCGGAGATCAATATATAACTCAGACTACTTATGGGTTCAGATCGGTTCATACTTGACGAACGCGTGCTCTACGCATCTCCCTCCGATAACAGACGAATGGATACATAAAAATTCATTGGTTTTCGTTCGATTTATCCGCAGAGTTTTCTTTTCATTGTGTAGGTATTATTTTATGCACCCCAAGCGGGCCGCTTACTGCGTATTTTACTGAGTTAGTGTTTCGTGAACCGGTATGTTTGGCCTACTGCTGAAGCAGTGTATATCGCTACTGCCTCCGTATGCCAATCTTTTGCTGTCAAGTTATATTTTACTGCCCAGTGTAATTTCTTCAGGTCACGTAGTACAAAAAGAATGATCACGTGGTACAATTTTGTACCACGTGATCATTCTTTTTAGACACTTGACAGCAAAATATGCGCGAAAACACATCAAATGACGTCATAATGTCACTATTTAGTCACAGAATAACTTTGAGTTAGTATGAACTGACCATGATTTAAAACTTTGCAGTTCAACTTTGATTGGCATACCCCTGCTGTATTGGAGTTGGAGTTATGATGCAGGATGGAACATGGAAAATGTTTGATGATGTGAGTCCTTTGAGTATATTAACCAGTGTTTAAAGAAATTGCATTATTACCAAAATATGGAAGTGAACGAAAAAAAGAACACCACAATTTTTTTACATCTGTGATCAACATGCTGACTATTAGCAGACCTTTTGAAAAAATTTAATAAGTTTAAGTTCGATATACACTATTGTTCGGGTATTTCCCTAGACCTTATGACCCATAAGAAACTACCCTTAAGAAGAGGCACGTTTAAAAACAATTTGGCCCATGGCCTTTTTTATAGCTAAGGCTTAATTTCCTAATTTTGGATCCTTTGGATATCGAAATGGGGTTTAGTTACACTTAGAATGGAGTTTTGGACAAGTTTTATTACTAACAAAAACACTTATATCCTGAGTTTCTTTGCAAAAAACTAAATAATTGAGCTAGCTGTTAGTATAAAGTACTTTAGAAAAACTATTAAGTTTATTGCTGAATATAAAGGACATAGTGTTAGATTTGGCTGAGTTTTGAATCTAATTTGGTCTGTACTAAGGCGTTGGGTAGGGCAACTATTGGTGGGAACATATGGGCGGATATTCTGCAGAGATTTTTATTTTATAAAGTGGGTTTATATCAGCTTTAAATTTAGTAAGAAGACTACTGCCTGATTCAACTAAAATAATGAAATAGCAGGTATATGCATGCGTGTTTTTGTCATTTAGCACTTACTTACCTAACTTCATGTTTTGTTGTGTCATACTATTCTGTTATGATTGTATTTACTGTATATTACGACGAATGTGAGTACCTAGACAAACCTCTTAAGGTTTTAAGGTGCAATATTTTATGAACATTGTAGTAGCTATAAGTAGTTGTTAAATAAATAAATAAAAATAAATTGTGGTTATGGAAAAATTTTGATGTTTTTTGAGACAAAATTGAAACTTTTTTTGACTCTCTTGAACTAACCCAAGACTTAAACTAACTGATAAATAGTAATGATAGAATTCGCCGTGTTTGCAGCAGTGATCTGAGCCTGGAGTCTGAGTTTTATTTTATTGATTGACGAATAATAATTCGCAATATTGTATTGACTACTTTTTGATATTTTACGAACGCGACTCACTTTTCGCAAATTAACAAAACAAAAATCAGACTACGGGTCCTAAATGTTATTTACCGTGAGCAGGCACGGACGTGAATTCTCGCCCTATGTTCCCTTACCTACTCCCCAGGTGAGCGTTAAGGGAATGAGCTTCTCAAGCTAAAGAAAACAGACAGACGGACAAATGGACCATTTTTACTATCGCCCTTAATTTTCGACTGGACTGGATACTTCGTATTTTATTCCTCTGTTTTATCCTTCCCGAGTTAGTTTGGAGGATTTTCGATTAGTCTTGAGGATGTCCAAGCACAGTCACATTCGTATTCGCTGTTGCTATTTTAAGCAAAATACAAAGAAAATGGATGCTACTATTCATTTTTTACGAGAAACAACAATTTGTTGATGAAACAAGCAGCTGACGTAGATATCTGATTTTAAGTGGATAGTTACCTCTACCTATTTTATCTAGCCTATCTCGTCCCACTGCTGGGCAAAGGCCTCTCCCAAATACAATACAAAAAACCTATAAAAAAACTCTACCTAAAAAAAACTTAATGTAAAAACCTCACAGAGCACGTCCACTGAAGACTATTTCACCCTTATCTTATGTAACTACCTGTACCAACTGTATTTCATAACTGTACATACCTGTTGAGGACAAATAAAGACTTATCTTGTCTAACTAAATGTATAAATAAATAAATATTTATGAACATTTCACACGACGCCCTCTAGAGCTTGTAATATTGGAACTAGATGCTGATATAATACTTATGTATGTAACAAGCTTTAATATGCAATTTGTGCATATCTTACAGAGCACGTCCACTGAGGACTATTTCATCCTTATCTAAACGTATGTTCAAACCGGCTTTTATTCAAGACGATAAAATCTAAGTATCATCCACTCCCGATCCTAGCTAAGTTTTATTAAAAGAAGCAATTTGAAGAAATTGCTTCTGTGCAAGGAAAATATTGTTCAGCTATTTCCTGGTAGTGGCTGACAAAAGGAGCTTGCACACTGGCCGATACCGACCCTCACACAACACCGGTAAATCAGTTGCTCGAATAAAAATGGGTATATTTGTCAGCGCTGACACTGCAGTGTGAAAAGTCTACTTAGTTCTAAATAAGCGCTCGTGACTTGGCTTGCTTAGTCAATCTTCACCGATTATCTAAGTCTGCGCGGGTGGATGGATGGGTGACCGCTAGTGGCATTTACATCTGAGCGCTTTTGTGCTTTGGAGGGCACATTAAACTGTCGATCCTAGCTCTGCCACGATGGGGCCCTAAGGGTGGTCTAAAAACTGTGCTCTCAAATGATATCGTGTAATAATGTCGTGTCGGCAACAGTGTGAAAACAGCCGAAGGAGGATGCGATTAAATATTGATAAGGCGAGATTGGCGACAAGAATGAGACGGAAAGGTAACAAAAAGATGAGTTTTTCTACCCAGCTGCTGAATAGGTAAGGAATTTTTGCTTTATTTTTTATTAAGTGGAGCAGTTTTGGTCGTTTATCTATTTACAGGTAAATAAACGAGCAATAATAGGTAACCTCTAGTTTTGGGAATATAGATAGATAGATAGAAAATACTTTATTGTACACCTTAACCTAGGGACTACTACCTACCTACCTACCTACTAAGTGGTTTTTATTCGTTTTTCTTGTGCACGATATTCACGAATGAGAAATTTGTGAGTAAATCCGTAACATTAGCATTTCCACGTTACATAATATATTTTTCCTAATACCTAACTATTTATTTCTCAGAAATAGGGCTCACTAGAAAAGTCTGGAAAAGTGGTATAAGCCCGTTCACCTTATCTAGCTACTCTATCTGAAATTATTAGTATTGCTCTATGGCACGACAAGGTTCGAAAATAAGGGGAAAAATAAAATCGAGTTATGAGTACACACGGCTACACTTCAACCTAGACTGTATTGTACATCCATTCATGGTTGACATACCACCTATCCGCACTAAGCGTTTCGCCTCAACTTTTATAATGCGGACAGCCAAGGATCGGAACCTCATTGCCGGCGTCTGTGTTTCCGCCTTCATAAATAGATCGGATGTTTTCAAGAGACGAGTGAATAGGTCTCTTCTGGGTAAGCGTGCTACATCGTCGACCGCATCGTCACTTAACATCAGGTGAGATTGCGGTCAAACGCTTGCTTATAAAATAAAAAATAATAATAAAAAAAGAGTAGGCTCACCTATACCGTCCTCCCAGCCTAGTCGACCATATCCACAGGAAAGACAAGGTCAATACGGAGCTGACTAGACTAAGCCGCGGGTTTCCTCACGATGTTTTCCTTCTCCGCAACATTGCATTAATATCTCCGCATCACGGATGCTTTGAAGCCGGGTATCGTTTCTTTTGTGGGCGCTGCGGCAACGCACGGTACGCATTAGGCGTGATATACATCGGCGACACGCGACTTTTAAAACGTCCCTAACTGTTAGTTTGTAGTCTTCTGTGTGAGCTGTAAAATGGCGTCGTTTTTTTATTAGTAATGGAGTAAATGGAGTTAGTAATGGAAGAAGCAGATGGTCCCCTTAATGCTAAGCGGTAACACCTATTTATAATAATGCAATGCTTCACCGAGAATTTCCACTGAAGACGTCCCCTGTATCCAGGTTAGGTAAATCTCATGTGCCTGTAATTGCACCGGCATGCATAACCTTCAAACCGGAACACAGCAATGCGAACATCATGTGCTTGAAGAAATATGTGGCCAAAAGCCGAGTTACAAACACTGTAACGCGTTAGGAGAAAAATCCCAGTTACACTCGCAACTCGATGTCACAGTCAGTACTAGTATGTCTGCCCCCGTATGCCAATCTTTTGCTGTCAAGTTATATTTCACTGCCCAGTGTAATTTCTTCAGGTCACGTGGTACAATTTTGTACCACGTGATCATTCTTTTTAGACACTTGACAGCAAAATATGCGCGAAAACACATCAAATGACGTCATAATGTCACTATTAGTCACAGAATAACTATGAGTTAGTATGAACTGACCATGATTTAAAACTTTGCAGTTCAACTTTGCAGTTCAACTTTGATTGGCATACCAATGCGCTGATAAAAATTTTATTTAGAGTAAAAAAGGTTATCTATCTAAGTCGCTGGTCTACCAGCAGCCTTATCGAGCGGCGGAAGTGACGCGGGTCGCCGTCGGTTTCGCGGGCTAAGTAAACTTCCGGGCGCGGCACATCCGCCGGATGGATTCTGTTTGTCGGCGTGGAGGGCGATTATTTTGTGCATCCTTTTATTTTTCAATTTGGCTTTGTTGGTACTGAGTGTGAATATACTTTTGGCTTTAGCCGACCACATGATGAAAAACGGGGGATATTTAGAGTAACATCTACGCCACATGAGATACACTGGTAGGTACTGCTGGCTTAGGAATGTCAGCAGGGGTATGCCAATCAAAGTTGAACTGCAAAGTTGAACTGCAAAGTTTTAAATCATGGTCAGTTCATACTAACTCATAGTTATTCTGTGACTAAATAGTGACATTATGACGTCATTTGATGTGTTTTCGTGCATATTTTGCTGTCAAGTGTCTAAAAAGAATGTCTAAAAAGAATACAAAATTGTACCACGTGACCTGAAGAAATTACACTGGGCAGTGAAATATAACTTGACAGCAAAAGATTGGCATACGGGGGCAGTACAGAGGGGAGTGAATCTAGACAGATATAATTTTAAGCAATATAGATAAAAAAATTTTTTTGATTTCCCAAAAATATTGGTCTAGAATTCCCCCCAGGCTTTAAGCCTATAGCGATGTAACGATGATGAACATCCTCTCAGATTTAAACGACCGACTCACCTTCACACCGCTCTGTCCCACTGGTGTGATGGTTATGAAGAAATTTACTCCACGTAACACTAGTATGAAAGATAAGAAAACGCTTTCCTTACCTCAACACCGTACACTATCACACTGGTGTGATTTCGAGATGCCCTTGAAGATGTGAGACGAGATTTTCAACATAGCAGCCTATTCACTGCAAGTGATTCCAAAAATAACGATTTTGGACCTTCATGCATTCACCTCCAGCTACGTTTTGCCTTCATTTTCCCCAAGAGGCATTACCATTATGGCATCTTCTAAAAACATGAGACATACATCGTGTTTTCTAATAAAATACAAATACAATTTTACAGATGTCCTAAGATCTTCCACATAAAGTAACCCCATGGTAAGCTACTGATAAAAACAGAGATCGATCGACTTCTATTAGGCAAGTTAAGCTGACCCTTGTTTACAAGAAAAAGGATCTTTCAAACTTTTGACCCTTTTAAATAAATAGTATTTTCGAGTCTTCGTACACTGGTCCGTGAAAACCTCATATTCGGCTCAATGGAGCTTAATTCGTTCGCGACCGAACTGAGTAATGGACGACCCACACTGGTGACCCCGGTTGGCTTTATAATTGTTTTTATTTTTTTATTTTAAGAACAAAATAAATACACCCTAATGTCTGCAATTTTATTGCTGAACTTTTAACTAATAACTTTTTTTAGTTCAGCCGTCTATGACCAATTGATATATTTTCATGAAAGAGACCAACCTAATAAATATAGGTACACCACATCATACACCACACTAGATTTTAGAGCACTTTGAATTTATCAAATTAATCAAGATTTATCTAAGTCAAGCCTGTGCATTGATTTTCAGTCATCCTCCCATCAAGCAATTTGTTTTTCCATATTTTCACAATTTTTTATAACACACACCTTCAAGGCACACTAGTTTTACTACTCTATTTCCTTTGAGCTTTCCTAAGCAGAAAGAGAACGGTAGATCTTTCCGAATGCAATATTTTAGCCGGATCGCAAGCACCAGTCTGTTCACCCCCTTCCGTGATCGGTCCCAATAACTGTCGCCGGCTTTCCACACGATTTCGCTCCGGCTTCGTTCGGGCCCGACAGGCCTGGGTCGCAATCTGCCCGATTATTTTCGAAGAGAAATTACTCCTTTAATGTATTGCGATGTGATGGTATTAAGCTTAATGTCGGGGAAAGTAGCGCGTCCTGATGATATTTGAAGGTATGTCAGGGTCAGTTGTTATCTATTGTTTAGAGAAGGTCTTTTTTTACCCCCGACCGAAAAACGGAAGGGGCGTTATAGTTTAGCGATGTCGTGTGTCTATCTGTTTGTGGGTTTGTCTGTCCCCTCGTAGCTCCCAAAGTAGGGCTCCGATTTAAATGCGATTTTTTTTCGTAAGAAAGCTGATTAGATGGGTACAGGTTATACAAGGTTATTCCCATCGAACCCACCGCCTGGTTCACTGGTGGACAAGATGAAAAAAAATCCCAGCGAGTCTACTATGCAAATGAAAGTAACGACAAGGCGAGTCGGCAACAGGATGTGCTCTAACTTCAAGTAAAATAAAATGAGCATCATAAAAATTAGAAAAAAAACTGCAGAAGTATAAAAGTCACAAGTTTTTACATCTAGGAAGTAATTATCTTTGTAAAGTTGTGAGAAATCAAGAGTTAGGAAGAATTTTTACAAACCACTGTTCGAAATCGGAACTCTTATTATTTTACCCTGTCATTGTATCATTACAATATGCAAAGATCAGTTATTGAGTATTGTTATATATGAAAAACTGAGGGTATTTTGTGAGATATAAAACAATAAAGTGAGAGAGAAACACATGATAGTGTTTTATTTCCAAAATATTTTTCATTGATTGGATGTATTTTTCAATGATATTACTTTACAATAGAGTTGTAAGTATGTCATTGTGTTTAAGATAGTGAAACTGATAAAACTTAGATACGTAAAATTCTTACTAGTCTGTTGTGGTTCAACAGTCGCACGAACTGCAAGAACCAATAGGACAGTTATTTTATTGCTGACATACTCGAATGCAACCAACAAAGTTGAAACTTTAAGTTTGACACACGAATCGCGTTCACCTATTTTATTTCATTTTTTTAAACGTTCGAAAATTAACGCAACACGATCTTCAGACCGGACTTTAGCAGTGCACCGCCCAGCCGGGCGATCATTTGACCAACTTTTTTCATTATCTCTTGAAACTGGAATACTTTTATAGTAGTCCTATTTCGTTTTAGTTGTGATTTTCTCCTTACTCTCTTGTTAACTTTGCCTCGTTAGCTTTTACCAGGCTATTTTGTTCGTTATCTGTGTAATGAGGTAAGTTTATGACTTTGGAATAAGAGGATAAGGGTAGGAAGAATACGGGGGATAAGATGGTGGCTGTCGAAGTCAATACACAAGGAGGATAAAATTACAAGGCTCATGTTGATTTGCCAAAGCTAGATGAACCTAGGTACCAGTTCCACGTAAGCCAAAAATAGCCTTGTGCCTATGTTGATATTCAACAATAGTTAGAGATAGAGACGTCAAGAATGTCTGTCAAAATGATGGACAAACCCTATAAAAAAGAAGAAGAATGTCAACTTTAAGCCATCAGAAAAATAAACAGCCATCTATCTGTGCGATAACTGCACTGTGGATTTAGGGGGGAGGATTAGGAGGCAAGCTCTCCTCCCCACAAAGCTTCGAGAAACTGGAAATCCTTGGTCAAGACCCCCCCCCCCCCCCCCCCCCAACCGTTACTTGAAGACTGGTCCAGGTTCTAAGATCTCCTGTACTTACAAGCATATATTCAACTACTGCCTAGCTGTAATAAAATAAGTACATAACGAATTATGAAAATTTGAATATTGCCCTCACCAGACCCTTGTCAAACATCAACAGCAAGATCAGCAGTTAGGCTAATTATACACGATACCGCATGCCGCATTACTATCGCTGTAAATACATAGATCAATATAATGTAAAAGAGATGAAGACCAGGTAATAGATATTATAAGGTTGATGATGCTAATTAAAAAAAAAAACAAAAGATACAAAGACAACAATGTAAAACGAATTAGCGTCACAGTTCTAACATACAAGTTAGTTTATAGGAAAATTAGGTTGGAACTAATTTTCTTGCTAACAGGAAACTTCTAATAAGAAACAAATTGAATGAGATGGGGAATTTGAAAAAAAAAAGCATTTGTCTTAATAAAATGCAAGTAAACTGCAAATTCTGCGTATGGCTGCGAATGTCGTACCGTGTCGTTGGTTTCGTGTGTAAGCTGCTTTATTACCCGCTTACAGAAGTAGCACGTTTTACTGCACGAGACAGGTTGCGTAGGTAGGTATTTGTTCTCTAAAAATAAGGCATCATCCATCTGTCTGAAGTCCACAACTGGACATAGGGCATCCCCATAGTATTCCAGAAAGAGCGATCTTGGGCCTTTTCCATCCATGCACTTCCCGCGGTCTGAACAACATCATCGGTCCATCAGGTGGTTGGCAATCTTATACTTTGCTTTCCGGTTCGCGGTCATTCAAGAACCTTCATTCCCCAGCGGTTAGTTCTATGAGCTATGTGGCCAGCCCACTTCAACTTGCTTGCTAATTCTAATTCGCTAAATAAATAAAAGTATTTACTTTTAAAATAAATAAATAAACTTATGTCAAAAGATAAAAAAACTACACTAAAATCTTCATTCTATTTTCATGATTCATGATACTTCAACCACTGATGTTTGTCATTACTCCCGCCCGCTGCAGGTCCAACACTCCATTACCGTACGAGTCCATCTACTGCGAGTCCAACTCGTCACTCAGTCCCGAAAGCCGGAAGTTGCGTAGTTCGTCACTCTTCACGAGGCTCGACCGGATATGACGCATTCCCTCACTGTCCACGACTTGAACCCCCTTTGAGCGCTGTTTAGTTTAGTTGTGACCAGGTTTTTCTCCAGTAATTTAATTTGAATAGTCGTGTATCAAACCCACAACTGTATTTATAGGTACCCACTTTATCAGAACTACTCACGTAGCGAAATGACGATACAGAACACCTATATGATAGAGAGAGAGGAGAGACGACATGGTGAAGATCGCGTGAAGTTGCTGGATAAGGAAGGTCCAAAACCCTTTCTCCTAAAATCCAGGAAGGTCAGCTATTGACCAGCAGTGGGAGGATTTCTCTAAGCAAAACTCTAAGGATGACGATGATGATGACTCCTCTATACCTCCAAAAGAGAACATAATCATTGTACAAAGATGTAAAAAAACTATTGAAATGCTGCCTTTTTCTGGAAAGTCAGTTCATGAGGAGTTTTCATCCAAAATAAACAGCTCATCAGCTCATCTTCATGTATCTGAAAGTCAAACCGCTGAATGTTAGCGTTCCGTGTCGACACCGCACACCTCAAGCCCCAATAACTGAATTTCGAGATCCGAGTATGAAGATTGGCGTTTCTAAATTACGGCAGACGTTATTTGACGATTTTATTTGAGCTAAAATGTCTTTTGGCCACAATCGCACCTGATGGTAAGTGCAAAAAGTCTGATGCAAACGCATGAAGACGAGAAGGCTGGTCCAAAAAAGCATGGGACTTTGATAAAAGGAAGTAAGAATACAGTATGGGACGTAGGTAAAAAGTAAGTAGAAAGAATTGGTTAATTATTTTAAGTATCATTTGTGCAAACCTTTTCAGAATCAGAATTAAAAAAACACTTTTTCATTAAAATCCCAAGGATAAGTTAGAATTAGGTGCAAGTTATTTTATTATGACGGAGTACAGATATATTACAGCCGTTTTATTGAAAACCAAGCAAGTACATAACTTTGTAAAGTTACTCGGTTTCCAGCAAATACAGCGAATGTTTAAAATGAAACTTGATACGCGGTATTTGTATTCAGATGAACGAGTTATTTTGCCGTTTAGCCAAATCTTAATTTTAGTATGACTTTCTGCGATTTCTGAGCATTGTAGTATATTTCTTTGTAAGTAGGATCATACAAAAACAAAAGCATGAAACTACGGCCTGGTTCCTAGCCCGGAACCAGGCCGTAGTTTCATGCCCATTCTTCTAGCCACTGGTCGATAGAACTGGCACCTAGAATCACCCACTAAGTTTATGACGATTCTATATAATCCTTATGATTTTACTGAATAAAAGATCTTTGATTTTGACTACATACATTACTTTAGAAAGTACAAAACCAAGTAAATCCCATAATACTAATTTACCTTCTAACGATAGCTAAATTGTAGTTGGAGTGTAGTTTAACAAAATTACCCACTCATTACTTCCAACCGTCACTGTCAAACTGACGTTGACATCGCGCTAGTGTCAAAAGCACTGCAATCAGAAGCTGGCTGTCTTGAGCGCGTAAAAATTACCAGCCTGTATGCCTCGCGTGTGTACAGGGTGTGGAATTGAATTAACGCAAGCAATTACTGGTCACGGAATGTGAAGAATCACACGCTCGTGAGAATATCGAGCTTCGTTTAATATTGATGTTCGTTTACTGAAACTGCTGGAAAAAATACAGGGTATTTTTTACGGAGCTATCCAATTTTGAGCCTTGGATTTTTAGGTATTTTTTTTATTCCTTAGGGCTTGTAGATGGTTTGTTAGATGGGTGCCTTGAACGCATTTGTCATCGGTAGGGTGTAGTTGCACAATGTAGACCTCAACCTGCATTCCAGCCACTACTTTAGTGCATCCATCAAATCAATCAATCAGACAGACCAAAAAACGCAACGCAACCGGACGTAACGAACGCAAAATCGTAACCGGATTACAGCGAGTAACCGGTTTCAGCCGGTTCCGGTCGTTAAACGATTGCGGTTGGTGGTCAGAGCGTGTAGTCTGAGTTTTGTTGATTTTCGAAAAGTGAAAATCGAAAACCTCGCAGTTTTTGTATGGAGAAAAATGGTGAAACGAACCCGATTATTCTCCATACAAAAATTTTCAATCGTGGCAGTGTTGTGGCAGTGTTTAAACAGTATTTAAGTTGTGAAGCGATTATAAGTAAGCCCTTAATCATTTGCATTCTGAACTGTCTTTATGTATAAAGGTCATAGTATAAATAAACAAAAATATTTAAATTATTTTACTTAAATAAAACTTATCATCAAGAGTATTAACTTCAGCCTTCGATCAACAATACCTAACTTCGACAGACGCATAAAAAGAACCCCTAATTTAGAAATTATTACCTAAACATAATAACACACCTTTTTGTTTTATGCGGGTAGTTTTAGTAACAGGTTCAAATTGAGGTCAGATTAAATCTAGCTTCTATCATTATATTGAGGCATGTTATGAGCTAACAAAGGCAAAGGAACTTAATCGAAGTTTAATTTCGTTTTATAAACAATTTGAATACATTATAGTTGTGGTGAAATCAGTAGCTCAACTACAATCTACTGCTAAGTCTACAGCAAACAAATATCCAGTAATCTCATACCAAAGTCTTGAGCCTTCATGGCCTACCTTCATTTACCATACCAGCTAGTAACTTAAATTTTGATCGACCAACACTATGATGAAAAAATCGTTCACTTTGATCATGTTTGACAGGCGTCACAGCTCAGTCGGTAATAGCTCTGCCTTCCGTGCTGTGGGTCGTGGGTTCGATCCCCACCAAGAACAAACATTTGTGCGTGGAAAACATAGATGTTTGTTCTATGTCTGGGTGTTACTATGTATTATAAGTATGTATTTACAAAAAAAAAGTATATAAGTATTCTATCAGTCATCTAGTTCCCATATCACAAGCTATGCTTAGTTTGGGACTAGAGGGTGTTGTGTGTAAAGTCCAAGAATATTTATTTATTTATGTTTATAAAGAAGAAAAAAAATGATTTATAGATCGATCAACCGTTTGATACAACAAGAGCTTTACCATCTAGATTTGCAGCGACGACGACAGAGGGGCGATTACGAGTTGACAATGTAAAAACCGGTGTCAAACGTCTGACGCCGAGCACACCGGTGTGCGCTGCTTGGTATGGAAATACTGAGCGGAAGCTTGACGAAACCAAGCTTCTCAAAAAATCCGCTCAGTGTTTCCATACCAAGCAGCGCACACCGGTGTGGTTGGCGTCAGACGTTTGACACCGGTTTTTACATTGTCAACTCGTAATCGCCCCTCAGTTCAGTCACAGTAGATATAGGTAGAAGTAACAAGGCAATGATACTGCTTTTTGTCACGGTTGTGCTGCTGAGAAAGGTCAATCAAATCAACCTTTATGTAACTAGTTTTGACCTAGGTCTGGGTCTAGCGATGTATCACATTGCGTGCGCGGACTAAATAATAACGTAGGTACCTAAATAATTGTTTTGAACGGACTTTTATTTTCAGGGTTTTACTGGAAAACTTGAAAATTTCTTTGACTTGATACTTTTAATTACACAGGGTATCGAGCTATATCTAACTATTTAAATAGGTAACGAGAAAAGGTTAAATAAAAGATGACATAGAAAAAGTTGTTAATTATTGTCATCTTGATGATGATGAAGTCGTAATGATTAATCAAATAGGTAGAAGTTTCGAGTGTTTCTGTTACTTCAACTAAACAAAAACAACGCGCTTATTTTTTTGAATACCATGAGGCTCACTGCAAAACGATGAGCCAAGGCTCGTATTGGCATTTTGAATTACACTACCCCGTATGTGCCAACCACAACTAGACTACATAGCAAGCTGCCGTAACGAAAAGCAGTGATGTGGGTGAACTTAGCAGATCATTGTCCAGCAGATCAAAATTAAATGAGAGTTCTGTTCGCATGCAGAAGAGTTCTATAGTTCCTGATACTTTTTATAAATAGTTCTGGCGTTTAAGCTGAAAAAAAAGTCACTTGAAATAATGATCTGCTAACTTCCCGTAGCAGATCATTATCGAGCAAACAAAAAATAAACTTGATTTCCTTAAGCATACAGCTGAGTTCTATAGTTCCTGATACTTTTCAGAAATAGTTCTGGTGTTTTAACCTGAAAAAAAAATATTTAAAAATTTTTCAGGATTTTTTTTATTTTTGCTTTATGAGCTTTTGAAGGCTAGAATTATAAAGTTCCGTACTAGGACTATAATCTAGACTTCGATTTAAATCTGGAACTCACGTAAAAGTTTGAGCAGAGCATGGTTGAAAGTTTGAAAAATCATAAAATATTTTTTTTTAATTTCCAAAAGCTCTAAGAAGCTAGAACTATTAAGATTGTGTTAGGTCTGTGCAAGCACTACAATCTAGACTTCAATTCAAGACCAGAACGCACGTAAAACTTTCAGCAGAGCATGGTTGAAAGTTTTTTAAGAAATATTTTTTTATTAATTTCCAAAAGCTCTAAGAGGCTAGAACTATCATGATAATATTAGGTCTCTGCCAGCACTATAATCTAGACTTCAATTCAAGACCAGAACGCACGTAAAACTTTCAGCAGAGCATGGTTGAAAGTTTTTTCAGAAATATTTTTTTATCAATTTCCAAAAGCTCTAAGAGACTAGAACTATCACGTTTATATAAGGTCTGACCCAGCACTATAATCTAGACTTCAATTCAAGACCGGAACGCACGTAAAAGTTTCAGCAGAGCATGGTAGAAAGTTTTTTCAGAAATATTTTTTTATGAATTTTCAAAAGCTCTAAGAGGCTAGAACTATCAAGATTGTATTAGTTCTGTGCCAGCACTATAATCTAGACTTCAATTCAAGACCAGAACGCACGTAAAACTTTCAGCAGAGCATGGTTGAAAGTTTTTTAAGAAATATTTTTTTATTAATTTCCAAAAGCTCTTAGAGGCTAGAACTATCAAGTTTATATTAGGTCTGTGCCAGAACTATAATCTAGACTTCAATACAAGACCAGAACGCACGTAAAACTTTCAGGAGAGCATGGTTGAAAGTTTTTTAAGAAATATTTTTTTATTAATTTCCAAAAGCTCTAAGAGGCTAGAACTATCACGTATATATAAGGTCTGACCCAGCACTATAATCTAGACTTCAATTCAAGACCGGAACGCACGTAAAAGTTTCAGCAGAGCTCTCAAAAGCTCTAAGAGGCTAGAACTATCAAGATTATATTAGGTCTTTGCCAGCACTATAATCTAGACTTCAATTCAAGACCAGAACGCACGGAAAAGTTTCAGCAGAGCATGGTAGAAAGTTTTTTTCAGAAATATTTTTTTATGAATTTTCAAAAGCTCTAAGAGGCTAGAACTATCAAGATTGTATTAGGTCTGTGCCAGCACTATAACCTAGACTTCAATTCAAGACCAGAACGCACGTAAAACTTTCAGCAGAGCATGGTTGAAAGTTTTTTAAGAAATATTTTTTTATTAAATTCCAAAAGCTCTAAGAGGCTAGAACTATCAAGATTATATTAGGTCTGTGCCAGCACTATAATCAAGACTTCAATTCAAGACCAGAACGCACGTAAAAGTTTCAGCAGAGCATGGTTGAAAGTTTTTTCAGAAATATTTTTTTATCGATTTCCAAAAGCTCTTAGAGACTAGAACTATCACGTTTATATTAGGTCTCAGCCAGCACTACAATATAGACTTCAATTCAAGACCAGAACGCAAGAAAAACTTTCAGCAGAGCATGGTTGAAAGTTTTTTAAGAAATATTTTTTTATTAATTTCCAAAAGCTCTTAGAGGCTAGAACTATCAAGATTATATTAGGTCTCAGCCAGCACTACAATCTAGACTTCAATTCAAGACCAGAACGCACGTAAAACTTTCAGCAGAGCATGGTTGAAAGTTTTTTAAGAAATATTTTTTTATTAATTTCCAAAAGCTCTAAGAGGCTAGAACTATCAAGATTATAATAGGTCTGTGCCAGCACTATAATCTAGACTTCAATTCAAGACCGGAACGCACGTAAAAGTTTCAGCAGAGCATGGTTGAAAGTTTTTTCAGAAATATTTTTTTATTAATTTCCAAAAGCTCTAAGAGGCTAGAAATATCAAGATTATATTAGGTCTGAGCCAGCACTATAATCTAGACTTCAATTCAAGACCGGAACGCACGTAAAAGTTTCAGCGGAGCATGGTTGAAAGTTTTTTCAGAAAGATTTTTTTATTAATTTCCAAAAGCTCTAAGAGGCTAGAACTATCAAGATTATATTAGGTCTGTGCCAGCACAATAATCTAGACTTCAATTTAAGACCAGAACGCACGTAAAACTTTCAGCAGAGCATGGTTGAAAGTTTTTTAAGAAATATTTTTTTATTAATTTCCAAAAGCTCTAAGAGACTAGAACTATCACGTATATATAAGGTCTGACCCAGCACTATAATCTAGACTTCAATTCAAGACCGGAACGCACGTAAAAGTTTCAGCAGAGCATGGTTGAACGTTTTTTCAGAAATATTTTTTTATTAATTTCCAAAAGCTCTAAGAGGCTAGAACTATCAAGATTATATTAGGTCTGTGCCAACATTATAATCTAGACTTCAATTCAAGACCGGAACGCACGTAAAAGTTTCAGCAGAGCATGGTTGAAAGTTTTTTCAGAAATATTTTTTATTAATTTCCAAAAGCTCTAAGAGGCTAGAACTATCAAGATTATGTTAGGTCTGAGCAAGCACTACAATCAAGACTTCAATTCAAGACCAGAACGCACGTAAAAGTTTCAGCAGAGCATGGTTGAAAGTTTTTTCTTGCGTTCTGGTCTTGAATTGAAGTCTAGATTATAGTGCTGTCACAGACCTGATATAATCTTGATAGTTCTAACCTCTTAGAGCTTTTGGAAATTAATAAAAAAATATTTCTTAAAAAACTTTCAACCATGCTCTGCTCAAAGTTTTACGTGCGTTCTGGTCTTGAATTGAAGTCTAGATTGTAGTGCTTGCTCAGACCTAACATAATCTTGATAGTTCTAACCTCTTAGAGCTTTTGGAAATTAATAAAAAAATATTTCTGAAAAAACTTTCAACCATGCTCTGCTGAAAGTTTTTCTTGCGTTCTGGTCTTGAATTGAAGTCTAGATTATAGTGCTGGCACAGACCTAATATAACCTTGATAGTTCTAGCCTCTTAGAGCTTTTGGAAATTAATAAAAAAATATTTCTTAAAAAACTTTCAACCATGCTCTGCTGAAACTTTTACGTGCGTTCTGGTCTAAAATTGAAGTCTAGATTATAGTGCTGGCACAGACCTAATATAATCTTGATAGTTCTAGCCTCTTAGAGCTTTTGGAAATTAATAAAAAAATATTTCTGAAAAAACTTTCAACCATGCTCTGCTGAAACTTTTACGTGCGTTCCGGTCCTGAATTGAAGTATAGATTATAGTGCTGGGTCAGACCTTATATTAACATGATAGTTCTAGTCTCTTAGAGCTTTTGGAAATTAATAAAAAAATATTTCTGAAAAAACTTTCAACCATGCTCTGCTGAAAGTTTTACGTGCGTTCTGGTCTTGAATTGAAGTCTAGATTGTAGTGCTTGCTCAGACCTAACATAAGCTTGATAGTTCTAGCCTCTTAGAGCTTTTGGAAATTAATAAAAAAATATTTCTGAAAAAACTTTCAACCATGCTCTGCTGAAAGTTTTTCTTGCGTTCTGGTCTTGAATTGAAGTCTAGATTATAGTGCTGGCACAGACCTAATATAATCTTGATAGTTCTAGCCTCTTAGAGCTTTTGAAAATTAATAAAAAAATATTTCTTAAAAAACTTTCAACCATGCTCTGCTGAAAGTTTTACGTGCGTTCTGGTCTTAAATTGAAGTCTAGATTATAGTGCTGGCACAGACCTAATATAATCTTGATAGTTCTAGCCTCTTAGAGCTTTAGGAAATTAATAAAAAAATATTTCTGAAAAAACTTTCAACCATGCTCTGCTGAAATTTTCACGTGCGTTCCGGTCCTGAATTGAAGTCTAGATTATAGTGCTGGGTCAGACCTTATATAAACGTGATAGTTCTAGTCTCTTAGAGCTTTTGGAAATTAATAAAAAAATATTTCTGAAAAAACTTTCAACCATGCTCTGCTGAAAGTTTTACGTGCGTTCTGGTCTTGAATTGAAGTCTAGATTGTAGTGCTTGCTCAGACCTAACATAAGCTTGATAGTTCTAGCCTCTTAGAGCTTTTGGAAATTAATAAAAAAATATTTCTGAAAAAACTTTCAACCATGCTCTGCTGAAAGTTTTACGTGCGTTCTGGTCTTAAATTGAAGTCTAGATTATAGTGCTGGCACTGTTACGGTTTTTTTTAAGTAAGTCTAATGTTCTATTTTCAGACTAGTGGCGCCACCTATTGTTTTGTTGGCGAACCATTTGCTCGCAATGGCATCTCTCTAGTGTTTTGTATTTTTCTGTTTAGTATAGTAGTTGGTTGTTTTGTTCACCCATTCTTTCATAGATGGCGCTATAACGTTAATTTCAGAGTTGAGTGTCGTGCGCACAGATTGGCTACGAATTCGAACATTCTGGAAGCCCGGTTTGTTTTGTAAGGTCGTCGAATGTCATACGATCCGCCCACTTTCACAGAGGCTATAAAAGCTTGTCGGGGCCCTCGGAGCGTCCTCTTGCCTCCCAGCCTTCGACGTCTTCAGAGCTCGGCCCATAGCTCCCTTCTGGTTCACGGAGACCCTGTCCATGGACGTCCTGCTGCAGTAGGCTGGGACGGAGCCACGCATAGTTTCCATTTATTGTCACTCCACACCAAATTGGTGTCATACAATCTACTGGCTTCTGAAAAGGTTAGTAATGCTCTGATATTTTTTATTCGCGTACCTACTTCATTTATTTTACAGGTTCTGATGTGGCACGATATCATATCGCTAGCTACCTATATTTATTTTCTAATTTTCTTGCTTTCGGGAGAACGGGGGTTTCATCCTTGAATACCTACCTACCCTAGCAAACAGTTTTTGGTATATTATTTATTATAATATTTTACTGTTATTGAAATTCGTTGGTTAGGTAAGGGAGTGTTATAGCCTACGCCCTAGGTATAGCATTTCTCGCTTTATTTGTTCTAGAATGTTAATATTGTTTTAAATTCTAGGAGCCGCTTGTACCCGCTGGGACCCGCTTGGACCTACTTGGACCCACGTGGTCTCGCCTGGTCTCGCTTGGTTTGGCTTGGCCTCGCTTCGCTTCCTTCCTCACCCTGGTATTGGGTCGGGAACGGTGCCACGCTCCGCATCAGGTGGTCCGCCACGTGGTCAGCGCTGCCTTCCTGGGTGGACACCGCACCTTTTGTCGAGTCGTCGCAGCTGCTATCGGCTGACCCCAGCTGAGCCGCCGCCTCGGACAGCTTCCCACCAGCACCGCATCCCTTTCTCTGCTGGGAATCTCTAAGTCGGTACCTACCCTATATTTTTTTCTACGCTCTTTGGTTACTGCTGAAGAATTTCAGTAGTTTGTTCTATCAGCCATATCTTGGCTTGGCGCCCGTATCTACTGTCAATGTTTCGAAGATTAGGAATTAATTTAATATTCTAAGAATTATGCTTTACATTAGTTTTTTTTATGCTTTACACCCTTTAATTTATTTTACCTACAAATTTTACTTTTACTATGCTTTACCTATGTTTTAAATTATCTAAGTAAGTTCATACATGTTCACCTTGGTTAGGACCTACATAAGTACCTATACCCCTGAGTACTTACCTAGCTCTAAATAGTTAGTCGGCAAATTTATGTACTACCTCCTGTTATCATTTTTGTGTTCGTAGAGGGTTTGTAATTGTAGTTAATACCTATTTTATTTTAACTTGCTGTGCGTAGCCTACCTACTATTTACTACTTATTTTTATGTGCGTACAGTAAGAATAACTACATTACAGGTATTAGAAGGATTTTGTATGTGACAGGTTAGGTTTATTTTTAATAAAATATTACATTTTACTGGGTTCTACCGTGTTTTCACTTATCCCTGCCACTATTTAGGTAGGATAGGAATTAGTTAGGACCTAGAACTCGTTGTTACGTAATAGCACAGACCTAATATAATCTTGATAGTTCTAGCCTCTTAGAGCTTTAGGAAATTAATAAAAAAATATTTCTGAAAAAACTTTCAACCATGCTCTGCTGAAACTTTTACGTGCGTTCCGGTCTTGAATTGAAGTCTAGGTTATAGTGCTGGCACAGACCTAATACAATCTTGATAGTTCTAGCCTCTTAGAGCTTTTGAAAATTCATAAAAAAATATTTCTGAAAAAACTTTCATCCATGCTCTGCTGAAACTTTTCCGTGCGTTCTGGTCTTGAATTGAAGTCTAGATTATAGTACTTGCTCAGACCTAACAAAATCTTGATAGTTCTAGCCTCTTAGAGCTTTAGGAAATTAATAAAAAAATATTTCTGAAAAAACTTTCAACCATGCTCTGCTGAAACTTTTACGTGCGTTCCGGTCTTGAATTGAAGTCTAGATTATAGTGCTGGCACAGACCTAATATAACCTTGATAGTTCTAGCCTCTTAGAGCTTTTGGAAATTAATAAAAAAATATTTCTTAAAAAACTTTCAACCATGCTCTGCTGAAACTTTTACGTGCGTTCTGGTCTTAAATTGAAGTCTAGATTATAGTGCTGGCACAGACCTAATATAATCTTGATAGTTCTAGCCTCTTAGAGCTTTTGGAAATTAATAAAAAAATATTTCTGAAAAAACTTTCAACCATGCTCTGCTGAAACTTTTACGTGCGTTCCGGTCCTGAATTGAAGTCTAGATTATAGTGCTGGGTCAGACCTTATATTAACGTGATAGTTCTAGTCTCTTAGAGCTTTTGGAAATTAATAAAATAATATTTCTGAAAAAACTTTCAACCATGCTCTGCTGAAAGTTTTACGTGCGTTCTGGTCTTAAATTGAAGTCTAGATTATAGTGCTGGCACTGTTACGGTTTTTTTTAAGTAAGTCTAATGTTCTATTTTCAGACTAGTGGCGCCACCTATTGTTTTGTTGGCGAACCATTTGCTCGCAATGGCATCTCTCTAGTGTTTTGTATTTTTCTGTTTAGTATAGTAGTTGGTTGTTTTGTTCACCCATTCTTTCATAGATGGCGCTATAACGTTAATTTCAGAGTTGAGTGTCGTGCGCACAGATTGGCTACGAATTCGAACATTCTGGAAGCCCGGTTTGTTTTGTAAGGTCGTCGAATGTCATACGATCCGCCCACTTTCACAGAGGCTATAAAAGCTTGTCGGGGCCCTCGGAGCGTCCTCTTGCCTCCCAGCCTTCGACGTCTTCAGAGCTCGGCCCATAGCTCCCTTCTGGTTCACGGAGACCCTGTCCATGGACGTCCTGCTGCAGTAGGCTGGGACGGAGCCACGCATAGTTTCCATTTATTGTCACTCCACACCAAATTGGTGTCATACAATCTACTGGCTTCTGAAAAGGTTAGTAATGCTCTGATATTTTTTATTCGCGTACCTACTTCATTTATTTTACAGGTTCTGATGTGGCACGATATCATATCGCTAGCTACCTATATTTATTTTCTAATTTTCTTGCTTTCGGGAGAACTGGGGTTTCATCCTTGAATACCTACCTACCCTAGCAAACAGTTTTTGGTATATTATTTATTATAATATTTTACTGTTATTGAAATTCGTTGGTTAGGTAAGGGAGTGTTATAGCCTACGCCCTAGGTATAGCATTTCTCGCTTTATTTGTTCTAGAATGTTAATATTGTTTTAAATTCTAGGAGCCGCTTGTACCCGCTGGGACCCGCTTGGACCTACTTGGACCCACGTGGTCTCGCCTGGTCTCGCTTGGTTTGGCTTGGCCTCGCTTCGCTTCCTTCCTCACCCTGGTATTGGGTCGGGAACGGTGCCACGCTCCGCATCAGGTGGTCCGCCACGTGGTCAGCGCTGCCTTCCTGGGTGGACACCGCACCTTTTGTCGAGTCGTCGCAGCTGCTATCGGCTGACCCCAGCTGAGCCGCCGCCTCGGACAGCTTCCCACCAGCACCGCATCCCTTTCTCTGCTGGGAATCTCTAAGTCGGTACCTACCCTATATTTTTTTCTACGCTCTTTGGTTACTGCTGAAGAATTTCAGTAGTTTGTTCTATCAGCCATATCTTGGCTTGGCGCCCGTATCTACTGTCAATGTTTCGAAGATTAGGAATTAATTTAATATTCTAAGAATTATGCTTTACATTAGTTTTTTTTATGCTTTACACCCTTTAATTTATTTTACCTACAAATTTTACTTTTACTATGCTTTACCTATGTTTTAAATTATCTAAGTAAGTTCATACATGTTCACCTTGGTTAGGACCTACATAAGTACCTATACCCCTGAGTACTTACCTAGCTCTAAATAGTTAGTCGGCAAATTTATGTACTACCTCCTGTTATCATTTTTGTGTTCGTAGAGGGTTTGTAATTGTAGTTAATACCTATTTTATTTTAACTTGCTGTGCGTAGCCTACCTACTATTTACAACTTATTTTTATGTGCGTACAGTAAGAATAACTACATTACAGGTATTAGAAGGATTTTGTATGTGACAGGTTAGGTTTATTTTTAATAAAATATTACATTTTACTGGGTTCTACCGTGTTTTCACTTATCCCTGCCACTATTTAGGTAGGATAGGAATTAGTTAGGACCTAGAACTCGTTGTTACGTAATAGCACAGACCTAATATAATCTTGATAGTTCTAGCCTCTTAGAGCTTTAGGAAATTAATAAAAAAATATTTCTGAAAAAACTTTCAACCATGCTCTGCTGAAACTTTTACGTGCGTTCCGGTCTTGAATTGAAGTCTAGGTTATAGTGCTGGCACAGACCTAATACAATCTTGATAGTTCTAGCCTCTTAGAGCTTTTGAAAATTCATAAAAAAATATTTCTGAAAAAACTTTCATCCATGCTCTGCTGAAACTTTTCCGTGCGTTCTGGTCTTGAATTGAAGTCTAGATTATAGTACTTGCTCAGACCTAACAAAATCTTGATAGTTCTAGCCTCTTAGAGCTTTAGGAAATTAATAAAAAAATATTTCTGAAAAAACTTTCAACCATGCTCTGCTGAAACTTTTACGTGCGTTCCGGTCTTGAATTGAAGTCTAGATTATAGTGCTGGCACAGACCTAATATAACCTTGATAGTTCTAGCCTCTTAGAGCTTTTGGAAATTAATAAAAAAATATTTCTTAAAAAACTTTCAACCATGCTCTGCTGAAACTTTTACGTGCGTTCTGGTCTTAAATTGAAGTCTAGATTATAGTGCTGGCACAGGCCTAATATAATCTTGATAGTTCTAGCCTCTTAAAGCTTTTGGAAATTAATAAAAAAATATTTCTGAAAAAACTTTCAACCATGCTCTGCTGAAACTTTTACGTGCGTTCCGGTCCTGAATTGAAGTCTAGATTATAGTGCTGGGTCAGACCTTATATTAACGTGATAGTTCTAGTCTCTTAGAGCTTTTGGAAATTAATAAAATAATATTTCTGAAAAAACTTTCAACCATGCTCTGCTGAAAGTTTTACGTGCGTTCTGGTCTTGAATTGAAGTCTAGATTGTAGTGCTTGCTCAGACTTAACATAAGCTTGATAGTTCTAGCCTCTTAGAGCTTTTGGAAATTAATAAAAAAATATTTCTGAAAAAACTTTCAACCATGCTCTGCTGAAACTTTTACGTGCGTTCCGGTCCTGAATTGAAGTCTAGATTATAGTGCTGGGTCAGACCTTATATAAACGTGATAGTTCTAGTCTCTTAGAGCTTTTGGAAATTAATAAAAAAATATTTCTGAAAAAACTTTCAACCATGCTCTGCTGAAAGTTTTACGTGCGTTCTGGTCTTGAATTGAAGTCTAGATTGTAGTGCTTGCTCAGACCTAACATAAGCTTGATAGTTCTAGCCTCTTAGAGCTTTTGGAAATTAATAAAAAAATATTTCTGAAAAAACTTTCAATCATGCTCTGCTGAAAGTTTTTCTTGCGTTCTGGTCTTGAATTGAAGTCTAGATTATAGTGCTGGCACAGACCTAATATAATCTTGATAGTTCTAGCCTCTTAGAGCTTTTGAAAATTAATAAAAAAATATTTCTTAAAAAACTTTCAACCATGCTCTGCTGAAAGTTTTACGTGCGTTCCGGTCCTGAATTGAAGTCTAGATTATAGTGCTGGGTCAGACCTTATATAAACGTGATAGTTCTAGCCTCTTAGAGCTTTTGGAAATTAATAAAAAAATATTTCTTAAAAAACTTTCAACCATGCTCTGCTGAAAGTTTTACGTGCGTTCTGGTCTTGAATTGAAGTCTTGATTGTAGTGCTTGCACAGACCTAACACAATCTTAATAGTTCTAGCCTCTTAGAGCTTTGGAAATTAAAAAAAAATATTTTATGATTTTTCAAACTTTCAACCATGCTCTGCTGAAACTTTTACGTGAGTTCCAGATTTAAATCGAAGTCTAGATTATAGTCCTAGTACGGAACTTTATAATTCTAGCCTTCAAAAGCTCATAAAGCAAAAAAAAAAAAATTCTTGAAAAAATTTTAAATATTTTTTTTTCAGGTTAAAACACCAGAACTATTTCTGAAAAGTATTAGGAACTATAGAACTCAGCTGTATGCTTAAGGAAATCAAGTTTATTTTTTGTTTGCTCGATAATGATCTGCTACGGGAAGTTAGCAGATCATTATTTCAAGTGACTTTTTTTCAGCTTATACGCCAGAACTATTTATAAAAAGTATCAGGAACTATAGAACTCTTCTGCATGCGAACAGAACTCTCATTTAATTTTGATCTGCTGGACAATGATCTGCTAAGTTCACCCACATAAAGCAGTGTAACTTAAAATGCCACGCTGAATTTCGTTCATCGTTTTATGGGGTAGACCCCTAGTTTTAAGTGGAAATTGGGTGGTCGCGTGCACAGTTCAGTATTAATACCAACAATTACTTGGTCAGAATGGTCAGCACGCAGTGAGTGTACAAATTACTACAATGCGTGTGGAGGCTTCGATGGGAGATACAGTAATTTGAACCTTAGTGTAAATATAGACTGTCTACTGTAGACAAAAACTGCATGAGACAATATTCATCATCAAATTCAACTGATAAATTCATATATATTCACTTGACAGTGGCAAAATTGTCCATCGAAAGCACATAGAGGCTATAAATAAGAAAAGAAGAAGATATTCAAATAAATACTAAAGTGGTCTAAGTAGGACGTAAACATAGTGCTGATTCTTTCATAGATTTCATGATACAAGAGCGACCGATCTGGACCCCGAGCAAAAGGTCTTCCCTTTGCGATGGAGAACATACTACCTACCGTGTTCTCCTCATGTGTATCATTATATCTACTTGTTTACAAAAATATATCACTTATAGACAAATCTTTTTCTTTAAGTACCTAAACTTTCTACCAAACGCCTAAGTAGTATCATCCATAACAGAGATTAGAAACTGCTCTACAAAGAGGGAATTTATTAACATCAGGGTATCCTGCCAAGGATTTTTCCTTGACAAGGGTACTAGGACGGGCCCTAATTGAATACGAAACGTATATGTAAATGTGAGTCATATATTATTTGACTGGCTTTTGTAAACAGCTTTGGTTATGTTGAAAATTATATGAAAATAATAAGTTTAAAACCAGCATGGATATTTTGTCTATTTCGCCTTATTGACTCTTTGATGTAAAAAGACAAAGAAGTTATATAAATTACTCGTCAATTTATTTTGTAGAAGTAGAGTTCTTTGTGCAATAGATTTTCTGGGAAAGTGCTACTTTCCTACTATCAGAACCGACCTATTTCTGCGGCCAATCAGTGATGCTCCATGTCATAGTGCTGTGTTCCGATTTGAAAGGTGGTAGATGCCGTGTCTGAACTACCAGCACTATTAAATTACACACGTCTCAGAATGATGGACAGAGTTAAATTCCACACTGAGTTACTCTGTGTGGAATTTAATTCTGTCCTTGGTTGTCGTACTCTGTGTAGTGTGTGTAACATATTCCATCTTACATAAAAAAAATCTACAAAATATAATTAGTATCAGGAGTGTGTGAAAAGTTTCCCAGCTAAGTAAAGCCTTCACACTCACATCACGAATAGAACATCAGAGAGGCATGTTTGAGGGCATTCTGCGAACCAAACGAAGTTTGCTCATAGCTATAAACAGACAAACATTACAATCGTCAGCATTACGACATAATATGATGATCTACGCAAGAATGTGCGGATGACATGAATGGGTGAAAATGATATTGTATGTATGTATGGACGCGAAGATTTTGGAATGACTACGGTGGCTGTTTTCACTCTGCCAACGACACGACACGACACCTAGGTACCACGATATTGGCGGAGAGCATTTCGTACTAAGCGCTTTCTATTATGTTGCCGATACCGATATTTTTGTGACACGTCGCGACATAACATGTCGTGTCGTGTGAATCCTACTAATATTATAAATGCGAAAGTTTAGATGTTTGGATGTTTGTGTTTCAATCACGTCGAAACTACTGAACCAACTTGGATGAAACTTGGCATATACATAGTTCGTAACCTGGATTGACACATAGGTTACTTTTTCTCCCGAATAATTAACAGGATCTACAGGATAAAATGAACGAAAAAGATTAGCAGCGCCAATTAGCAAGAGGATTTTATTGTCATGTCATGTCACGTCAGTTTGACAGGGCGTAGTACTACCTCTTTGGTCTAACGACTAGCGTTTGACATTCCAGTAGGTACGTACGAGTTCGGTGTAATGAGGTGTAATGTCAAGTGTCTCAAAGAAGTATCCGCTCGGTACACGCACAGATAATATAATGTACACGGAAATTGTAGACGCGTACGAAGTCGCGGGTAACTGCTAGTATCATAATATTATTGTGTAGTGTAGGCCGTATCGGCATCTTTACACATTTGTCATATTTTTCGGTGTTTAACGAAAAGCTGTGTTTTCTTAAGAAGCTATAAAACGTCGTTACTTAAAAACGTGACCAAAAGAATAACCTTTTAACTGGGCAGAATTCTAAAACTCAGTAAACTTTTATATTCTTTTGTTTAATTTTCTTCAAGAGGTAGGTAGAAAATGTAGATTGCCAAAGATTTAGAAAGAGCAAAATCATTTAATTCCAAATAGTGCTATAAATCTACGAACGGGCATCCGTTAGTTAAATATACGGAGACCGGCACAGATTAAACGGCAAGAACTTTATATTTTGTTATATTTTTTTGTTATTTACCTAAGGAAATAAATAAATAATGAGCAAGCCTTTGCATCTAATCTAGATAATAAATAAATAATAAATATTCATGGACATTTCACACGACGCCCTCTAGTCCCAAACTAAGCAAAGCTTGTGATATGGGAACTAGATGGCTGATAAAATACTTATATACTTTTTTTTTGTAAATACATACTTATAATACATAGTAACACCCAGACATAGAACAAACATCTATGTATGGCACACACAAATGTTTGTTCTTAGTGGGGATCGAACCCACGACCCACAGCACGGAAGGCAGAGCCGTTACCGACTGAGCTGTGACGCCTGTCGATGCCTAGATGATTTATACAGCCTCAGGAGCCATATTGAACAGTATTGCTTGGGACCTGACTTAGATGAAGTAGGCTTCTAGCACCTACACCATCCTCTCAGCCTAGTCGGCTGCATCCACAGGAAACACAAGCTCAATACGTGCGGAGCTGACTAAGCCAAGGGTTTCCTCACAAAGAGCATAAGTAATGTTAAATTAATTCTAGCAGATAGAAGAACGAGACGACACGCAAGCGACACTGATCCATCCGTCGCAAAATGTAACTGCACCAACTGTGGCCGCGCAGTGCGCTCACGCATTGCTTTGTACAGCCACCAAAGGAAATGTTTGCCGCGACCGGGTGCAGGCACTACTTAAATCGTCTGCAAAACACGCAAAGGCCAATGATGATGATGATGATTTCTAACCCATTTATAAAACTACCTTCAATGGCTACGATCAATTTTCTGAAATTCCCATAATTACGAGTTCAAATCAAAACAAACGATCCGATGTACAAACCAACTGTATTGACTTTGATTCTATTAGACTAATGTTTGTAAAGGAGCGTGCAGACAGAAGACACTACCTATGAGTTATTGAACTTTATTGGTATCAGTATATCACCATACACAGGAAATTCTGTTATTAGTTGATGTTGAATAAACATTTAGTAACAAGGCAATGGATTGTTACAAGTGGAGATTAACATTAATTATTAGGTGGGCCATCTGATTGCAATTCTTACGATAATTTGCGAGTTTAAAAAACTAGGAAAACCAACTTCAAAATGACTACCTTCTGACTTCATCATCAGAAAATCATTGGAAATGTTTTAGTGACCGTAAACACTGCCAAAAAAATGTCACAGGAAAACAAAATACACAATTTAATGTTATGTGTTTTTTGATTGAAAAGCCAAACTACTGAACCGATTTTCATGGTTTCTTTATGGGACCAATCTGGAAGATAAACTCTTTCAGGTAAAATAAGGTTTTTACAAATCGGTTTATAAACGACGTGGTTCTGAGGTAACAAATACTACCGACTTGAGAACCTCCTATTTTTTTTGAAGTCGGTTAAAAATACATGTTATCTATTACTCAATCAGTCCAGTGAATCCACCCTTTACAATGATTCTACTAATGGAATTAGATCGGAGTGGTGGCATTTAACAAATCGTGCCATCATTAGAGGATACCAAATTAATATGGGATTGGGCCCCGTCAATCCCTAGATTGTCTTGGTCGTTAGGAATTTATTGGGATTAGTGGAATAAGGGTTTATTTTTCAAAGAACCTTTTCTTTATGAGGAAAGTAATGGGACAAGCTGATGATGATTACCTCTGTCTATAACAATGCATTGTCTCACAGAGCAAGTCGAAGACGTGCTCTATTGCTTGATTGATAAGTAAAACAGACCCTACCTACTTCTAATTACTAATTACACTACTTAGCAGCACATTCACGTACCTATTTGTGGAAGATAACAATATCTCAACAAACCCGTTTATTCTCAGGTTTATCTCGCGGTTGAAATAAACTCTCAAGTGCGAGGTACTTCAAAGAAATGGTGGTTAGTCTCAACGAGTTGAAGACTTCTTGAGAGTACCTCCGTATCTTTTGGAGGAAATTGCAATTACACTCGCGGGCACTGAGTTCGGGACAAAAACAAACTTTAATATCCTTGAAACTAAGATTAATTATTGATGTTATTGAAATAAGGATCAATTTTATCCAGTAAGTGCATTATTTTTTTTACCAGCCCCCGTATGCCAATCTTTTGCTTTCAAGTTATAATTCACTGCCCAGTGTAATTTCTTAAGATCACGTGGTACAATTTTGTACCACGTGATCATTCTTTTTAGACACTTGACAGCAAAATATGCGCGAAAACACATCAAATGACGTCATAATGTCAATATTTAGTCACAGAATAACTATGAGTTAGTATGAACTGACCATGATTTAAAACTTTGCAGTTCAACTTTGATTGGCATACCCCTGCTGATGATACTTGTAAATCTCTTTCGATATATTTTTGGATTGTGAAATTCAGCTACCTCCTCAAAGTCCATAAATCTTGATGAAATTCACTTACTGAGCTAAAGCCTACATTTTAGAATACTTTATTAGAATTTATGTTTTCAGTGGACACAGCAAAAAGTATTTATCAAAATTCAACAAGCTGGTACTGCCGTAAGGTATGTGACACACTGCACGCAAATTGAGAATATTTGCGCAATGTGTCAAACGAACATGTTCAAACATGGAGCTACGTTTTTGCCGAAATTGCAACAAAACCATGGTTTCGATCGTAAAGTTAGGGATTAGGTGAGTACACTAATTTATTTGTGTTATATTCTTCGTAAGGGTTATATACCTAACTCCCATAATCTAAATAAAGAGTAAGTACCTAAAAAACTATGTAGGTAGGTACTAAAAAACCTAAATATTTTGGAATAATGCAGTGCTGCGTTCAAATAAAGTCTAATTAATGAATTCAATTGAACAAGTATTTAATTTAGTAGTTTTTTGATAAATCTTTTTCTGAGAAACGTAAAACACCACCACGCCTATTATGCTAGAAAGAGTAGGTGTAGTGTGGAGTGGTGTAAGTTGTAAAACTTGGGTATTTACCTTACTTTTCTCCTGCCATAAATAAATGGCGGGTAACGTGTTTAATACTATAAGAATTTCTTAGTTCAGCTTGAAATTTTTCCACAAAGTTTTTTTTTTGCCAACGTTGCACCGCAGCGTGTGAACAAAAGCGCAACTCAAGCATCTACTCGAAGACGCTTTTTAAACATCGTCCGACGTCCTATCGACGTACTAACGAGACGTCAAACCTTTTGTTTTTACAAAAACTTATGTGCTTGATTTTGAGTGGGCAGAGCTGTTACAAGGTTGGGAAATAAAATGGTTCATACCTAGGTATTCATTTTGTTATAAAAACTAGCTGTAAGTACTTAAATTTTACTAATTATTAGAATATTAGTAGTTGTAGCAGTGCTTTTTGTGAAAGAGCTCGCCCGAAGAAGTGCTACTCACATAAAAATTGAAAAATTGTTATGTTTGAACGACCTCTTCTCTTAGACATAGTCCCAAAGGTGATACACCTTTTTTAGAATAGGTAGGTTAGGTACCTAGGTACCTAATTAAAGTACCTACTTACTTATTAATTTATTAGTTACTTACCTACTTTTCATATTAACTTGAGTCCTAAATAAAATAACTAATCGTTGCAATTTCATATTGCTATCTATATCTCATAATTACGGGCGCCATAAAAATTCACTATACATTATTATTATTATGAACCGGTTGGGGAACTCGTCACAAAAATGTTCTCCGTCAGACACGATCACGCTGCGGTTCAATGCTGCGTTGCCGATTCGTGCAATGCTGATGGTGACCGCTCGCAACGTGCAACGTACGTGGGGCGCGTGACGTCATCGATTAGGCCGTAAGCACATAGGCGTGTACTGTGCACTGACCTATTACTGAAGTAAAATGCTAAGTAAAATATGATAAAATTACCTAACTACCGGAGAATTGTTAATAGAAATTACGGTACTTACTTACTTTTTTTGTTTGAATCTAGGTATCTATTTTTGAATTTTGATAATTCAATCAAACACCTGGCTGAACCGATTTGGCTACCGTAAGTATTCGCGGCTTGAAGAAAATACTAAAATTCATAGAATTTTAATTGAAAGGTAGGTAAGATACTCCGTACCTTCCAATTAATTCGGGTGGCACGCAAACAAAACAGAGTGTAAAAACTAGTTTTTTTAAGTCTGAGATTTGAAAGAGTAGGTACCTAATAAAACAACTAAAAAGTCCTACTTTTATAAAAGACCAACCTTTGTACGCTTATCTTTATTCGACATGCGTACTGTACAGTTTGGCAACGCCGCATCGCAACGCTTGGAAGCATAGTTTGTTCGCTTCGCAGTCAAGTCAATTCAAATTCCGATTTAGTAACCTCGCATTGCTAGGACCGAACGCACGGCATTTTTACCAACTTATTTTTCAAAAATGGCTACAGCTTGTACTACAGAATCATTAACTGAGCAGGTGATTGCCCAAGTGAAAAGTAGACCAGTGCTGTGGGATAAAAAGCATGAGATGTATGGAAATGTTCAGGCGATGGATCGTGAGTGGAACAAACTATCGACTGTCATGAAAAAAGATAGTGAGTAGTGTTGTTTCATCTTTATGTTACTTACATACTTACATCGTTTAGAAGAACTTCGTTCCAAAAACAAAAACGTTAATTTCGAACACAAAATGCGCTGGTTTCTCTAGATCACAGAGTTCATAATAGTCGGTACGAAGTCATGACGTAATGACTTATGTGACATAGTAGTAGGCACAGGCAGTGAAGAGAGATGCCGGCTCAATTCTTGCGGCTGAACAAACGATACAATACATGACCTGTCGGAATATTATTTTTGTATTTCTCTCTTTTACTTGCACCTCTAAATATACTATTAATTACACATACTTACCTACTTCGGCTGTAATTTTATTCATTTTTTTCCAAGCCTTTTTTTTATCTGCTGTGTCTACTGTGTCTAGTTATTACGAACCTATTGTTTCATTTTAATTACGTACCTGCTCGTATTTATTTTGAAACTAGTAGTTACCCGCGACTTCGTACGCGTCTACAGTTTCCGTGTACATTATACATATTATCTGTGCGTGTACCGAGCGGATACTTTGTGAAACTTGACATTACACCTCATTACACCGAACTCGTACCTACTGGAATGTCAAACGCTAGTTGTTAGACCAAAGAGGTAGTACTACGCCCTGTCAAACTGACGTCACATGACATGACAATGAAATCCTCTTGCCAATTGGCGCTGCTAATCCTTTTCGTTCATTTTATCCTGTAGATCCTGTTAATTATTCGGGATAAAAAGTAACCTATGTGTCAATCCAGATTACGAACTATATATATGCCAAGTTTCATCCAAGTTGGTTCAGTAGTTTAGACGTGATTGAAACACAAACATCCAAACATCTAAACATCTAAACTTTCGCATTTATAATATTAGTAGGATTCACGGTGTACTTTTCTTATTCCAGAAGAGTTCCTGAAGAAGCGCTGGCGCCGAGTCAGAGACGTCTTCCGCATCGAGATCAAAAAGCTGAACCCTCCGGAGAACCCAACCAAACCCCTCCTGAGCTACTACATAGGAGTATGGCCTCATTTTGAAAGCATGTTCTTTCTCAAAGACAGTCTTACCAAACGTACTCCGCGTCTCTTCTTCCCTGATGAAAATGACGAGACGGTTGACGCATTGCTATTAAGCACAAGCAACCTTGTAAACGCTGCTAATTCAAGTAGCTTTTCCAATTCAAGTATCAATACAAGTAATATTATAACAAGTACTATCGCAAATACAACCTTTGTCAGCATGCCGAACATGATTAGTATACCAAATCTCTTAATATCAAACCAAATAGACAACTGTAAAGCTTTAGTTGACAATCAACCAATAGAAGAAGTAGCAGACTCCCCGGAAGTTTATGAAGAGGAACTTGATGTGGAAGTGGATGAAAAACCACTGTACCTTAATCTGCAAACTGAATGGTCTGAGCCAGAGCAGAATGCTAGGGTTGAACCACAAGGGGTGAAGAGAAAAGCCGAGGACTGGGATGTAAGTCTTGATGAGGACGTGAATTTTGCAAAATCTATCGTAGGATTCTTGAGAAGGCTTAACCCTATAAAGAAGCTAATGGTCAGGAATGAGATACAAAGCATTTTGTTAAGAGAACTTTTGTGTGATAAATGTAGGTGTAAGGGCCAGAAGAGGGCGTGTCGGTGCGAGTAACTTTTAGAAACCCGTTGGGAAAATTGTCGAGCTCTAGTCTAGAAGACAAAAATTGTATCTGAGGTTTGTTAGGGAACCCTTTAGTGTTTTTAACTCGCACTTAGCCTGTTATATTAATTTGGTTTAAACATTGGCCAGATTTTTAGTTTATGAACCTAGTTTATAACCGACTTCAAAAAAAGAGGAGGCTCTAATTTCGGTTTTTTAAATGTGTGTTACCTCCAGAACTCCGTCATTTAAAAACCAATTTAAAAAATTCTTTTTTATCTGATAGGATGTACCTTCCAGGTTGATCCCATTAAATTTTCATCAAAATAGGTTCATTATATTTGCTTACTTATAAATAAAAATAACTGAAAAAAAATATGCCATCCACGTGCACGAAATTGCGTACTTTGCTTTTCTGTGACTTTTTAGTGATGTTTACGTTACGGTCACTAGAACATTCCCAATGAACACTACCATCATCATCTGATGATGAAGCCGGTAGTTGAATTATTGAAGTCTGTTTTTCTAGTTTAAAACTTATAATTATTTAAACTTATTAATTACCTATATGTAAGTACACGGAGTTCATTCGTACAAAAGTGGACCTACCTACAGTGGCTACAGTACCTACTCAATCAAGGTATTTTTTTTTCTAGATTGATGGGTAGATTTTTTTGTTATTTTTGGTATAATATAGGGTGATTGCTACAGTTATTGACCACTTAAGGAAAAAAGTATTTTCTAAACTCTATAAAAAATTATTCAGTAGACATACAGATTCCTGTGATATACGAATGAAATGGTAATATATCTGAGTAATAGAAAATTAAAGCAATTATTTCAAAATCAGATATTTATTACTAAAAAAGATTATTTAAATCAAATTAGGCAAGAAATTCAGTAATTGACCATGAAAACGCAGTAATTGTCATACTGCGATACAGTTATTGACCATGCATTATATAACATTTAAAAATGATCATAACTCCAAAACGGCTGAACTGATTTTAATTAAACTTAGATTAAAGCACTTAAAAAACATTCAGCTAACATTTAAATGAAACTTTAATAAAATAGGTTCATTTGTTCTGGAGATACGATGACACGAAATAAGATAAAAAAGTTAAACTTTTATCACTGTCCTAATTATCATAATTATTATTTTATCATAATTAAGAGATAAACATAATAACAAAAATAAAGAATTTTTAAATATTATTTAAAATTTAAGATAGTTCACACCTAAATTCTTCCTCACTTGCTTTAATTATATTAAAAAATCTTCATTTTCTTCATCACTGTCTTCGTTGTCACAATTATCGTCATCATTTTCCATACGAAAACATTGGTGGCATAGAAAATTTATTATCTCCTTCTTCTTGAGGTATAGGTACAAGATGTGATTTCGGAATGCATGAAAACTTTTCCACATTCGCAACATCGTAATTTAATATTTTTTTAACCACTCCTTTGCACGCACCACACAGGTAGAACTAGGAGTTTCAATTTTCTTTTTATTTTCTAACTTATTAGCTTTCTTTTCTTCCAGTTTCCTCTTCCGGTCTTTAATTTTTGTTCTTTTATCTAAAAATGTTATGTCGCTCTCGATATTCTATATTTTTTGACTACTGCCTGAACAGAAAGACCTTGGCTTACGTCTTCTAGAGCCTTTTCCAACAGTTGTTTGGTATTTTGCGGTACTTTTGGCATGTTGAATCAGTCTAAAAGAAAATAAACAGAGCGATCTAGTTATTGACCACCTGAAATTTAGTAATTAGTCACCCCCGGACAATAGCTGATACGATGCAGTTACAATGCTGAAATTTTGAGAATACCTTAATAATACCACAATAAAACAGAAAATGCATTAAAAACACCTATTTCGGAAATTCAGTTATTGACCGGGGGTGGTTAATAACTGAATTTCATACAAATAAGATTTAGTAATTGACCGGATTTTTTTTCGGATGTTATAATCACTTTACGAACTTTAAAATCACACTAAATTAACTACTATTCAATTACCAACAGATATGTAATAAGTTTAAAATAATAAATCAAGAAATTACATAAAAAAACATGGATTTATAAAACACTTACCTTAATTTTTTCGTAACGAACACTCGCACTTATCACAATTTTTTTTTACTGACCTCACCAAGAAGAAATAACGCCATTTAGGTCAAATATTACGAACTAATACGAAAGAACAATGAATGGAGGTATAGTTTTTGTCTCTTTCATTCAGGTGCGATCTACCGTCATCTTATTTCGATCGATTTTATCTCAAGTGGTCAATAACTGTAGGGTGGTCAATAACTGTAGCAATCACCCTACCTGGTAAGATTTTTGTTTCCTTAACCTCCAAATTTATAAACGATGTAGACAATGTAAGTATAGGCTGATTCAGGCACTGAGCTAGAAGAAAGGTGGTTGAAGCTGATTCAGCTTATGTTTATGAATTTAATGTTGACCATTTTTATTGTTTTGTTTTTCCTTAGTAATGATCGTAAAATTAAGATAGATAGGATAAACAAATTGTAATAAATAATGATCGTAAACAGATTGAGTTTGTCGTTGATATCCCCCTCATAAACATCCATCAAACATCTTTATAAACAAAACAAATTGTAAAGAAGATTGCCGTAAACATTGAACGCCCACAATCGAAGACAAACTATGTGCCTTGGGGACTCTGATACACGTCCTACTTTGTACTCAGCAACATGTTATTTCACAAACTAGTCGCTATACACAGTAAACAATTTATTTAATTACTTACAGTTATAAATATAGGACATTTCACACAACGCTTTCTAGTCCCAAACTAAGCAAAGCTTATAATATAAGAACTAGTTTACTGATAGAATACTTAGGTATAAGTACACCTAGTTTTTCGGATATAGTTCTTAGTACAAACAAAACAATAATAAAAACACTAAGTTTGATATAACATAAATTGGTACATATTTTAGAGGAACCAAAATTCAGCAGTCACTTCATTACATAGGTACATGCCCCGTTAAGATGCATGTAGGTACCTACTTGAGTCTTGATTTAGACTACAGGCACTGAATATTAGTACCAGTCCTCAACTCGTAAGTTGGTCTAAGATCACTCTGATACCTAGGTATAGCCTACCACAATTTGAAAGCACCCTGCATTTCCGAGTCCGCGATCGTACCTTTTCCCTTCGGTCAATCACGGCGTAAAATTACGGATAAAATGCGTCATAAACGTAGGAATTCTCTTGTCATCGTAAATTATTATGTAACGAACATCAAAACTAAACACAAACCCCTTATTCATAATCGCGTAATATTTTGAAACGCACAAGCGTGGTTGAAGATTCGCGTGAGCAAATAGGTAAAGGCTACTACACACAGTGCCGGCGGCAGGGCCGCCGGGCAAGCCGCCGGCCAAGCCGCCGTGCACCCGGCGGCATACAACGCCGCCGGCTTTGCCGCACACGCACGCACGCTTTGCCGGCATAGCCGCTCGGCATGAACCCGGCGGCATTGCCGCCGGCATGTGTGTAGTAGCCTTTAGGATCAAATTTTTGTACCGTCGCACACCGGATTTTTAGAATTGAAAGTGTTACAACGGAACGAATGTGGTACCACATAACTTTACTCAAATATACTTTACTCAAGCTTTGTGGAGCAAACAGTGACGCAAAAAAAACCAACAACACCAAATTTATAGGGAAGGCCGAATACTGAGACAACCCTTTATTGTGGGGCATATTCTAAAATGACTGCTAAATCTGTCATCTCTTTTCATCTCTGTCATTGTCATGCAAATGACAATGACAGAAGATTTTTAAAGCCACGATAAAATGACAGAAGAATACCAATAAAGGCTAATGATCATTTTAAAATGTCCTGTCACTATTTGACAAACCTTTACGTCAAAAGTATAAAACAGTGACCTAACCAAACCGCGAATTGCTTAATTAATTAATTCGAATTGTTAATTTTGAAGTCAAAATAATAATATTATGTGACATTTCGATGACTTAACCTTATCCCATACATTTGTCAATAAGGCAGCGAGAATTTAACACCTTCGTAAACAATGCTAACGTTATAATGAAGTCGTTGTTTTGATGTTTATTGACAAGTCAAATAAATGTCACAGCGCTGTCACTTTATAATATGGCGATGCAAAGGTTTATTGAGCGTCGTTTTATGGTTCAATATTAATTAATTCTAGTTATGCTACTATTTATCCCAAAAGAAAGAAACGGTAGAAACCTACATAGCAGGTATATTTTCACTTGATTTAAAAAATTTAGAATCAAAGGGATTTTGAGACTTTTTGTCTCTTTGGACCAAATTGCACCGTAATACGCTTCACCTTCTACTTTGTGGTCGCCATTCGAGTACCTATATTCCTCATTGGTTGTCAGTTCTGTGAGTTACTTAAGGTCACTCTAATTTGCTGAATCTGAGAGCTATGTGAGAACATACAAATTTCCTCGCTGCCGATTTTAGAGATATGGTAAGTACAAAACTTGTTTCAAACTAAGTCAAGTAAGTAAGTAGGTATAATAACTAAAAAATATCCGCAGTAGGTAGAGGATTTATACTGATGGTGATTATAATAGTAATACATAGGTAGGTACATGAAAGAGGTGGATACTAACATTACCATTTAAAATGACAAGCACACCGCAATCTATCTATTGTCGGTTACTTCGAAGGGCGTTATAAGATAGATGTTAATCTTTTAATTCTTTCTGTCTGTCACTTGTCATCGTGTTCAAGAGGTTTAACAAATGACATTTAAAATAACCCTAGGCTAGACGGGCTTTTGTGCACTGGCACGATAACTATGTAGGTACCAAAAAAACACCATACTGACATGTTTTTTATAGAACTTTATGATGAAACAAAACGATAGCCCTGATGTTAAGTGGTAACCATTGCCTATAACACGCATTGTCTCACTGAGCACTTCCAATGAGGGTGTGCGTGTAAATGTTATGTCAGTTGCCGGTACAAAATTATACAAAAATTTGAAAATCACTTGTCTAAAATGGTTTTTTATGTCACAAACCCCTGCATAAGTAAAAAAAATATCTTGTAAAACAAGATACAAAAACATGAATTGCATGCAATTTGTAAAACAGAATTGTCGAAGAAACTGCAGAACATGAGCACTCGTTCAAGTCCCGGGAGTACAATCTCATTGCGACACAAACAGGCATTATCGTTCTGGATGGCATTGCATCTGAACTAGATACTAGGTACCTGCTGGATAGCACTAGTTTCTTGTAAATCCGTCGCGAAGGTCAATTGGATTTGAATACTTATTACAAGGGACGTAGACGACGCCCTCCGGCAAGATGGGGCGACGATCTACGAAATGTAGCTCGCATACACTGAATGGGAAGACTCGAAGACAAATGGCGCGTCTTGGGTGAGACTTACGTTCAGCAGTCGACCAATATAAGTTGATCATGATAATGATGATGTTGATGATGATGATAATGATGCTTATAAAAGCAGCTAAGCTTACCGACCAGCTAAAAGGATATATCAATGAAAGTAATTGTAGGATTAGGTTCCTACAATTTTCTTGAAATTAAAACTAAAAGAAGTTGCTGACTTGTTAATCAAGAGTCAGTTGGAACGACAATGACACAATCAGTCGATCTATGCTAATATCGAAACAGTAAGCTCTACCACCTCGTTAGAAAGGCGGCAGTTATACGTTCCATATTGCATCGTAAATATTCATTCGTTTGGCATTCAATTGAGACGAAATTTTATACAACAGGCCTGGTGATCAAAAACGTTCAAAGTATTTAATTAGAAGGAATGTCAAAAATAATAAAATTTATCTAGTTTTCAACGGCAACGATCTCTATTTATTCACTCACTCACAATGAGAAAATGACCGTATGGCAAAAAAAGGTACCTATTTAGGAACGAGGCCATATATTTCTTGCCCCGTCTTCTAGGCTCTGGTCGCGTGGAACTGACACCTTGAATGACCTAGTTATATAAGTCGATTCTAAATAATCCTTGTGATTTTATTGAATAAAAAAGATTTATGACTTTAGTCCTTTGCAAAAACTGAGACCTTGAATCACCTAGATCTTTCTGTGGTCGACATTTTATGTCTCAAGATTGTGATCACTGGATGCCTTTGTTGTCATGGAGTGGAGGGTTTGTTTCCAGTGCTTTATGTCTGTAGCCATTCTAATCACGTCGTAGAATTGCCTCTACCTTCCTTCAGCTGTTCAGTTCATCTTGTTGGAGATTTACAGCTTCTACTTTTAAAAGCAGAAACTCTAAGGTTAGAAGCGATAAGGTTAGAATGATATTTATTTTATCCATTGATATTAATAAATAATATGTAAATATAAATAAATATTCTTGGACTTTACACACAATACCCTCTAGTCCCAAACTAAGCATAGCTTGTGATATGGGAACTAGATGGCTGATAGAATACTTATATACTTTTTTTTTGTAAATACTTACTTATAATACATAGTAACACCCAGACATAGAACAAACATCTATGTTTTCCACGCACAAATGTTTGTTCTTAGTGGGGATCGAACCCACGATCCACAGCACGGAAGGCAGAGCTATTACCGACTGAGCTGTGACGCCTGTCAATAGTCAAAATATTATAATACAAAACCTGTCGTCTGTCTTCAACTTTGAACTTACAACAATTCATAGAATTGTATTTTATTGTTCATGTCTTTGCAAACAACAGTTTTAAATGTCAAAAACATTGCACAAGAATGCATCGGTGTCTTCCATATCGAAAATCAAGGCTGTCACATAAAAATATAACTTATTGAAACAAAAGTAGGTTCAATGTGACATGGCAAATAGAAAGTTCAAAGGTATGCACACGAGGAAACGAACTACGGAAAGTTAGCTACAATATTTTTGTATCACGATTTTACAACAGATAAAAATAAACTCACTCCAAAATAAACATTCTCTGTTATTTAGAGTGAATAATATTAGTTTTGAGAATAAGTGAGTAGCAAGATAAAATGTTCAGTGGTAGTTATAACACAAACTGCTGCTGGATTTTCTAAGATTTGGGTTGAAAAATGCAAATTACAATGCTAAGGTATCAGCGAGATTTTAAAAGTTCAACAGTGAAAACTAAGCGGTTAATTTCTTAAACTTTTTAGGGTTTTGTTATGTTTAGCTAGGTAAAGTTTTTTTTAATTACTACTAAAATAAATTAAGTTTTAAATAGTTTTAAGTTATAGTTTTAGTTTAAATTTTTTAAAGCTCTTTTGTTAGTAGATCTAAATACAATTCAAGTTTACTTTGATTTGAGTCGAACTTTTAACTAAATTAATACAGAATGCAATACTTTTGTTAGTTATCTACTCGTGCGTCTAACCCGAGGCTAAACCAATAAAATGTAAAACGTCTCTTGAATATAACGATAACGGAATGCATCGAACAATAAACCAGCATAACAAAAGAAACTCATGAATACTATAGAATATCTACTGAACTGTATGCTTTGATGTCATTAATAAACACTAAAGCACAAATAGATTAAGTAATTTAGTTCTAACTTAGTAATTCGTAAACTTAGTAAAGCTAAAAGCCTAGTTTTGTGGAACAAAGATTTATCGAAATCAAAGTAGGTAAACTTAGATACCCAGACGTGGATAGTAGAGGTAAGGGTAAAAAAAAAAATAGTCACAGCCTAGACCATTCTTTTAGTTCCAAATTTGAATAAAATATTCCAAAGATTTGAATTTGAAAATAAACAGTTCTAACGCAGTGCATCCAACGGTCAGTGGCTCAGCATCATACAAATAATAGCATAAATTATGAACTGTATCACTACGACATAAAAGTCATTGAAACTGTCAAACAGACACTGAAGACTTTATAATACGAGCGACCAAACGAGTCGAGCAATGGTGGCCTAGTGGTAGCGATCTCGCCTTCCAATCCTGAGGTGGTGGGTTCAGATCTGGTTATGGACTTATGGGTATTTCTACTCGGTTATGTGCGCAATACTAAGTGCTCTCAAACGGTAAAGGAAAAAAACGTGGCTTAATCAGCTCTGCACGTGTTAACCTTGTGTTTCTTGTGGATAAAACCGACTAGGCTGAAAGGATGGTATAGTTGCTGGGCAAGCCTACCTTATCTAAATCATGTCACCATCATCAAGTTTGGGGCAGCCGCACGTCGTCAGAGCACGTCGAGTTTATGAAACTACGAGTAAATGATAGAACAAGCAAATCCACCTGATATTAAGTGGCCTGTGCCAATTTCTCACTGATCACATCCACTTTCTAACTAAATACTATGCAAACTGTGATAGATTACCACGTAAAGCCGTGTAACACTGTCCCCAGTTCGCCCCAGTTACCGAACTAAGTGTAGAACTTGCATTGCGCTGAGCTACTTACAGACGTGTAAACAACTCCACTCCTGCAAGTTTTATCAGCTGTGTACTTTGGTGTTAACGATGGTATACTGAAGCGAGATAGAAAGGTGTACATACCTAAGGAAATTCCAGCTCGCTTAGCTTAAGAATCCGTTTTGTATACGGAAGACACTGCTTTGAACATTCATTTTGAAATCTGTTAAAAAAGAGGGATGATATAGTTTTGAATGTGAAGTAAGTATGTAAAATTGGTACCCATTTAAATTGTCTTTGTTATAACTGTTGGCACAACACTTGAGGCCTGCTTTGCAACACTTGGAAATGGTATCCAAAACGTACTCTTACGAACAGACCTTTCTCATTCATCACTATCATTGAGAACGTCTGCTGAACCCAGGTCTTTTTCACAGATTTCCAGCGTATTTGATCAGCACCCAACACCAGCAGGATTTAACAGGTCGCCTCTTGACCTTGTAAGTCCTAGATTGCACATCCATTGGATGCATATCCAGTTCCGGACTTTTATGCCTCAACGGTCTCCGAAAAATGGCTCTGTATAAAGCTGGTGCCAACGGAACCCGTGGAGAACAATTTAGTCTTTTGCTTGTCTGAATTATTTAACTTCAAAAACACTGTTTTCGCTGATCAGTGCCACTCAGTGCTGCGGCGCGCTATTTACTAAAGCACTTGTGTGCTGTGTGAAGTTTTGAGTTGAGTTCCTGAAAAGCTGGCACTGGTAAGCCACATAGTAAAATAACGTAGTACATTGCAGAAACATAGGATCATTTCGATATCTTCTTACTTAAATAAGTAGAAACACACGATGCTGGCAAGAACTGCTGATGACGCTATCAGCATTTTGAAGTCCGCCAGACCGTATGCTCAAAAAAATCCACGACAAGCCTCAACCATAGGTTTTTGGAAATTTAATTTTCTCAGCGAAAATCTGTCGGGAAATCGATTTCAGGCAGGAAGTTTCAATTCTTTGAGCACTGTTTCCAAGTACCTACGAGCCTTAGGGAACATTTCAGCATTGCAATCAACCTAAGCACCGCTTCAAAGTTGATCTATGTATGCAGATCAATCTTCCATTTGACATCGTTCAAGCTGAACTGGTATAGCAACATTATGGCGGTGGCTGGTTTATCGAAGACCAGGGTTTGATACCCAGTGGAGTTTAGTGCTCACAAGCAAGCCTCGACTTTGGTGTATGGTTTTATAGCGGCAGTAAAATGTTATTCTGGCGCCGCTTCTAAATAACGATCATACTCATAGCTACGGAGTGAAATCATTTTTGCTGGATTTTTGGCTTTTGATTTTTGGTTTGTACGGGCCACTTGTGTTACTAGGGCAGTAACCAGTGGCCAGTAGATTCCAAAGAATATTGTAAATTACCTGCTTAAAGCTTATAAGATGGTTTGAACTAGTGCCAGCCTAACCTTCAAATAAATTGAATCAAAGCCAGGCATAATTAGTTTTATATGAGTTTTATTATTAAAACGTATGTGGCTGCCATAATTAAGTTATTTACAGTCACAATAATAATTCATAGGCATGCATAAGCAACCTTATTTGACGTATCCTCCAGAATGTGTCCCGATTTTTTTTATTTCCCATCAAATTTTCCCATTCAAATATTGGCCAGCGCTCAGGAAAATACGAAACTAAACAAGTAGCGATACGCACCAATCAGCGAATCGATAAGTGTGTCAACAGCCGCGCTAATGCCGAGCAAACAGGCGATGCGGCCCGCATCGGTCTACACTGAAACTGCATAAAATAGACAAAAGATGTACTTTGACTAAGGAAATTGGCTCGAAGCCTCTGGCGCTTGTCGGAAGCAGACGTGTGCAAAATCTATCGCAAAATATTTAAATTTCTAATAAAAGTTTGCCATACAAAAGTGATCCTTAAGCAACACTGCGCTAAAAGTGAATTATCACTGCAATTCTAATTAGCACCTGTGACGTTCTGTCTACAAAGTACGCGACAGTGCACAACATCGTCGCGCGCGCTTTCCCCCCTCCCACCACTGTGAGTGAAGAGCTCAGTTGCTATTTTTCGTCGCGCTTACTACTGCAGGAATCTCCCCACCGCAGCTAAAATGAACCCACTCAGAACTCCGCCCGGTGAGACACTCATAAGCGGTAGCGAGAGAGCTAGCGGGTCTGCGCCTAACTTATCCACTCATGGTAGCAAAGATTCACTCGAGCAAATCCACATCAGAGAAAGGAAGAGAAAAGTGCGCACCGAGGAGCAAGACTACAAAAGAGACTTTACCGATTTTCAGTCCGTAATATTGAACTTAATGGATGAATTCGGTAAAACCCAAAACGAAACCTTAAAACAGATACGAGACGAAATATCTGAAGTTAAAAAGGAAATAAAGACGATACAACTATCAACAGATACTTTTACCAAACAACTTACCCAAGTAAATACTGAAATACAAAACATCAAAGCAGACAACACAATAACTCAAGACAAAATTAAAAACATAGAGAACGAAATATCTCAGATAAAAAACCTCCAATGCTCAGAAAGTACATCATCTCAACCACTGACTTCAGCGGTGGCGGCGCCCGCCCCGCCCGCTCTCGATCACGAAAACCTCATCCTAGAAGTAAAGGATCGTTGCGACCGTGAGAAAAACGTCATAATTGCGGGTATATCTGAAATTAATGACTCAAACTACAGAACGCGCCAAAATTATGATATGGAAGAAGTTGTAAAGATGCTGCAATCACTGTATGAAGGCTGCCCTAGGCCAGTAAAATGTATGCGTCTGGGAAAATACATACCTGACAAAAATCGCTCCATAAAAGTTTGTTTCGACAACACCGAAACGCCGAAGCACCTGCTGCGAAACAAGTCAAAGACACCTGAAAATATGCAAATCTACTCCGATCAGACTCCGACACAGCAGCGATATATGCAATCGTTAAAAGAAGAGCTAAGAAAGCGTATAGGGAACGGAGAAAGTGATCTCACTATTAAGTACATAAAAGGGACACCCAGAATTGTAGTAAATGCAATAAATCCAAAAAACTAGTAGCAGCACCATTACCAAATTCAAACAGTACGGAAAAATTACGACATCAAACTGTAAAAAAATATGAAGATATACCACTGCGATCGTCATCACTTAGATTCTTCTATGCTAATATGCGTAGCATTCGAAATGCTGGGAAGTTCGACGAGTTAAAATGCATAATGAAAGCAGTATCCATGACTACGCACCTAGTAATACTCACTGAGACGTGGATTACTTCAGAAAGTGATGCTAAGCTATACCAACTACCTAACTACACCCATATCTACAGCTATAGACAGAATAGCAAGGGCGGAGGTGTTTCTATCTATGTACACAATAGTATTAAGCATGAAGTTACTGAGGAACTTTTCGAAAACGGAAACCACTACCTATGGATATACATTGAAAAACTGTCCTTAAATATCGGCGCGATTTATAAACCCGGAGACACCAACATAAGCAAGTTTTTGGAGATATATTCATCGCAATTGGAGCAGCGAAAGAGGACTGTCGTCTTCGGTGATTTTAACATCGACCTACTGAGTTCGGACAACAACACCACCATACAATACCTACAGGAAATTAAAGAAACCGGTTACGAATTAGTGAATAAAATAGATAAGAGGTTCAGCACGCGTGAAACTACAACAACAAACACCTTATTGGACCATGTATGTACCAATGTAAAGAACCACTCTTTTAGTATGTCAATAATCGATTCTTCTTTATCTGACCACAAACATATTTACCTTGAGATCGGCAAGCTGACTCCAATAATAAACAAAAAAATTCAATACAAAGCAATCGACTACAACAACCTATTCAATAGCACACTAAACGCAGGATACGTAAACGATGACAATGACTACTACCTTTTCGAAAAATTTATCCTACAACAAATACACAGTAATAAAATAGACAAAATAAAATTTTTAAATCCACCTCAAAATGACTGGATAAATAAAGATATACTTAATTCAATAAACTTACGAAACAATTTATGGGATCAAACAAAATCTAATCCAAAAGATAAAAACATACAAAAAAAATTTAACGAAGAACAAGGCAAGGTTAGGTCCATGATAAAAACACATAAAAAAAATTACTACTACAAACTATTCCAAGACAATCACAATAATTCAAAAAAACTATGGGAAGTAATTAACAGCTTAGCGCAAAATAAAATTAAATCAACCACTGTGCCCCCCAAACTTTTATCGATCTCAGGACCTGTCACGGAAGGAAATGCAATCTGTGATTTATTTAATTCATTTTTTACGTCAATAGGAGAAGACTTAGCGAATAAAATACCTAAACACTATCACGAAAGCACAGGCAATATTTTAATGTATGAAGATACCTACCAACATCACTTAACCCTTAGCGATTTCACACCGTGTAGCACCGACGAAGTAGCTAAAATTATTGATGATCTAGACAGTAACACTAGTACCGGATTCGATGGGATTAGTACGAAGGCGATTAAGTGTTTAAAGGACCTGATATCTGAAAGATTATCTAACTGTATAAATGCATGCTTACAACAAGGTATTTTCCCTGATACCCTCAAAATTGCAAAAGTGAGCCCCATTTACAAGTCAGGAATAAAAACCGATCCGAGCAACTACAGGCCGATATCAGTCTTGCCGGTTTTATCAAAAATTTTTGAGCGAGTGTTGTACAGTCGACTAAATAATTACCTCGAAGAAAAAAAGTTTTTTATTGACGAACAGTACGGTTTTAGACCGAAGTCAAGTACCCTAACAGCAACCATTGATTTAGTAACCAAGATTAAAACACATATAGACAAAAAAAGTATATCTTTAGGAATATTTATCGACCTAAAAAAGGCATTTGATACTGTGAGTCATAAAAAGTTAATTCAAAAATTATGTAACTTAGGCGTAACAGGAACAGCCCTAAATATGTTTGAGTCATACCTACAGAATAGACGGCAAGTTGTAAAAATAGATAACTTTAAAAGTACTCCCCAAAATATCACATACGGAATTCCTCAAGGTTCCATAATTGGCCCCCTGATTTTTTTAATTTATCTAAATAATATAAAGACAATAGGACTAACAGGACACCTAACACTATATGCGGACGATACATGCCTTTTTTACTTTGATAAATCTATTCATGACATAATAACTGATGCACAAAGAGACCTTGACACTCTGAATGAATGGTTTAAATACAATTTACTAACAGTCAATACATCCAAAACATCATTCATGATTTTTGCTGCTAAAAATAAAAAAATACCTGATTTTACCCCCCTTACTATAAACAATGACGTACTAAAACAAACCAAAAAAGAAAAATATCTTGGGCTATGGGTAGACGATAAGTTAACTTGGAACTATCATATTGATCACGTAAAAACAAAATTAACGACATTGCTTGGAGCATTACGCAAAATAGCAAGCTGTATCCCAACCAGAGTACGGTCCATCATCTATAACTCACTGGTAAAATCGCACCTCGATTACCTAATAGAAGTATGGGGTTCTGCCGCCCCAACAAACCTTATCCCGTTACAAAGAACCCAAAACAAAATAATTAAAGTACTTCATTGTTATCACTATCTAACGCCAACTAAAAAACTTTATGAGGAAACTAAGCTATTAAACCTCCATCAACTTTATGTATACTCCACCTGCCTTCTCATAAAAAACATTACCAATAACTTAATTAAATCTAATATTCAGATACATAAAAAAGAAAATACGCACAATCTAAGAAATAAACACAAACTTAATTTAACTGCAGTACGAACTAATTACGGAAAGAAAACAATATCATTTGAGGGAGTACAGCTTTACAATCAATTACCTAACAGTATCAAAGAATGCGAAGGCATAAATAGTTTTAAATCTAAGCTAAAAGAGTACGTAAGCAAATTATAACCGCGTAAGATTTTTAAGTACCGGCAACGCCGTCAAGAGGCGGAATGACTTTTGTTAATAAGCACTCTGTTATATCTCATTATAATAGAACCTAGGTTTTTATGAGAATAAATGTCTTTAAACCTAATTTACTTTGCTAGTAAGAAAAATCCAGCAGATCTGATCAGTTGCGGGCCCAGGATTTTGGTTTGGGATGAGCTGGATCCAGCTATTAGGGTAAGTCCCAAAAAACCCTGGTCCCTTGGAAGAGCCAGAGCTTTTTATTGAGACCCCTAGCCCCCATGATGTTATTAATGATGATGTGTAATTTTTTTAGACGTGGCCTTACCTTACCTATGTACGGGAAGCTCCGTACGCTCCAATTCCAACCCAGTGGACGCGAAGCATTAATTTAAATTTTTATTCTTTAACACCAACACAGCCCCCGTTGCTGAGACGACCGACGATTGTAGAAGCAATGACTTGGTTCTTTGAGATGCCGTTGTTAAATGATGAACTTTTCTTCGGGATGCAGCTGTTAGGTATTAGCATAGGGAATATGTTGGTTTAAGGGCCAAACTGTTTCAAACAAGGTTGGCCCCTAAAGTCAACATATCCCCCTTTCCTGAGACGACCGACGATTGTAGAAGCAATGATTGGGTTCTTAATAAGGTCTTGGACAGCTTAAGCTATCGCTACAGATAAGGCAATGATTATTACTGATAAGCTGATGAATCAAAAACTCCTGATTATGCAATTACCGCGCGTATCTCAAATGTCACCTCTATTTTTCAGTTATACCAAACACGAGAGCTGTTGAAGATTACACAACAGTGAAATGTAAATCCTAATCTCGAAATAGAGAGATCTCACAATCTATCAATAAATTCCTGATTTTACGACTATTTATGATAACGCGGTCGACATTTAAAATAAAGAATTATTTTTTTTATCGGCACTAAAACGAAATGTGAAGGTATCAGAGTAAATCCAGGTTGTAATAAATTCGGACCCCATACTAGGGCACCATAAAAATCAATGCATCTTCTCTGTACTTGCATTCCATTGCAAAGGTAAAGAGCTCCTATTAAATTTACCTACGCGTTGGAGCGGTCAGGTGCGCTTAGCACTAGATTCCTCTGTGACTGATGCTATCCATTCCGCAGAAGACAAATCTTGCAGGAGTATCGTGCAGAAAAGGGTCCGGCACAAAGGTCACGACCCTCAGGTTATCAACGCAAGAAGGAGGATATTTATGTAAGTATCTAAATAAAACTCATTTGTTTATCTAATTAAATAAAGCTTTAGTAGATTAATTAATTATCCAGTTGAAGCAATAGCGTTGAGAATCTAAAGCATCTCTGCAAAAGTGATATAAACTTTTCAGCCTAATTTCCATGTCTTGTCTCTTCTTTATCATGTAAAAAACTAATACATAAGTTACAGGGTATATTTACCTACCCAGGTTTGTGATGATCAACAAGTTTTGATAGGTAGGTATAATAACCCTTGATGTGTCAAGTAGAAATAATTAATACTAGTAAAGGTATTTTTTTACATTCATAGACAAAACAGCGCCGTTTAGTCTCAAACTAAGCAACGCTTGCACTAAGAGAACCAGATAGGATACGTATAATTTTATTACTTATGTCATCAACATCGTGTTTTTATTTCTAAACCAAGCCGTTTTCACGTTTTCTCCAACGAATCGATATAATCCTCCGAAATCCGGGATTACCAGAATCAATCTATCACGAAACACAACACCAACTCGGCAATCTCATCAATATTCATTACAGTTTTTAATCGAACAACAAATTGTTCTTGTTTATCAAAATTGAGATTGAACGAACGTGACACCATCTGCTAGTAGAAATTGATTTCGATATTTGATAGCTGTTTTTAGAATCGGAATAAATGGAACGAAATATTTAATTAAATCTCAATGATCATTTTCAAACAACTTAAAAATTTAATGGATTTCGGAGCCATCTTTTAGTGGTACCATACCTACCTACATCAGAAATAAAATATTGGGAAATCGCTAGTTTTTTTTCGATAGGATTTGGTTTACAATAAGTAGGTACTTATCTATACAGTTAACATTTTATAATAAGGTTGAAAAGAAAACAACAAACTTTGATAAATGCTTGACATTGTATTTATTAGAAACATTTACAAGAAACAATTTTGTAACAGTAATCAAATCTCATACTTAGTATGAGCTCTCAGCAATTGACGATAACCTATTTTTTTATTTAGTTTTAAATTATTATTTACAATACTTAGCACCGTTAGAACTAAATGTTAGACTAGATTTTTTAATTTTCGTTATAATTTTTATTTACAATAATTTACATTTTATTTACAAGGAAATTATATAAACATTTAGACAATGCCGGATTAATTTAAAAAATCTATTGATGTTTTACAATAATAATACTTACAGTTATTGAACATTTTAAATTTTTTGTAGAAATAATACTATTTTGTTTTATTAGTACCTATTATGTTTTCCAATTAGGTAATTTTAGGTCATTTTTTTACACGGTAACACATATACCTAAACTTTAAACAAATTTTAACATTATAGTTGTAAACATTTCCTATTTCAAAAATAAGTAGAAATAAATTAAAAACATCAGATTTTAAATATTGGTACCATTTTATCCCGGCATTATCTCTTGAGCCATTTAAGTTCAAACTTTAAATTCACATAAATAAAATTTCATATAAAAACAATACAAAACAATACTTACAATGAAAACAGAGTGATGTGAAACTAACAGAAAGGACAGCCTTACAAAATGAATTCATTACAATGACACGTTTTGTTTACGAGAGCGTTACATTGTTGTGAACCTGAACTGGCACCTAGAATCACCTAGTTATATGAGACGATTCTTCTTTTTCTTCTTCTCTTATATGGCCTCTGTCCGTCATTTCGACAGACAATTTTGCCAGTGTCAAGTGGATTATTTGAAATAAAGTTCAGTCAAGTCGAGTCATTCGTCAAGTCGGCTGTCGTTTGTTTTGAAGACAAAATGGTGGATTTTCCCTTCAAAACATTTTTATTATTCCATCAAATAATTAAAAACATATAATACACATTTCTTCCAATGGCTCACACTTTATGCTACAACCGCAAGTATTATTGGTTTAAATTCCACCAAAATTAAGGAACAATACACACAATAACATCAAGAAAAACAATTAAAATAAATGTGCTATGTTGCTTTTACAAATGACAAAATTAAATGACCCTTGTGATTTTATTGAATAAAGAAATGATGGCTTTGACTTTGAACTTATTTGTCCAGTTTGAAAACTTAAAACAAACACAAACAAACCAGATGAATCAGTATTTTTTCTAGGATTTACAAATAAGATAAAAATAGTTTAAAATGATTTCATGCGGTAACGATAAGAAAAATAAAATAATTGAAGTCCCATAGATTTATCAGAACTTGAATCTCTTAAATAATTTTTAGGAATTCATGAAATTTTTTTCTTTTAAATCTCATTTACATGAAATTGGTACCTACTAAGTTCAGAGATGCAGAATAAAAATAAAAACCTAGCCATTGTACAAAGATAAAAGACAAAACAGAAGCGACAAGATCACAAGAGCCTACAAACAAATCACACGTCAGACGCTCAAATGCAATGTTTACACATGTCAAACAACAATGGCCGATCATAATTCGAGAGAAGTTATCGTAAGCGAGACCAATTTACAACTGTGGGCCGATTCAAAGAGGTATAGGTGTGTTAAGTGTGGATAAATGTTGTCGTTTGATTTAACGATGCATCGCGTGTGGCCGAGAAAGCGTCGATCTTTTAAACTAACGTACTCATAAACTGTTGTTTGAAATATAAGATCACTACACTAAGATGTTAGACAGAAAATTTATTTGAGAAAGATTAGGTGCATCTGTTCGGTTGTAGGTTTTGTTCTGTGAAGGATAATTTTATTTCTAGTTGGAATAACACAGAAATAAGGTAAAGGCACCCAAATCCGTGGTATTCCAAAAGTGGCACCTTTCTCCGTGGTATTTAGAAAAACAGCATTTACTTCTGATTCTTAGGTTCTTTTTTGTTGCAAAAGTTATTTGTCATTAGGAAATATATTTTTTAGTATATAAATCTAAAAACGAGACTTAGAACGGGCTTACATTCCAAAATAATTGACTACATTCGCAGCGGTGGCTGGTCCAAGTTCACTCTTCATACGTTTTTGCCTCTGTACACGTGAGTAGCAAGCTCTTTTAAATAAGGTTTATTTTGATTTTTTTTTGTTCTAGGTGTTGGTTTTTAGTGTTAAATTATCGAAAGAAGTATATTCTTTACCGTATGTAATACATGTTTAAGTGGTTTTTTAATTATAATGAGGTAAAATTACATATTGAAAAAACCACGGCATTAGGGGTCAAATATTTCACCTAGTACCTAATTCCAAGGTATGTGAAAAATATACCTCGGAATAGCAATTTGAAAGACCTATCCTTATTTTTGAATTTCATAAACTGGGATTAGGTTTTTGTGATTTTAACGATAGATTTGACAAATCAAATAGTCGATTGAGACTAAAACCTTATTTCGAGGTATACTTTTTAATAATTTTTACGAGTTATAACACATCAAAAGTACCCTACTTATGTATTTTGTTTATTGGTTGTATAGAAAATTATGTTACGAAAATATTTATTTTCGACACATTTGGCTGCATGTTTTATTAAGAAGTTAATCTTTAACAAAAATTTTAACAATTTCGCATCAGCTTATATTAAGAATGATAGGTATATAAAAAATTTTAGCTTTTAGTAGGTACTGGAAATTAGAAACATGATTTTTTAGTCTCCTCAGCTGTGGGTTGGGCGGCACTCTTTGTACCATTTGCACGCTTGGTCTTATTTCTTCGCGAAATGTCGTAATTATAATGTGGAATATTATAATAATGTGTTAATGTGTAATGTGTGTGTGTATGTGTGTGTGCTTAGGAAACAGTAAAAGTATTTTTTTTAACTTATCACACGGGAAGATTTTCCCGTTATCAGCACTTTGTGTATTTATCCGGATTTGCAATCACAGGATTAAAATATTAGCAAAGTTGATGCCGCTGGCGTGTGAGAGATTGAGTTACAAACATCCAAAGAGGTATTTAAAAACTTTTACATTGATAATAATAAAATCATTTGTTAAATAATAATAGTACTACCACCAAAAGTGACCTGTATTCCTAGAGAACAATCAAGTTAATCTTTCTAACATTATTTTATCAGTTTGTTACTGTCGTTTCGTATACATTTTTCATACCACGGAATTAGGTACCAAATACCACGGAATACGGATTTTTGCCTCGGAATAGAGCGATTTAGACTTGATTTACATTTTATTTAATTTCAAATAGAAATATAGGTCGGTCCGTCAAAACTTAAGTAGTTTTCGAAAGTAAAAACACTAGAGCTTTTGATAACAGAAACCGAACCTTCAGAAAGGTACAGTAAATGCTTAATATTTGATATCCTTTCGAGTTTTAGTGAAAATACCACGGAAACAGGTGCCGTTACCTTAAATTGAATTTTTAAAACTGTCTTGAACATTCAAAAATGGTGTTTATGAGCGGGAACAGATGAACATCCCACTTACATACATATTAATATTAAACTCATACTCCTTTTGCTCTGCGTAGACGAGTAGGAAAAAGTTTTGAAAAGTTTCTTAACTCTACAAGCCTCCAGCCAGTTGAGAATTGGTCAACAAAGTCGGTCTCGAGTCCAAACCCCGATAAATCAAAGCAAGCGCCCGAACAAACATTTGTCCTAATACGTTACATTTTGTATAAAAGCGCCACTTTTATGATATTTTATGTCCAGAATGCTACGGTTACTGCTCTGACTTATGTGCTTTTTGTAGCTCTTATGTGTGAAAGATTGTTACAATGCTTTCAACTAAAATGTTATTTGATTTGAGCTGAGGTAATAGCAACTACTCTTTAAAAATAAATAAAAACTTCTATAAAAATGACGGTGCATGGAATGTCTGATATTGGTGTCGCAGCCGTGTTGATATTGTTTTATCAATATACAGATTCTTTTTGCTGAGTACATTTTCATGAACAATTCTTTTAAATTAAAAAATTTGATATGACTAAAATGTAGCTTTACTTTTAATTGTTAACGTATAGGTAGGTATAAAATGCTCGTACAGATTTCGTAGGAAGATCAAAGATTAAGAGTTGTACAGATAGGCCACACACTAAAAATAGGTATAAAAATTAGGACTTTACAATTCAGTTCGCATGAGTATTATCAATCGTAAGCTTACACTCAAATTCACCAAGCGCATATCACAAACTTACAAAATACGCTTACAATAAAATTCGTAAAAGATTTTTACAAAAGATTATACTAGTAAAGGAACACAGTCATTTATACTATATACAGTTTATATACAACTTTCTTGGACGCGATGTGATGTGGTCACCACTTCTGGCCGCAGTCTGTGGGCTGTCAACGATGACGTCACACCGGTCGTTGAACTAGGACTACAGGCGTTCACTCCTTTATTCGCTCTCCCTAAACTATGATACGACTGCAACAAAGAGTAATGCTTCAGATGAGACACTAGACTTTATTACCTACAAGGTTTATTCTTTATTTACTTATACACTATGTTATAGCCAAAGAATAAGTTCAGATGCGGCACTCGAGTGCCTACAAACTTTATGGGATATAAGCTACGTTTTATGTATTTATGAGTGAGAGACGTGACGTCAAGAGTGATATTTTATGTGTGTGCTATGTGTGTTTATTTCATCTCGTAATGTATGATGCTTGCTTTGTACCTCCGTTTTATTCGAGTATGAATTCTCGAGATTGCAATCGTAAGGATGAAATATTCACACGTTCACAGCCTGGGTGTAGTGTTTGTATCTACTTAGTAGATACTGTACCCTATCTCACATGCACAAGTAAGTGAGGTAACTGCCGGTGTCAATCTCCCGACCTGTCAATGTCATCCGTACGTCCGGATGACATGACGTGGAGGTCGGGGCGAGGGACAGACACACGAGGATGGCGGAGCTACCGATATCGAGGTATTCGATCTTGGTGTATTGGTGAGCCAGGGAGAAGGTAAAAACACAGGACTTTACAGTGGCGACGAGGATAAAGGTCTGTAGAAACTATAATTTTCAAAAGAAGGAGGAAGAAGAGTTCAGGTATGTCTTTTCTTTGTGTAAATTATGGTTTCGGCCATTGGTGGCGTGCGATCTCCATTACAGATACAAATTGTTTAATTTGATGCTGTACAATTTTTCATTGACTAGGTACCTACCTAATAACTATTAGTGCCGGTTTGTTTGTTAAAGTAGCGTGTATTATTATTGGGGTCCCTCCTAATATTTTGTGTAGAACATTTAATTTTTCTTTTGTGCAATATTGTATTTCTTCACTAGATAGTAAACATATGTTTACACAGCACAAAAAAGTTCCGCATCCACTACACAGGTGGCGTTGCATTACAATAATGAAAACAAAATTAGGCCGCCGTATTTTCTCTCATCCAAAAGAAGAAGCATGAAGCCTCGACCGAATGAACCTCCACTTCACTCCTCGTTCGTTCCTTTTTCTTTGCTTCATTCGCGTTGGCTCATTAGCGCCAGCCAGTCATCTGATGCTACAACTAGTTCCGCTTTGAGTCGGTGGAGGGCATCAGTCTTTTAGTTCCGCTTTTCATCATTAGATTAGTCTGTGTTTCCGAACACTTACAATTTGAATGTTTTCAAGAGGAGAGTGAATAGGTTTCTTCTAGGCAAATGTGCTACATCGTCGACCGCATCGTCACTTACCATCAGGTGAGATTGCGGTCAAACGTTTGTCTATAATGTATAAAAAAAAAAAAAAAAAAAAAGATAGCGTTGGTAGTTTAGTTCCGCTTTGCGTCGGTAAATGGCATTACACGTTTAATACCGCTTTGCGTCGGTAGATGTCATTGATCGTTCTCTAATTTATAAAAATACTAAAATTGCTAACATCTGTTTATACTTATGCTTAATTCAACAAGATGGCATAAAAATATAGGGAAAAATTGAGTTCACGGGCTCAATTCCACTACTTATTTACAACGGTTGATTTTCTGTTCGTTTCAACTATACCTAATTCGATTGATCTGCGGCTTGGCTAAGGCATATAAAATAAAAGGACTCCGATTCGGTTGCGTTTCGGCTGTCGGGGCTTGAGGGTAAAGTGCGAATTGACCTAAAACGGATGAAGAGGCAGTCGAGCTGCGTTCCAGCAGTTAAAAGAATCGTTAGTAGAATTTTATTAACCTTCAGGCAATGCGTAACGTGCAGTAAAAATTAAAAAAAATAATAAAAAAAAAAATGGATTGTATTATAATCACTTGGACTTGTTATGAGGAGATAAAAGCGGGATTTATATTTTACCAATAATGAACCATTTTATGGGTCTATACTTTTTATAAAATTTCAATTTTGGTCACCCGCCTTGATCGTGCAGTGTAAGTACCTACCGATTTTGTTGGAAGTTATAATTCAAGAGTTTCACCAGACGTGATAGCCTACCTAGACGTGTGATTTGCCTGACACAAGTGGATAGGAGAGGTACCTACTTACTTATATCACAATATTTATATAAAAGAAGAAGAAGCAGTTTCTAGGCGATTTTCTAAAAGGTCATAAAACTTTAAATTAGTATATATCAAGTTGACTACTTACCTATATTCTGTTTAGTATGTATTGATATACTAACTCCTGGCTTAGGTACTATTAGTACCTATTGACGGCGTACTACTAGTTAACTGTTACAAATGAATTCAGTAGGTAAGTTAAATATCTTGATTTAGCTAGATACCTACTGTTATTTCAATAGGCGATCACTGGGGAGGGTACACAAAATTATAAAAGTTTTATTATGCAATTTAAGTTTGTTAATTATTCATATTCATTCATTTGTTCATTGCATACATGGTTTAAATAATAGCTTAGGTCTTAGTTGGTTAAAGGAGCGGTCATGTGCCCTGTGAGAATGCGGCAATGGTAGTATAGAATACCTACATAATTTAAATAATAAAGTGTCATTTTAAAAGCCGAATTAATGTCAATAATAATGGAAAAACTTCAATACAATACAATAATTAATGGTACCTACAAGCGGATGCAAAGTCAAACACCATTTTAAAACAATACTTACAATATTTAAGTACCTGCAATTAAGTTGAACTTATTACTAGTTAAGCTTTCCCTTGGTACCATTGAACTGGTTACATGGTTGTTGGTCAAGGCTTACCATTAAATTGGTTGCACAGAAGTCAAGGCTTACCATTAAATTGGTTGCACAGAGGTCCAGGCTTACCATTAAATTGGTTGCACAGGAGTCCAGGCTTACTATTAAATTGGTTGCACAAAGGACAAGGCTTACCATTAAATTGGTTGCATGATGGACAAGGCTTACCATTAAATTGGTTGCACAGAGGTCAAGTCTTACCATTAAATTGGTTGAACACGGTCAAGGTTTACCATTAAATGGTTGATGACCTAGGAAGGCTTACTATTGAATTGGTTGCTGGTGATTGACCTGAGGCGTACCATTAAATTGGTTGATAATATGACTTAGGGGCTTACCATTAAATTGGTTGCTGATGATTGACCAAAAGCGTACCATAAAATTGGTTGGAGGAAACAAGACTTCCCGTTCACGTTCAATGGTGACCAGACAGGGTTTGCTTAAAAACGGACAACACTTAAACCGAAAATTAAAACTAAGCATAACTAAATTAGTAGGTACTTAAATAAAAAAAAAAAAAAGTAGCTTACAAGTTGTTTAATACGGTTACCTGTATTAGAAAATCCGTGATATTATGACAAAATCCAAAAAAGAGATAAGGAAATGGTAGGTTTACCTAGATGTATTTTAATTTGGAATCAGTGTTAACTAAATGGGACGAAATAAACAAGAAAATACTTAAGAGGTTTTGAACTCCTATACTCTTAATAAGGTTAATAAGGTATGTTTGTACGCCTGCATCCTGCATCAAATGAGTTTGGCCAACTTTCGATGTGAAGTGTGAATGTGAGTAGACGTAAAAAACACTAAGTAACGATGCAAAACTCTGGAAGAATCACCAATATTTATAAAACATTTGCTACCTACCAAAGATTCGTTGGGGACTAGGATAACGTTGTGTGAAATATTCTCGAATATTGTATTTATGTCATGAAAAACATTAAAACTGCTTTCCTTATAATAGAGCGGCAACCGGATGTTAGTGTAAAGTTATAACATCGAATGGTACAGGCACAAAAGTGTGTATCGTGCGTGCTTAAATGTTTCCAGAATGTTGAAACAAAAAGTTAACTTCGCTGTGAAAGATTCAGATTACCAGAATTTAATATTCGGAAAAAAATGATAAATTGTGTAGTAATAGATGACATCCTGGTTTGTGGGAACAACAAAGAATAATACTGCCGAACCTAGTTGTCAAATTACTGGAAGTATTAGTGAAAGATTTAGATACAGTACATAGAAAAAAAATATGTTTGCTTCTTGGGGAACCAACTTATACAAGAATGAGTAAAGAAAGCCATTCTCAAGCAAGGTACCTATATCTATACCTTATCTTTTATTTAGAGAAGTTACCTACTGAAAAGGACGAGTCTTCTATGCTATTGAACTACAAGGCAAAGCGAAAACACAATTAATGTATTAATGGTACCTATTCCGAAACATCACTGAAGTTCAAACTCTGTCTTTGCGGAATCTAGAACCTCCAAGCGTTTGAGCGATCTTGTTGTCGATGGATGTCGTTCATAGGTATCAACGAGCGACAGTGCCTTCTATCTGGTGTATACCTACTGTGAGTACCTAGTACTTATGTAAATGCATACCTAATAAAGTTATAGTGGATGTGAATTCTGGAGGTCAGGCTCGGATCTAGTACAAATCTATAAAAGTAACTAAACAAAAAAAAAATAAAAACTTAATTTTGTAATCGAACTAACAAACTGGATGGAAAAGAAAGAAAACCTATGTTTTATTACGAAAACTCTCTGTTAAAATAAGGAAACACAGTGAGGGTCTCATAATAAATCAGAAAAGACGTCTAAGAACAGTTTTAGAAGCCTACCATGGAATTTGGCTAAGCAAGTTTTATGAGATCCGGTTACACAACAAAGTTTAGGCTGACTCCAAAGTATTCTCTATATATATATATATATAATAAAATAGAATTCTTGATAGATTTAGTAAGTAATGCCTGCGTAGTGTAGCTCTTTTCTTCGTTCTGTGACGTGAACCATAATTTTTAGACTATTCTTCGTAGCGGAGGTAAATAAATTCGGAATTTCTGTGCTGAGAGCCCTATTAGACATAAAATGTCCGATTTAAGACGATCCAAGTAAGAGATCGCCATAAGTGACAGAGGAAAAAGGGGAAGGAGTATGGAGACTGGAGATAAAGAGCTGAAGATGCAGACGTAACAAAATATAATAATTTATAAGGTTTACGTGGAAGAGATAGAAAAGAAAAATAAGCTCTCTCTGTATTGCAACCCAACGCCTATAGTTACCTACCTACCTATAGTTGAGAATGTTTTAGGCGGAGAAGAGATTGCAAGAGTTAAGGAGATATATAAACTTCCTTGTCTTTATGAAGTAGAAGATCAATAGAAGCCGGACATAGAGACGCAAGTGGACAATGAGTTGACAGTAGACAACTCACACCTATTTCAGACATATTATGTCAAGTGCGCAAAAGTCCAATTTAAATGGTTTGTAATGTAATGACATGTGGTATTGGTGAAAGCGTGTAATGAAAATGTATGTATTCAATGTGAAGTTGTCTTTATTGGTCTGTGTCTTGATAAGTACCGAATTGCATAAGGCTAATGATAATTATATTGTAATCTAGGGCTTTGTCCGGAGGTGTGCGCTCACACCACAGTACGATCCTATATGGGGCATAGCTTTATGTTTTGTTGATTCAAAATATTTTAATAAGAAAGGGGTTGTAGTGTTTGTATCTACTTAGTAGATACTGTACCCTATCTCACATGCACAAGTAAGTGAGGTAACTGCCGGTGTCAATCTCCCGACCTGTCAATGTCATCCGTACGTCCGGATGACATGACGTGGAGGTCGGGGCGAGGGACAGACACACGAGGATGGCGGAGCTACCGATATCGAGGTATTCGATCTTGGTGTATTGGTGAGCCAGGGAGAAGGTAAAAACACAGGACTTTACACTGGGTATTGGGGAGTTTGTGCCCTTTTGGCGTGTTCTTATTGTATTAGGAAAATACTTTTCGGGTTTTGGTGAATGACTCTATGATGTGCTAAGCGTTTGACCGTAACTAAGTACTTTGTGGATCGTTTTTAAAGTCATAAATTACCATAATAACTACCCTTGAAAATTAATGTCCATGAATATTTATTTATTTATTAGATTTGTCAAACATTTAATAACATAAATTCGATTCCCAATGAAAACTCGTCAAAATTCATTTGAGCTAAACGTGTTTAACAGCTAAATATATTTAAATCTGACGTATTTATATAACTTGACAACTCGCTAAATACTATTTAAAAGTTAAACGCGTTTAGCGATTCTGGTGCAAGCCGCCCTAAAAAAACCTTCGAGTTTACGAATCTAACCAGCCTGGTACATTAAAATCCTTCCGGACTAAACTGTTCTTTAAGACTCCTAAAGCTGGTTGGTTTGACAGGTTAATACTTACACTAGTTAAAGGTATTCTATAGTCCTTCTTCTTGAAGTCTGTATAGTATGCGCCTCCGTCAGGCTCCGAGCGCACATCCTCGCCAAGCTTGGCCTTAGCGCTCGGCGGCCGCTGCAGGCTCATGTACCCGTTCGATACAGGCCTTCGCTCTGTTGGATAATGGATACTGAAGAAGCTACGGTGGTAGTGCTTTCGAATGATGAAGAAGCTCATCGTAAGTTAGCTCTTGTCAAATGTCATGTCAAATGAGGTAATAGACTCGCGTCAAACATGCCATATACCATCCTCTCAGCCTAGTCGGCCTTATCTACAGGAAAGACAAGGTCAATACGTGCGGAGCTGACTAAGCAGGTTTCCTCATGATGTTTTCCTACACCGTTTGAGAGCACTGGCATTGCGGACATAAATTTTCCGAGTAGAAAAACCCATTGGTGCACGCCCGGCTTGGAACTTTAGGATCGGAAGGCGAGGTCTAGGTTGCTAAACCACGGTGTTGTATAATTTGAACCTACATACCATACAAATTGGGTATAATATCGGGATCAGCATCGTCAGCGTCCCTCGGGTCGAGCAGCAGCGCCCCCCGCCCCCCGCGCGGCTCCGTGCTGCCGGCGCGCGACTCCGGCTCCTGCTTCACCGGAGTGGGACAACTTGGGGCTCTCTCTACGTACATGGCTTCACTGTTGGACATACAAAGATAGTTAGATGGATCTTGGCTTAGCTTGGTGCTAGACATGGCAGTGAAAAGGGTTTAATAAAATTTATTGTACTGTGCCACAGACGATGAGGTAAAGGTGGCGAAGTTTTACTCCAACTTCGTCAAGATACAAGATAAGTCTTTTGTTGTTTGTCCAGATCATTGACACGCTAAAAGAATAAGGGTTTATTTAGCTTGGAACCAGATAGCGCTGCGGAAATGTCCAATAAAAACTCCAGCTCAATCAACTACTTTATTTTTTTGGTCAATCACTTGTTGTTACTATCTAGAGCTTATGCTACTGATGTGTGGGAAACCAATATCTCACCTCAAAACAGCATGTTTCGCAGGTAGATGCCGATGACGCGACGAATGTCTTCTGTACAGCACGGCCAGCACGCTGCACACAGCTGCAGCTAAAAGCGCTGACATCGCTGCTATCGATGCTAGGACCGGAGACATGCCAAGAGCACTGCTTTCATCTGGAGAATGGTCAGCTTCCGTTAAGCTTCAAGTCAAGCTAAAAAGTTTGTTTTTCAAAAAACCCCACCATAAAAATTTCGATCAATCTTTTTTACCATTGGAATTAATGAATGCCTGAGACTCTTGTAACTGGTTTTCGGAGCTGATAAATATCCTCATAACTTGGAAACGTCTAACCAAATTTTTACCTAACATAGAGAAAAACCACATAAGGACCCCACCAGCTTTCTTAAAAGAAACACATTCAATTCCGAGCCCTACTTATGGAGCTACGAAGGCGAAGACAAACAGACAGACACACCACGCCATCAAACTTATAACTCCCCGTTTTTGATCGGAGTTAAGTAGTGGAAAGTGCATTCATAACTTCTCTGCAAAGTCATTTACACCTGCTGCATTGTCATAAAGTTTAAATTCTTGGAATTATTTCCAAGGTATTCTAGAGTTTTTCAAAGTCCAGCAAAGTACTTAAACCAGAAGTTTAAAGTTCGTAAGAAAATAACTCCAGACGAACAAGATCGAGGATGCAGTGAAACAAAAAAACACCGACGCAACGGTCCTGAACTGGTATCTTATTTCTAACAAAAAAATTACGCACTTTTAGCGGTCAGATTTTCCATTATTTATGTTTTTAAATACCAGCAGAATTTTCTTTCATTTAAATTCAAGCATTTACTCTGTATTTTTTAAAGCCACCTAATGGTAAGCGGTAACCATAGCATATGGACGCCTGAAACGGCAGAACTACGAGACAAAACTCTATACCAATCTAGGTGCCAGTTCCTTGTAACCAAAGCCTAGAAAAATACAACAATACCAATTTAGAACTTGTTATTACGGTTATAAAAACTTGTATTGTCATTTTCATTTCCAGTGCATTCATCATACTCCAAGCCGCATAAAATCTATTTTGCTAGCTCGTCGCGTGCACACGTTGTTGATGGTTTAAATATCCACGTAATTTATTGCTTGCTTGGCACTTACCGCCGAGGATTAGCATATCGCGACATCACATTCACGTTTTAATATACACGTGTGAATTTTTAATGGGTTTTGTGGAATAGGCGGTTTTAAAGTGGCGAAATTTGTCATTTCCGCGCGGTTTTTTACTGAGCTGTGGCAGGAGAAAGCTTTATTCGTATTTTTTCAGTTTTATAATTTGTTGAATGCGAAATGAAATGCTTATAAAATGAGCATTAATTGAGCATACATATTTATATTTATTGAAATTCCAAATTATCGAACATGAATGAGTTGTTGAGTTTATGTAAATGCAAATGAAAAATTTATGAGAACGTGATAAAAAGTATAGTGCTTTTACGACCGATGTCCTTAATATTTTCACGAATCATTTTTGGTATTGCCATTTTCGTCTCATTTATTATTACGAAGCATTTTCCTTATTAAATGTCTGAAACTAGTACTCATAGTTCCCTTTTACTCGGCTGAAACTAATCCTGAAGTGGAGGGCTTCAGTTCCTCTGAAACGGACTTTTAGAGTCGTTGTAATATCAGATTATTAATTTTTACGTTGTGTTTTTTTACCATGACTTTCAAAGTTTCAACTCGAATCATCACAACTTCCCCAGAGTTTTATAATTTATGAACTCTCTGTTACAAACGTGTTCAAACTCCGCAGGTCGTGCCCGTCTCCTAGCATTTTCTAAAAGGGAGTCAGGATTTTGGTTGCAAGCTCTTCCCTCTCATAACACTAGTATCTACTCTAATGGATCCTGTCACGTTCCGTATTGCAACCTGTCTACGGTTGGGTGCTCGGTTTGAGCTATCTACAACCGATGTATAGATAGCTCAACTAATCCAAATCAGTACCAATCGGAAGCGTTCCAAGCATTCAAGTGCACTTTAAATACTTTTTAGCAAGTCTAAAACCCCAGATAATTTGGGGCTTTAGATTTACCTACACTATTTAGAACTGAAAGGCTTCGTTTATCATCATCCTAATGTTGATCCACTGTATGCTGTAGATCTCTTTCAAGACGCACCACTGATCTTTGGTTTCTATCGTATATCGCTGCCTTGTCTTCCCGGAGAGCGTTCAGTAAAGGCATGCTAGATTGCTAGCATCAACAGCAGTGAAATGAAGTCGTTACAGATCCGCTGGCGTGACTGCTCCTGCTTATTAGCCGGCATTTACAAGGCTATACGATTCTTGCTGGAATAAAGCACTAAATCAGGGAAATTGCCCGAATTAATCGCCACAGGCAAAAAATTCAACAGCTGTATAACTCTTTCTTTAGTAATGCAAAAACAATAAAAAAATGATAGTTTTGACTACTGATAGTTAGACTATACTTGTATGTATATTGTAGGTACCTACGTTTAGCACAAGGTAGACGCAAGAAATCCATGTTTGATTCACTGCGAGGTGAATGTTTGCAATTCTAAATGGTGTTCAACTCGCTGACCCAAGACAATAACGGTTTAGTTGAGTGAAAATAAAAATAAATATTTCGTCCTTTTCTTTTGTTGAAAGCAATTATGGCTTTGTCTTATTTTCCGTATGCAAAACGTTGTCCATAAGCAGAACTTTTTCGCTAATGCTAAAAAGGCTCTAAGCCTTTCCTGTATCATTTACTACTAATGACTTCTTTGATGAGCCAGCTATCTTCAAAAGCCTGTGGCTCCACGACAGGGTATGATTTCGTTTTATTATAGTCCTCGCCACCTCCTTGGCGGGATTATAAAATTCGCCGGAAATTCGATATAAGCACTCGAACTGCTGATTCTAATACAGATTGCCAGCTGCCTAATGCTCGTACTTGTGCTGTAATGTTGGGTATCAGAATGTAAATGGCTTTTCTAAGGCTATTTTGCAATTTATATGCTCCAAATTATCAGCCACTAAGATTCTAATACGCCATTTGTGAATCGACTTCTAACAGTAACCATCTAGATCTTTGATAAAATAAAATACAGTAGTTGAAAACAATACTACAATTTGGTGTGTCGAGTATGTCAAGGGTTTTGAAAACATATTGCAAATGAATTTTTAACCGACTTCAAAAAAGGAGGAGGTTCTTGAGTTGTATGTTTTTTTTTTATTTTTTTTAATGTTTGTTACCTCAGAACTCCGTCATTTATGAACCGATTTCAAAAATTCTTTTTTCATCTGAAAGGATATACTTCCAGATTGGTCCCATTTTATTTTCATCAAAAACGGTTGAGTAGTTTGGGTTATAAATAGAAATAACTGAAAAAAATATGCCCGGCGCGGCGCAGCGCCTACTATTTTACTGCTAGCAACGATGCAATATGCCAAGTTGCGGCGTAGCGCCTACCATTGTACTGCTAGCAACGATGGACCCTTTGTGGTGCACACCTAAATTTTTACATTTTTCTAAATTTGTCAATAAACCCAGTTTGTACATTCAAACCGCATTTAATTGGAGAAAAGCAAAAACCCACCAGTTGTTCCTCTAAAAAATCAACACCAACCACGTGCACGAAATTGTGTATTTTGCTATCCTGTGACTTTTATGTGATGTTTATAGTGACTAGAACATTTCCAATGAACTGTCATCATCATCATCATCATCTGATGATGAAGCTGGTAGTCGAATTGAAGTCGGTTTTCCAGTTTTTTAACTTATAAATTATTAGTAAGTACCTAGTTAGCATTTTATCCGTGATAGAATGCAATTTTATCGCAGTTACTGGAATACCAACTAGTTTTTTTTTGCCGTTTGATAGCTGACGAATGCTGGGTTGAAATGGTTTGGTGGACTGTTCATCCTTTATTTATGAATTCGGGGGTATATTATATTATTATTCTGTAAGGTTCTTTACCAGTAAAAATTGACCTGTCCTTTCAGATCCCAGTAATTCGATGGTAGTGACGTCACTGCGTTATTTAGCGTTGAAGCCAGATTTAGAAATGTAGTCAATAAATACAATGACAGTACATTCCTTACCAGTGTATTTGGCCTGTCCCTTCAAAGTGACAGTCTCGATGGTGGTGACGTCACTGCGTCCCTTGGCGTTGACGGCGTACAGGTCTATCCGGTAGCTGACGCCGGGGGGGAGGCCGCGGATCTCGAAGAAAGGAGGAGTTCGGTTTGTTGACACGTTGTAGCGGACCTGGGGATTAATTTGATGTAGTCTAGGTGTTGCTAAACCATGAAGAACATGTAGGTAAAATGTTTAAAAGGTGATGTGATTCTCCTGGTAAAATCAAATCTCTCCCTATGTCTTTCAAAATTTCGAAATTTGAATTTGTCACAAGATGTTAAATAAGTGTAGATTGAGAAACATTATAACAATATAACTACCTAAGGCCTGTCTTCTGTTAGACCTAGGAAGCCATCACAAAAGACGAAAGTAGCAATTGTGTGGCCAAGTAATAGATTATAAGATTGGCAATTTTAATATACCTTGGCAAATTATGCGATACATTAATAGTACATCGTTCTACTTACAGCAAGAGAAGGTAGTTCCAGTAGCTCCATGAGGAAGGTCTGGGGAAGGCCGCCGTCGAAGTTCTCGACGCATTCCACGTAGAGCGAGTCGATGCTTTGGTTCGCCACTGTGCAGTTCTGAAGGTGGAATGGACGACCTGCGACCACAAATTCACCAACACAATTAATAAACTGTTAAACAAATAAAAAAAGAATTTTTGAAATCGGTTCATAAATGACGGAGTTCTGAGGTAACAAACATAAAAAAATTACAACTAAATTGAGAACCTCCTCCTTTTTTGAAATCGGTTAAAAATTTACCAGAATTTCTTGGCGTAATGTGCTGCTTGAGTCCAGATTTTAGCCGTAAGTGTTTACCTGTTCTTCTAGACTGCGAGAAATTGTCACCTAGATATCTTGATACCCCTATTTGTCTAGAAACTCTAAAAGCTCTGATAAACAGAATGCCACTAGCAGAATGGTCATCGGCAAAAGTTTGTAGTTACCAGCAGCCACCAGCTGGAACAAACATGGCACCTTCTGCTGTCCGACTGCGTTTTCTCCATAACACGACAGTGTGCCATACTCCATGTCTGTGGTCGGAGTGTAGTTGAGAGTAGACGTGTGACCATGGGAGCTGTACAACCTGGGGATAATTGCTTCTGTTCAGGGTGTTTTGGTAATTTATTTTATGAAGAGAACTAGTCAGACAGAATACCGAGAAAAGACTAATTGGATTACTAAAATGAAAACAGGTCCATCGTTTGAAATATTAAAATCAGTAGGTACTCTTTATTGGATGAGCGCCCAATTTGTTGAAAATGTAATAATTTTCTTGGATAGTTTTAATTTAAATATCAGCAATAGACTAACTGGACGTAGGTCTCTCCACCAGTTTTAATTGATGGTAAATTACAATTCTTCTTTCTTGTTAAAAAGAAAATCCATGTTACGGAACTGCTGCAAATGAGTATTTAAAATCACACTAGATAAATAGAGTGGTAAGAAAAATAAAAAGACTATCTCACCTGGGTGGTATTTCCACCTGCTCTCCCGAGTTATTGAAGGTCCAGTGAAAGGAGACCAGGGCTGGATTGGCGTCAACTGCGCAGTGCAGAGACACTGTCTCATGCTTTAGAGCACCGAAGAGTTCTCCGTCTCTTCTCTCAGCACAGACCGGAGCATCTAGGAGAGGAAGATAATTGAATGCTTTTTCTTATAATTCGCAAGAGAACAAGCGATGGACTAACAAGATTATAAAGTGGCAAAATCGGTGGATAGAAAAGGCTCAACATCAGTCGTTCTGGAAGTCTACTGAAGAAACTTCCAAAGCTAGAGAATAAGTTACTATTTTGGATGCACATGAGAGACAATTTATATATATATACAGTTAATAAACATATAATTCATACATTAAACCTAGTCCAAAACTCTTCAATAAAAATGTATGTCGATAAAAAGAGATGGCTCATCCATGGTCTAAAGGAGGAAAAAAAACTTGTGTAAAAAACTAATCGAACTGGTAACTACTATTTTCTACATTTTGTATCAAACGGTTTGTTGATTGTAACGTGATACAAGAACTAAAATACTCTCAATTAAAACTCGATTCCAAAGCATTGTTAGTTCAACAACAGAATTATCGATAAAGCACCATTGAAGCCAGTCTGCCAGTAACAAGAGGCACAGTATAACATTGTACCAAACAGTAATGATACCGCAGTATAACATTGTATAATGCAGTAATTCAGTCGACACCACACTATAATCAGCTAATGCTAATAGATACGCTAGAATATGCACGGAAGCACATATCTGCTAGTACCTATGACAGATCGGTGTCCTTATAACCTATCTTGACAAGTTTGCAGAAAGCGTAAAAAATCGTAACCTCGGCTGGTTAGGAGTCTGCCATGCCGCAGAGTTGAATTAAAACTAGATGAACAGTTTTATCACTACTGTTTGAACAAGCACAAATTCTGTGCGAAACATTGTTATAAAACTGCAACGCAAACTCCGCCGGAGTTTAATGGTAATAAGGGTCAAACTCGTCTGAAATAATAAGGAGAAGCTATCAAACTAAGATTGATATACTTTTAGTTTGGCGTTGAATCTTGAGTTTGTCACGATAATGGAGGAGTTAGGAGCATTATGACGCTAGCAAGCTGAGTCAGGACTTTTGCTGGAAGTTTTCCGTTGCATTGACAACGGCTACTTGCTTGGCTTATCTTGAAATGGTACTTCAGCAACTGAAACCACGTGAAAATTACGACGCGTGGCACGAACACGCTGCAAATAGGGTGGACACATAAGTGGGACAGAAAGCTTGAAATTAATGTCGTTAGTTAAATACTTACTTTTTTTACTCAGTAAATATTAATTAGACCACTCTGAATCAGGACAATTATGAAACAAAACAAAGATGAATCTATCGGGCAGTTACACGCGATCATCCTATGAGGATAGCTAGATAAAACTTACTGGCTTAGAACCCACGATCTTAGGAGCAGAAGGCAAGGTAACTCATACAAGACCAGCCTAAGATGCTCACTACAAATGCTGTGATGTTTCGAAATTGATTTTCTCAGAAAATACGTCAGCGAAATTGCAGAGTCGCAAACTTGAGTCCCACTGCAATCTAACAGGTTCAAAATACTATCAGGACGTAAGTCCAGTAACGTCCCGCGAGGGCCTGACATATGCTACTGAACTAAACGCCAACGTACTGTCCTAGGTGAAGAATGTAGAGCTGGTTCATTTAGAAGCCTAATGACTTTGTTTTTCTTTGTCCTAGAGGTCTTTCCTTTCTCAATGCTTTTTATTTACCACTGCACTGATCAGTATCAGATGAAATAAGCCCAATGTATGTTAAGTCAGTTGCTTCTTTCATCACATTATCGTATGTTGAAGGCACCCAGTTATCTCCAAAACACTGCAGTAAAGTTGAGCTCGTAAGTAAGTTAGGACGGCTTGAATGTGCTTCAGGGACAAGGAGACCGGCTAATGTAATTCAGTTTAGTTGGCAAACTGTTTAGGTAATTTGAAGAGATAAATTTGTTATGGCGCTGTGTTGGACGGTTATAAGATTGTTTTGGCAAAAAGCTTACAACTACCCGCAGTTGAGAGTTTAACTAGTTTAGAGTTTTCAGTTGTCTGATGGGAGTAAGATAGTTGGAGGTTTATTGGTAGAAAAGTAACACGAACAACCGAACGATCTAGCTAGTTATTTAGCTCGCAGAACTGACAATCGCTGACGAACAAACAATGGTGACCACGATTTGAAAGTTGAAGTGTTGGACGGCCTGATAAACTGATGACTTGGTTAAAATCGTGAGAACTTAATGGATGGAGAAGAACCTAAATCGTTGTACCTTAAAATCTACGGAGGAGTCCCTATTTAGTGGACTTCTATACATGCTAATATGATGATGGTTCTATAAGTACTTACATCTGAAAAGCAGTGACACATAGTTACTAGTTGCCTTCCCTCAGTGGCTACCCTGGTGATACTTTGCAGAACCAAGCTTTGAACACTGATGCTGAAGCCCTAAGACTTCAATGTTATGTACTTACATCTGACAAGCAGCGACACAGGGTTACTGGTGCCCTTCCCCTCGCTGTTGGCTGCCATGCAGGTGTAGTCGCCAGCGGCCGCGCGGGTGACGCTCTGCAGCACCAGGCTTTGGGCACTAAGGATAATGCCGAGGGCTTCGTTGTGGTAGATCTCTGTGTTCTATAGGATACAAAATAAATTCAGTTAGACTAGTGATATTAGTGACAAGATTTACTGACATAAGTGTTAAACACGCATAGTGAACATCTTTTTAGATATTTTGTTTTCTACTCAAAATAAAGGGGTTGTCAGCGGCATTACAAACATTAGAATTCTGAGAAGGAGTCAAACATTTGGATCAAAACCGATTTTGATTCAAGTTCAATTCTATAATTCGAATCACTTGTAAATTCACCCTAATCTAGAAAACTTACGTCATGAAACCAAACCAGGCGATGAGTCTTGGGATTAGCTTTCACGGTGCATTCGAAGTAGACATCATCACCTTCCTTGATCTCGTCAGGGTTCAGGTTGGAGCCCATCTTGAGGTCAACTACTGGCACATCTGTTGAATAAATAAAGTTGGTAATACCTACCATTTTTTATAGGTGAACTTTAAAGAGTTTCTGAAATTTCGATTCGTTTTGAGAAGAAATTTTTCAGCTATGAACCTACTTCATAAAGTAACTTTACCAATTGTAAATTTATGCACACCAAATTAAAAAGAATATAGGATTTCGTCGGAAAATCAAATATTGCTGAAATGCCTCAGGTAAAATGAACACAAAAGTATAACATTTAATTTTCTTTTTAATCAAGAAGGAATTGCCCGTTAAACCTACCATTATAAAAATTACTTTTAAACAGCCAAAGTTAACTTCACCGTAAACAATAGATTAAAGTTCTCCATTATGAGTTGCGTTATTAAAATTACAATAAGCCCGCGATCCTTCAAGTTAAATTGACAAGTTGTCAAATTAACATGACAAGTTGTTCCATTAATTCTGAGGTCGACACGTGTCGTGGAACCGCTTTTCTACAGAACTATACGGATGAAACGATTTCGTGCGCGATATTACCCTCAGCAATGTGGAGCTTAGATTATAAAACAAAGTGCTGAATGAATTTTCACAACACAACCATGCCAAGTTTTGGTACGCATCGTAGAAAAACGGACTGAAAAGAAGCACAAAAAACTTCTTAATTATAAGTTGACTAGTGAATTGTAGCTACTAGCAGTTACTGAGTTACGTCTCTAAAACGAACTATTGTTTCTAAGTTTTAATTTTCCATAAAGGTTGTTACTAACTGACGAGGGATAAAAAATTTACATTGAAACAACAAACTAAACACTATAATCTTGCCGAATCATCGCGCGAACATCCAATCAAATTGGCCAATAAATTGGGCACGCTGTCGTGCCGTCCACATTGCCTCTGTACTGTAGTTTGGTTATTATTCGCGTATAACTTTTAATATTTACGAGCGCCTAGATTAAAGCGACTGAGGTACGAGTAGATGTTATTAAGATAAACGTTACAGCTCAAAAGAAAATTTTAATGGTGTTTGTTGTTTCCTTGTTATTCTTGGACGCTATTATTTATGTTCCCTTGCTACGCTATTATAAAGAAAATGAGTTAGCTGACATTTTTTTCGTTTAAACTGGGTAGTGTAGGTTTAGACAAGAACTGCTGCTGGGAAAACCCGCTGTTCATTTTACCATATCCAATTTCAATTTCAATAACAACTTCAATATTATTGAGCTTTTATTAAGTAAGTAGGTGCGATTAGAACTTAATGTAACTTTGTTAATAGGCTAACATACTTTTTAATTTGTCTATGACATTTAGTAGTTTGTAGACTGATATGATAACTTTAAGATACTTTTCGAATTGCTAGAATCCTTGGTGTTGGTGACATTCTTAAAACTATAGGACGCTTTTAAAGCATGGTAAGAAGTACCAGGCGTACATAAAATACAAAGAAGTAAAGCTTGAACTTACAATGCACATTCAGCCGCCACTTGTCTTCAATCGCAGATTCCTGAATGTGTTTGTTCTCAGCGCGACACGTCAAATGTTTGCCGTCGTCCTCCACGCTCGGCACTAGTGTGAGCACGCTGAGCGTTTCGTTGTTTTCTGAGAACTGGTAAGACAATAGGTTTATTATTGAGAGAAATAATGATTTACCTGGATAAGAAATAAGGTTTTGTGGCTGGTGATGCTTAAACGACTGTAGGGAGGTATAGTTGATCGAAAACTGTTGTCACCGCTGAAGCGTTTTCCTAAAATAAACACTATGACTTCATATTACATACTTTATTAGTGGTATATTATACAAAAAAAGACATTTTGTCTTGATAAATATAGCATCCAGAGGTCATAATAGTGAAAACACACTCTATAAATTAAAAAAAATTACAAATGCTCTTTAAAATTTCAAAGTAAGTAGTACAATAAAAAAATCCCAAATCCTTAACCTTTTGTCAACACAAAACTGCTGTATTTCTCGTTGCTCCTTTAAAAAGTTCATTTGAAAAGATGAATGCAGTTTTGCAATGAGAGGAAAACTTTTCAAGAAAAAGTAGGAAATTGAACAGTTCATGAAAGTAGTGCATTGAGTTTACAATGGCAGAAATAAATGACTATAAAATTCTCGTAGATAAAAGTTCTGTTTTGTTTAGTGATTTTGCATGATCTTGAGGTGGCTGGTTCAAATCTAGTTGTGCACTAGAAGATGTATGTAAAGTGTGCAAAAGAAAATGCGAAGAGACAGTATTCAAAGAGCAGCAATGGGCTTGCAAACTGTCATGAATGGAATATAAGGTGATTCAAACAGGAGAACATAATAGCTCTTGAGACAATTGATAACTAAAACAATATGCTTGTAACCAAAAACGAAAAATCTAAGCACAGCCAGTTTCAAATGAAATGAAATATCGACCTTATGTACTCTACCCTTAGAATGAATGTCTTCTCTCCTGCCTCAAAACTCAGCAAAACCAAACAAAAACAATAAATAAAACATTTTTACACAAACACAATAGAACCGCGACCTCAATGACGTTACCGCGATTAAGTACTCGAAACAAAATAAAAAGAATCTATTAATTAAAGGACAATAGGATACCATGAATGGGCTGAAGTTTGCAGAGTAATGAGTAACAGAGGCTCCCTTTCAGCTTTCGAAACAGAGAGTTTTTTTCTGTTTTAAAACCTCTGTACTTATTTCGTGTGGTTTTCATATTGTTGGTTCGTAAAAAAATGCTGTGACATACATTTTTGATTTGAGATTTTTAACCGAGTTTCTTCTTAGAGTTTTTAGGGGTTTTAGGGTTTTGGCTAAAAATATACATAGGTATATGAAAATGTTTGAAAGTTATCAATGTGAAAATGTATGATATCGATGACTCAAACATATCTAGGGTCCTAGCTTTATTGATGTTACATAAATAGGAAGAGAAAATATAGAACTAAAATTTGACCATGGTAGTACCAAATTCTGCCATATTTTAAGTACTTACTGCAATAAGTAATTAAAATATGGCAGAATTTAAAAGTGTTATTATAAGACCTGCCGCTTTGTCAGGCTGTTTGTCGTATCGGTTATACTGAAGAATGAGCAATTGTCCTTACATTTTTGGCCATCCTCTTCAGCTGGCGGTTGTTTTTCCACCACGTGACGTATGCTTCGGGCCGTGAGCCCGTTGTCTTGCACTCCACTTCATACCGCTTATCGGCCGATATCTGCCGCTCCTTCGTTAGGATGTTCACTGTTATTGGTTTTACTGGAAAACACAAGGTAGTTTGAAATCGGAAGGTGTTGCCTGAACTGAAAGACTTTGTTGGAGAATCAGTTGTTGTTTTGTGAAAAGGTTTGGCTTTATTGTTTGCTCATAATTTTAAGGCTGCTTATTTAGACTTAGAGCACCGGTAGTTTACTGGTAGTATCCTTGTCTTCCAGTTCTTAGACCTGGGGTGAGAAAAATCCATTGGTGCACGACTGGGTAGTCGTGCACCAATGGATTTTTCTGTTCGGAATGCCAGTGTTCTTGAATGGTGAAGGAAAACATCGTGAGGAGACCTGTGGCTTAGTCACTTCGCACGTATTGACCTTGTCCTTCCATAAGTGCTGGGCAAACCTACTCCATGATTATCATCAAACAGACTTTGTCACTGTGGCATATTTACCCCTCCTTATCGGTTTTCAGAGAAAGGGAAAGAAGACCAGAAAAGAAAGACCGATTAATTTTTCTTTCACAGTTGGACATAATATGCCTTATTCTTGGGTATTCAGAAGTACACAAACTCGTCAGTCCATCAGGAGACACTCACAATTTATGTCCAAAATCAACACTTTAGTTTCAGGTGGTGCCAAGTTGGTATTGGACGCTTGGCAGACCAGCCTGGCATTCAGGTGCTGACGGCCCACGTTCGGAAACGTCAGCGTGTTGACCGTCACTCCATTGGTCCTCTGCTCGAATGAGTCATCTATGACAATGTTTTCGAGGAACCATGTGACACGGGGCCTTGGTTTACCTGTGAAGTAAAAAAAATAAGGTAGGTACACCGTTTTAAGACTTTACTAAAGTTAGGCTGTTTGGTGATCCTGTCGCACGGTGAAGTCGGCTAACGGCTATCATTAAAATTTTAAGAATCCCTTCTTCAAATTACTTCAAAAACAAAATATTTGGTTGGAAGTAAATTTCAAAAAGTCTGCTGATTTTTTAACATTATCACTCATTGAATCAGAATTTCACACCTACACAAACAATGAAAAACACATTATCAATCATCATTTTCCAAAAAAGGGCTATAAAATTAAGCCGAAACACAAAAGCGGCTAAGTCAATTAAAGCCAATAATGTTACGACATAAAGTGTAAAACAATAAAACATTGTAAGCGTTACGTGAATCCTAAATTGACCATTGGGACAATGAAAGCCTCTAATGGGGACGTGGGACGAGATGGGAATTATAAAGCTATTTTCTGGTTTTGCTTTGGTCGAAATGAACACGAAATTAAACGATGTTTAATAAGCACGCTTTTAAGCTGACTTTTTTCATACTTTCATGTCAAGATCATGTAACAGAAAACAGCTCGATGAAAAAAAACAGTACCTATACAGAGAGACTAGTTTCGTACAAAAAGTGCTAGTACAATATTTGTTGATAAAGAATTACGAATGTCTCGTAAATAATGCTACAGTTATTTTCTACGATTGAATGCAAGAAAAACGAGCGTCTTACGATAAGGAATCGACTTACTCGTATCTCTCCTAGCTTCGAATAGAATGTCGCAGAACGGTAAAGTCTACCGTACGACAGAGCAGACTAGAATTTGTCTGGCTGGAGAAAAAGTAACTAATCGGCTTCTAGGTCAAGATGCCTAAATGCAGCAGCAGCTAAATGATGTCCAGCAGTGGGGTTTTACATGATAATTTATGAAGCCGATATGAAGATGACTGAGCCTCATGTTCATTAAACAAAACGAGAAAGTCTGTATTATGTACACCTTTAATTCGGTTTAACAGTCTTTGTAGGTAATAGTTATTTAGGTTAGAATATTAAAATATTATGTACGTGCGTATTTATATGACTTGACAACTCGCTAAATACTATTTAAGTGATTCTGGTGCAAGCCGCCCTAAAAGTAGGATTTCTTCTTAGCACTCTTTTGAAATCAGACTTTTGCTTTGGTGTCTACCGGACTTCACAATACTTACCACTCAACATAAATCGAAATATAACAGAATTTATGTGTCCATGTTGGCATCGAAAAAATAGAAGTTCTATGACAAAACGCTACTTATCGGAACGATTTGTCAATAAGATTAATGATAACAAACAATACATTCTGGAAAACTACGAATTACAATATGAAAAATGATTTTTCTTTTTGTTATCTTTTGAGTGTTGAAGGGTTATAATTTATTGCTTGTAATGATTCTAAATTAAAGTCCGGAAGTGATATATAATTTTCTGGTAATCTCATGTATTTGGTAGGTATTTCAACTACTTCCGTTTTTCTATTTTAGTCTTCTGGTGAAAATCTATGTTTGTTTTCGGGGTAAGACGCAAAGTAGGCATTTTCAAGCATGAAAGAGGTTATAGCTACTTGGTTTTACCTCCTTCAACTTCGCAGATGAGTAAAACATCAGAGCCTTCGTTGTACGGCTCCACGAGCTTCGTCCGATCTCTTCTCTGTCCGTCGTATATCGTTGGACGGTTCGGTGGAACTGAAATAAATAAGAGTAATTGTTTCAATATATCAAGCAGTTAAAAAATACGCTAAAGAATTTGAAGTGTTTTGAAATTACAGAAATAGATAGCTACCTATCCAAAGTATTTTGAATGGGATAAGGCAAGGCTCACTTGTCGCTTTGCTTCATAACAATGCATTGCTTCTTTGCCTTACTGAGTATGTCTACGCCCTGAGAAGCATCCCACTGCGTCCATTAGTCTGACGCTCAACCTAAGTATAATAGCAACCGGCACCCATATCCTTCAAACCAGAGCAATGCGAGCGTCATTGCTTGGCGGCAGTTTATCGCTTTGTAGGTACTTACCAGAAAAAATCGAATTAGATCTTCTCATCTGGACGTTTTCAAAGAAATGACAGTAATTGGACATAATTACTTACTTATAACAGTAAAATTAACTTTCAAGTTCCTTGTAGGAGAGTTCTTGAAGTCCACCCTGCATCGGTAGACGCCCGCGTCGAGTGCTGTGACGCTGTCAAGCATCAGAACAGCCGGTGTTGCGGAACCGCGGAAGAACGCACGATTCCCGAAGACTGTGGGAGAAGACCAGAGCTTCGGCTGGTTGACTGATCTGCCCCGGATGTCGTAGCTGAGAAATAAATATATGTTTCAGGATTTTAGGTCACACCTCTATCAATTCAATCAACGGCGCCAATTGACATGGTCAACAATAATTCCTCACATTGTTTTCCCCCACTGTGAAAACACATTGGCGTTGCGCAAAAACGTCTCTGCAGCAGAAGGAAAGAGTACACTTTGCTGATTCAAATAGCCAAACGGATCATACGCTGAAGGTCAAATACGCATTAGATCAAACACTCAAAATGACAAGAAGATTTATGTTTTTGCAAAATGTCAAATAAAATAAACGACAGATTACCTGTAAAGTGGCTGGTCTCCATCAGACTCCTTAAACCAAAGCACCATCACGACATCGTCCTCTTGATGCAGTGGCTGGATGTCGCAGGGCAGGGACGCCTTCTTGCCCAGCACTCCTTGGACGTCTGATGTTGGCACTGTGAAAGAAAACAAAGGATTTAGTCCTGCAGTTGATCTTTGCATCAGAAGCTTTCTTTGAACTTTCACGTAATATATTTTTTTATGACGTGTTTTTTGCCTCTGCTTTGATTACGTTTTACCACGGAGCGAATAAGAGCGTTGGAATTCCTATTTCCTAGGTATAGCTAATAACTAGGAATAGTTTTAATATGTGTTTGATTATTATTATCCCGTTTGTAACTACAGAGTTTTATTCAAACAAATAATAGAAAATTAAGCTTTTAAGTTTTTTCAAAAGAAAACCAGATTTTCTACCAATATCTATAGTATTACGTGTATTAAGGCAAAGTCACAAATTGCCATGGCAATCTAATATGTCGCGATATATGAGGAATTCCTCGTTATTTCTACATAACTGAATCGGTCATGGAGTTGGGGCGTAGGAATGAACCGCGTAGTGATGAAACTGCGTAAATGTTGAAATAATTCCTACTAAAATAAAATTTAACTGAGAGTTTTATTTTATTTAGTAATTGTATATAAATATGGTTTTAATATATATCAGAAAATGATACCATTTTTAAATATCAGGAAATACGATATTATTCCTACTTCTTTTTGTACACAAAACAAGGTATTATACTTCGACAAAAAATAAAGGTTGGGGACAATGTACAAAAGTGATCATAAAACCCTTGACAAAAGCTTACAAATCATGTCATGTGTCATTCATATACATGTGATATTATTATACTTAGCCTAATTAAACAGAAAAAAAACAAGTACTAGGAATTTAAGTTGCAGCAACGGTGAACATAGTTCTACAATGTTTTTTTTTTCACATTATGATACCACAATGTCCAACTAAAAAGTTGGACATTGTGTGGAAAAGAGGATCACCGGCGTGAAGCTGTAGTAATTTATTTTGCTACACTTTCAGAATATCAAAGGAGATTCCATACTATACGCTAGTATTTTAGCTGTACGTAGGTATGCTTGGGGTTAAGTTTCCTGAAGCACGCATGACCAAAGGTTATGTAGCGGTGGTTTGAATAAGGTTTTTTTATTCCTTTCCGATTGAGGTATTTTTCGTAAAGATGCTAAGTTCGATGGCGCGAAAGGAAAACTGAGGTATTCTTACGGTTTTTGTTACGTTTGTGCCAAAGATATCTTTTAAAAACTTCGGTAGTAGGATAAAATAAAGGTTTAAATAAAAAAAGTTCGATTCTATCTTAGTATTTATTTATTGTATTATTTTTATCGTTAAAGTTCATGGCAAATTAACATTAAGGGCGGCTTGCACCAGAATCGCTAAACGCGTTTAACTCTTAAATAGTATTTAGCGAGTTGTCAAGCCATACAAATACGTCAGATTTAAATCGATTTAGCTGTTAAATACGTTTAGTGATTCTGGTGCAAGACGCCCTAAGTGTTAGAAATGCATGGTAATTATACCTAGTGGTAGGTACTTACCCTGTTATTTTACTACTGTAACTAGTTTTGCTTTTGATTATATATTAAATTTAGCAATAAACTAACACAATAAGGGCGGCTTGCACCAGAATCACTGAACGCGTTTAACAGGTAAATAGATTTAAATCTGACGTATTTATGTGCCTTGACAACTCGCTACATACTATTCAATAGTTAAACGCGTTCAGCGATTCTGGTGCAAGCCGCCCTAAGAGTATGAAAAAATCTTAAAAACTTTATTTTAATTTTTTTTTTCTGATTCAAAAGATTGATTGTAGTTCAAACAATAGTAATTTTCATTACCCGTTGGTTTCCGTGTAAGGCATTCGTAAGCTGAGCGCTGATAACCCGGTCTATAAAGGCCGCAATTCTTTTACGCTGGATGGCGTTAAACGTGTCAACTCTGGCTTCTGCAAACATTCCTGAAGCGCTGCAGTAACGCCTCAGGCCCATAAGGTGCCTGAAGATGTTATTATAGGCCACCCTTATGCCATCATGCGACTTTTTTGTATAGTTGGTCCAGAGTTGACACGTGTAAAACGTCTGGCAAAAAGAATTAAAAAGAGTTATTTTGACGTCGTGCGAAGCCTTGCAGAATTTTCTAGCAATCATGTTGCCCACCACACAAAGGGCCCTGCGTTGCCGCTCAATATCAGCGTCATCCCTGAGGCTAGACGTAACGATATGGCCAAGGTACTTGAAATTCTCTACGATCTTTACCGACTGTCCGTTAAGGCGTAATTCCGGTACGTTTTCTGGCCCCTTTCCCGATCTGAAAATCACCATCTCCGTCTTTTGCGCGTTATATTTTAAGTCGTGATCCTCTGCGTATGACTCGCATATTTTTAAAAGCTTTCGCAATCCTTTAATCGAGGGGCTGAGCAGCACCATATCGTCCGCATAACTCAGATTGTTGACATATCTATCATCAAGCCTGAGCCCAACTGGGGTGCTGCTCAGCTCCACGATCAACCCGTTCACGTAGGTGTTGAAAAGATCGGGAGAAGTGAGCCCCCCTTGCCTCACGCCACATGAAAGCCGGTAGCTATCCGACAGCTCAGAGCCCCACCTGACGTTATTGGTCTGGTTATCGTACCAGTAGGCGAGGAGATCAACAACCTCAGGCGGGACGCTGGCCTCCGCACGCAACTTACACCATAGCTTCTCGTGACTTATTGAGTCAAAGGCGCGGCTTAGGTCCAGAAAACAGCCATACACAGTGGTATTATGTTGCTTATAGTAACTGACAACCTGTTTCAGAGAAAATATTGCCATGTCTGTCGAAACCTGAGGACGGAACCCAAACTGTCCGTCATCGCTACTCAAGGCACTAGTGTAAAAATGAATGGCTCTTTCAAGTACCTTGGCCATTATCGTAGCTAAAGAAATAGGTCTATAGTTGGCCACGCTCGAGATATCACCCGTTCTGTTTTTCGTGATGGGTACGACAAGAGTTCTAATAAGCTCTTCGGGTAGATAACAATACCGCACGCAGAGACTGTAAAACTGTGCCAAAACCACACATACATGCTGGCCCGCATAGTTCAGATGTTCTATGCTCAGGCCATCGTGCCCCGGTGACTTACCACGTTTCATATTTCTCAGAATATGCTCAACCTGTTTCGGCGTGACTGTTACATGGTGAGTCTCCGAGGTTTGACTCAACTGAAATTCATACTTACTATTTTTTTTACTTAGATTTTCGTGTCTACTTTTCCCTACATCAAAATGTTTTCGAAATAGATTAGCTACGTTCTTTTGATTCCTTTCCCCTTCCACACTTAGAGGTAAGCAATTCTTTGGCTCAAACTTTTTAGTTTCTTTCCAGAAATCAACAAAATTACCGGTACTACGATGTCGGGCCAGCATATCCATTTTAATTTTGTCCTGATTGCATTGTACGTATTTAAGTGCAGCTTTAAAATCCCTGCGCGATGCTGTCATATTCTCGTAGTAATATCCCGAGCGTGGCCTACCATACTGAACCCACCATGCAAAATGTTCCCTTGCCCTGACATGAGCCTGCTTGACGTGGAAATTCCATCCAATGATTTTCTTTCTTTTTCCGTTACATTCTGAGACCCTACTTTGCTCGGCTGCCGACTGCAACGCACTTACAATATCACAGTAAAAACTATTAATATTAGTAGTTTGGCGGACAGACTGATGCTGACTGCAACGTACAGACGATGGGTGGAAATTGCCACCTGAATCCCTATTTTATTTTATTTTAGTGTTATTTTATTTTAGTTTGTACTTCATTTTATATTGTACCTACCTACACCTAACCTATGGACAGTGTCTGCAATAAAGATTCATTTATTTATTTATTTTATTTATTTTATTTATTGAGGATTTCTTCCACATATCTTACGCTAGTTAAAGAGCCGTTTTCTATGATCACCAGCTCTGTGCGACTTTCAGAAGAAATTCCGGCCCACACAAGTACAGACCCACCACCGTAGGCTACTTTTTCTTCGATGCATGCTTGCTTGAATCTTTCCCCTGGTCTTCGATACACTCTGTGTCTTCCATCGTGCTTGTAGAGCATAAATTTTGATTCGTCGGAGAACATAACTTTTGACCAATCTTCAATACTCCAATTTACGTGGCTCTGGGCATATCTTAGTCTTGAAATACGATGCCCACGCTCCAGTTTAGGGCCGTTTGCAGGTCTAAGGGGTTTTAAGTTAGATTCAGCAAGCCGACGTCTTACTGTCCATGCACTTGGGTTACTTCCTCCGAGGCGTCGAAACTGATTTGTGAGTTCAGTTCCTGTGAGAAAGCGATTTCGAAGCATGGTGTTCACCAAGTATCGGTCTTCTCGTGCTGTGGTACACCTGGTTCTGCCCGTTCCTGGTCTGCGTAGGTTAGAACCAGTTTCTTCGTAACGTCGGAGAACTCTTTGTACTGTTGACAGCGACACACCGACAGTCCTGGCTGTATCGCGCTGACTCCGGCCGGTTTCCAGCATTGTAAGTATTCTGGTGCTTTCTTCAGGCGTAAGCGACATAATTTCAGCTTGAATAATGAATATAGAGCACTATCAACATGGTTTATATACCCACATAAATGACAGATTACAAACAAAAGCAAAACCAAATGCTGTAATTTCGTAGTTCCATCTTCGAAAGTGGCCCTTTTTCAAATTTGATTTTTTTAAGATATAACTTTACAATAACTAAGAAGTTTTAATACCTTCATTTAAGGAGTATTACATTGTCTATTAAATACAATTTATTGCATTAACCTATCATTTTTAGTTTCCGAGATTTTTAACATTCTTTAAGTGACCCGGAATCATTGCTCTCGCGTGTATAATTTTATTATCAACTGTGTTGTCTCTGTTAGACACTCTTATTAATAACATAAAAAATACCCAAGGATCTATAAGAATACAAAAACTGCCCTGCCCCCCTATTCCAATCTTTTATTGCTGCATTTTGCTGCCAATGGTGTGCCTGGACCCTGATTTGTGCGCTTCACGCCCAAGAAGCTTATCACCAATCTTGTGTTATAATAATATCATTGATATTTACAAATCTTTTTAAGATTGAAACAAAAATGAAAAAATTTATATAGATTTATATTATATTTATATAGATTGGCCTTTTATTAACCGACTTCCAAAAAGGAGGAGGTTCTCAATTCGGTTGTATGTTTTTTATTTTATTTTATTTTTTTTAATGTTTGTTACCTCAGAACTCCGTCATTTATGAACCGATTTCAAAAATTCTTTTTATATCTGAAAGGATATACTTCCAGATTGGTCCCATTTTATTTTCATCAAAATCGGTTCAGTAGTTTGGGTTATAAATAGAAATAACTGAAAAAAATATGCCCGGCGCGGCGCGGCGCCTACCATTTTACTGCTAGCAACAATGCTTGCGTATTATTGTTCATTATGCTAATGCATTACTTTCGGGCCCTTTGTGCTGTGCACACCTTTTTTTACGTTTTCTAAATTGTCAATAAACCCAGTATTTGTACATTGTTATTATAGAAAAGCAAAAACCCACCAGTTGTTCCTCTAAAGAATAAACACCAACCACGTGCACGAAATTGCATATTTTGCCTTCCTGTGACTTTTAAGTGGTGTTTATAGTGACTAGAACATTCCCAATGAACTGTCATCATCATCATCATCTGATGATGAAGCTAGTAGTTGAATTGAAGTCGGTTTTTCTAGTTTTTTAAACTTATAAATTATTCTGCTAGAGTCTCTCTTACAGACTTTATAGAGTGATCAAACACCATTGTAATAGACTCTCTTTTTCTCTATGGTTATACTTACACACTGTTTACATCCTCATACAATCTTATTCCGTTTGAATTTTCACCTTACCCAACTTAATCTCCCATTCCGGGCCATAAGAGACCCTGAAAGATATTTTGGTGGTAATAACACGAATATTGAGCAATTCTTGTAATATCACGCCTTTGTCACTCGCAAATTTGGCTTTGTTAAAATTATCTTTATGTCAAATCAAAATGGCGTCAAATAACGCGTTAGAAAATCACCGCATGCATCGTAATACTTCAAATGATTTATTTTAAACGTTTCACTTTTAAAGTGCCAATCTCTTCTATCTAATCTATCTGGGTCTTTTCAAGGCAAGAGTGAATAGGTGTCTTCTAGACTATCCTGCTCCATCGTCGGTCTCATCGTCACTTACCATCAGGTGAGATTGTAGCCAAAGGACATTCTATATTATAAAAAAAACAGTTTTTGGTAGAAAAAAAAAGTCACTGATTGCTTTTTAGTGTTCCGATCCAGTTTTGGAAGAACGGAACACTTATTTGTTTTTTAGGGATGGGTTTTGGATGTTGTCATGCGTTAGTAAATAAATAAGTATTCATGGATCCTACTAATATTATAAATGCGAAAGTTTAGATTTATGGATGTTTGTGTTTCAATCACGTCTAAACTACTGAACCAACTTGGATGAATCTTGGCATATATATAGTTCGTAGCCTGGATTGACACATAGGCTACTTTTTATCCCGAATAATTAACAGGATCTACAGGATAAAATGAACGAAAAGGATTAGCAGCGCCAATTGGCAAGAGGATTTCATTGTCATGTCATGTCACGTCAGTTTGACAGGGCGTAGTACTACCTCTTTGCTCTAACGACTAGCGTTTGACATTCCAGTACGAGTTCGGTGTAATGAGGTGTAATGTCAAGTTTCTCAAAGTATCCGCTCGGTACACGCACAGATAATATAATGTACACGGAAACTGTAGACGCGTACGAAGTCGCAGGTAACTGCTAGAATTTCATAAAACGCTATATATTTCCGAACTAGACAAAGCTTGTAACTGTGGGAACTAGATTGCTGATAGAGCACATTCTTTTTGTAAATACTTTAAATTCAGTATATGCAGGCGCGCGCGCAGAATTCTAATCTAAATGACTGTATGAACTCGATCCTATACAATGTAATTCTGGTTTTTCTGAAGTGAATAGTATAAACGATGGTACTATCATCCCAACTGTGGTAGCTACTATCACGGTAACATACGAGAAAATCACATCTGTTTTAGGCCAGTCACGTATTCGTTTTGTGATCGTTAGTAATTTTTATATTCGCGCATTTTATTATTCAATGTTTGGGCTGTTAACTTTGTATTGGTTCGGTTTATTTGTTCTGGGGCTGGTTGGCTTTTATGGTTGTCAATATACTGTTTTTCAATTTTGGTGTAGAGTTATTTTGGTCATTTTTTTTTGCATTCAATTAATCCACGTGAACTGACTCCAGAGATTCTTTAATGTATAAAAATAGGTATAATTTTTACTTAAAACAGTATATTTACCAGGATTTGTGAGAACAATACAACTCACAAATCATGGTAAATATTCCATTTTTAGTAAAAATTATGTTCATAACCATGACTTTTAGAAAAATTATAAAAAATAGGTGTTAAAAATAGTATCAAGCTATGACGAACATCTAGTAAGTACAAACTTATTTTATTTGTTTCAAAACAATAACTATATACAAATACTTAAGAAAATAGCATTTTTAACAAAAAAAAAAAGTAAGTACATAACGTAATTTTCCTTTGTATGTAAACATAATAATACAAACTAATGACACTAAAAATACGAATTTATCAGTATATTAAGGGCGTCTTGCAACAGAATCACTAAACGTATTTAACAGCTAAATCGATTTAAATCTGACGTATTTGTATGACTTGACAACTCGCTAAATACTATTTAAGAGTTAAACGCGTTTAGCGATTCTGGTGCAAGCCGCCCTAAATTACGAATAATAAACAACATTATATTAAACACACTATATATTTACCTCAGAGGAACTTGAAATAAAAATACACAGAGATTTAGATACCATTATTATTACTGTTTGATGGTAACGTAATTTTGGATTGCGTATTTGAAAGAAGATAAAAATCTTCATACCGCCTTAAGTACGCTCTCAAAATCAGGAAGAAAGGATATGGCGCGCTTTTCTTGCGGTTTGCATAATTTGCAAATATAAGAAAAGCTATACTTAAGAAAGAGAAAACAATTTTATACGAAAGTGGTATTATAAGGAGGAACCAAGTAGGTAATGGATGAATATAACATTTTTGAATTTAATAAGCTACTTTTTATACAACGTGTAACATATTATATGATCCCTATAAGTCCGAAAGGGGGGTATTCTACGCGTCATGGCAAATAACATTTGCTCTACGACTTTTAATATTTCGAAGTTTTTCATTCATGAAAAGCGTTATAAAGTTTCTTTAAAAATAGCATTGCACACGTGTTAAAGTCTATGTGTGGGTGCGACGCTTGGATGTGTGACGTTATAGAAAAGTGCGTGAGACTGTGTACTAACAGGCTGGATACATACGCAAAGTAAATAAAGACTTAGGGTTGTCGCAAATTTCTAAGATAAAAAAAAATTGTTTATTCTAGAAAGATTTTTATGCATAAAATATTAATTACGAAGGTGGATTTGTTTTGTAACTTAGAATTTATTGTAACTTATTTACACTTAAGAATTGCAATATTAAATCTAAAAATGGCCCCAAACCAAACTAAAAATAACCCCGTGTGCATCAACCCTCAAGTCACGTCGAAGGAAATGAGTAGTGAACGAAAATTGGCCTCGAACTATACTCTCATATTCGGCCGAATACGATTTATCGCTAGCTTATCGGCCTTTTAATGGAACCTTTTTATAATGGTGGAATTCCACACGCGATATTTTGGTAATAAGGGATTTAATGTGTGTTCAGAACACGGTTTCCTGAGTGCAATCCTAGTTAGATAGATCACACACCACTTCACACCAGTTCAAGTCAAGTTGACTTTCTACAAGTAATTAAATTAAATATATAAAAAAACCCCCGAATGTTGGACCGATTTTCATCAAACATAGCTAAGAACTGTCCCGACTAATTCACCTTTCAAACAAAATCAAAATCGGTTCATCCGTTCAGGAGCTACGTTGCCTCAGACACACACACACACAGACACGTCAAACTTATAACACCCCGTCGTTTTTGCGTCAGGGGTTAAAAATTGCTAGTGACTAAAAAGACTTATCAATATGTAGCCATGGAAAACCTAAACATTATAGTAGTCACAATGGATCTTTGTACCCTCTGAAGTATTTGTGCAAAACCGATTATTGGTTCAAATCGGAGGTAAGCGAATTTTTTCGCTTATTAACTTACTAGCAGTTACCCGCGACTTCGTACGCGTCTACAGTTTCCGTGTACATTATATTATCTGTGCGTGTACCGAGCGGATACTTCTTTGAGAAACTTGACATTACACCTCATTACACCGAACTCGTACTGAAATGTCAAACGCTAGTCGTTAGACCAAAGAGGTAGTACTACGTCCTGTCAAACTGACGTGACATGACATGATAATGAAATCCTCTTGCCAATTGGCGCTGCTAATCCTTTTCGTTCATTTTATCCTGTAGATCCGGTTAATTATTCGGGATAAAAAGTAGCCTATATGTCAATCCAGGTTACGAACTATATATATGCCAACTTTCATCCAAGTTGGTTCATTAGTTTAGACGTGATTGAAACACAAACATCCAAACATCTAAACTTTCGCATTTATAATATTAGTAAGATTAACAATACATGCGCAATCGTTGTTGCACCTAACTTCAGAGAGTCGAGATGATAACTCTTATGTTCGTAATAAGTTATTGGCCAACTCTGGTGACGGAGTTTTAGGACACCATAAGGTCTCCGTCGTGGCATAACGACTGCTAGATGGACCGACAGTTTAACATGCTTTCCAATGCACGGAAGCGCTCTGATGTAAATGCCACTAGCGGTCACCCATCCAAATAGTGACCGCGCAGAACGTCGCTTAACTTAGATAATCGGTGAAGATTGACTAAGCAAGCCTAGCCACGAGCGGTTTGAGGTGATATAGACATCGATAGACAAGAGTTAGGTATTTAAAAAAGTATATAAGTATTCTATCAGCATCTAGTTCCCATATTACAAGCTTTGCTTAGTTTGGGACTAGAGGGCGTCGTGTGAAATGTCCATGAATATTTATTTATTTATTTACTTAGGTCTTTTCAAAAGTGTTTGGCATGCAACAGTGGTGTGGTAGTTTTTAAGCTAGATTATTTGGTAAAAGATTGGTTCTAAACCAAAAACATTTATTTCTAAGTGAAATAGCTAAAATCTAGTTAAAAAAACATCATCGTAGGCGAAATAAACTCAAATGATTAAAAACAGCGAAATAAAGATCGGCCAAACAGCTTCACTTCAAAAATCTCTTTATATTTTAGAATTTTCTCTTGAATAAGGATGCATTTCCGCCGTAAATAATATTATCGACAGGAAACTCCGATATTATGGAAAGCTATTATACAAGGTGTAAAAAAATTACTCTCGAAAACTTAAAATTACACTTTCAAATATTTTTTATTAATAACTAAGCAATAAAAATAGTATTAATAAGGTAATAAACAATAATAAAAGCTTTTAGTTCGATTAATCCTTTTTTAATTTGGCATATTAGCTTAATTATTAAAACTAGACCATAAAATCTTATATTTTTCAAATTCAAGGTTTTTTGTCGTCACCTTGCGTTAAGATAAGATAAGATAAATTTTTATTTGTCCCCAGTATAAATACAGTAAGTACAGTTATAAACATAAATACTTTGTAGTTGTATGGGGGCAAAATGGTCCCCGTCTCAGCATAATACTGCACTATACCTAAGTAGATACCTGCCCAGGTATAATGCAGCGCTGGTTTTCAGACGGGGCCGATGCCGTCAGGGTTATCTTCTAACCTCTTTTTTAAAAGTCACCGCAGTCCGGAACCAATTTGAAGTAATAATTTTCCAAACCTCGAAGTGGTTAAGTCGTGTCTTCAGTTTAAGCTCCTGTTTTTACACCTTGTACAAAACAGCGCTGCCCGGAAATAATTGAAAGCTTCCATTATGTAACTTTTCAATTCAATTGAGAATGATTTTAAAGGGTATCGGCACAATACTTAAATAAACAGTAAAGATACTGCTTATACTTACAATGACGCGTTAAGTAGCAGAGGTCTTAATCTGAGTTTTATTATGTGGATTTTTGAAAAGTGAAAATCGATAAGCATGTAGTTTTTGTGTGGGCAAAAATCGTTTGCAAATATCCCGCTAGAGGCGCTTATTGGAGTTTCATACAAAATATCTCGCAAGTCGTGGCAGAGAATAGAAAAGGTAATTATAAAATGTGTGCTTGACGTCCCCACGTAAAAAAGTACAGAGGGCGATGATGATTATGATTTTTGAGTGGTAGTGCCTTTACTGTTTACTGCTTGTACTGTGTTACTACTGAGTCTTTGTTAGCAAGATATTAATAGACTGAAATTAAATTCAACTTGGCTCTGTTGGCTTAAGAGAACAGATATTGATTACCTACTGGCTACACAAACTGAAATTGATTTTAATTATCGGTGAAGAATTTTATGATAAAGCGTAGATAGTAATAAAATACAAGAAAGTTTGGATTTCGATTTATCTTGACTGTAAAAAACAACGGTATTATAATAAAATTTATTGTAAATTTCTTTGTCTCGCAGAGTCAAACAGAAAAAAAACTAAATCCGCGCGGACAGAATTTAAAAATAAAATGAGTTAAAATCAACGTAGGAAATAAATTTATTTTTGAATTTCTACTATTTATATTGGCCTTAAATTTAGCTCTCTTAGCTAGACTCCAGTTGCTTTAGAATCTAGAGCAACTCGGATGACATCAAAAACCCATCAGCAGTTTTTTGAACTATGTAATACTTACTCTGCTACCATAAAACCCGGATATGTATTATAAAAGCGCATTATAAATATATAAGTATCATGTAGGTGTCATTATGTTTCGCCTACATTCGTAGATTTATCGTGGGAATCGAATTGATCGATCTTTTGTTAACTTTCCCAAACAAATTCAAATGAAATCGAAATTATTCTGTTTAAAACATAATAGTTTCTATTATGGATATAATAATATTTCTTTTGTACTTAAATGATTAGTAAAATATCGGTAGTGTCAAAAGTCAAAAATTAATCACTAAAGAATTTTAATTTATAAATACAAAATTTCAAATATTCATACACATTTTTAGGTTAAGACTTCTTTTGACAATAATTAAAAGAAAAAATACCAGTAATTTTGTTTAATTTTCTTATATTGGCTGTACTTACGTTGGTACGACATTATTTTAATTACATAAAACAGCAACGCGTTTTAGTTTTTACGTATTGTGTATGAAACCCTACCAAGAGAAACAAACTCACTCCTGTCTGCCACTAGCAATGCGACCTACCCAATTTAGTAGAATAATATGTGATTGTATTCTGAAAGTTTCAACATGTTCTCGAAACTTATCAAAACTTCAGAAAGTCCAACTTCCAAACAAACCTTAGCTGAGAAGCCTAAAACAATTACCTACTGAAGTATTTATCAAACTGTTGTAATATTAGTATTTTGGAAACTTACAACTTAATTAATTTTAGTGATGTATTTAAAGGTTAGAGTAAAGTGATTACCATTGATCGTGCTAAAACTTTTCAGACATTTAGCAGATTTTTTTATTTTTAGATTAGACAACCCTAAGGGCTTTGAAGAGGTGTCTAAATACAGGGTGTAATGCAATCACTCCCAAAAACTTCGGAAAGTTAATAAGACGATGGGTATGTTGAAATGTGCGAGCAAGAAGGTTGTTTGACATAATCCCTCGCCCTAATATGAATAACTGTTTCTAAGGAACCAACAGTGTACGCGCGCGAAGAAAAAATCAGCTGCTCCATACGAAATGAGAAAAATATATGAAACACCAAATATTTTTGCGATTACAATGACAGTTTCATAGAAAAAGTTGTTCATAATGACGGGTACTTTAACCTCCAAAAGTGTTCGGGAATGTTTTTATAACACCCTGTATGCATTGGTACAGCTACATGAGGTAAAATACTATTTGCGTCATTTTTTTGTGCAACACTGCGTATATCGCGTCTATTGGAATGATGCCTCCTTGATATCTCCTTTTTATAAACAGATGCAAATATTGATATTAAAATTTTCAAGGCGAAACCTTTAAAATGAGAAGTAAGCCTACAAAAGGCGCCCACAGCCATGTTAAGACTTATTTACGGGTGCTTGAGATAACCTAAAGAAATCTCGAGTTTATGCAATGTGGGCTTGGAGTATGGTGAAGATAGAACTGCCTTATTCATAACCAAAGTCAAAGTAAAAAATCTTTTGTCGAACAGCTTGGTCACCACGGATTATCGTGCACTAGGGCCGCCGGTCGGATATCCCGTCACGCTAGCCTTAACGATATCATCCGCCGGGCTTTTACCAGCGTGAACGTGCCAGCCATTCTCGAGCCGAATGGTCTGCTGCGTGACGATGGTAAACGGCCTGACGGTATGACTCTTGTTCCTTGGGAGTTGGGAAGGCCTTTGGTGTGGGACGCTACTTGCGTCGACACCCTTGCTCCTTCACATCTGTCTAGGACATTCGCTAGGGCCGGTGCGGCAGCAGATTCGGCCGAGGATCTCAAGAGGCGCAAGTATGCGGGTCTCGACAGGGCCTACACATTTGTACCTCTTGGGGTCGAGACTCTGGGTCCGTGGGGTACCGAGGCCCTCCGGGTTTTCAAAATTATTGCAGGGCGTCTAGTCGCAGCGACGCGTGACCCGAGGGCTGGTGATTATCTGGGCCAGCGAATCAGCATTGCTATTCAGCGCGGCAATGCAGCCAGTGTCTTGGGCACGCTTCCGATTGGTACTGATTTGGATCAGTTGAGCTATCTATAAATCGTTTGCAACGGTGTGTAGATAGCTCAACTGCTTCATGTGTATTTTGTACATATTATAAATATTGTAAATATTTGTGAATAAAGATTATTAGTATAATTTTATACAGTAATATCACTATTTAATTTTCCAAGTGTCAAATGACAGAGCATTTTACAAAGCCGCGATAAAATTACAGGAGCATAACGAGGGGTAAGTGATTGTACTGAATTAATGTTACTACTAGAACAAAAAAAAACCCACTAGTTCCATCAATAGAACTAGCAATGTAACTAATGGAAAATGAAATGAAATGTGTTTTTTGTGTTTATAATTGACCATGTAACACCAATATCAGTTACACTGTAAGTAACTCGTTGAACATAGAATTTTAAAAATGCTTGACAATAATCACGTGATAATGTTTTTTGTTATTGTAAAAAAACTGTGAAAATAAATCTTGGTTGTGTTGGTAAGCCAACTAAACTTAGATGGATCCTGTTGTATTCTGCTTATAGTGCGTGTACTGCGTGCGTTCTTAGAAATCCGTTCTATTTTTACCAATTTCCGGTGACAATAATGAGGAGCTTTGCATCGCAGATTCCCGCCTTGTTCCCGTTATTACGTTACGTATAATATTCGAGGGCTGGGCGCTTGCAGCGGCTTACCGTAACGCTCTGTTAAGTCTTGTTCATTTGGGCTTCAATACGCGACAATCCTTTGTTTTTTACTCCTTTAACTTTAGGAAAGCTAAATAGATTTTGTGTTTATTTAGTGCGGCTTGCACCAGAATTACTAAACGTGTTTAACAGGCAAATCGATTTAAATCTGACGTATTTGTATGACTTGACAACTCGCTAAATACTATTTAACAGTTAAACGCGTTTAGCGATTCTGGTGCAAGCCGACCGAAATTTAAAAATGTCTAACCACGCTAAGTCCGTAATTACTTATAATTATAAGTCAAAGGAAAGTTAAATACGTAATTACATGGATGATATATTTTTTCCAGTTAGTTCGAATGAGTTAATGACCAACTCTGGTGACGGAGTTTTAGGCCACCTTAAGGCTTCCGTTTCAGTTATTTTCATATAAATCTTACTACTGAAACCAAACTACTGATCCAATTTTGATGATATGGGATCTCGAAGTATTTCAGATAAGAAATATTTTTTCAAGCTTGTAAATGACAGTATTCTGAGGTGTCTTAGATAAGCAGTGAATGAGAATAGCCCGTAACTGAGGTAGCGTAACAAACAAAAAAACCTGCATTTTTTAAGTCTGTTGTAAAACAAAACACAAAAGTTGTGTTTCTGCAGATGTATTTAAAAGTAATATAAAACTCACGCCTCTAGGTATTTGCAATATTCCATTATTCTTTTATAACGAGCTTTTATCCACCTGACACTTGAAGGTACCTCCTTATTACGCCATCCGACGGTGATTCTACTACAGAGCCGAAATTATACGAGGGCGCTTCAGTATGAACCGAAATATATATATCTCTGTAACAAGGATCATAAAAAAAACGTTCTTGCCCGTTCTTCTAGGCTCTGGTCTTGTGGAAGTGGCACCTAGAATCTCTGAATCAAATTCTGCCATATTTTAACTGCTGTAGACTTAGAGCGGCTTGCACCAGAATCGCTAAACGTGTTTAACAGCTAAATAGATTTAAATATGACGGATTTATATGACTTGACAACTCGCTAAATACTATTTAATAGTTAAACGCGTTTAGCGATTTTGGTGCAAGCCGCCCTTAGCGTGGTTAGACTGTAACATCAAGTTTCTAACAAAAAAACTTAGTTTTGACACTTTTGACATTGTTTGTAGTTCGTACTCTACATGAACTAAGTATACTCTGTGGTTGAAATTTTGAGGTCGTTTTCGATAAATCAATCACAGCGCCCACGTTGTACAATATTGTTGTAACTTTTAGGTACTAGTCATAATTTATATTAAAGCCCGTGGGATGCCCGTGACTTTGTTTACGAGGTGACATTTTCAAATGTTATAACTTATTTTGAATAATCTTTTGACAGATCCAATGATTTTTATACGGTGATTTAGTCATTTCAGTCTATATTTTTTACGAGATCTATTCTCAACAATCTTCAGCTATCTCTGCCTATAAAAGTGCAATACCTCGCAGAGCTCGTCCACTGGGGTATTTATGTGCATTAAATAATGGCGTAATACCAGTAATACAAAGCAATGCAATAAAGTTCTTGGAAGAGGGTGAGGCATATACCCACTGGGAAATAGAGAACAATAGAATCATGGACTTCTGGGAATAGAGAGATAGATAGATATTCATTTATTTGAATAAGCCTATAAGTATAGAAACCTTGTTGTGGTTTTAGGGTACAATATTTAAGCTAATCTTTGTAAATAATTTGTATGAGTAAATAAATAAAAAAAAAAAAAAGCTAATATACTAACGCAGGGAATCTCCTTTGCTGTTTGAAAAACCGATAAATGTCTATAGTTCTAAAATAACTATACCTACCTACTTATAACTTTGTTCTTTCATTTTGTAAAAACTGTGATTCACAATTTTTATTTTATCTAATTAATTATAAATGAATGCAAAAACATTTTGTCTGATAGAATCATCATCCAAGGTTATTGGTATGTCATTGCGTAATTTATTTACGCTCCACTAATGATGATTTTTTTGATTTGGCGGACATTAATAATCAAGAGTGTTTGAGTAACATCCGGTGAGCTTAGATCATCATTTTTAACCGAGACATCATTATCTGTAAGCACTGGCTCCTTGATTTCGTAACTCGCAATTCGCAATAGACATTTTAATATAAAAACAGTTGCCCGCGACTTCGTACGCGTCTACAGTTTCCGTGTACATTATATTATCTGTGCGTGTACCGGGCGGATACTTCTTTGAGAAACTTGACATTACACCTCATTACACCGAACTCGCACCTACTGGAATGTCAAACGCTAGTCGTTAGACCAAAGAGGTAGTACTACGCCCTGTCAAACTGACGTGACATGACACGACAATGAAATCCTCTTGCCAATTGGCGCTGCTAATCCTTTTCGTTCATTTTATCCTATAGATCCTGTTAATTATTCGGGATAAAAAGTAGCCTATATGTCAATCCAGGTTACGAACTATATATATGCCAAGTTTCATCCAAGTTGGTTCAGTAGTTTTGACGTGATTGAAACACAAACATCCAAACATCTAAACTTTCGCATTTATAATGAGTGCTGAGCCTACTCCAATTGTCATTTTTTTTAATGTGCGCACCTAATGTACCTACACCTTTTGATGACAATAAATTTTATTTGTATTTGTAATATTAGTAGGATGCAAAAGTTTAGAATTTTATATGTCTGGATGTTTAGATGTTTATATATCTGGATGTTTAGATGTTTGTGTTTCAATGACGTCGAAACCACAGAACCAACTTGGATGAAATTTGAAACATATTATGGATTAACGACTTCGTACTAACTGCTAGTTTTATATAGGTATTTTGCATTGATGATGAGAAGACATTGTTTTATCCTCTGGTTCACGAGATTAATTACCCCTCAAACTATTTAGCGTCCTCGGGTGTAATTATGAGTCGCGTACGCCCCTAGGCAAACAATGTTACACCTGTCACAGTAAATACAAGCAAATGGTGCTCTAGACCTTTCAGATATATAATTCATGAAATTTGCTAAATATAGGCGATCGATCTTTTGTTGTCCCTCATTACTGAGACCCAAAGCGCAGTCCATTATAACAAAGATCTCATTGTCGAAGGATTAGCGTACGGTGACCGGCACACGCTATTATACGCGAGTGCTCAATTCAAGGCAATCGAACGCTTCAGTGATCAATTATATGCTCGTTAGCCATTTAACTTAGGGATGTATCATGTACCGCATCGAACGTATCGATGGATTAGACAATGACGTGATATTGAGACGGTAACATGGGTAATTGTTTGATTTAATATTGCTGTAGATTACTAGAGGTAGTGCCTGCGATTTTAGAATAAGGATGTACCGCTTTGTTATTTGATATCGATGAATTCGTTTGTACAAACATGACGTAAATATGGAAGAACAGCATCAATAGGTCTTTTAATACACTCGAGAGCAATGATTCCGGGTCACTTAAAGAATGTTAAAAATCTCGGAAACTAAAAATGATAGGTTAATGCAATAAATTGTATTTAATAGACAATGTAATACTCCTTAAATGAAAGTAAAAAAATATGAGTCACCATACATTTTATTAACACAAAATTACATAAAGAAAAAAACTGCTGATCTCTCCTTAAAACAAAAATAGGAAACATGAAATTTTTGAACTTTATTACGATTTGACTTGAATTTTAATACTTCGTATTGCCTCCTCGTGCTTCCATTACTGCGTTTACGCGGTTTGGCATGCTGTACACCAAGTTCCTTATACGATTTTGGGGAATATTCTCCCATTCCTCTGTGAGAGCAATTTTGAGCTCACGAAGCGTGATTGGGGGAGGGTTTCGTTGTTTTACGCATCTGCCTAGCTCGTCCCAAGCATGCTCGATCGGGTTGATATCCGGGCTGCGCGCTGGCCACTCCATACGAGTAATGTTCATCTCTTGAAGGTAGTCATTCACAATCCTACCTGTATGAGGTCGGGCATTGTCATGCATAAATATAGCATCCTCACCTAAATTGACCATAAATGGACCAACATGATCATTGAGGATTTCTTCCACATATCTTACGCTAGTTAAAGAGCCGTTTTCTATGATCACCAGCTCTGTGCGACTTTCAGAAGAAATTCCGGCCCACACAAGTACAGACCCACCACCGTAGGCTACTTTTTCTTCGATGCATGCTTGCTTGAATCTTTCCCCTGGTCTTCGATACACTCTGTGTCTTCCATCGTGCTTGTAGAGCATAAATTTTGATTCGTCGGAGAACATAACTTTTGACCAATCTTCAATACTCCAATTTACGTGGCTCTGGGCATATCTTAGTCTTGAAATACGATGCCCACGCTCCAGTTTAGGGCCGTTTGCAGGTCTAAGGGGTTTTAAGTTAGATTCAGCAAGCCGACGTCTTACTGTCCATGCACTTGGGTTACTTCCTCCGAGGCGTCGAAACTGATTTGTGAGTTCAGTTCCTGTGAGAAAGCGATTTCGAAGCATGGTGTTCACCAAGTATCGGTCTTCTCGTGCTGTGGTACACCTGGTTCTGCCCGTTCCTGGTCTGCGTAGGTTAGAACCAGTTTCTTCGTAACGTCGGAGAACTCTTTGTACTGTTGACAGCGACACACCGACAGTCCTGGCTGTATCGCGCTGACTCCGGCCGGTTTCCAGCATTGTAAGTATTCTGGTGCATTCTTCAGGCGTAAGCGACATAATTTCAGCTTGAATAATGAATATAGAGCACTATCAACATGGTTTATATACCCACATAAATGACAGATTACAAACAAAAGCAAAACCAAATGCTGTAATTTCGTAGTTCCATCTTCGAAAGTGGCCCTTTTTCAAATTTGATTTTTTTAAGATATAACTTTACAATAACTAAGAAGTTTTAATACCTTCATTTAAGGAGTATTACATTGTCTATTAAATACAATTTATTGCATTAACCTATCATTTTTAGTTTCCGAGATTTTTAACATTCTTTAAGTGACCCGGAATCTTTGCTCTCGCGTGTATTTTATTAAAGGGTTTGATTCACTATCCTTGAGTAACAATATCTGCAGATAAAAAAAATTACTGGTTTTGACTAGTAGAAAGTAGAGACAGATATATTTATAATTGATGGATAGAATCATCTTAAGATGGTGAATAAGCACTAATAGTATTTAATTATATTAGCTATGCCTTAAAATTACCTCAAAATAAGACATACATGTTAGTCCAACGAAAGCTGTTTCTATGAATGCCTAAAACATCGATAATAAAAAATAAAATGTTACTAAACATACCCCATCACTACTACTAAAATAAAGCCACAATAATCTACAACAGCATACCGATAAGTATCAATCTAATGAGATTGCCATACATTAACGCTTAGGAAGCACGGATTAGTCTGTAGATAATCAACTGGCCGGCAATGGGCAACAAATTACAGGCTACCGTAAAGTAATTTGTAATAATACAGTTCAGATTGGAACCTATTTAGTTGTTACTGGCATTTAAGTTATGAAATTGATCGAACTTTCTAGAGTCTGGCTTATTACCAATTTTCAATGCTCTTTGATAGTTATCAGTAATTTTGCTACTTAATAAGGAAACACTTATGTAGGTACTTACATAAATGTAAGGCAAAAAATTTATTTTTACGAGGTTGAAATATTCAATTCGAGTGAAACCAATTCCAAGTCGAAGAAAAGATTTTATTCTATTTGAGATCATTAATGACTTCGAAAAGTTTTATTGCTCATAACTTTTATTGACATAAGATGCTCAAAATTGCAATTAAAACAGTTCAGAAGTGCAAAAACTACGTGACTTCATAATGAGTCAGGAGCCACACGGTGCGTTACTGTGACGTCGAATTGCACTGTGTAGCATCGTTTTATTTACGACCACTTTATTTTCTCATCAATTAAAAGCCTAAACGCAATATCTCCGAAACCGAAGATCACCTTTGAAGCCTTTAAAGGTTAATTAAAGGCTCGATAGCGGCGCGACAACTAAAATTAATTGTAACGAAGAAATTTATATAAAGCGATTCTTCTTCCCGAGTGACAGGCATTAGTTGGTGCGTGTGGTACATCCCATACGCTGTAGCGGTTTGTCGTTTGTACCTACTAGGGGACTTATGCTCAGTTCGGCAGAGATTCTACTCTTATAGGGATAACGTTCTATCTCGGCCGAAAACGAGTATTCGACGCTATTTTGACGTCATCCCTATTAGAGTAAAATCTTTGCCGGACTGAGGATAAGGCCCTAGAAGTTTGCTCCGGATGTCAGGATACCTATTTACAAATTACAAAATGCATAGAAACATAATTAAGATACATGATACATTTATTTGCCGAAATAAAAGTTATAATTTGGTCTTGTGCTAAAGAAGGCACTTTAAAATTTATTCACCCTTTTCGGGTATCGCAAAAATTTTGTATTTGGGCGTATAAACTTATAAATTAATAATTTTAAGTTACACAGTTAAATTAAATAATTTGTTTTTATATTATTAGCATAATCCAATATTTACAAGACTACGAAGACATTGAAACTTACAATATATGGAAAAAAATCTATATAAGTTTGTACCTTGGGCCGACACCAAGATATTGGATGCCAAAACCTTCTGTCAGCGTCTAACGATAAACCAGCAAGAGTAATGACCCCACTAGATATGAAATTAGATCGGTTACATTATCTTAATGCACAAAGTAACCTACTAGAAGAGAAACTAGGACATAATGAATGACACTGTTTTCATTGTCATGGAAAAATTGTTTTGTCATCTAGTCAAGAGCAAAAAAATTATGAGTCATGTTTGTAGACTTCAAAAATACCATTCATGGTTTCCAAGATATTCTAGTTTTTATACATGACCAGAAATTTTAGGTCTGTGGCATCTTATCCCGTGATCAGAATGAAGTAGAAACCGATCCCGAATTGTTTTGTAAGCGGACCCCGGGATACATTTCCAAAATAAAACAACAAAATATTTCCGCCAGTAGAATAAAATGCTATTGAGTGTATTTTGCTTACACGGGTTTGCATAAACAGTAGCGTTCAAAACAGGAGTTTCGTTTCTATGTTGCAGTATAACATATTAAATATATTAACTGCTTGAAAAATGGCTCGAAACTGATAAATTTGGAACGATTTGGAAAATAAATTACTTTGACTAATTGGTAACATTTGTTGCTTTGAAAAATAGTGTTAAATAGTCGTTGCTTGTAGATAAAAGTGTTCTAATTTAGTTAGTTTTAATAGTAAGTTAATTTGACACATTACTATTTGTTTTAATAGCCTTACTTTACACCGAATATATTTAAAACCAATGTTTTAGTAGTAAACCAGAACGACTATGTGGTGAGTGATGTTTTTGTGACAGATCTCAGGTGCAATTTCAGCCACTTATGTCTTAGATACAGTGCACTGCCACGTAGGGCACGTCCTCAGTTAACGTCTTCGGTAAGGTAATACTATTAATAATGAGGCAAATATAATCTAGTGAACCGTCACCACGGTCAATGTTTTAGATAAAAACTCACTGTACAACCCCCATTGATTGCATGTATGTGTCAAATAAATCATGTTTAATTCCAATATTTACCTATTCCCCGGAGTCAGTTGGCAAAATATTTACCAAAATAAGTTACGATCACGGCTAAAACCAATTTCAGTTCCAAACATATAACCATACTTTGTTTATAGGAAGCTTACAGCCATCAAGTTGTCAACACGTCACAACAAACAGCGAATCCAACTCGTGTAACTTAAAATATGGAATATATTGATATTTATAGAGACCGTGGGTGGTCTAGAGATGTCGGTTTGATTCTGAGGTCATGGGTGCAAATCCGGTCACAAATAGATTATTTTGTATCTGAAAAAAGATCACAACTGAGACCCAAATATAAGAATTCTGACGGTATTCCAACAATGGTTTTGTAAATTGTCTCGTATGAAATAGTATTAATAACTGCAGAAGGTAAACGTGTAGGTACCTATTTGATGCGATGCTGGGATGTGTCAGTACTGAAATCTTTAAAAAGTAAGCTTGTGAAAGATGAAAGAATTGATGTGTCACTAGCTACTCCAATAAAGTACAGAAAAATAAAGCTTACTTAGTATTAACATGTCGATAAGTTGCGAGTTTATTTTTCTGTATATTTCATGGGCTTTGTATTTGTTTTGGTTAAGAAACGGATTCCATAACAAACTCCGTTGAACAGATGGTTGCAAAATGTTTGCATTTTATTGTATCAACATGCAATAACAATTTATAAACCAGGCATCAATCATATCAGAAAATATGTAATTTAATGACCGTAGCTAGAGCTTTTTTTAAGAAATAGCTTAGTTTTTAATATCTACTGCAAAGTAAATTTATTAATTTTTGTACCTACCTATATAGTATCTACCTAAAAATGTCCGCGCGTGTTTCAAAATAAGCCAGTATTTAAAAAAAAATCTAAGTCCGTCTTACTTGCAGGAATATTTTCACCATTTTTCACATTTTTTTCCATAAAAGGAACGAAATATGATAACAAAAAAACATTTATATTAATATAGGGTTGTAAGCTTTTGATTGCGTCCAAATCTAATAATTTATCCTAATTGATCATTTCGTTCTGTTGATCCCTCCTCTTGATACACGTATTATAAGCACGTTTCGGTAAGATTATCACTCAAGTGCTCGCCCACTCATGAAATTTTTCATTCAATTCCAATTTGTGGTGATGGTATCACTCATCCTAATCCGTACCCGCTTAAGTCTCCAATTATGTTCATATCATTTCCAATTTCAACGAGACGAAATAATCCAGTTTACCGTAGATGGTGATAATAATTTTTGATTGCGTAACTACGGTTGTAAGTGTTGGAATCACTAGACACTGATCTACCATTAGAATCTTACATGTTTGTGAAGGGTACGCGTTTAGAGGAGCCTTTATACTAGGCTAGTTACTGGAGCGTAAAGCTACTTGAACGGAAAAAATGCATGGAGCTGATGGGATGGTCAGATAGTGCTGTAGATGTGCCTGCATACTGAGTAAAGTGGCTCTAAATCGTAAAATGTTGTAACTCGAGATAATTGTAGAAAAAGATGGAAAATTAAATAAGTATAAGCCATATCTCAAGTGTGAACAAAGGGGAGTCAAAGCGTTGATTTCCAAGCGTAATATACTTGCACCTCCTTTAATTCCCAAACTCTTTTTTCTGGATACGTAAAGGGGCGTTGTATTTATGATTTTTTTTTAATTAACCTGTTTCCCCCAGGCAAAGTTCTCCCCCAAAGACTTCCAATACTCTATTATTGGGAGTACTGGAAGTATTTATGAATGCGGGTTTAAAATTAACCATATAACTTCGATGAAAAAAGCTTTAGATTTTGACTAATAATCGTTTCAAGATTGTATAAAAATTGTACTTGTTTTACAGTAGTAACGTTGCTTAGGTCAGCAAAATGAAAACCGTGCATGACGCCCCCCGCGCGCTCCGTTCCTCAGTCACCTCCCGACCCTTGTGTAGAGTGTATGTAAAATCGGCAAAGTTTCGAATAGACAATTGAAGTGATTCCTATTACCGCATTCCATTTTAAATCATTCCCGTCAGTAGTGAAAACCGAATAGCGAACAGTATCATTCGACCCTACGCCTTGGATAAAGTACTAATATACATTACATTACGTTACATTGGTAGGTCACAGTAGTCATAGCCGTTCTGTCACTCTAAAGTCACTATACGAATACACTTCTCAATTCGCCGAGCCATGACAAGGGTACGCAAAGCTACCGGCAGCTAAGTTCAGAGAGGCAAACTACGAACGAGTAACTGTCTCCGTGTAAATAGTACTTTACGTACACCCACATCCACATGTAACCTTCAATGATGGATCGATCATGCTTAGTATATAGCATTGTGCTTATTTTTAACACCGCGTACTTTCCTAATTGGAATGACAGCGCTTTCTGATCCAAAATAATGTTATTAGGTGCTGTAATATTTGGATATTTGTTAGTTTGTGTAGGTGTACTGCCTATCATCATCATATCAGCCAGCAGAATTCCACTGCTGGACGTACTGCTGCATTTGAATTGTCTCACTGAGCACGTCCACTGAGGAAGTGCACTATGATACATTACACGGCGTCTATCACTCTGAAAGATAAAGGTGTTAAGTCCCATGTATAAAAAATGTCATGCATAAAAAATCTCCAATTCGATATGTTATACCACTGTTTTACACATTTATCTACCAATCTAATCTATCTACGTGGACGTAAAGTATAGGATATACTATAATTGGAGCCGATACCCGTTTTTTCACCCCCGACTACCCCAACAAGATTGAATCCATAACTCCTCTTTAGCCTTGACACAGGTGAGGAAACATCCCTCTCGAGTTTTAGGGAGGGTTTTTTACCCAATACCTTTTTAATTAAGGCGTTTATCTTACAAGAACAGTTTGTAAAAAGTGTAATATTCTTTTGAGCTTTTAAACTGCCAAGGTACATTATTAGATCGACGGCTTCCATGACGCAGCGACTTATCGCGATGCAAGAGGTGTGGGTTCAATCTTCATAGGTAGTAAATTTTGCTAGATCGACAAATTTATTTGTTTTTACTTAAATTAGTCTGAGATCTAGTAGATCTACGTCTGTTTATATCTTTGAATCATAGTCAAAGAGAAACAGTACCGAATCACGCTCTACAAACATCTTCAATTTAAAAACCAATGAAAAATCACCTCAAAAGCTTCATACAAATTACTTTTCCTAGAAATCTTTGCTAAAGAAAAGCAAACTTAGTACGTGAAAGTAGTCTCGAAAACGATTCAGAGCTCGCAAAAACCGGCATTCAATAACGGTTCAGCTACTTCATGGCACATTTCAGCGTCATGTCAAAACATTGGTCAAGTTCATACTGTGCGCCCGGGGTAAATGTCTCTACTCAACTGAAGAATATTTTGAAAAAGAATAATACTATTATATGTACCTACTTAAGATAAGTTTAAGCGCCCAAATATAACATTTTTGCGATACCTGAAAAGGGTGAATAAGTTTTAGAGTGCCTCTGACTTTAGCATAAGACCAAATTGTAACACTTATTTTGGCAAATAAATGTATCTTGTATCTTATGGTATTTAGGCTATTATTTATTACAAATGAAGAAAAAGTGGCGATCGAACCCACGACCCACAGCACGGAAGGCAGAGCTATTAACGACTGAATTGTGACGCCTTACAAAGCTGTAGATGAAGAAGACACAAAGACGTTAGTCCGGAAAATCAAGAAGAAATGTAGGCTTTTCTATTGATCCCCTAGGCAAAGAATTCAGACCTCTAGAAGTTGGACCGATTTCGTTGAAGGAAAGCTTTTAGCTGAAGCAAAGTGCTGAAATATGCAATGATGAATAGTTCAATCCTAACTGAGAGCTCAACACGAGATTTGAAACGGTATCTTATTTGAAAATCAAAAAGGAGACGAGTTCAGGATTCTTTCAAAAAACGTATGACGCGCAAACACGAGATTCATACTACTGGTTCTCGAAAATAAGTCGTTTTAACTTGAATTGAAAGTTGACACAAAGCTTATAAAAAAATCACAAAGTCAGCTAGATTACAAACGATTAATTTTCTTCATTTCTTGTTCTGGAATTGTCCACTGAATCATGAGTGGAGGTCAGCCTTTCGCACGTACTTTACTAAAAGTATATACCGGATGAGTAAGACAAAATAGTAGGGGTGTCTACACAATTTCCGTGAACAGGTGCGCTGTGCAAACACGTGTCTGCGACGTTCGTCTGTTGTGCTCGAATAACGCATTTCGGGAACGCCATAGAGTAGGTAAATATACACAGAAATCTCACTTCAGACGATGAATTCTGATTCAAAACTGACACACAGAATTGTGGTCTAATATCGACTGTTGTGCGTAGAATATCACGTTCTTGAAGTGTCATAGAGTAGGTTAAGCACAGAAATATCACTTTAGACGATGACGAACTCGTAGAACAATATTTCATTTGTCTAACTGCAAATCATCTTATTGTCATAGATTTTTTATGATCTATGTATTGAAACAAACGGATGGCTCGCCGAATGTTCAGTCAGAGACATCTGCCTATAACAATGTTTTTTTTTAAAACAGCACTTGGAAAGTACCTACCCGGTAAGTAAAGCATCGCGCTCCGTTCATAAATCTGGTAGCGTCAAGATTCCACTAAGTATCATTTAGGTAGGTAAGTATCTTTTAGACCCTCCTAAGAGGTACGTAAATGATACAGAGCCTGAGAGCATCATTTGATCTATTACAAGACAAAAGCACATTAAATCTCTAAGTGGTTGAACGTAGCAATTTGACTCCCAATCGAGTTAGCTGCGCCCCGCGGCTCCGCTCGCAAATGCCTTGATTAGAGAGTACGGAACTTAAAAGCATCTTGCGACTGAAGATGCTGACGAAGATGCTTTTATGAGGTCGATATGAAACGCAAAGTAAATTTAGAATTCACATTTTCTGGCAATTTTTTTCATCGAATGATATAAAGATATTTTTGATACGAGTGCTTTTTTCACAAGTTTAAAAGAAATACAACCGATTATACAATGAAGGTTTTTAAATGGCAATGAATACGTAGAAAAACGAATGTACCTAGTTCCATCCTTTAATGAAAATAATCTAAAGCCTGTGGATAGAAAACATTGTAACCAATATAAAACAATTTAAGGAGGTGTACCTATGCTATACTTAAGTATAAAGCTATTCTGTAGTAGAATTTGGTGGTGCTTTACGTATAAAACTGACCTACTAAAAAAGAAAAGAAAGAAAAGAAAGAAAAGAAAGAAAAGAAAGAAAAGAAAGAAAAGAAAGAAAAGAAAGAAAAGAAAGAAAAGAAAGAAAAGAAAGAAAAGAAAGAAAAGAAAGAAAAGAAAGAAAAGAAAGAAAAGAAAGAAAAGAAAGAAAAGAAAGAAAAGAAAGAAAAGAAAGAAAAGAAAGAAAAGAAAGAAAAGAAAGAAAGAAAAGAAAGAAAAGAAAGAAAAGAAAGAAAAGAAAGAAAATAAATACTTATATGAATCCCCGTCGCAGAGGCAACACGCAGGGGATTTCTGGAATAAGCCATCCAGACTATTCCAGACTTATAGGTACCTAGGTACCTTAAACTACTGTAAAACTTAAACAATAAAATTATAGGTTAATTATGGAGATTATGGGTTCGGATTCGGAATGACGATCATTCCGAAGCGATCTTAGACATTGACCCTGATAATGATCGTGAAAATTCTCTTTGAATATGTTAAAACTCGAGTGTCCACAAGCCGCATCCCACGCGCTCCACATTCTGTGTCCGTGACAATAACCGAACTAGTGTTGCGCAAACTTCGACCCGGCGCCGAATCTGACCAACATTGGAGATATATTGCAGAATTATAAAGGCCGACACGATACGAACACTTCACTATGATCAACCTGAAAGTATTTCACTGCTGGACAGAGGTATTTGCCATAGGTTTCAAGGAGTAACAATTTAGACACATTTTTGATCGATTTTATCATCTGTATATTTTGGGTCAAATTGGGTATGGTCAAATGCTCTTAAATATTTCTTTTACTTTGTGAGTAATATGTGCAAAAGTATCAAGTACTTTGGGTTTGGATGTTGACTTATGCAGACAAAATGGTAACTAGCAGACTTAGAGCCCGTCAGTAGTGTTGGTAGATATAATTAGTGCTATGATATTCGTGGTAGATACAATATTAGGTTATCTTGTCATAATCTGAGTTACCTATCAAAATGTGGCAGTCTAGGAGAATTTTGTTCATGCCAATAGTAACTCTACGAAGATTCTATCTACACAACTTTTTTCATAGCAACAGGATTCCATGTAATGATTGGGACAATATTCTGAATTGTTTGTTTTTTTCGACATTTAATAAATCACTTTTTCGAATGTCGTATCGGACGCTGCAAAGCCCCTTCGGATAGCCATCGGACAGTGACCGCGCACTGACCGATCATTACTCGCCAGACACGTCCATTTGTCATTCTCCCGCCTTCCGAACAACTCGATTCCGGATCGTACATGCTGTTCTTTATAATGGCATGTGGTTTAAGGCTGCCTCCATACAATGGATTTTATCAATCAGACTGTAGGAATCTACAGTTGGCCTAAAAGAAATCATTTCGAGCCTTCTATAACCATCGGCTTCTTTTGATCTTTTAACAATATCATTATTATCATTATTTATTGACAGGCGTCACAGCTCAGTCGGTAATCGCTCTGCCTTCCGTGCTGTGGATCGTGGGTTCGATCCCCACTGAGAACAAACATTTGTGCGTGGAAAACATAGATGTTTGTTCTATGTCTGGGTGTTACTATGTATTATAAGTATGTATTTACAAAAAAAAAGTATATAAGTATTCTATCAGCATCTAGTTCCCATATTACAAGCTTTGCTTAGTTTGGGACTAGAGGGCGTTGTCTGAAATGTCCATGAATATTTATATTTATTTATTTATTTATATCAGTCCTAATATCGCCTTTCAGGGCGTGCAAACCCTATTATGTCTGTTTACAATACAATACTAGCATGAATCAGAAAGTTTTCTAGGCCCCTTCATTTAACGGCGGCTCCAATGTTTTGTCATTGTCACTTTTACGTCACTGAAAAGAGATGGCAAGACATTTAGTGGAGAATGGAGATGCCAGTGATCAATATGAAGACCACAAATAATGTTCTTAGTAAAATTACCTACTGCTACGTTCCGTTCTGAGCAGACGCAAAGATTTGTTTTAGGCACTGAAAAGTTATGAACTCTACCAGGATGTACTTAGAGTTGAAAACTGAGTTGATAATAACAAATCAATTATTGCACAGTAGGTATATCTGAGCGCTTCAGACACGTTGAGCTGTCGGTTTCAGCTACCATTGGCTTAGGCATGACGAAGGCCTTCGGGCATTTGAAACAGGGCTGGCTGGCTCCATAAACTCAACGCAAACTACCTTCAACCCGTGACTTTCGTGTGGATTTCATTTCTATTTGCGTAGCTCCCCAGAACTCCGGGTTACACGCTAAAAAGTGTTCCTAATCATTTTACAACTATGTTACTGATCATAAGAGTTGCCATGTTACGAATGAATCAATTAGCTAGTAGGTATTTTTGATAAAGGTGCCAGTTTTAGGGTTTTCCGGTATACAGGAGAGTGAATAGGTTTCTTCTAGGCAAATGTGCTACATCGTCGACCGCATCGTCACTTACCATCAGGTGAGATTGCGGTCAAACGTTTGTCTATAATGTATAAAAAAAATACAGAGAGGTTTTTTCGAAGGTGTAGTTTGTTTTGTTTTTCTACGACACAAAATAGCCATTGCGTAGTCTTGTTTCATAACTTTTTCACATAAAATAAGCTCATGCTATCTCACTATCCATTTAACAGAAAAAAATAAGGTTATACGTGCGATACGTGCTTCTCACACATTGAATACGGTAGTGTTCTGGTAAACTTTAACCTTTAGGCATGGACAAATACTTGCACGTCTAGCACGTTGGTGGTCCATAGGTTTTCTATGAAACTCGACCGCTTATTTGCTGTCTTTGTTCTTAAGTGGTAACGTGACCTCGTGTTCCAATCCTAAGGTTGTGGGTTTGAATTCCACGCAACAATAATCTTACTACTAATAAAATTTTATGTGTTGATGCTCTCACACGGTTTTCTAATATCAGTGGTTGATTTGCTTATGGGCATAATTAGGCTATTGGATATGCGATAGATGTAATGTTAGAAATAGCATTTGGCTTTCCCCCCTTACACAGGGTCTAGCGTACCTAAAAAGAAGTTTAAGACTATCAATCAGATGGTCTAGAACGCAAGTGGTCTCAGAGTTAGAACTTTTTACAGTGATGACTAATTTCAAGGTTGCAAAATTAATCATTCAAATTGGAAAAAATGGCAATATTGGCAGCCCTATCCCAAAGTTAGTACGAGTACAGATCCTAAAGTTGGTCTCAGCCAGGTGGTTCGAAGCCAAAAGTTCGGACACCAGGGAGTTCGCCAGCCATTTTTATGGGGTACGTTTTTGCAAGTGAATACTGTTTTACGAGGGTTGATTTAGGGGATAATGAGATGGGGTCTAAACTTTGTAGAGGAAATAGGTAACTTCAGCCGCCATGGGTATAAAATGCCATGGATTGAAGAATAAATTGACCTTTCATCAAAGTTTCACAAAGTGACGGTTCGATATCCTTTCTGGATAATACTAGTTTAATGAATATTTTAACAGATTTCTTTAGTAAAAAGGTCAATAAACAATTCCAAAATGAAAAGTGTTAACCACAGAAGAAATTCTAAATAGGCTTTCTGTTTTTCCTCTATACGCTAAACCTACCTAATAAAAGCAGAGAACTAGAAACATGTCAATTACTTATGTAATTTAGGGAGAATAGAAGAAAATTACGCTATGCAAATAAATCCGCGGTCAGACATGGTCATGGTTTGTGACACATTAAAAAAATGTGTCACAAAGCCCCTAGCGGGGATCCAAGGATCCAGGGAAGGCCTCCTGCCTTCCGCCTCTCTACTCTAGTAACATGATAATTATCCAAAAAAAAACCTGACAGTAACATAATACCCACATTTATTTTTTCCCCAACATCAGTGAGAATCCGATGTTCATTGAAACGAAACACATGCTACTCCTCATGTTGTGAACCTTTCATCATTTCTCGGATAAGCTGGTTGTAAACTGAGACATAAATAACTATCTGATTTATGTATTGTATAAGTTATGCCTGAATTGTTTTATTGGGACAAATAAAATGGTTTCTATAACTGTTATCTATCATGATTTAGGGAGGTTCAATCGACATTATGAATGTAAAATGTTTAGTAGTAGTATGGCTTTTAAGAGAGTTCGTCCGGGGAAGTACTACCACCGCACCTATTTGGTGTGCCTGTAATAGTACTAGCACCCATACCTTTCAAACCAGAACACAACAATGCGAGCACCACTGCTTGGCGGCAGAAATATGTACGGTGGTAGTACTGCCCCGAACAAACTCTTTTATAAGAAGCTCTACACAGCGACTGCTAAGATTTCAATAAAAGAGCTACTTCACAAAAAGTGTGTGATGATGCTTGCTTAGAGTCCACTTTACCCGAGTATTTATAAAGTCACACCATTTATCACTTCTTAGTATCGGATGCAAACAAAGGCGTATCCTCGAAAAGGATCAATGAAATAAAAAAAACAAGTTCAAAGCATTCCACTTAAAACCATACGCCGGGTACGGACAGACATACAAAGGTTCAGGCTAACGAGTGGCCTGTGGTACTGATTATCAGCTTTTGAAGTAAAATGAGCCTTGTTGTCTGGGCTTTACGGTTCAAGTCATTGAAGCCCCATATTTTTGTCGAAAAGATACTACATAGCTCATAGAACTGACAACCGATGAAGAACAAACGTTCTAAGAGACCACGCAGAACCTAGAAGCCTAACCGTAATACAACCTCCCCCCCCCTTTCCGTTGGGACTGATGACATGGTTGAGATCCTGGGAAGCCGGTGGATGGAGAAGACTATTGTTCAGCGTTCGAACCGTGTGCTCACGCGTGTCAACGCTTCTGAAACGACAGGCGGCGTTACAGCTCAGTCGATAAAGCTCTGCCTTCCGTGCTGTGGGTCGTGGGTTCAATCTTCACTGTGAACAAACATTTGTGCGTGCCAAACATAGATGTTTTGTTCTTTATCTGGGTGTTTACTATTAATAAACTATCAGCAATCTAGTTCCTATATAACTTTGCTTAGTTTGGGACTGAGGGCGTTGTGTGAAATGTCCATGAATATTTATAGTTAAGTCTGAGCCTAGTGAAACTACTATACTACAATACTGATTTATATTTATTCCATCACAGAACGCAGTGAAACACATCTCACGACTGCCTGTCTGTCAGTAAACAAACTGAACTTCACGAGAAGATCCGTTTTCGTTGTGTAAATAATTTAAATAGCGGTCGCGTTGGTTTTGCTCACATGGACGTTTGTTTGTTTGTCTACTCACTGCTACGGTGTCCACGGGACTTTATAAATGCCCTTGCTCATCATAGCGGACGCATACTTATGATGACAGCTGATTACAGTTAAGAACATAAGTCAATTAACTAATTGAGTTTTTTTTAATCTAACTACGTATCTGCAGTTGAATTGTGATGATGATGATGACCTTCTATGCTGTTTAAATTGAAGCCACGAATTAATTTTCAATTCCAAATCAATGCAACACGTTGATGAATCACAAATCACATTCAAACTTTCACACTTACTGTAATTAATAGTAACTTAATAATTTAATTAATAATTAAATTAATAAGTATCTACCTGAATAACCAGTTCAATAAATAAAACTGTCTCAAAATATTATAATTTTATTTTCTCTCAATCGAATCGGGCCCCAACAAGGCGACTACCCAAACAATGGAACAGCAGCAATCTGTCAGAAACAGTTCGAAATTCAAAAACATCTGGTCAATGTTATTTTTTTCATCTGTTTATTTTTATTGGTGGCCAGTGAACTCATTGATTGAACATTGATTGATGAATAGTTTGTATAGCCGTTGTCTCTTCCCAATAAGTATTTATTTACCTACTTAGAACAGGTGGTTTCCACTATCAAAGTAGTAAGTATTTACTCTGAGTGCAGTCTAGTCTGTTTTTTATTTGATTTCAGTCTCGAACTTCTCAAATATTGAGGACGTTTTTGTATGTAATCACAATAAGCGACCCTGACCCTAGTGGCCAATTTGAAAACCTTTTTTTGTCATATCATAACTAAAATCGAATGCGATTCTCGATGTCCGATTAAATTGAAATTAGAACATATGAAAACCGTGTAGTCGTTTTATTCTTTTTAGTTTTTTTATGGAAACGTCAAAACACGTAGGTACATAGGATAGACGCTTTGAAATAATTGACCGAGCGAGCGAAGCGAGCGAAGCGGCTCAGTTTCCACATTGGCCAAAAATGCGTTTGTCCGGATGTCTGTTCTCCTCTACAGGTCGCATTTTTCAACCGATCTGGACGAAACTTGGTACACAGGTTATATGAATTATTAGATTTTTTTTGTCGTCGGGGATTTTTGATTGGAGGGAAAATAGGGGAGAAAAGAGGGAAAGTTTGCTGTAGCGTTATTTATCGACGGATTTCAATCAAATTTAAGGAGCACACGAAAGATTTCATTCTACACAAGATGGTGTAAAAATATTTCCAAAAAGGGGGACTGGAAAGGGGAAAAAAGGGGAAATTATTTTTTTATTTTTTTTGCCGAAAATTGACTTCTACCAATATCAATGAGACTACACAGTCCTCTTCGCCTTTATGAGACAAATCCGTAGACACCAGATTCGACCTCTTAGGACCAAGGGAACGCGAGTAATCGCTAAAACTTATACCCTTATTTTGCTCAAAAGTCTACATAAGGGCCTATTGGAAAATTCAAGCACCTGAAATTAGATTTACTTAGCCAGGGTAAAAGGGAAAGTGTTGGTTATTGCACGGTTATAAAGGCTCGCGAGGTCTATGTTCTCACAGGACAACTAGTAGGTACATAGTCATAGCCGTTCTTTGCTTCTCCTCACTTTCCTCCGATTCAAGCCAAGAATAGAGCCTGCAGGTAGCTACTGCGGCTAAGTTCGGAGCGACAGCAATTGTGCTTATTTCTACTCTAATACCTTTTTGACAAACTCCCAGAGATGAAATGGAATGTCAGAATATCTACTGAATTTACAATGTTTAAGTTTATCCACACGTAAATCACAAGGACCCATGTGATAACATCTGGGATGTTATAAAATCTTAGGAATGACAGATGCTGCACAAGCCGTGTTTAAAAATAACTTCACACAAAGAACCATGAAATTTTAAGAAGGGAGAAAATAGACAAACTTATAAATCAGGGAGGATTACACCCTTATGCTATTTGTCACGTTTTTAGTGTTGTTGCACCTATGGTGTGGAATCTTTCAAATAGGGAAAGAAAACATCGTAAGGAAACCAGTTTATTTACGTGTAAAATACCTATCAACTGGGTTGCTTCAAAAAGAAGGCATCTGCCAAAAACCAACCCTCAAAACTCCAAAAGCTAAGAGTTTACCTAAGAAGGGTTTTTCAGGTAAAATAGCTGGGCTAAGAGAAATCTGCTCCATCTTTACAGATTCTTAACTTTTTTCATAATTTCATTGTTAAAAAATTTTTAACCGACTTCAAAAAAGGAGGAGGTTCTCAATTCAGTTGTATGTTTTTTTTTTTTTTTTTTTTTTTTTTTTTTTAATGTTTGTTACCTCAGAACTCCGTCATTTATGAACTGATTTCAAAAATTCTTTATTTATCTGAAAGGATATACTTCCAGATTGGTCCCATTTAATTTTCATCAAAATCGGTTCAGTAGTTTGGGTTATAAATAGAAATAACTGAAAAATATGCCAAGTTGCGGCGTAGCGCCTACCATTTTACTGCTAGCAACGATGCAATATGCCAAGTTGCTGCGTAGTGCCTACCATTTTACTGCTAGCAACGATGACCCATTGTGGTGCACACCTAAATTTTTACATTTTTCTAAATTTGTCAATAAACCCAGTTTGTACATTCAAACCGCATTTAATTGGAGAAAAGCAAAAACCCACCAGTTGTTCCTCTAAAGAATCAACACCAACCACGTGCACGAAATTGCGTATTTTGCTTTCCTGTGACTTTTAAGTGGTGTTTATAGTGACTAGAACATTCCCAATGAACTGTCATCATCATTCATCATCTGATGATGAAGCTGGTAGTCGAATTGAAGTCGGTTTTCCAGTTTTTTTAACTTATAAACTATAAACTGGTAAATACGAGTAAATAGTAAAAAAAAACAAAATTTTAGGTTGATTTTGGCACTAAAAATTTCAAGACAAAGCATACGAAAGAACACGAATGTATTATCCACCCAACCAGGAAAACGGAAAACCATACACACTGAAAAGAACACACAAAGAGCATCTAACTTAAAACCCTGTAAAGTTTCCACGCGACGTTTTTGCAACGAGCCATCTCCCCGCTAGTTTGCTCCATTGTCCTCTTTTTAGTTCAAAAAGAAGTTGATTAATCAAAAGAGATTTAGTTTGATGAAGTTCCTCAGATCCATTTTCAAGTTTTTGCTGTCATAATTTTTAGAGTGATATAGGATCATAGAATAGAATGTCTTGTTGAGCTTTTGACAAACCCTATGCTTTATACTTGCATCTTCAGAATATCACAAGTTGCAGCTATCTTCACAGAGAACTTATAGAACTGGTCAATGTTCGTGTCTCCAGAACTTTACCAATTAAAATCCACCAACAAGCATCAGAATTCCACATTGATCTGAAGGTAGGTACTAGTGACAATGTAACCGCTGAACAATAGACACTGAAGTTCAGAACTAACTAATTGCAAGACTTCCCCGATCTGCCAATTTATCTCTGGATCTAGACCATTGGCCTTAGGTATAGTGAGAGGCGGAAGCGGGAGCGAGTTAAGATTTAGGTCATGACTACTGCATACCTACCTAAATCTCTAGTAATACAACAAAACTCATTATTATACTTGTGGCGATTGCATCGCCTGCCATCGCTGTTCCCAACTCTACGCGCGGTGTCCCGTCACTAGCGCTGGGAGAATAGCGGCCATTACTTTATGACAGATCTTGAGACAGAAACTTTGCCTTACAATTATTTTAGTCGTTGCGAGCTGTATTAGTTGTTATTACCTTGTGCTGAGTAATAAACTTAGTTTAACTATCAAGCATTTATTATTTATAACTGCGGGAGTACAAGAACTCCCACAAATGGTGACCTTTGACGATTAGAAGAAAACTCGCGTCGCATGCGCTCAGCAGCCGCATGGTGTGCTAATTTGCGCCGGAGTCCTGCAACTTGCTTCGTGGTCAACAATCTGCCAGACACTGGAGACCGCACCGGTGCCCAAAGCTGAAGATTTTCAGCACGTGCCGCAGTGCCCTGTCTGCCTTGCACCCTAACCCTGCTTTTTGGATGGGTGCTTTCTGTGTCGTTGTTTGTTGTGTGATTGTGTGTAACCCACGGCTTCATATCCAATAGTGCAGGAATTTTCGCGAAGTGATAATCATAATGCTACTTGCCTAACTAATACTAACTGCTCGGTACAAACACTAACTTTGCATGGTGTGGTGAAGGTGAAAGTGACTTCTAATTTCATGGAATAGCTTCATTCTACTGCTGCCACGGACATTGCACGCAAGTTATTTTATTATTTACCTATACTAGACTTTTATTTTGTATTGACTTTTATTTTATTAACCATTTTACATTTTACTAAACATTCTACTACTTAGCAAAATAATTATCTTTGTTTAGTACCAATGGCTGCTTGTGTTTAAAATTTTATTGGGTGTACTAACTTACAAGGATCTACTGTGTATTATTCATGTTTGGGTTATCGGGTTATTCATTCTATTTATAAAACCAGGTACTAATACTAACCCGCCTAACTAACAAATCTTAATTTTTAATTTTGGTTGGTTTTATAATTAAGTGCAACCTTAACTTATGTGTTTATGTGGTTGTGTTGTGTGTCTGCTTGCTTATCCCTAACATTGTACCTTTTTATCATTTTTTTTTTTTTTTGGTGATAGGTTTTCAAAATTCTAGTATTATTAGTTTTTGTGTTTTGTGTCTTGCTGGGGTGTGTGGTATTATTGCTTATCAAGTTATATAATTTGTTGACCATGGCCGATGAGCAACTCCAGTCCCAACTGCGGCAACTTCAGTCAAAAAATGCAGCTCTGCAAAAACGTCTTGGCCAAAATGATAGCGAACCAAAGGTATGTCGAGTAGCAGTAAAGTTGCCCACATTTTGGGCCGACAAACCAGCTATTTGGTTTGCCCAAGTCGAAGCCCAATTTGAAATTGCAAATATCGTTGGGGACACAACAAAATACAATTATATTGTTGGACACTTGGACCAACGAATGGCAGGGGAGGTAGAAGACTTAATAACAAATCCCCCAGTTGAGGAAAAATATATTAAATTAAAGGATGCTCTCATACAGCGCCTTTCTATTTCTCAGGAGAAGAGGGTGAGGCAACTTCTTAGTGACGAGGAACTTGGAGATAGGAAACCATCCCAATTTCTTCGTCACCTCCGTTCGCTTGCAGGAACAGTCCTTTCAGACGATAACATTATACGTCAACTTTGGTTGCGTCGACTACCTCAACAAGCGCAGGCAATCCTAGCAGCACAGGCTGATCTTGAGTTGGATAAAGTGGCAGAGCTGGCAGACAAGATAACTGAGCTGGCTCCGGCTCCGGCTGTCTGTTCCACAGCAACTGGATTTTCCTCTGTAACATTAGATACTTTATCTAAACGGTTAGAAGAGGTATGTAGTCAAGTAGCCGCACTTTCCAGGCAGCAGCAACGTCCCTCACGCGACCGTTCTGTGTCTTCAGATAGGTCCACTGCTAGCTCCAAGCGGTGTTGGTATCACAGGAGCTGGGGCGGTCACGTGATGGTAAAACTTATACATTATTAGTAAAAGGTAAGAGCGTCGTTGTCAGTGTTGACAGGCTTAAACCGGCTTTCACTGATCATTCAGATCAACAGCCGACTCAATTAGAACCATCGCCTAATCCTCCATCCACTTCGCCTCAGAGCCAGTTACCTTCTAATCAGCCCTTGTTGGCGCAACAACCGGCCCAGGTTGATTTACCTATCAGGCAACCTTATACCACACGCTCTGGCAGACGCGTTAGATTTAAGAATTTGGACTAACTTTTATAGAATGGTGTAATATTGTAATACTTGCCTGATTTTAGTAATTAGTTATTTTTAGTTTATAAATTTGTGTTAATTCGTTTAATTTTCTCCGTGGGGGGGGTGGTGTGGCGATTGCATCGCCTGCCATCGCTGTTCCCAACTCTACGCGCGGTGTCCCGTCACTAGCGCTGGGAGAATAGCGGCCATTACTTTATGACAGATCTTGAGACAGAAACTTTGCCTTACAATTATTTTAGTCGTTGCGAGCTGTATTAGTTGTTATTACCTTGTGCTGAGTAATAAACTTAGTTTAACTATCAAGCATTTATTATTTATAACTGCGGGAGTACAAGAACTCCCACATACTAACATCTTTGACCAGATGCATACCATCCTGAGACAGGGGATTTCCGGACAAAAAGCCCACCAATCCTCTTTTCTGAGGGAACACACAGAGGATTTCTGGAATAAACCAGACATTCGAGTATATCCCAAATTAGAAATAGTATTATCTTCAACGTATTTAACAAATAAAAAGCAAGTTCCATCTATACCAGCTACCAGCAAATCGATAAAGACAGAATCGTTTGATAAGACCACCGCACCTGTGTCATTATTTCGTACGAGCTAGACCAACCCTGCTGACGAGATTCATACTATTGAGGGTAACTGTCTTTATAACCATTGTATTTATCTTTTTGTACCGCCCTTATTGCTATAACCTATTGCTTAGTGCAGGTCGAACGAAAGCGCGATAGATCGACGACATTATAAGGTTGTAAGAAACACTTGGATAAAAGACGCACTAGACAGAGAAAACTGACATTTCGTGATAGAAGTCTGTATCTAGAAGACCGGATAAGGATGATGATAATGATCAGGACTGGACTCGAATATGTGATATACTGGACTCTCCTAGCGTGGATCTATACCTCGTTTAGCACTGCGAAACATAGTTCAAAACACTGGATGAGAAGAGCTGAAGATCAAGTTCAGTAGCGTGACTTGAGGGAGGCCCTATTACCAGTGGACCAACATAATAGGTAAAATGGTGGAGGAAAACAACTAAGTGCCACCCGCCCAATGCTGTGACTAAGCTCAAACCATAATCAGACTAGATAGCGCCTGGATGTAATTTACGACGCAAAATTCAGTTCGGACATCACGGTCAGAGGTGTTCAATTGTTCAACCAGAAGTGGTCGGTATGAACCTATTGTTGCTCACCACTGTTTGAGGGACGATCTTTCACTTAGGTATTCGTGGCATCTCATCATCATTCAGGGATTTAAGGGACATTTGAGGAGTCTCCTACAGATAAACCTTGTTTCCCGTAGGAAATCTTTAGATAAGTATATCATGTGCTTCTATACCTACGCACTATAGGCTTACCGCTGCTAGCGTTGCAGCAAAATCACTGCGGAGTCATGTTGCTTGCAAAATCTGTGGCGTGTTTTTTGATTGCAAATATAGTTTGTCATTACTTCATTCATATTCATTTCGAAGAATGCAGACAATGGCAAAAGAAGCTTACGCAATTACCTACGGGTTAGATTCGCTAGTGAAGCAAACTATAACCATGTAGTCCATCAGGTAACAGCCTTACCTCCTAGTCGGTGGTCGCAGTTTCAAAGCCAATCCGACTTTCGCACTATCTTTCAACTGCCCGCACATTCTTCACACAAAAGAACACAGGCCCAAACTGCCCATTTCACCTCATTCACATGAGCATGTCAGCAAGCTTGTCAGTGGTAGTAAAACTAGCTTTGCTTCCACATTCTTTGGTATTAAGCCTTTCATCAAATATAATAACTTTATGAAGAGACTAACCTCATGAGATGTTTTAAAACGAATGAAATAGGTTTTCTTTTTGGTAAATTTTTTAGATGAAAAAAAGTGACGAAATAATCTAATAACCCATGAGCCCACGGTGTTTAGCAGTTAACTCTGTCTATTACCACTGTATTAAGTACCTTGGTCTTTAGTAGTGAACTCTGTGACAACTGCATTATCTTACAGTCCGTTGGACCGCGTCCATTATTGTGGTCGGTGTAAAGACAAAGATTCACGCGTAAAATTAGTTTTTATCGGTGGTGAGCCAGTTGCTTTAGCAATTTTACCGAAATATGAGTGTATCTACTAACCATAAAATTAAATTTATTATTATTTAGCATTTTATTATACTTTGGTACGCGGCCTTTGAGGTATACCGACAATTTATCAACTCAATTCAATTATTCATAACCACATTGATTCATTTCATGAGGTTATTCCAATCGCCATTATGTAAAAATTAAAACAAATCAATGTGATATATTATTTAACTCTTAAAATTTGTTTATAATAGTAATACAAGGTAACGGTTAAATTGCATTATACCCGTGATACAATTACTGGACTCAACTTGTGCTATAGAAAAATATTCTCTTCCGTAACTAAATAGTGACTTGATTTTAAATGATCCTTGTGATTTGACTGCTAATAATTACAATTAATAAACACACGGCTACACGTCAAGTTAGACACCCATACTACGTTATATACAATGCAAATCGCAATGCAAATCGAAAGGGAGAGCATGCAGCGCGTCCCGCACAAAAACATATTATCGTCTCTTTTGCACGATTCGCAGCGTTCAATTTCTAATAGCTCAAGTCCAAACCGTCTAGGTTGAGGTGTTGCCGTGTGTACATTTACTTTTTGTAGTAGTTATACTTAACAGTATTTTTATTCATATTCTCATAAGAAAATCAAATATCCTGTTGAGTTTTTATCATCATACATTGAATGTCACCATTAAATTTCACTTTTAAAACCATAATCCCATAAAGAACTGACAATAATAATCTATTAAAATTGATTTAACACATCATAACACTCGCTCAGTAAATCACGTGGGTCGTAAAACGTGATCACGTGATCAGAGTTCACACCTAGCCCAGAATCATGGGCTGATGTCTTTTTCAGGGTACACACCCTTTTATGGAGGTAGCAAGGGATATGGGACAAGTTATTGAACGTTGCGAAAGGAGGACAGTGAAAAAGTATGTTTGATGGCGTCCCTATCAGATGTTGAAGGTTCCAGGAGGGTTGAGGAACGTTTAAAATACTATTGTTTATATTATCTGTGGTTTAAACATAAAAATCCCCTGTAAATTTTTTTTGTGAGTAGCTATTATGTATTATTAATCTCAATAAAAATTTTCGATCTACTATTTTTAACTAATGGAACTAATAAGACAGAAATTACCACTAGTTCCATCAATAGAAACACTGTAACTAGTAGGAATAGAACTTTTACAGTAGGTACCTACACAAAGAATATTAAAAAAACAAATAATAATTGAGAATTTGTACGATGGGTTCTCTACAAGACGATGGTACGATAATTTATTTTAGGATATGATAGTTTTATGTACCTATGTTTGTGAGACCTTGTAAAGGCACCGCTGAATTTCATTCCTTGCACCATCAGCCCGTTAAGATAATGTGAGATTCTCACTCATAACATTATAATACCCGCGTGTATGCGTAAGGAAATTTGAGTGATAATAAAAAGCTAAGTATGAGTAATGTCTGCGCCTGCCATTATTCGGGATAGAAGTGTGTCGCGCCCTTTGGGACACAAAAAACAGTGACATGATACCAATTAGACAGGCTATACATACGCCGCCTGCATCGTAGCGCCCAAAACTGGCGCAAATATTATTTTACTTAGCTATGCCCGTGGTTCAGCTACTGTTAGTCGATTTATGAAATTACGTGCAACACTTGTATACGCAAGATATCACTATTGATACAGCGCCTATTTGTAGTTAGAAGAACACAATATGGCGGACACGGGACAAATGGATATCAAGACGAATCTACAGTTATCGGGTAATTTCAGTACTGTCAATGCATACAGCATGTGAAAAAGATAGAAGTAGTCAAAAGGGCTAGAAAACACCGCTATACGCCAAACCTGTTGTTAGAAAGGTAAAAATACACTGATAGCTTGATAGTAAAGTACGCGGTGGGGACTCAGCAAAAGTCAGGCAATTACCTTAGACAAAAACAAACTGTCAGTTTGGTAGTAAAGTACGCGGTGGGGACTCAGCAAAAGTCAGGCAATTACCTTACTTTTCTATTGTCATTTATAGATTACGGGTTACGCGTCTAATATTTAACAAACACCTTAGGTTCCGAACGGGGTTTATGTGTGTGATAATGTTGTTTTGATAAAGAACGTGTATGGGAAAGTAATAACCGCAATATTTTATGGATCTTTTGCTTTATTGGTGACCCGAAACTCTTGGCCCCTTGGGCATCGCGTTCATGAGAATTCTCCTTACGGGGGGATTTTCATCTTGAAGGTGCGATTCTCGTAGGTAATATAAAACGTCGCCGCGTGAAACTAAGATGCAAGAATTGACTGCAAATTATGAATTGTTCCTTTCTGTTACCCTGATCAAGGGGGACACATCTGTCCCCCACAAAACAAAACAAGTCCGATCTGCCACACCGTGCGAGAAATTTTAAGTGATTGGACCGTTACGTTTTCACTTGCATGACAACGAAAAAATGGTATCTCATTGTCATAATCGAAGTAGGTACTGAAGCTAATTAAGTTATAATTATAACAAGTGGATCTTTCAGCGAGAGGGTTTTAGCTTACTTAACCAAAATATAAAACACTTTACTTCAAGCTGTGTTTAGGTATGACTTTTTTTTTCATTAAACTTGTAACTTTTTTGCAAAAAAAAAGTAAAAGTAAATTGCCATCTTGTAAGGTAACATACATTTTTCTATATTCGCCTTGGCTAAGGAGGCTGAATGACAATTCACAAAACAACCCTTACAAAAACTTACGGTAGGTGCAGTAATACCTAGTAGTCACAAAGGATCTTTGTCCCTATAAAGTATCTGCCCCCGTATTCAAATCTTTTGCTGTCAAGTTATATTTCACTGCCCAGTGTAATTTCTTCAGGTCACGTGGTACAATTTTGTACCACGTGATCATTCTTTTTAGACACTTGACAGCAAAATATGCGCGAAAACAAATTAAATGACATCATAATGTCACTATTTAGTCACAGAATAACTATGAGCTAGTATGAACTGACCATGATTTAAAACTTTGCAGTTCAACTGAGATTGGAATACCCCTGCTGCGCAGAACCCATTTTGGGTCGAATTGGAAGTACCTAAGCGAATTTTTCCTCACATAGGTACATGCGCAACTTAGAGATAAAGATCCGTTGTGCGGATGGTAGGTACTTACATACATTTAAGTCGCAGCTCATTTGACAGGCGTCACAGCTCAGTCGGTAATAGCACTGCCTTCCGTGCTGTGGGTCGTGGGTTCGATCCCCACCAAGAACAAACATTTGTGCGTGGAAAACATAGATGTTTGTTCTATGTTTGGGTGTTACTATGTATTATAAGTATGTATTTACAAAAAAAAAGTATATAAGTATTCTATCAGCCATCTGGTTCCCATATTACAAGCATTGCTTAGTTTGGGACTAGAGGGTGTTGTGTGAAATGTCCCTGAATATTTATTTATTTATTTAAGTATAGTTAATTGTTTACATCTCACAGCGTCAGGTACCTGCAACAAAAAAACCATTATTAGACTTGACCCGGCGCCATCAATTTTATCAAAGAATTCGTTTAAATATTGCTTATCAATATCACCATGGGGTGCTTTTTATGGGGATGAGTTATAGCGTCTCAGACTTGGAAAAGATTCAAGGGTTAATTGAAAAATAGGTACTTTGTTTTAGATTTAAATAACTGTGGTGAGATATCTAAGTTTCATCATAATTTAAAACTATGGAAAAATATTTTATACAAATATAAATTTTTTTTTTACCTAAAAATACACTTATTAGCACACTCAAATATTGGAAAAGATTAAATGTGAAACAACCAGTAAGGCTTCTTTTACACGGCGTGCTATTAACCTTTTTCAGACATAATAGCACTGTTGTCTTTGCTTGGCACGGACTTATAAAATATTTTTGCACCTAAATGATGGCTATCAACAAAAAATCGTTGGCTAAATTTTTGGCATTATTAATGACTAGCACTTACCCGCGACTTCGTACGCGAGTACCGTTTCCGTGTACATTATTATTATCTGTGCGTGTACCCAGCGGATACTTCTTTGAGAAACTTGACATTACACCGAACCCGTAGGTACTCAAATGTCAAACGTTAGTCGTTAGACCAAAGAGGTAGTACTACGTCCTGTCAAACTGACGTGACATGACATGACAGCATCTTCTTGCTAAATTGGCGCTGCTAATCCCGTTCGTTCATTTTATCCTGTAGATCCTGTTAATTATTCGGGATAAAAAGTAGTCTATGTGTCAATTCAGGTTACGAACTATATATATGCCAAGTTTCATCCAAGTTGGTTCGGTAGTTTCGACGTGATTGAAACACAAACATCTAAACTTTCGCATTTATAATATTAGTAGGATAAAAATTATGTGTAATTAAATAGAAATGAAATAGCACAATACCAACTATAGCACGCCATCTGAAGGTAGCTTATAACCAGACGTGCCATATGCCAGTCTTGCATAAACCATCAATACGTAAACATAATTTATCAAGCATTGCTTCCAGCTTTTAAAATTCTCGACGGGGTACATACATCAGATACGTTGGGTACAGAATTTATCGCCCTCAACGGATTGATATGGACAGGTATAAACTGAAGTGGTGGACGATAAGTTATGTCTGGAAACATGTGATGCAGTTTTGTACCGCAAGGTACCAGAGGGGTATTTCTCTAGTTTATTAGAAGCTTTAAAGTGGTATCTTTATTGAACAATCATCTTAAAGTTGTTAATAAAATTAAGTAATTGTATACCTTCTTATTTATTAATTATATTTCAAACTTAGTAGTAGGAAATTAGGTGGTACCCCAAAACATTAAAAAAAAATATAGTTTATGAAAACTATTTAGGTTTTGCAATCTATTAAGTAAGGTGAATAAAATACCTTCAAAACATTCTCCGTTATACGAAACTCTACCTACAAAATGTTATGCTCTTAAAAGTTTGGTCTAAGTTTCAAGCGTTATTCCAGTTATCTAAGTATTTGTGCACTTATTTAAGAAGTTTTTAAACCTTTATTACTTAATACGTACGGTTTTTATAGCACTTTTTGTATCGTTATCGGCTATGAAAAAATAAAAAAAACTGTTTTTATTTATTTTAACCATTATAATTTGAGTCTAATTTAGTTTAAAGTTAGACTCAACCGATAATGCTCAAATGTAGCTAGAGCCATTTATTTCTAATTTTTGTGATAATATATTGCTTTAATTTATTGCAAACAATACTGCTAATATAACTAAGTAATAGAACGCAACATGTTTACAACAAATTTTTTCGACTAATTATCATAAAATAAATATTGAGCACTAAATTCAGCATACCAAAATTCCCTAGCACTTAGTATTCAGTCGTAGACTTTAATCCAAACGAAATCTTCAAATTATAGTTGTATGTGTAAGCCTGCAATTTGCACTACAAACCTACACAATAGCATAAACATCGCTTAGAAATTCCCGGCCTTACAATATGTGAGCATTTTGTATGGGACCGCTAAACGGGTCAGACTTAGAATATAACTATCATCTTGCAGAAGTATCATTAGAGAGGCGATAAAGTCCTCTTGTGACTTTTGATTTACACTGCGTGGCAACACACACGGCCGCAAAAACGCATAAGGGTAAACGCGCAGTGCAACTCAATGTCACTGGCGAATTTCTTCGCTCTGTTTCTTTAGGCATGTTTCTTTTCACGATTTTTTTACGACCAAATGAAAACCCCTTTCAATAACTATGCCTATATTTTGTCAGACTTTATATTAATCTATCTAAACAAGCTTTTATTATTATTACCGGTCATACATTCCCCAGCCCGGGACTAAGAGAACTAAACCCTATTGTATGAGTCTCCCGGACAATGTGTACCGTAATAAGTAGCGTGCTCGTCTCCGGATTATCTACGGATAATAGCCAGCCATTACACCGGATTCCTTGGAGCTCTAGTTTCTGCTTAATTAGAGCTGATGATGCATATTGAGGATGGAGAGGAATAAACTAATGTGATGACTAGGTGGCGAAGAGTTTGCAGCATATCATGTACTAACTTATCTTTTTTTATAAGAATAGTCATTGAACACGTAGGTGACCCACCTGATGTTAAGTGGTAACCTCTGCTAATCCCGTTCGTTCATTTTATCCTGTAGATCCTTTTAATTAGAGAACCTAGTGCCTAGACAAGCCATACCTTGGCTTTAAGGCACTATATAATTTTAAGCATGTGTAATTTTTGAAATAATAATAATACATAAATAATTATTCGGGATAAAAGTAGCCTATGTGTCAATCCAGGGGGGTGATTCTAGACCGATAGACTTTTTTATCACGATAGATATATCCCTCAAAAACTGTCAAAAACCATGGAGTTTTGACAGTTCTTGGGATATATATCTATCGTGATAAAACGTCTATCGGTCTAGAATCACCCCCCAGGTTACGAACTATATATATATGCCAAGTTTCATCCAAATCGGACCAGTAGTTACTGATTAAAACACAAACATACAAACATCTAAACTTTGACATTTATAATAGTAGTGGGATATTACTGCGCCCTGAGTAAATATTTTGTGGATTATGTAAACAGGATCCCGCGAGGGAATTCATCCTCCCACATACAGCATGAGGGTGAAAACATGTGGGAGTATCAATATTCATGAAACCGATGGCTTAGTGGTAGCAGGCCTTCCTTCCAATCCTAAAGTCGTGGGTGCAAACCCGGTCGAGAACCAATGGATTTTCTATTCGAATTTATGTGCGCAAGTGCTCTGTAACAGTGAAGAAAAACATTTTGAAAAATCCCCCTGCTTTCTATCATCCCTGAGACTTATCATGTCACAATTTTCCTTATTTCTCAGATTCTATTAGTATAAGTTCTATTTGTTGATTTGCGAATAGTGAGTCGCAATTTTTGTATAAACAAAAATCGTTTGGTGAAATGAAAACGACTTTTCTCAATACAAAATTGAATAACTTTTCGCAAATCAACAAAATAAAACACAGACTACGTCTCAGTACCCTAATGATTCCTTTCTACATCAAAGTTCGTTCAAAACATCGTTATACTAACATAAAACCCTGACTTTCCTTGTTATCATGATAAACGCGTTACTGAACTACCCGCATACATCCAAGTTCCAAAGTGACAAACATTGGGAGCTTGCGAAGTTAGTACTTTGTTGCGAAGTGGTTCTTTTATGATTTCCTCGGTTCGGGTGTTACCACACTGCCAGCGACACGATAACTACACGATATCGGAAAACAGGTAATCGAAAAAATCGTCGATCATTACTTAGACACTTTAGATCTGAATCATTCTCAAGTTGTTATATCTACGACGACTTTTTCTTCTTATTTTCTCTTCCTTTTTCAGATTGCTCCCATAAATTTTTCATCAAAATCGGTTCAGTAGTTTGGCTTTGAAATAAAATAGAATTTAGTTTTCCTAGGTTATTGTATATAGATATTGTTTTTGAATAAAATAAATGGTTTTGATGCCCCAAATAAGTTTATTGAATACTAATTGCCTACTAAGTCATTAAATAAAATAAATATTCATGGACATTTCACGCCCTCTAGTCCCAAACTAAGCAAAGCTTGTAGTATGGGAACTAGATGCTGATAGAATACTTATATACTTTTTTTATTGTAAATTATTATTATTATTATTTATTATAAGCCTTCAATGTCCCACTGCTGGGCAAAGGCCTCCCCCCTTTCCCTCCACGCTGTACGATCCAGCGCTGTGATGCTCCATTCGGGCTGGTATTTATGGAGCTCATCCTGCCATCTTGTTCTTGGTCTGCCGCGCCGTCTCGGTTCTTGTGGACGCCACTCTGTTGTTATTTTGGCCCAGAGTTCATTGGGCATGCGGCAGACATGGCCGGCCCACTCCCACTTAAGCTTGGCAGCTTTGGTTGCTACATCGGCGATCTGAGTTCGCGAGCGTAGTTCTGTGTTGCGAACTCGGTCGATTAACCGTACGCCCAGAATACTACGCTCCATCGCACGTTGGCAAACCTTGAGCTTGGATTTTTGGATGTTGGTCAGAGACCAGGTTTGCGCACCATATGTCAGAACGGGGAGGATGCATACGTCCATGAGTTTTCGCTTGAGCGATAATGGGAGCTCGCCTTTCATTAAATCTCCCATGGACCAATAGCTCTTCCAGGCATTTTCGGTTCGCCGAGCGATCTCCTTATCCTGCCTGGCGTCGAAAGAGACTATTTGGCCCAGGTAGATGTACTCTTGGACGTATGCAAGTTGTTCACCATCCACCGTTATTCTGGTCTTAACGCGGTTAGTCATGACCTGAGTTTTTGACCTGTTCATCCGGAGTCCAACCTCAAGGCTTGCGGAGCTGAGCTCTTGCAGCATCGTCTGTAGTTCTGACGGGGAAGATGAAAAGAGGACAATGTCATCGGCGAAACGGAGATTTGTCAGCCTCGCTTCGCTTTATTGTAAATACATACTTATAATACATAGTAACACCCAGACATAGAAAAAACATCTAAGTTTGCTACATTAAATATATCAACCTATTTTATATTGAAATCAACATTCAGCCCCAACATAACTAATTTGCGTTTATCTAAAGAGGATTATCAATGCATTTAATATCTGCTCTGATTAACTGTTAATGAATGTTTGGTTCAATTTACAAACTGTCAAAAACTAATTAACTAAAATAATTATAGTAATTACTCACAAAGAAAATTACGACTAATAGTATTTACAATATTTACAAATACACATGAAACAGATGAGCCATCTGCCAACCGCGAACGATTTATAGATAGCACAACTGATCCATCGGAAATAATACTTCATGGCACTTAAATTCAATGACTTACCTATATTACCTAACTAGCAGTTACCCGCGACTTCGTACGCGTCTACAGTTTCCGTGTACATTATATTATCTGTGCGTGTACCGAGCGGATACTTCTTTAAGAAACTTGACATTACACCTCATTACACCAAACTCGTACCTACTGGAATGTCAAACGCTAGTCGTTAGACCAAAGAGGTAGTACTACGCACTGTCAAACTGACGTGACATGACATGACAATGAAATCCTCTTGCCAATTGGCGCTGCTAATCTTTTTCATTCATTTTATCCTGTAGATCCTGTTAATTATTCGGGATAAAAAGTAGCCTATATGTCAATCCAGGTTACGAACTATATATATGCCAAGTTTCATCCAAGTTGGTTCTGTAGTTTTGACGTGATTGAAACACAAACATCCAAACATCCAAACATCTAAACATCCAAACATCTAAACTTTCGCATTTATAATATTAGTAGGATAGGAAGTAGGATTGATATTGATCGAGCATATTAACATTTTTTTTACAAACATTCTCTGAGAAATTAATATGGCAGAGCTGTGACAACTTACTACAAAAACCAAGAAGTTGGACTTATGCTCAAAAAAACTCAGCATTTGATACCTCCACATAAAAGTCTGTCAAAATTTTTGACAGACTTTTTGGTTTCTAATGACTTGGACCATCAAATGACCATCAGTAAAGCTAAATCGGTTTGCGATGAGACAGGCAGCTTCGGCGCAAAATCGAACGAATTATTAAATAGCTATTAACTATTTGTAAACGCAAAATGAATGGTGTATGGCGCTTTTATGTAACCAAATAGATTTTATATCATGGTTTGATAAATTATGTTTTTCTTTGTTTTTCTGTTTTTCTTTGTTTTTCGTTTTTCTTTTTCTGTTTTTTTATAAACACATTAACTACGTAGTACTTATTCCTGTTTGTTTAGTTTAAGTAGCAGTCGTTTTGACTTAGCAAATAATTTTTGAGAGCATACATAGCCCGAAAATTAGTTAATTATTTTGTAAGTTAAATTTTGGGCACTATTTTGTCTCTAGATTAGTATTTTTTAGTTAAAATTATTTCCTTTATGACTGTTTGTGCCAGAATATAGATAAATAAATAAATTTACTTCATAATCAATAAAATTGTAGTAAATAGGTTTATTCACAAAGAAAATTATGACTAATAAAGTATTTAAAATATTTATAATATGTACAAAATACACATGAAGCAAAAAAAAATTAAAAATAAAAAAAAATTAAATTAAATTTAATAAATTATGATAGGAACACTTACCTGCCGAAATATTGCACGTTAGCTGTGGCATAAGTGACGCTAAGAGCAATCGTAGGCGCTTGTCTTGGGAGAGATGCGCGTCTTGGAAGGTTAAGTCCAGCAGATGATCGATACAGGTTGATGATGATGGCGTGAAATAGAAAAACGGTGGTCCAGTAAATCCATTGATCTACCCAGGTCTACCACACAAATCAAGATAGAGACAGAGGTAAATCCGCGTTGAAAATTTGACATATCTCAGACTACTGTCTCGACAGGCGTCACAGCTCAGTCGGTAATGGCTCTGCCTTCCGTGCTGTGGGTCGTGGGTTCGATCCCCACTAAGAACTAACATGTGCGTGGAAAACATAGATGTTTGTTCTATGTCTGGGTGTTACTATGTATTATAAGTATGTATTTACAAAAAAAAAGTACATAAGTATCAGCGATCTAGTTCCCATATCACAAGCTTTGCTTAGTTTGGGACTAGAGGGTGTTGTGTGTAAAGTCCATGAATATTTATTATTATTTATTTACTCCTCAAAATATCAGCCAAGAGATCTAAAGGGTCTCCTTAACCTGGATGAGAATAAACTTAGCTATCTTCACTACTCATAACACGTAATTTTATATAATTAATTAAATAGCGGTGAAAATGCCGATTATTAAAATACTTATCGACATAATAATAAAAGGTACCTATTTCTTTGTATCAATTTACAAAAAAAGCGAACTTTGAAACGGAAAATATTAACCTCATTATTGGCCTTAATAAAACAAAATCTTCTTTGATGTTGATATATAAGAAAAAACTTCAGAAGGAATAAGCGAGTTCATTGAAATTCATTAAAATGCCTGTGACTTTGTCAAGTTAATAAACCATGTTTAGTTCAGTAAACACAGTGCGATGCTTCACAAGACACGTGAACATGCTTTGTTGCAGAGGTTGCCGCTTAACATCAGATGGGCTATCAGCTTGTACTCTCCCTTTTTTTATTTTTAAATGAGTCTATTTTCGAGAATTTTGGTTACAGTATGCACAATGGACTTTACCCCTCTGAAGTTAGGTGCAACAAACGATCGCGCATATTGTTATGCGGAAAAATTAGCTTACTTCCAATTCGACCCAAAAATGGGTTCTGATGCACAGATACTTTATTTAGAGAGACAAAGATCCTTTGTACTAAAGAGCTAAGTACTTACTTATTTTGTTTAGGTCTCAGATAGTCGTCTGCTTCTTTTTTCTATCTACAACAATTTTTTTCGCTTGCATTCTAAACCTCATCAATTCTTTTTTTAACTTTTACACATGAACACAGAAAGTAATTCCACCCTTATCACTGGCACACTAAATCCATAGTCGCTTGGCACTTAAAGCACAAAGAAGGATTTAACTAAGGAGTTTCGTGTAATGCTGACCTTTGTGAAGAAATTCCTATAGAGGAGCGTGTGGGGTGAATTCTGAAACACACGGCCGTATACTTTGCAAAACATCATTTCCTCCTTTACTTCTCATAGCTGAGAGTCGTAATACCATTTATTCTTGTAGTTATCTTCAGCTAGGTACTTCTGTTTTCTTTTATAAGAGTTAATGGAATATGTAAAAATATTTATTGCAATTTAACAATTAGGTTGGTATAGGTATGTACAGTGGGAAGACCGACAACTAGGATCTAAAGACTAAACTAGCTAACATATTAGTTTAATATGTGCTTAGGTTTGCACTGAAGGAATCTACATTACAATAGTCAAGGTTGTATTAAGTATAATAAAATTAATGACAGAAGAAACAGATGGCCCAACATTAAATTGAATATTTTTATCTGAATATTATTTGTTAGTAGATATCAAAATAATTAATATCAAAGCATTGCTTTGAAATTACAATTCTTTTTATCTCAGTTTATGAAAATCTGGTGTTGTTGCTTTGTTAAACGTATGTCCCAATTCGACCAAATCCATTCCACATTCATGGCTTCTTCATTGGAATACTTACGGTCAAAATCACGCGAGTTGTGAATTAGCTCGATTTATTGTGCTTCGACGAATCGTTGTTGAAACTCATTGTTTGTTTTGGATATACAACGCGTAAATATTTAAGTCTTAAACTTTTCTGAGAATGGCAAAGGTTCTGGGGCAAAATTGTATAGAGCCCAGGTCCCACCATTTTTTGAGACTTGCTATGATAAAACTTGTCTTTATTTTCTACAATGTACTTATAATCCAGTTTATAGAAAAGTAATAATATTATTAAAAAGCAGCGGGAATTATTAGTTATTAAAGATTTTATTTCGATAAATTCCGTTTTTTTTTCAAGGTACATTAACACGTTTTCATGACAACATCTATATATTTTTGAATAATCTTTGTAGATTACATAGGTACCTCAGTTTTCAGAATCAGATAATCAATTCCCAGGATTGCAAATGGGAAGCCGTTCGCCGTTCACCCCAAGTACAGAATAAATAATAGTACGTACTCCCCAAGTAGCTTTTCCACTCTAAAGTACGACCCTCAGATCCGCCACTAAAGTTATCTCCATTTCATAAAATCGAACTTATCTAAAAAGACCCATGTCCAGGCCGAAATATAAACAAATAAAACCAGCCAAGTGCAAGACGAGCGTTCAAGGGTTCCGTACACCCAAAAATATATGTTAATACAGTAATAAAATTATAATCCAAATAAAGTCTTTTATTTTTGTTGAAAATTCAATTCGCATAAATTTTTTAATGTGTCTAAGTTCGATCTGAAGTTTTTTTTATTAACCGTAATAAGAGGCTATTTATTTTAAATCTATAAGTTCCAAAAGTTCTTAGTGCATGTTTATTGCTCCCAGTTATAATGATGATAAGATGTGTATTTGTGAGCTTGTGAACTGACCCATATTTCACATGCTTATGACATATTTGTCAAATAGCTAGTTACAATAATGTGACAGCACACAAAAGAAAGATGACGGCGAGGGGGTAGACTTAGGTACTCGTAGTAATAGAGTTCCGTTTGTTCTCTTTGGTTACAGAACCCTAAAAATACCGTCCAAAACTGAGCAGAGGTCTGTAATTTACGACCTCGCGGGTTGCAGTGTACGCGTATAAACTGGGTTCCGTATATAAAATACTACGGAATTTTTGCCGGCTTTTTCTTTTTTAATTTATCTAGCACTGTGGTGGAGTAGGCGTCTATGTTTACGAAGTTTTAGAGGGTTTTTTTGTTATGAATGGAAATATTTTGCGCATGCGTATCAGTTTGAAGCACAGTTTGAAACATGAGGAATCACTAAAGATGGTATAATATAATGTTCTTAAAGTATTTAGCCTCAGTTTTTAATAAAAGCATGTTTTATATAACAAATTAAACAAAGAAGGCCTAAAAGAAATAAATTAAAATTACTCTAGTGGATTTAAAATAATTCACGTTAATTTACAATATAAAAACAGTTAAATAATAATAATATATATTCATGGACTTTACACACAACGCCCTCTAGTCCCAAACTAAATAAAGCTTGTAATATGGGAATTTAATTGCTGACAGAGTACTAATATACTATTTTCTTCGTAAATACATACTTATTACATACTTATACATAGTAACACCCAGACATAGAACAAACATCTTTGTCTGCCACGCACAAACGTTTGCTCTCGGCGCGGATCGAACCCACGATCCACAGCACGGGAGTTGCTTCCACAGCATTCAAAAATTCCGCCAAGTGAACGTTGTCACAAGCATTCTATTAATAAGGTAAACATTTTCTAGTAAATATAAACAAAAAATGTACGCTTACAAAAATTATTACCATTTATAAAAAGGCTTTCCTGTTATGAACGCTTTTTCGATGATATCACTCTGAATTCAATATTTAACATGACATTTTACGTGTAAGCGTCGCTCGCGTGATACGCGTTATGTGGGGAGCAAGGTATACACTTACACAAGGCTCATTTTTTACACTATCATCTGTTATTTCAAAAATATTAATAACCTTACATAATAATATATCAGTGTCAAATAAAATTAGCAGGTTTTTTTCTTGAAAAAAATCTATCCCGTTTCGGACAATGTCCTTTATAATATTTATTAAAAGAGCGGGTGTGACGCGCCATGGGAGACACCAACGTCCATTAACGAACTTATGCTGTTAATCATGATGATTAATAATTAATCAATGACAAATATTTATAATTAGGACAGATTTAGGTTTCCTAGCAGTGTACCTAAATGCATTAATGATGTAACTATTCTACTGGACGAGCATCAAACCTGCCTCTCATGTTAGACAGTTTTCCACCACTCAACTCCGTAGAAGTCGTCCTTATCTTTGATATACCCAGTTTTCTCCAAGAATCTCAATTTTCATCCAATAAGTCCGATTTCCTCCAACTGGCTTAAAAAGTTCAATAAACTGGCAAATAGCGTAGAGCTACGCACTACGCAGTCTCTCATAACGAATTCCCTACGCGTAGTGACGTAGTGTTCCGCCATCGATCATCTACACTTCGTGTGTCGAAAATTACTTACAGCCTAAGAGTTTATATTTTCGTAGAGCTGGTATAGTGTGAATAAAAGCGTTCGCCGCAGTTACGTCAATTGACCACTTATACTTTTTACTTTACATTATTAATTTTACTGGCCTTGTGCGCTGGTGGTCTAGTAAGAGCGAGTACCTAAATACTATTTTCAATTTTAGTAGTGTTAGATCTTTTTCATCCTTTTCATTCCATTTCTTTTCATACGTCTTAAGTAAAAAGACTTAGGCTGGCTACTCCACATGAATACAATACAAACTTGTAGTTATAAAATATATATGAAAACGTTTTTAGTTTTCAACGTGTCCTTAGACATTCTTAAACATCTTAAAAAAATGGCTATTTACAATGTCTGTGCAGCTTATGAATAAAATTTTCACTCACAGTTTTCTACTTTTTTGAGTGACGCAGATAACCTATCTACGGTTTTCGTTAGTCTGTGCTTTCAGTGTAGTTATGGCGGGAACTTTAGCCTCAGCAAAAAATATAACCGGCTTTTCATCTAAAAATGGAAACCGAAATTGGTTTAGGCATTCGAGGGACTGATGAAATGGGATCGAATCCCGGATTAAAGGTAAATATTTGGATGTTTGTTTCACAGTTCATTTTTTTCCGTAATTTACTACCTATTATCTCGTTCATTTTATTGACCTAAAACTTCAGGGTCTTTTTTTATTGAACGATTATACAGGGTCAAAGACTACTCTTGAAAATTATCAGGTCCTTTATGTGGTTTTTAGTAGGTAAGTAAGTACCTACTCACCAAAAATACAAAAAAACACATTGTGTTTTTTCTGTGACACGTGACTCACTTACCTGTAACAAAATAAAATATAATTTTAACACAAATTGATACAATTACTTGCAGTATCCCTTCTAAAACATTAATTAATAATTAAAAACATAAATGCAATTTTTTTTCTTAAATTTATTTACAATTTTTTTATGTTCGTTGACATTGAACTAATAAATTGGTATACAGGGTGTAACATATTGTCCCTGTAAGTCCGAAAGACGGCTATTCTACACGTCATGGTGAACAGCATTTTGTGCTACGACTTTTATTATTTCGAAGTTTTTCATTCATGAAAAGCGTCTTCAAGTTTTCTTAAAAATAGCATTGCACACATGCTAAAATGTCTATGTGTGGGTGCGATGTAATAAAAGGGTTTGTGAGCATGTGTACTAACCGGCTGGATACATAAGAAAAGTAAATAAACACTAAGGGTGGTCGCAAATTAAAAAAAAAATTAATAGAAATTTCCAACATGTTGTATTCAAGTTTTGTATAATTATGCTGATCTATTCAAGTGTTTGGTCTGAATAAGCCACTTTTCGGCTTGCAGGGACAATATGTTACACGTTGTATAAAAAAGAGCAAGTTTTTAGAGTTGATAAAAACTCCGTGTGCGTATATGCTACCTACAGTACGTATATATACAAAGAGGATAGTCAGGGACACGTCCTACATTTGGCACATACATCGTAATCCCATCAAAAACTAATCCACAGAAACTAGATAAGCGTACAAACAGGAAAACTGACGGAGCATGAACTCCATCGAAATTAGTCGAGCAAATACGCATTCCGGACACAAGGGCTTAACGCCACCAACCGGTTCATTGTTTTCGACATTTTTATTAGATATAAAAATATATACTAACAATGGCTTTTGTGAAACAAATCTTTTCGTCTATGAATTTAAAAGAAATGTTTTAAAAAAAAAACTACTATAAATGGAACTAAAAATTAAATTTATGAGTGATTAATAAACCAACAATTTTTTGTAACCTATTTAAGTCCAATTAGGAGCATCATTTTAAACAGTAACCTTAACAAACTCCTTTGTAAAGAACCCACAAACACTGAAAATAAGCATTATTAGTGGTCGAAAATAATAGAATCCTGTTCTAGTGTTCTCAAATGGTATATTTCATGGAAATTTCACGGCGTCAGGTGCCATTTTTTACCCATACCACTCACAAAATTAGGGGTCTATGGCATCTGATCCTTGGTTCAAAATTAAGTAGAAACCGATCCCGGATCGTAATCGGATCCCGGGATCCGTTTCAAAAATAAAATACCAAATGATATATTATCAAAACCAAAATGTTATTCGAATTTAAATAGGAAATTTAATCAGAATATTACTGACCAGTTTCCTATTTGGACAAAGTTGACCCTAATTTAGCAAAGCTGCTTCAGCAACAAAGCAAAACGAAATTACTTTTTGGCAGTTCAACAAAATTTGGAGGTAGTGAGATAGGTAATTGTATCCAATTCAGGTTGTATAAGGTGTATCATAATCAATCCTGAAAATAATAAGTGCATACACAACACTGCTAGTCCTAAACAAAGGCTTTATGCTTTATAGTTAATAATAATAATAAATTGTTTGTTATTTTTATTTAACTTTACATGTTCACTCCCATTGCAAGTTTTAAGGTTTCTTTAAGTTTACAGAAGTGATAATATCACACCCTGTATAGCCTGGGAATCGTAGCGCTACATTTTAGAGAAATTAATTTAGTCTGGCACCCCTTGTGTTCCGAATTTAGGATATTTGCGGTGGATTCGCCGGAGCATTTGATTATACTTGACAATCCTCTTAGCTCATGTAAAACCAATCATCTGTAACATTATACTTGTTTTATAATCTTAGTACAATAGTACAAGTACAAAATGATAAATTAAACGAGACAATAAATAAAACTAATGCCTTATTTTTCGACGATATTTTTGAAAACACACATTTGTACAATTCTACAATAACTATCATAATGTCATATATACATTTTGTTTATTTTCAAGCAATATTCGCGTTTATTCACAGTGTTATGGGTTATTTCTAAAATCACTTATTCTAAATACAAATATTATTTGCAAGTTTTAACTAGATAATCTAGTTAATCCTCGATAATATTAGTAGTCAATAAACTATAGTTTTTTTTAATAAACATTATTCCAAAAGTTCTAGATTATTGCAAAAATATTCGTTCTAAATTCGAACACTATTTGCGAGTTTTCGATTATCAAATCCTGCGTAATATAATAGTCAATAGACTATCTTGTAAGAGCAATCAGAGGCTCGCATAAATCCAGAGGCATTGTTAAATTCTAAGCATCCCCCAGATTTATAACCTTGCTATACAAACGTAAACAATTACTGTTTAATGAATTGATTTTGGTTAAGTGGATGACACACCATGCCAAATTTAATGAAATTTTTAAGTAATTTTTTTTTTGGAAATTTAATAAAAGTAACTATACTAAAACCAAATTTATGAATTTTAAGGACTAAGAATCATTGATGTCTTGTTTATCTTACAAAAATATGTAAAAAAAATAATTAAAGCATTAATAACGAAAATGAGCGCCGCTTAAATTGATACTACCTATACCAGTATTATCAAGCTTGGTGTATCACAACTCTTATTAAATTGATTTTAAGTAATTAAACACGTTTACTGCCTATTTGATTGGGGATCCTGAATTTTATTAATTGCTTCGTGGCATAACTCACTCTGATAAATGTGTAACTTTACTTTGATATTATTCACTTTGTGTAATCTCTTTGACTGTTTACAGTTTTATCTTAATGATTCTTCTGATTTTACTGAATATAAGATACATCAGACTTTGACCCGGTAAATATTCGTATTCATACAGTTTCAAAATCGAATCAACATAATGTGAGTTTGAGTTCATTCAATGTTAGATCTTCTCCTCTTCCTCGCTTCTCTACTACTGAAGGTTGGTAAGTCATCTTCTTTTTATCTTTATCTAGGGCAAGTCTAAATATATCTTCCAACTTCCTGTTATATTTTTTATTTTTTAAAACAATAACTATATACAAAAAAAAAACACGCATAATGGGCCAACTTTGAGCCTAAATGCGGAAAAGGGAGTCCCATCAATATCAACTATATACAAATACTTTAGAAAATATCAATTTTTAACAAAAAAAAATTATTAAAATGAACTCTGAATTCTAAATGCTAGAGATAGAAAACAGAGTTCAAATCACCGACTGCAGGCAGGGTGCCCAAAAGGCTGGCAAACGTTACCTCTTTGTATGGCAATACTAATTCTCTGTCCAAGGTAAGCGCCAGCCCTTTGGTCATTTGTCACGTCCACCAATCTTTTGGATAACTCTTTGAATACCACTATAATCTTCCACCTTCCTGATTTTAAATCCATTTCCCAAAGCCATTTCAAAAGGCTTACGGCAAGTAAGAGTACTTTAAGAGTAAACTTTAGCACACACTGTTACGACGCAATCTTCACATAGATTAGATGGAGATCGGTAGATAACAAGTACTGAGAATGTCGTGGTTGACCCTGCATTGGTATGCCAATCTCAGTTGAACTGCAAAAAATAACTGCAAAGTTTTAAATCATGGTCAGTTCATACTAACTCATAGTTATTCTGTGACTAAATAGTGACAATATGACGTCATTTGATGTGTTTTCGCGCAAATTTAGCTGTCAAGTGTCTAGAAAGAATGAGAATGAGAATGATGAAGAAATTACACTGGGCAGTGAAATATAACTTGACAGTAACAGATTGGCATACGGGGGCTGAAGGATAATTCAGTTAATAAAATCTACTAAAAATATTGTTGAATATCATAAAAGTCACAAACAATATTTTTTGAAAATAACTAGTGTTTAATTGTATTAGTTTTTAAATTTTATTTGGGTATTTAGTAATTATATATAGCTAAGTTAAGATGAAAATGTAATTTAATATTCATACTTAGTAGACAAAATGTTTGACCGGAATCTCACCTGATGGTTAGTGACGATGCGGTCAAAAATTACCATATAATAATTTTGTTGAATCAGTTAGTAACACCAGCTAAAAGTTGAAAATAAAACTTCAGGATTTCATACTTCCTTGCGGTGCTTCAGGAGGGCAAATATTTGGCTTACAATGGCTCTTTTGAAGGAGCAGTGGTTTTCATCAGAAATTGTGAATAGAAGTGAAGATAACACTAAAGATTACCTTTTTGTGGTGTATCACAGCCAGATTTAATTAAAGTTAATAAAAGATTGCTTCAAAACCATACTTGAAGATTTGAGAAATTCCTGAGATTTCAGCTCATAGTATTTTCTTCATAGTATTTTACGATATGATATAAAAGTAATGCTAATGACAATTTGATGATTTTAAACTATGCTGATAAGATATTTTAGTGTTTATCACCTAATCATTTTGTAAATCAAATGTTAAAAGTAGGTACTTACCTCTATTGAATTTTACACAGTACCTCAACAACTAAACAAAATAAATTCTAGCTAAGTACTACCCAATTTAGAAGTGAAATGTAACAATTCACTTTGCCAGGGTTATATTCGAATAGGTCGATAGCGGAGCCTGAAGTTCCTCCTGTGATATGCTATCTTAGTACCGAAATGTTTTGTTAGGTTTCAAAATAGAGCTACTTTGAGAGTCTACTTTGCTTACATTTCCAGGTCTCTAGTGTTATTTAAAAATTGTGATACTGTTTATGCTTAAGATTTGCAATCTCCGTCGTAGGTAACTAAGTAACCTAACTAAAAGTACTGTCGTAACGGAGATATTGTGCCAATTATAAACTTTGAACTAACTGCTTATAAACTTTGTTTTGATTGGCAGAACGGAACGCAATGAGCCTAAAATCAAATCGAAAACAATTATCTTAAATCTCAATTTAGAAGTATTTGCAAATCTCTTTTGAAAAAAACAAACTGAATATTTTCTGAATCAAATTTTTTTATGAGCATAGCTTCTTTGTGAAGTTATTATATTTCATAGACAGGTCACTAATCAAAGTGGTTGAACGAAACGAAACGCAGAGCTATAGGTTTCATGTCAAATTTTTGTAAAAACAAAACGTTTTTGACCGTGCGTTCGTGGAGCTTTGAATGTTTGGAAATTGGATAGATCTTCTACTACGCAAAACGAGAAACAAGGGTTTTTTGCCAAGTCACAGTGCACAGTTCGTTCGCGTTCGTTCGTTTGTTCGTATAAGTTAGTAGCCAACTCATCTTAGTGCACAGTGACGACGCAGACACTCCGAAATTAGTCTTGTCAAAAATGTTTTGTGTACCATCCATATATGATTCTTATTATTGATGTTAGCCGGTCGCTAAACTAAAAATTGCTTAAAATTTATCATATTTTGATTGATATTCGTTAGGTTAAAATAACTCGAGGCTGAAAGGATGGTATAGTTGGTTTTACGTACCTACTTCTTAGTAAATCTAGCTTGTACCTAGATGTTTAGCTTAAACTCTATTCAATGTAAAATTTCAAAACTTTACATTATGTTGGACAAAGGACCACCCCACACATTAATGAAAATCAACTGTGCATGAGTAATTAGCTTTTTACAAATAAAACTCTTGCACGAACCAATTAAGTCTTCACAAATCGCCGGTAGATGGCGTGTTGAACTTAGGAAATGTTTCTAGAAAATTAGCAATTTTCAACTTAAATCGCAGTTATTTTGCCTTCAAATGCCAATAACTTTGAAAATTAAGCCTTTTTGAATAGTTTAGTGTTAGAAACATGGGATCTTTTACATACTAAGTACTTATACCGAACCCAACTATTATTTTCACAATAATAATTATTTATATACCATTGTATGCTATCTGAGATCAACGACAATGTAGGTAACCCCTGAGTTCACTTATCCGATCTAAGATAATCTTAGTTCAAAGGAAAAGATTAGGATCAGAGATCAAACTGTTTCCTGCAATCTCAATCGGGCTCGATGGCTGTTTTCAGCCTCCGACACGACACAACACATTGGCGAAGTGTCATACATTTAGTACTAGACGCTTTTACATCGTGTCATTTTACACGTGTTCGAACCTTTGAAAACCTGATGAAAAGTGACGATGAAGCCCAGCCGACGATGGAGTAAGACGGTAGAAGACATCTATTCACTCTTGCCTTGAAGAGATCCAGATTGCAGTGACGAGGAAAGACAAGACGCCGGTAACGTGTTCCATTCTTTAGCGATTGTAGAAGGAGAACCGAAACGCTTGGTGCGAATGAGCCATTGATATTTCGGTATCGGCGAATGTACAAAAGCCCAATGTAGGCAATAACCTTTGACATTCGTTAGACAAAGCATTACCGCGAGAGCCGACAGCTTCGGAATATTGTAGGTACATATCGTAGTTGGGTGTATTAGTGATAGTGCCTTGAGATCTAAACTAGTTGTCCTGTGAGAACATAGACCTCGCGAGCCTTTATAACCGTGCAATAACCAACACATTCCCTTTTACCCTGGCTAAGTAAATCTAATTTCAGGTGCTTGAATTTTCCAATAGGCCCTTATGTAGACTTTTGAGCAAAATAAGGGTATAAGTTTTAGCGATTACTCGCGGTCCCTTGGTCCTAAGAGGTCGAATCTAGTGTCTACGGATTTGTCTCATAAAGGCGAAGAGGACTGTGTAGTCTCATTGATATTGGTAGAAGTCAATTTTCGGGAAAAAAATAAAAAATAATTGCCCCTTTTTTTCCCCTTTCCAGTCCCCCTTTTTGGAAATATTTTTACACCATCTTGTGTAGAATGAAATCTTTCGTGTGCTCCTTAAATTTGATTGAAATCCGTCGATAAATAACGCTACAGCAAACTTTCCCTCTTTTCTCCCCTATTTTCCCCCCAATCAAAAATCCCCGACGACAAAAAAAATCTAATAATTCATATAACCTGTGTACCAAGTTTCGTCCAGATCGGTTGAAAAATGCGACCTGTAGAGGAGAACAGACATCCGGACAAACGCATTTTTGGCCAATGTGGAAACTGAGACGCTTCGCTCGCTTCGCTCGCTCGGTCAATTATATCCCCCTTCTACCAATGGTAGTGTCTAGTAAGAAAACTTGATGTTATTGAGGATGCAATAAAATCCAAACATCCATCAAAATTGGTTCAGCAGTGATGCTCGCACTGCTGTTCCGGTTCGAATGGTATGGGTGCCGGATGCCGGTGTAGTTACAGGCACATGAGACACTCATTCACGGCACGTCCTCAGAGGACATGGTTAGTGAGGCAATGTATTGTTATAAGCAGTGGTTCTTACTTAACATCAGTTGGGACATCACATAGTTGTATAATAAAAAGCCATGACATTTTCACTTTGATGTCTAGGAAAACCGGTGCCCCCCAGATTTATAAATTATTTTACTTACGACTAATAGTTAAGACATCTACAAGTAGAGCAAAGCTAGGAATTCGTTGAAAAGTGGGATACCCATAAGGTGTTACAGCCCCCGTATGCCAATCTTTTGCTGTCAAGTTATATTTCACTGCCCAGTGTAATTTCTTCAGGTCACGTGGTACAATTTTGTACCACGTGATCATTCTTTTTAGACACTTGACAGCAAAATATGCGCGAAAACACATCAAATGACGTCATAATGTCACTATTTAGTCACAGAATAACTATGAGTTAGTATGAACTGACCATGATTTAAAACTTTGCAGTTCAACTGAGATTGGAATACCCCTGCAGGTATATGAATTTTCATATAAATAGATAAATATTCAGGAACATTTCACACGACACACGGAATATTTAGTGAAAATAAGCAGTGAGCTTACCGTACTATTCATTCGATTAAAAAACCTGTGAACAGCGCTTCGTAAACGCTTTAGAATTTTCTAAAAGCAATTTACAAGACTGTCTCTACAAACGGTTCAGCCCGCGACATGATCAGGTTATAATAATGTGGTGGGGAGGAAAGGGGGGGGGGGGGTAATCTGCTATATAGAACAGGAGCTGCGGCTCAATTCTACTAAAACACTTGTCAGCTGAAACGTAGCTGAATCGTATCTTTTAATCTGTCTTTAAATTATTTCCTATTTTACTCGTAGTTTGTTCACTGTTGCTACAACATTCACTCCTACTCGATTTTGTGTTTAACTAGGCTATTAATATCACATGTCATGTGTTTTATAAGTGTCTCAATGATTATTTTTATATTAATACTATCAAACTTGACAGCTTGAAAGGAAGTGTCCAGCAGAATAGTTTCAGCTGAAACGTAGCTGAACGGTAGCTTTCATCTGTTTTAATCTATTTTGTATTCTACTAGACAACGATCTATCTGCAGAGTGACGTTTCAGCTAAGCAAACGATCGAACCATAGTTGGAATTGAAGTAGTTAACCGTTGTTAATTAGTAGAATTGAGCATCTAGGGTTGTACCGGAGCCTTTTGACATGCACCAAATCCAGCCACAAGGGTTTTAATATAAGTCGAAGAGATCGTGGTCAAAAATATTACCTCAAACAAATAAATTATCGTTTATTTCAAGCATTTCACTATAGGTACCAAATGAGTGTGCCAGCGCTCATCATTTATCAGACATCTGACGATAGTGCTGCTATTTAACCGCCCTATTAAAGTCATCAGATGACAAACAGGACTTAATCAATTTGAAAAAAAAAAACAGTACCTATATACTTACCTTGCAGTTTTTCTTTCGGTTGTCTTTTTTTATAAATTTATAAGCAAGCGTTTGACCGAAATCTCACCTGATGTTAAGTGACGATGTCGACGATCTAGCACGTTTACCCACGCTGCCAAAATATAGCTATCTCATAATAGCCATTGTAACAAGTCATCGCGTTTCTAAAACCACAAAATTTCGTTACATTGTCGAAAATGTCTTGTAAAAAAACAAAATTGCCTTAGCACATAGCCTGGAGAATAGCTTAGATCTTATTCAAATGGCGTACAAAGGAAATTTGGCTGAAGATGCGTCAGAAATAAGTAATCTGGCATAGAACTGAAACTCCCTGTGTAAAAATGTGTGCTTGTAAAGTAAGCGCTGGACGTGTGGCTTGTGGAACTCGTAAGCATCGATGGTCAGCATTGTACGTACATTATTAGCCAAAAAAAAAACCTCTGACGTCATATTTTTTTACGACTACTTACCGCAAAAGAACTGGGGGGTGATTCTGGGTATGGCAGAGATTTTACTCTAATAGGGATGACGTCAAATCTCGGTCGAAAACTGGTTTTACCCACTAGTGACAGGAGTTTTCAACGTCATTTTGACGTCATCCCTATTAGAGTAAAATCTCTACCGAAGTGAGAATAAGGTCCCTGTATATGTGACGGTTAATATTACGATGTGGGAGGCCTTTGCCCGGCAGAGGGACTGAACAGGCTAATAAAAATAATACTGTGCAAGTAAAACAGTATATCTTATGCTGACTCTACACTCATAAAGTTTTTCCAGAAAAAGTATTTTTAGAGTTTCGCTTCTTTACGCTAATGTTAGTTTTTGTTGCATCAGTAACTTCGTAGGTTATAAGCAATTCTGAGCCAACCACGTTTCTTGTATCGGTCAGGGGACTGATTAGGCGTATAAGAAGCTTATAGTTGTTACAAGTAGCGAATGTGCGGTTTCTTTGAACAGTTTAGTGAGAGGAAATGGACTTGCTGCTGCAAGAGTAAATTAATAATTGAATTAGTTTAAAACTTGTTGTTATAATCTGTGACATGTATATAAACATAGCTGATCTCGGTAGCTATAGTTTTTATTTATTTCATGATGGCAAATTGTCATTGAAATTAAATCAATTTTGGGCAAACTCAGTTTCCAATTCTTTTTGTGGGTAATTATATCGTTATAGTCAGATACTTCAAAAAAGACAATTTCAATTTATTTATTTGTGAACACAGGTGATATAATAGATATTGTTGTGCACTGTGATTTGCCCTAAGGCGTACAAATTTGTTCTTAACTAGGTTTAGGTAAAAAAAAAAAAAGGTTTAAGTAAATTAATGAATTAATAAGGAATTAAATGCGTCTAAAATGTACCTTAATATAAAAAAATTAATTTAGCGTGGAATGAAAATAATGTCAGCTTAATATATTAAAAGTCAATGCAAGGTATTTATTTCGTAGTAAGTTATTAAATTAATCAGTAATGTCAAAAAATTCTTGAATAGAGTAAAATGTCTGGTGTATTAAATAGTTATATAGTTTTGTCTTAAAGGTCACAAAGTCACTGCATTTCTTAATGTCAGACGGTAGTTTATTGTAGACTTTTGCAGCCATTACAAAAACACTATTGCTATAAAGCACTGTTGTGATATTGGTCGCAACTTGCAAACAAACAAAACAGACAAACAAAAATATTTTGTGTAATAATCGAACCCACAACCCGCAGTACAGAAAGCAGAGCTACATACCAACTAGTCATAGGCAGTGGTTACCGCGCCATCAGCACGGCAGCACGCCATCATCATCATCATCGTTCAGTTGTATAAAAAAACTTAATGAATTACTTACCTACCTTTAAATTTTTCTTGCCATCAAAAAATACCAGTGCTAAAATTAAACTGCCGTTATGGACCCTCTAACAAAAGTTTTAACTATACGATCAGTATCAAGCAGGCCTAATTATTTATTTCAGGCTCTCAAGTTGAGTATTTTAACCTCATTTTAAGTTTTTAGCGTTTTGAACTTGGTTTGATCCCGTTTTAAGTTTTTATCGTTGTTGATCCAAATTATTAACTTAAAGCTCATTTATTTGCGGATAAAGTTTTACGATTATAGGACTTAAGGAGGTGTAAGTATCATCAAAAATTAAGTAGGTGCAATACATAGATTAAGATCAGATCAAGATTCTGCGCAGTTTTTCAAAAAAGATCAATTTTTTCGTTAAAACCTTCTGTTAATTTTTAACAATTTTTTAATGGCCATTTTATCTGTACTCACTTCAGTAAAAAATAAGTACCTATCTACTGTGTTTAAAATATATGGTCTAGTTGTTATTTTTAAGTTTTTTGCATTAAAAAGTATAGTAAAGTCTTAGTTGCCTTATTTATAATCCTTGTGTATTTACAAAAAAAATAATATAAGTATTTTATCAGCAATCTAGTTCCCATATCACAAGGTTTGCTTAGTTTGGGACTAGAGGGCGTTGTGCGAAACGCCCATGAATATTTATTTATACCTTTTAACCCACTCGTAACTTGTTAGTAAACTGACAGCTAACAAAACAACACAACTGGCTTGAACATTGTTGTCAAAAGTAACTTATTTCAAATTCCTACGAAAACGTCTTTGCTATAAATGTACAGTTGGAGTAAAAAGTACTGAAGAAAGTCATGTACAGTCGACGATATAACCATTACGATAGCGAAGACGTTGTTCCGACGCGGGTCGCGGATTTCGTTGTGGCCACGAGAAAATCGATACGTACGTCGTTTTAAATTTAATACTTATTGATAAAATAAACTGGAAAAAATTGTCACCCATGTTGATAAAATTAGTCTATTGTAGTTCTTACATGATATTCAGCTGAATACAATGTACTAACTTTATGTGTAGGTAAACGTTTTACACATAGTTTTATTATCAGCTGCTTTGCTTCAGATGTCATTGTCAAATGGTGTTGCATTTTTTATGGCTGAGTTGTTGAAAAGTTATAAATTGTTCATATTGATAGATAGATCATCTAGTTATGGTCCATGTTGACGTCTGATTAGTGACGACATTTAATAATTTTTAGTCCCCTGCAGGGGTGTTCCAATCTCAGTTGAACTGCAAAGTTTTAAATCATGGTCAGTTCATACTAACTCATGGTTATTCTGTGACTAAATAGTGACATTATGATGTCATTTAATTTGTTTTCGCGCATATTTTGCTATCAAGTGTCTAAAAAGAATGATCACGTTGTACAAAATTGTACCACGTGACCTGAAGAAATTACACTGGGCAGTGAAATATAACTTGACAGCAAAATATTAGAATACGGGGGCTGTATTTGTTAGTACTACGAGCTACTTAACGGCCAGCCCATATTTTCTCTAAGTGGTCTGCCCGTGTAAATTGTCCAACTGTTTGAAGTCGGTTCTACAAGCTATGATATCCAACACAAAAGATAATAGTAGATTACGTGAGTACTTTTAAACCCGCTGCAGTCATGGCCCAACAGAAGGGCAAACTTTTCTAATTTATTCATAACACGGTACTCTCTTGAAAAGTTGCCGAGTTTTTGCCAACAGCGGATGAACGCTACCAAGTTGAATAAAATGTACGAAACGAGATGTAACACGGATTTCAAAGTACACCTTAATTTTGAGGAATGCTTAGAAAATACAATACTTCAATGTGATATTAAAATACATAAGAGCGAGAAATCTTTGTGATTCTAAAATTGTGTCTAAAATCTGTTGTGGTTCTAAAAGTCTTGCAGTTCTAAGATATAAATGATTATTGCTATTGACTTTGTAATGATTGCCAGAACTTTTTTCGAATGGATTAAATATAAATACTGATGGTCGTATGACCACTTACAGCGCTACCGAACAATGTGCTAACTGCTGTGAATGCTTCGGTTTTCGTAACTGTCGTAATTGGTGTAAATTTTTCTCTTTCTCTCTCTATCTCTCTTTTTATCTAGACTAAATTGAGAAGAAAGAAGACAATTTATGACCTATTTTACTACTCTTCAGCTGACTATCACACGAGTAATGGTGAGCGGGTGGTACCCGCAGTTCATTCTTTTTAAATTAAATAACAAAATCCATACATTGTTGCTAAAACCAACCTTAAAACCTTATCATAATAATCAGCAATTAAGAAAATTCACAGCAGGATGGAAGCTTCTCCCATACATTTCAGGGTAAAACGGCTCTGTCTGCCGAATCTAAATTAAAATTGAATGAAAAATCGACGCACAACCGTTTTAGAATCCCCCACGTTACAATCAAAAAAGTTACCACCAAACCATCGAGCTTGTTGTACACCAGTGCCTTCACTACGTCTACCCATCCGTATCATCACATAATTTATAAGTTAAAAAACTGGAAAACCGACTTCAATTCGACTACTAGCTTCATCTGATGATGATGATGATGATGATGACAGTTCATTGGGAATGTTCTAGTCACTATAAACACCACATAAAAGTCACAGAAAAGCAAAATACGCAATTTCGTGCACGTGGTTGGTGTTGATTCTTTAGAGGAACAACTGGTGGGTTTTTGCTTTTCTCCAATTAAATGCGGTTTGAATGTACAAACTGGGTTTATTGACAAATTTAGAAAAATGTAAGAATTTAGGTGTGCACTACAAAGGGTCCATCGTTGCTAGCAGTAAAATGGTAGGCGCTACGCCGCAACTTGGCATATTGCATCGTTGCTAGCAGTAAAATAGTAGGCGCTGCGCCGCGCCGGGCATATTTTTTTCAGTTATTTCTATTTATAACCCAAACTAATCAACCGACTTTGATGAAAATAAAATGGGACCAATCTGGAAGTATATCCTTTCAGATGAAAAAAGAATTTTTGAAATCGGTTCATAAATGACGGAGTTCTGAGGTAACAAACATTAAAAAAAAAAAAAAAAATAAAAAAAAAAAACATACAACCGAATTGAGAACCTCCTCCTTTTTTGAAGTCGGTTAAAAAACCGACACGAATACATTCCTATGTGTCTATTTACCTCAACTGAACGACCGTCGTTTTTGTATTCAGAGGAGGGCGAGGTAATTTCCTCTGAGTAAAGGCGGGCAACCTTAAAGATGAACAAAATATTGTTATAAATGTTGAAAATGTACGCAGGAAGTGAAAGACGAGGTGACATTAAGCCCAGACAGGGTGCGCTGGGGTTGCCATGATTTTTGAGGAGAATTTTAATTTCTTTTGATGATTTTTATTTTTAAATTTTATTTATGGTTTATTTATTATTTATTTTAAAATTTCACACAAATAGGTAGTGCTAGGATGACTTAATGCTAAGAGCATTGTCTGCCAGTCTTCCAGTTCTGCCAGTTTAATTTTTGGTCATTCAATTTAGGTCTTGTTCTTGTGAGTTCTTGAGTTTCTATTAAAAAGTCTAAGAAAATTGTTTTTCTCCTATACTTATAATCTTTGCATAACTTTAATCATCTCTCTAAATCAGGTACCTACAGGTACTATCTTTTACTAACGGGTTAAGTCAAACAGTGACAGAGCTAATTTTAATCAAGTATTTAACTTATTCAGCGTTTATAAGTATTCCCCTTTGTTGTTAGGTACTTGGTGATAATCATAATATATAGCGCGCTTTTGTCATCCAACTAACTTTGATAACAGTCATGGATCCCACCCTTATTTTCCATGTCCACGACATATGATGATGAGCCGCAAGTCCTATGGCAAACATTATTCAATCAAGCTCAAAATTAACGTCACAATCATTTAGGGCGGCTTGCACCAGAATCGCTAAACGCGTTTAACTCTTAAATAGTATTTAGCGAGTTGTCAAGTCATACAAATACGTCTTTAAATACGTTTAGTGATTCTGGTGCAAGACGCCCTTAGACAACTAAAGTCACAGAGGAAAGGGCGCTTCTTTTTTTTACATTTATTGATAATCAGTCCATGAAATCACAAAACCATAGCCACTGCTTTAGCCCAAGCGTAGCGTCTCCAATTTCCTCGTGAAGACAACCCTTCCATGGCACATTAAAAATAAACATTGCAATTTAAAAATGCACATCATTATTGAGTAATTTAATTAAAATAAAATACAGTTAAACTCCAAATGAAAAGAGATGTGAAAATAATTTTTAATGTTACAAAAAACCAACCATAGAACCGATATTTTTTGTACGAGTACCTAGATGTGTTTATAACTAGCTTATAAGCTTATTTTGTGGTTGTTTTGATAAAACTACCCGCAAGCTAATTATCGATGTTGGCGGAGAATTTAATATCAGCTTTTAATTTAAGCGGGTTCTCAAAAAACGGTAACCATTATTTTACTGCAATAAGTAAGTATCTGAGATGGAATCTCTATTGGTAACATTGCCATCTTGGTAACATTGCCACCTTGATAACATTGCCACCTTGATAACATTGCCAGTTTGGTAACATTGCCACCTTGGTAGCATTGCCACCTTGGTAACATTGCCACCTTGGTAACATTGCCACCAGAATAGATTAAAAAAGCTCTTCTAAAAACATCCTGAGGGAACCTTCTCTGTCCACTGACATTCCATGAACTTTACAATGTAGATGACATTGTAGAGGTCAAGGGGTGAGAGGGCTACATTTTTTGCTTTTCGGTTCGTGGTCGCCGTTTGAAAACCTCTTCCAGTCGCAGTCAGTTCTTTATAGGTCTTATTCGTTCTTATAAATACCCAATCCCACTACTATTATAAATGTCAAAGTTTAGATGTTTGGATGTTTGTATTTCAATCACGCTGTAGCTACTGGTCCTATTTGGATGAAACTTGGAATATGAATATATTATAGCTCGTAACCTGGATTAATACATTTTTCCTATTTTTTTAGGTTACCTATTTTTTTTCGTGGACGAAGTCACGGGTAACTGTTAGTTAATAATAAAACTTATAAAGATCATTTCGGCGTTTTAATGACGTTCACTGATTTTTAAAGCATCATAGCTTTAATATGCTTTTCAGAGATAACAGTTCGTTTCAAAATTACTGCACTCTGTAGGTTTCAAATTACTAACGATGGTTGGATGTTTTGTTATGCTATGCCGCATTTTGTTTTTCTGATAAGCCAATAAATTATATAAAGGACAATGGGAAAAAACGTACCAAACCTTGGTCCAATTAAATTACTATTGAAATAGTAGCTAATTATTTAACAATCGTTGGAAAGTTATCTTGAAAAAATAAAAATATTATCTTTGTAAGATGTAAGGAACAAAATAATATTTTTCAGTTTGTAGTAAGTAAAAAATTATACTCAAAACGTGTTTATTTAATTTTTATTTTATTAAAAAAAATATTTTATTTAAAATTGAACGCTTTGTTATGAATACTGTATTGCCAATCTTGTCACCAAAGATGTATTTTCTTAGCTTTATTTTTCATTTTAATCTCAAACAAGTGCGTCCTCGTAAGAAAATAGTGTAAAATAAATTTCCTTTCAACCGTCGATAAGGCACGGAGAGTAATAAATTTGACTACAGGCCTGAAAGAGCTTAGGCTAGAGTTACACGAGACCAGTTCCGCAGCTAGCTTTGTTAATACCACACTGGATCATTCACAATCAGTCTTAAGCTTTTGCTCTATTTATTTGAAAAAAAAAACAAAATTAAATTTTGTGTAAGTTTTTTTTTGTGTGACGAAGCACGAATCTAGGTAGATTCGTGCTTCGTCACACAAAAAAAAAACTTACACAAAATTTAATTTTGTTTTTTTTTCAAATAACTACTGGGAGCTCCAAAACCATAACAAAACAAGCACATAAATACACAATAGTTACAATTTAGATGTATAAGAACAAGTTTGTTTTCAAAAGACGAACTTCTAGGTAGGCGTACGCAGCATCATCACTTAACATCAAGTGAGATCATGGTCAACCACTCGTATTTAACATGTAACAAAAATCGTAATAAAAAAACTAGTCTCTGAACTCATGTAAACCTTACTTTAGGATCTGAAAAGGTTCGCTAAAAATAGTGCTCGTGAAAAAAACCTTGTTTAATATAATATTAGTGGCACCTTATTTTAATAAGACCTCGATTCTGCAAACATCTTATTAAATTGAGTGTCAATTTTGTAAGGATTCTGAACCTTTTCTGTATTTAAATACGATTCATAATAGAATATATATTCCGTATTGGTAATTCTGCGTTGAAAAATTCAAACCGAATAAAGTGGTAATAAAACCGTAAAACTCGTAAAGCCTGTAACTATTTCTAGGGAATACCTGTACACTAAGGTGATAACTAAACGGAAGATAAAACGTAGAATGGTTTTCATCTGGATGTAAACTGCATGTGTCACATTTTTTTGCATGGTTGCTAATTAGAGTAACATACAAAATGCACTACTCGGTAGCAAGCGAATGACAGTCGCGCGATAAACAAAAGCCGTCGACAATTTTTATGGCAACTGGTTTCTATCGTCTAACACTTTACGTAATCGGCCTACGGGTCCAAAAGTTTTTCCGAAGCGTGGAAAACTTTAGCGCAACCCTAAAATAACAACGCAAATTCAAGTTTAACCCTCCAAGCTGACCTTTTTGTAACCTGGTTTCTTTCAAATAACGTTACACTAATTTTATGAAGTGGAAAAGCTAAACATTGCGTTGAACCTTTCTGAAATTCCTTTTGTTACTTTGTGTTACATTATTTTTTGATGTACTACAAATGTATGCCTATTAGAGTTAAATTTAGTTAAGTATTTTAATTGTTTTATATTACAGTGATATTTTTAGCTGCTTTTAATAAAAGCAGCTAAAAATATCAGATACAAAAATATCAACTACAGAGCAAAAAATGCTCTGTAAAATATCAGTAACTGTCTTCCGCTCGCGACTTCGTCTGCGTTTCGTTCGTCCTGAAAACTTTGACATTTATAATATTAGTAGGATAGCAGTGAACTCGCTACTTGACTAAAATACTTACCCACTAGCTAAGTTTATTTATAAGTAAAAAAATCTCACCCAATTCACTGCTATCAACAAAATAATAAATATTTAATTTTACAAACACAAACATTAGTACCAGTATTACCACGTAAGTTTCATATTTTTTTTTACAGAAAACGTCTGAACCTCTGAAGTACTTTTTGCTTCACTGTGGTCGGGTAAAATCAGTAAGTACTTAAATATTAAGGTTATAATTTTACTGTATTTAGAACATTTCAAAAGCTGGATAACAATAAATAAAAAGGTTTCTTATATTTTTATATGTATGTACTTAGCTGTATTGTACAAAAACGTAAAAATTAAGAAATCAAATAAATATGTTTATAAAAATGTAAAATAAATTAATGCGTAAAGAGTTTTCACAAATGACATGTAAATTTTACAATTTTATTTGCATTCTTGAACAAAAGAGTTATAATTTGGTATGGCGGATGCAATATCGCACACACTGCGAGTTGCGCTCAAATGCGATATAATAACGAATTTTACCTCCGCTTTAGCTGTGCGGCCTTTACGCCCGCAGTGTGTGGTCCAAGTGTTAAACGATAAGCGGAGAATATATTACTAGATTTTTTTACTAGGAATTGGCTAATGTCCAGTCTAGAAAAGTAATAAATAATTTTAATTTACTTAGGGCGGCTTGCACCAGAATCGCTAAACGTGATTAACAGCTAAATAGATTTAAATCTGACGTATTTATATGACTTGACAACTCGCTAAATGGTATTTAATAGTTAAACGCGTTTAGCGATTCTGCTGCAAGCCGCCCCTAGACATAGACAGGTACACTAGGTACTTAACTTAGACAATTGATTGTGGATTACAAAGATCGTTGTATATAGAATACAAATACTGTTTACAAAGCTTAAACGGATTAAACTGAAGATATAGTACTCCTACGTTTTAATTATTATTAAGGCCTGTCACTGTTTAACATTACCCATTGGAAAAAGACAACAATTATTGTAGATCAAGCGTTTTCCAATGCTACTCTTAAAAGCCAAGTACCTGGTAGAAATAGTAAATTGATACAAAAGTCAGTGTTAAAAATTCCCTTTTTTTCACAAAACCTTAAAAAATAATAATAACGAAGTAACGGTTTTAAAGAAAATGAGGATTAAAAATACCAGGGTTTATTATAATTCATAACCATAGTCTCGTATAACTTGTACTACGCACCACAGCGGATCGGGGAAGTTGTGTAATTTATTCATAGTCGGGTAATGACACTCGATTACTTTACCGTGTACCCTTTACTGAAGCGTCTCTCAAAAAAAGTGTTATTTTTATTAAACGCTGAGAAAATTATTTCGTTGGGGCGACAATGGCGACGAAATTGTTACTTTAGAGTAATAGTATTTAAACCATGATGTTTCAACTATATTTTTTTTTATGTGTTACTATGTATTATAAGTATGTATTTACCTACAAATAAAAATATATAAGTATTCTATCAGCCATCTAGTTCCCATATCACAAGCTTTGCTTAGTTTGGGACTAGAGGGCGTTGTGTGTAAAGTTCATGAATATTTATTTTTTATTTATAAGCAAGCGGTTTACCGCGATTTCACCTTGAAAGAAAAGAAAAAAGCACCTGATGCAAAGTGTTTTGTTTTCTTTTTTCTGATGTTAAGTGACGATTTTTGCAATTAAAATAGATTTGGTAATAATTTTGTTGTTTCATTTTTCTAAATGAACGTAATTTGACAGCACTATAGTTATTGCCGTTCCTTTCTCACAAACTGAAACGACCAAGACAGCTATAATTTTTGTAGTCAAATTACTTTAGATAAATACAACAACTAAGGGCGTCTTGCACCAGAATCACTAAACGTATTTAACAGCTAAATCGATTTAAATCTGACGTATTTGTATGACTTGACAACTCGCTAAATACTATTTAAGAGTTAAACGCGTTTAGCGATTCTGGTGCAAGTTGCCCTAGGTGTTTCTTAGTGCCGGGCCTGGTCCTTTTTTGTTATTGTAAAGTGCCTTGATTGTTTTGCTTACGGTTCATACTTAAACACTCCATAGCTGAGCGGTTACTACTCTGTTGCTTACAATTTCAGCTCGTAACGAGATTTTTTACTTTGATCTCGTCCAGTGTTTATGCGATCATCGTGTTGCTTTTGCATTTTCCCGGTTATTTTAAGCAAAGTGTGAAATTTCACACTTTGCTTACACACAGGGAAACCTTATTTATAAGGTTTCCCTTTTAATTTAGAAAATGAGCTGAAAAGCGAAAAAAGTTATTTCAAGCTCAAATAATATATATCATTAATAAAAATCATAAGGATCATTTAGAATCGTCGTATATAACAAGGTAATTCTAGGTGCCAGTTCCAAGCAACTTAAAGTCCCTATAAACCTTGTGATTACCTTAATTACGTATTTTTTAAAACGGTATAATAAAAAAATAGTACTTAGTACGTAGTAAACTAATTAAAAACTTTACCTATGTAAGTTTTCAGAATTTTTATCAATTTTTGGTAAGCCCCCTATTCCAATCTTTTGCTGACAAGTTATATTTCACTGCCCAGTGTAATTTCTTCAGGTCACGTGGTTCATTGGATCATTCTTTTTGGACACTTGACAGCAAAATATGCGCGAAAACAAATTAAATGACATCATAATGTCACTATTTACTCACAGAATAACTATGAGTTAGTATGAACTGACCATGATTAAAAACTTTGCAGTTCAATTTTGAGATTGGAATCGCCCCCAAGTACTTACTATCTGTCGAAAATAAATCGTTGGAAATAAAACTTATTTGCTTCAGATAAAATCAGTTGAAATAAGTTTAAGAAGTTTGTTAAGTAACTAAGGCAGTTTTGCACGCACCAATTTGTACCCCCAACAGCTAATAGTAAGGTCATAAATTACGACCCCTAATTGGTTCAAGTCCAAATATCCTATCTAACTGTAAGTTTCCCTAAAAGCGACATCCGCTATAAAACTACCGTTAAAATCAAACACTTAATAAAACTTTCAAGGGATGTTCAGTCTGATAATGGACGTCACATAACGGTGGTTGTGTTTTAAAAAACTTGAACTTTGATATTAAAGCAGTGTTGACACGAGTCGAGTTGATTATGCTAAAACGTAAGTCAAGTAGGCTCTAAGGTCAATGGTATTTTGAGAGGTCACTAAGGCATTTGCAGAAATGGAATAGTATAATCAGGCCTTTGCATAATTATTTTATATTATAATAGATGATATTTTATACAGCGTCAGGGGCAACTTTTTACCTCATGCCCCACGTTTTGGATGCAACTGACGCCATTACGCGTTACGTAGCGTAAACGTAACTTACATCTGCGTAGCATTACAATTAAAGCGTTCGGACGCTGCGGTGCCTGGGACATGATTTAGATGGAGTAAGTTTGTCCAGCACCTATACCATCCTCTCAGCCTAGTCGGCCTTATCCACAGGACAGACAAGGTCAATGCGTGCGGAGATGACTAAGCTGCGGGTTTCCTCACGATGTTTTCCTTCATCGTTTGAGAGCACTGGCATTGCGCACATTTTTTTGAGTAGAAAAACCCATAGGTGCACGACCGGATTTGAATCCGCGACAACGGATAGGAAGGTACTACTTCTAGATACTCTGTATTTTATGTAATCTGAGCTACTAGATCAAGTTACTAGCTAGGTGTGAACACGGCTTAACATCGTGTCGCAGACTTTATAGTTGCGACTTAATGGCGGCAATAAAACAGTGACTCCCGTAAAGGGCTTGGTATTAATTTATTTATGAGTTTTGACGGAACTTTTTAATAATAACTATTTTTATGTGATCTGAAATTTAAAATGAACAGGTTGTTGCACCGTCTGTCGTTTTAACCGTTATTATTAATCATAAAATCGATATAAAACGATATTGTTCGATTTTTTTTAAACTTATAAGACTGAGCTGATTTTAGTTGAAGGAGAGCTACAACGGAGTAAGTAGTCGTTTTACTAAACGATTTTTGTTCATACATTACTTGTGACTCATTTTTTCATGTCAACAAAATAAATAGATAAAAAGAAAAGTACTCGACACAATAAGGTTAATTAAGGTTGCTTGATGCTAAGTTTAATAGGAAAAATGTCAACAGGGGTTTGAAAAACCATTATGAGAATTTTCAGAATTTTCATAACAAGTTAAGTTCAGCCCCGTATGCCAATTTTTTGCTGTCAAGTTATATTTCACTGCCCAGTGTAATTTTTTCAGGTCACGTGGTACAATTTTGTACCACGTGATCATTCTTTTTATAGACACTTGACTGCAAAATATGCGCGAAAACACATCAAATGACGTCATAATGTCACTATTTAGTCACAGAATAACTATGAGTTAGTATGAACTGACCATGATTTAAAACTTTGCAGTTCAACTTTGCAGTTCAACTTTGATTGGCATACCCCTGCAGAGGCTTGTTTTCATACCAATAACTCACTGTACGTTAGGTTTGATAGATTTTTTTGCACTTTTATATACATACTCAGTAATCTACAGACAATAAAATTGTACGGCATGTGCGCTTGTTGAGAAAAAATGCCATTATAGTGAGCCTGTCAGTGGGTTCAATAGGAACAAACCATTTTTTTTTGGCATCGTTAGGTAATCAGGCTAACGGCCCACCTGATGGTAATGTGGTTACCGTCGTCTATTAACATCCGCAACATCAGAGGCATTGAAAAGTAAATGAAAGAAAAAAAATATTGAAGACTCGTATCAGTTGAAGCTGACTTTCGCGCCCTCTGCTATTTTCTATCAAGATAAACAATATTTTATTATTTTTTATTATGATGTTAAAGGCCATAAACTGTTTGGCGTTTAAATATCTAGTCGTAAAATAAATAGAACGAATGGTATCGTGTTCTGTCATTTTATGCCATGCATTGATCTTATGAAATGAATGATAAATAAATAAATATAAATAATTAGGGACATTCACACAACGCCCTCTAGTCCGAAAATAAGCAAAATGAGCGATAGACATCTCTTTTGTACAAGACAACCTCTCAATTGCCGCGAAATAAATGGAATACCTCGTCAAATTATTCACGTGACGCGTACACTTCCCGGAAAAATGATGAAAAATTTCAAAGGTGCACAGAGGAAGAAATTCCAGGTTCTAGGAAGAAATTCCAGAATTTCAACCCCTCATGGATGCTGGAAGTTTAAGTTCGCGAACAAATAATCCACGCGAACAAAGTTTTGAGCACCACTAAACAGTTAATCATTCAGCAGGAGGTCAAGAAGGCTATAACCGAATCGGTGGGACAAATAGTCAGGGAGCAGCTGCAGCCCACAAATGATATCCTCGGTGGATTTAAAGGTACGTTGACATCGATTGACGCTCAACTTGAAAATCTCAAATCGTCGCTTGCCGAGAAGACAAAGATTATCGATGTCTTAAGAAAAGAAAACAGTCACCTTCGAGAGACAGTACAGCGGTTCGAGGAGCATATCCGCCAGTCGGAGCAACTGGCCCTATCTAATGATGTGGACATCGTTGGAGTTCCAGAGGCCAAGGGCGAGGCCACAGTCCACGTCGTGTTAACTCTTGCACGTAAGCTGGGAGTGTCGCTGACCGAGCGCGACGTCGTCAGCGCGGATCGTGTTGGTGTAGCCCGTGACGAGACTACAGGAAGTGCGCGCACGCGGCCTATCGTGGTACGACTGGTGCGGCGAGCGTCGCGCGACGATCTGTTGAAGGCCGCCCGAGTACGCCGTGGCGTCTCAACCGGGGATGCAGGCTTAGCTGGCGAGTCTCGTCGTTTCTACGTTAACGAGCGCCTCACGCGAGAAAACAGGCATCTGTTTTTGAGGGCGCGGGAGATTGGAGCACGTCTATCATGGAGATTCGTGTGGTCAAGGGACGGGCGCATATATGCCCGCCAACATCAGAGCGAGGACTCCCCCCGCCACAGACTGCGCTCTGAGGCTGACCTAGTGCGGGTTTTTGGCCCTGGCGCAGTTGGTGGGTCCGATGGGAGAACTGTGGTCTGAGAGATTAGTTAGACTACCTACCCGCATACTTGCGCTTGTTCTCGTCCTACATGTAGTGTTACTTTTTGTGTACCCTATTTTGTGGAGTGTTATGTTATTGTTGTCACTATTTTTGTATTGTGGAGCTGAAATATCAGTATTATGTTTGTGGGCCTATCTCTATTGTGCTGCTACTGCAACAAATATTCTAATTTCATATAAATTTTATTCTATTTTATTACAACAATTTATTTTAGCTACACTACACATGCACAATACGACTATTTATTATTTAAATACAAATTTAATTCCTAATATTAGTGTGTTTCGGTACTATAACACCTTTTGTGGCTTTGCAACTTTAGTCGTTACTACAACCGCAAATGACAAGTATTATTTCATTATTTTCATATATGTTCAAAATGCCAAATATATATTTTACCGGGATATTAATGGGTACTAAATCAAGATTATTTACGTTAGGTCTTTATAATGCAGGTTCATTAGGTACGGGACACAATGATTTCATCGTTGCAGTGGATAATATGAAATGTGACATAATAGCTATTAATGAAACCTGGATTCGAGTGGGCGAGGAAGCACGTGCACCGAAGGTACCTGGCTATAAACTACGTTTCACACCTCGGCCGTCACACATGCGCAAAGGGCGGGGAGGAGGGATAGGTTTCTACGTTAAGCGCGGAATAAATGTTCGTACAGTTGCTCACCCTCACGCGGATATTGAACAGATGTGGCTGTCAGTAAAGATCAATCGGTCTCGTATAATGATAGGTACTGCCTACCGTCCACAGTGGGTCAATGTTGACATCTTCATTGATGCCCTTACAGAATCCATTGCCCATTTTTCTGGGTGTGATGGAATTGTAATTCTGGGCGATTTTAATGTTAACATCCTTGATTCGAATGACAGTAAAACATGTAAGCTTAATCAGTTTCTTAATTATTCAGGTTTATCACAAGTGGTAACAGCGCCCACTCACTTTTCTGAAGACAACGAGACTCTTATAGATCTTGTCTGCACGGACTGTCGCATACGAAACATAAGAGTTGATAATATTACTGGCCTGTTGGGTCATGCTTTTGTCTCTGCAACACTAAATATAAAACGTGAGAAGATCCCTCCAAAGTCTATAACTTACAGACCTCTCAAAAACATTTGTCAGACACAGTTTAATGTCGATTTACTGGCTGTCGACTGGAAAGTAGTTACTAATGCAACTGATGTTGACGTAATGGTGGACGCTTTTACATCCTTTGTTAGGGGTCTACTTGATGAACATGCACCAATTAAAACCATAAAAATTAAAGATAAGCCTGCGCCATGGATTACTGAAAATATTAAGATTATGATGAATTGTCGTAACGAGGCGCACAATAAGTATCGCCGAACAAAATTGGATATTGATAAAAAGTACTATAAGGAAATGAAATCATTTGTTATTGAAAGTATCCGAAATGAAACAAAAGCATATTATGACTTTAGTATAAATTCTGAACTAGGAAATGAAAAAAAACTATGGAAAAACCTGAAAACGAATGTCTTACCTAGTTCCGACGAAAAAAATTGCTTGCCTGATCACTTCAACTGCCCAGATGACATTAACAAGCACTTTCTTGATATACCAGGAGCAAACATCGTATCAATTTCTCAACTAACATATTTTGAATATCACCGGTTTAATAATAACACATTTTCTATCGAACTAGTGTCTGAAGAGGAAGTAGCAAAAGTACTTTTATCGATAAAAACTAATGCACGTGGGATAGATGGACTCTCTATGGATATGGTTTTGCTGACGTTACCGAGTACTCTCTCACTGATAACCACCATTGTCAATAAATCAATCTCAACGTCGACCTTTCCTAGTCAGTGGAAAATTGCTACAGTGAATCCCATTCCCAAAATACCAAACCCAGCTGACATTAAGGACTTAAGGCCTATCAGTATTTTACCGGTTCTCTCTAAAGTAATAGAGAAAATTGTGTGTAATCAACTGAGTAGTTTCATAGAAAGAAACAACATCTTACCCGCTGTTCAGTCTGGTTTTCGCAAAGGTAGAGGCACCACAACAGCACTACTTGATGTTGTCGACAATATTCTTGTTAATCAGGACATGGGTTTGGGCACGATCTTAGTATTGTTAGATTTCTCCCGTGCCTTTGACTCTATTAATATACCGCTGTTGCTTTCAAAGCTATCATATTATGGTGTGGATGCCTCATCGGTCAAATGGTTTGATAGTTACTTGAGCAATAGAGCACAACTTGTAAAAGTTAACCGGGCGGATGGGTCACAAATTTCATCGTCATTGAAGGTGGTTAATAGAGGCGTACCACAGGGATCAATATTGGGGCCACTACTGTTCATCATTTACAGCGCAGACATGTGCTGGCAAATCAAGCATAGCCAATTTCACTTGTATGCTGACGATGTTCAGTTATATTTGCCTGTGCCTAGAAATTTAGATATTGAACTGACTAAGCTCAATGATGACTTGGGAAATATTGCGCTGTGGTCACAAAATAATGCATTAGTTTTAAATCCCACCAAGTCGAAATTTATGCTGCTTGGTTCAAAGCGATTTATCGAGGACGCAGCAGGGAAGACACTGAATGTGAACATCAATGGTCAAAACATCGAACGGGTCTATGAAGCTAGAAACCTCGGAATTATTTTTGACAGCTCCCTTCGTTTTGAGAGCCATATTTTAAATTTAATGAAAACCTGCCTGTTTAAATTAAAGTTATTGTATAGAATACGTTCATTTTTAAATCAAGATATAAGAGTTAAGGTGTGCGAAACGCTGATTTTATCTAAATTAAACTATGGAGACCTGGTGTATGGCCCGCGCTTGACTTCGAAGACTTCCCGTCTCGTACAAAGAATACAGAATGCGTGCTGTCGATTCTGTTACGATGTCCCACCGCGAACACACATAACGCCTTACTTAAATAGCTCATCAACTCTCAATATGGCTTCGCGGAGGGCGTTCCATTTGGGAGTGATGGTACATGGTGTCATGACATCTGGGAAACCAGAGTATCTTTATTCTAAGCTCAGCCGCTATCAAAGTAAATACGACAGCAGGCCAACTCGTAATATGCTTCATTACAGTAAGCATAAAACTGTTGCATTTAGGGGTAGCTTTCGGTACCAGGCAACTAAATGCTGGAACAATATACCACCACCTCTTCGATTGCTAAAATCAAAGTTCACGTTCAAAAAGCACTATAAGAAATACATATTTGAAAGACAGCAGTCTGGGTTGTCTGGTACCAACAGCTCTAGTGGGCCGTTCACTTGCTAAGCGCAAGCACACACAACTATATACAACCACACTCAAGCACAAAAACACACCCTATATACACCCTCGCATACACCGGAGGGTTCTCCTCTATAACCAGACTCTTAAGAGACTGGCGTACCAGGAGAACCCTCCACACACTCAATCATTACACACACAAACACACCCCCACTCTTTCCTCTTGCACTAATACACCACACATAAATATTATTAGGCACATCAATACATTTACATAAGAATCACAAACTATATACACTCACACTCAACTATGCTCAAATTCACACACATATAATATATGACAAGAAACACTTTGGTTTTTCCTGTGATACCCTGACTCTTAAGAGACTTGCGTGAATCAGGAGAAAGAAAAATATATATATATATTCTCATGCACTCTTATACACACTCACACACACATACACACAACACACACCACAGCACACATGCCAATACTTTTCGGGTCAAGCTTTTTACCTATATTTATTTATATTATTTGTTTCTATTAATCTCACGGGGCCAATGGCCTAATCCAATGGTTTCGGCAGAATAACAGCGCTGAGCTGCCATCAGGTGGTGAAGCATAATGCTGAGCTGGAGCCAATTTGTTGCAGTAGCACACATTACTATTTTGTGTTTTCTTTCTTTTAATGTTCTCGTTTTCTATGTGTGATGTAACAAATAAACCTATGTCTATGTCTATGTCTATGTCTATGTTAATAATCTATTATACATGTTGTACCTATTTTATACCTAGAGTATGTAGTTAATAGTTTGTATTTTATATCTAAAGTGTGTCGTTTGTAAGATGCTTATCTTAACCCTCGTTGAGAACTCAATTTGCTCTTACATAAAATAGGATTTAAATAATTTGAAGATGTTTACGTACAGTTAAGAGCGTAAGTCGATTAACAAATTGAGTTTTTAAAATCCAAGTATATACAGTCTTAAAATGTTACAAGCTAACTTATTAATAAATTTAGTCTGATTTAAAGATCTGCTTAAACTCTTGCAAAGGTTACACAACAAATAGTTAAAACCTCCCAAATTATAGTTTGATGTCAAACGTGTCAGCGGCGGCGCGGCGGGTCCATTTGAGCGTATTTCGAAATATGTCAAATGCTGTACAGGTTAAAACGTTAATTTGTTTATGTGGCTAACCGTACCTACTCTTACAAAACCTCTTATCGCCTCATAAACTTGTAACCTTTACACCATTGACATCAATTAATTCAATATCATTTAATTACCCAAACGAGATGTTCGAAACGAATAAATCATTTTTTACGTAAGATACCTATTTTTTCGATGAATATTGTGAGGTCGTTTGAACCTGTTTTGTTGATAAACATTAAAATAACAAGTGTAAAATACTTAACCAAGTGTGAATCACTGGAAATTTCAAAGTTATCAACCATTATTGGAACATAATTCAGATAATAATTTTTTGAACTATTTTTCCGTCTTTTGCTTTTAAATGAGAAATGCTGCCACAAATACTTTACCAACAATGTTTTGGCAACATTCCTCGAATTGGTTTTCAATTTGAGAGAAAAAGAAAGAGATTGATAACAAATTATTAATTAGTTGAAGGTCTCTTCAACATCATAACATCACTACACAACATACACAAAGGTGTGAGATGAAAATAATTTGGGTGACCTTGATATTTCGGGCTAAGAACGATCCCTTAAAGAATAAAGGGCGTTTTATATACCATTCAAGAAGCTTCATTGATTTTATTTAAGAGGTCGGCTAAGGAGCACTTTTTATTTAAATATGGTTCTTGGTTTCAATAATAGTGAGTTTTAGACACGTAGAAGTTTATGATAAGTTGATGTTGGTGACCCATATTCTTTGCTCTGAAGTGGAAAATAAAAAAAATGCTATTTTATTACCTAGCTACTTTAAAACAAAAATTAAATCAAAGCTAAATAAAGGTGTTTATTTGAATAAAATAGATTTAAGACTGACCTTTTGAAATTATGCATCTTATTTATATTTAGAGCAGAGTTTAAATGAGTGTTGATTGCCACTATAACATCGGTTTATTATAACGATGTCAAACATTTATAGTAGTCACTATAATAATATTTTATTTATTTAAAGCAATCACTAATAGCAGAATCCAGGGGCAAGGGTGTTCAAGCTCCTTTTAAAAGTTCTGACAAGCCCCTCCGAAACTGAAATCCTGGTTCCGCCATTGGTCGCTCATTCAATGACATTGTGAAGGTCACAAGTGGATGGAGAGCACTCAAAATCGTTCATCCTGTAAAATAGGGAAAATCTAATTGGATCACAAGATGAAGAAGGCTCAAAATCTAAAGAGGATGCCTAAAAATATTATTGTCTAGACTTCTTGCCCACTTAGGACCAGTCTCTAAGCCTTTCTAAGTACTTATCCTAAAGAGATGAAAGATTAGGCTTAACACTGCACGACACGATACACTTACACGATAACGTTCAGTGGCTCGAACAAAAAATCGTTGTAGGCGCCAACACGGCGTAAAAGTGTATATTATGTAGATATAGTAATGTATAATCTCCGACGATATCGTGTAGGTATTTTGTAGTTTTGGTTTAAATAGTAAGTACCTATAGTATATCCTATAGTAGTGTGTAACTCGACAGGCTGAAGTCATGAGACTACGATATCTATTTGCTATAAAATGTTAATTTGTTTAGTTTATTTACTTACAAATAAAATTGGTAGCCTACATAAATCAATTTTTTCAGCCAAAGCCTAAAAATAAGCAATATATCACAACACTCCAAAACACTAGCCCTATAATTTTTCAGCAATGATTTATCACTACGTTTTATGAATCCGTTCAACTGAATTTGCAATGCGTATGAACCGGCCACAGGCGATACCAAACAGCTGGGTCAAACCGTACTCCGCCCAATAACACGACATGTAAATTTTTTAGCGTGGCTTTCTTTTTTTTCTTTCAATAAGTGTTTTCAAACCGACACCGATAGAATACATTTAGTAATAGACGATTTTGTTCATTATCAAAGTGTTAAGTGTACAAGCTGTTCTCTATCTAAGCTGTGGCCAAACTTACTTCGGAGTAGCTGTATTTCAGCGTAGAATTTAATATATTATTATGGAATCTCTGAATATTTATGAACCACCTAGAATGTAATGTAATACTTACAGCGGAATGTTCGAGAGAGATTGACGGTAGTTTAATGACTAATATTTTAGTAGTTACGTAACCATTTAGTGAGGACCGGAGTGATCAAAAAGGACTTTATGGACTGTCAAAGTTTAGTGCGTTCATTCACTCAATTTTACGGTTCAAATCTCGGGGATACATACTGCGAGTTTATACAACGTGCAGATTGAGAAATACGTGATATTTACTAGTGTTGCGATACAAACGCGCGTGTGATGCTCCTAAATACAAGTGTTTATATCGAGTAAATAGTGCAAGTGTATCGATGCAACTGAAAAACTCATCTCGTTCTCAATCGTGTTATTTTCCAACCGTATTGATGTGTAACTAAAATGTTCGATTTTGGTTTAAAAGTAACGAAATATTCGCATTTGAAATATTGTGCCTATTTCCTTTTGGATTTGAATTTGTTTTGACATTGATTTGGCGTTCAAATAAGCTTCATAGTAGACCCCTCTATAAAGAAGAAGGTCGACCAAATCGAACAAACGAGCATTTTCGGTGATGGAACGAATTCTCGCGTGTTCGTTTTAACGAAAGCTGTCGAAAGTATTTTGTCGAAAGTAGTAATTTCATATATGAAATTACTTGTGAATAATTCAAGTGCATTTTAGCAGTTTTGATTGGATATCTACGCACTTATTTATTCGATGAAATTACTAAAGAAATCAGGTAGTGTTGAAAGAGATATAAAAACAAAAACAAGGAACGGAAATTAAATAAATGGTACCTAGTGGTCAACTCTGATGACGGCGCTTTTAGACCGCCTTAAGGCCTCCGTCGTGGTCAAAGTCAAAGTCAAAATTTCTTTATTCAATAAAATCACAAGGATCATTTAGAATCGTCTTATATAACTAGGCGCTCAGATGTCACCCATCCAAATAGATGGATATATAATTGGATGGGTGACCGCTAGTGGTCACCCATCCAATTATATATCCATCACCCATCCAAATAGTGACCACGTAGAACGTCGCTTTATTTAGATAATCGGTGAAGATTGACTAAGCAAGCCTAGCCACAAGCGCTTACTGGTAAACGTTCGTAGTTCTTTGGTACGGCCCTAGTTTAACCCCAGTTTAGAAATTCTCAAGGGTCATAAGTACCAGCCACTTAAACTAATTCGAAGGCTTCAGTTCCTATTTGGAAAGTGGCTATAAGTTACAAATAAACCTAACAATACCAATATAAGAAAACATGTACTTGACACACGAATCAAATTGAATCTAAGTAAGAGTCAATAACAGCTGGCTATAGACATTGCTGTATGAACTAAAGACTACAATATTTGAAAGGCTGAAATAGTTGTGTACATTTTTATTTTTTATTTAATAGGCATATTATTATGTTATGACATCCATCACCATAATATTATACTATTTTCGTTCAGCCATGTATAAAAATTAAAATTCCTTGTAAAATAAAATTAATAAATAGATAATTATACATTATTCACAAAAAAAGTCACGACAAATACAGTATTTACAATATTTACAAAATACACATTAAACAGCTCAGCTATCCATAAATCGTTTGTAAATAGCTCAACTATTTCATGTGTATTTTATAAAAAATCACTTCTTTTTTAAATAAGCTATATACGCTAAATAAAAGCATTATAAAACACTGAGTAGCTAATCCTATCCTACTAATATTATAAATGCGAAAGTTTAGATGTTTGGATGTTTGTGTTTCAATCACGTCAAAACCAATGAACCAACTTGGATGAAACTTGGCATATATATAGTTCGTAACCTGGATTGACATATAGGCTGCTTTTTATCCCGAATAATTAACAGGATCTACAGGATAAAATGAACGAAAAGGATTAGCAGCGCCAATTGGCAAGAGGATTTCATTGTCATGTCATGTCACGTCAGTTTGACAGGGCGTAGTACGACCTCTTTGGTCTAACAACTAGCGTTTGACATTCCAGTAGGTACGAGTTCGGTGTGATGAGGTGTAATGTCAAGTTTCTCAAAGAAGTATCCGCTCGGTACACGCACAGATAATATAATGTACACGGAAAATGTAGATGCGTACGAAGTCGCGGGTGACTGCTAGTACTAAATACTAATGAAAAAAAAATTAGGTAGTTACTAAATAATTTTAAATTGAAATGCTAGCAAATTCCGTAAATATTTTTTCGTTTATTGATTTACGTAAACAATGACTTGTTAATGCTTACATAATTAATTTTAATTAATGCTATAGCACAATAAAGCCTAGTATACGGTCAGGGTGGTGATTCTAGACCGATAGACTTTTTATCACAATAGATTATAATATCCCTCAAACTGTCAAAACTCCATACTTTTTGTCAGTTTTTGGTTATATCTATCGTGACAAAAATATCTATCGGTCTAGAATCACCCCCAGGGGGGATGACCATTGGGTTCCGTAGCCTGTTTTACTCCTCTGAGCTGTACGACACAAGGCCACAATTTCAATTAAGTATATAGAAAGGTCAAACGGTACTGTTTTCGTTCCAAGTTTCTGTCACTTCCACGTAGCGTTGTTACCAATAAATATTAGATTTTATAGTTTCTGTCGGTATGTAGAGCATAGTTTACTTATTTATAAAATTTACAGCCTTAATAGAAAATTATGTAATAAGATAAACATTGGTAGACTATGGTCGTATGTTATCAATAAAGGGTTTTAATTAAGTACATCAATCTTAATTTATCTTAATTCGGTAATTTTTTAGGCAGATACTTACAATCAAGTACATCATGTTTTTTTGCCAGTTCAAAGCTTATGCAATATATAATTTGTAGAAAAGATTTTGTTTATTTATTTAAATGAGTAACAAAATCCACAACCCCTAAAAATATTAGCGAAAAACTTAAACTACTTAAACTTACTTTTTTTTTGTTTTTCATAAAGATAGGTTACCAAGTTATCGGTACTATGAATATAATCTTAACACGATATATAAGTACCCATAGTCGCATACCAGTCCAAACCAAATAGTTAGAAGCCTGAAATAATTATTATTGTAATAATTCTTACAGGCCTTTAGCTATTTGTTTTGTTGAGCGTATGCTCAAGAAGTTAAATTCCAAAATTTAAAAAATATAACCCATTATAAACCCATAAAGCTACCGTTCCAACACACCCACGTAAAGGTGCATGCACACTTATCTTAACAAGCTGAGGGCACACTAAAGGGCTGCACTATCTGAATCTTATCTCAGCTAAAGGCACGTGCACAATAGAAACTAATGTACTGATAGGGGATCACACACGAAGCGGGGTAAGGCGCGTGCGGTAGTGTTAGCGATGCTATAAAAATATGTGCGGCAGGTGCAAAGCTACGGATAAAGTTATTTAGTGGCTTGATATTAAAAAAAAAAAAAAAAGATTTATAATTAAAAAAAAAATGTGTTTATGAATTCCAATAATTTTGTATTTAATGTGAAAAACTTCTTATGTATGGTTATAAGTTTATAACACAGTAATATTAACATTGCGGTAATGAATAAAAAAAAATCAAATTAATAGTCATACATGGAAGTGACTTTTTATAAGTACCTAGTGTACCTACCCATTTAGGTGTAGCTTAAATTTGTGACTTGAGTCAAAGTCCAAAAAAGCAAGAAACAAAAAATAGTGTCTCTGAGCAATGTTTTCTGAGCGCATCTTACGTTGAATTTTTCTGATCATTTGCTTACACGTCTCTCAACTTTTGGAAGGCGATTCTAGACTGGGTATAATATCACGCATGGAACAAAGCCTTAGCCACAGTTCCGTCACGATGAGATATAGATAAGATTTGATAACAATCTTTTTATTGTAACACACGCCCGGGAACGCGGCCTTAACGACTTATTGACATTCCCACTGAGAACCGAGCTTTAATGTTATTTACGACTGGGGTTTATACCCCTTGATTAAAAAAAACTAATTTGTGTGAAAGATTATTTTTTTGAAAAAAATATCGGTCTTACCTAGAGAATCGTCTCTCATAAGTTAAGAGACGTATAAGCCAACACTCTCCCGACCTGTAAGGTTGGCTGGCAGAAAATGCTTATAGCATTAAGCCCACCTAATACACATTTGTTTTGTGCAATAAAAAGTTAAATAAATAAGCAAATGATTAGGACAACTCTCATCCATAGTGCCCTCGTAATTGAAAACACAGTAACTTGGAAATTCACGTTTTGTAAAAAACGCGTTACACTCGTTTTGTTCTGACCAAACCAAACCTAGTTACCAAACCTTAAACGCGTTTTTTACAAAACGTGATTTTCCAAATTACTGTGTTTTCTCTTACGAAGGCAGCATAAACCCGTCATCAAAAGTAAAAGAAGAAATGTTAAACGTTGTATAGCAGCTTGAGAGTGATTCACTCTGAATCACTCTCAAAGCTACTATACGACATTACTAGCCACCTCTCAACTAAATGATTCAGTTGAGAGGTGGCTAAGTAATGATCAACGAATTCTTCATAAGACCATGTATCTTATTTTGATACAGTTTATTTTGATACAGGGTGCAGCTGTAAATCCAACTGACTTTTCTACACCTTTTTCACCTTTTAGGTAAAAAACAGTGTTTTATACAGGGTGTAAAAAGATCCTTTACCAAAAGTTAATGAAGATAAGTATTAAAGCCACAATAACATCAATTACACGGACCAGGTCCGAACATAAAGTTAATCCGTTAATAACCCGCGCCTATTCAGAGCCTAAACAAACGTACAAAATGGGCGTGAGAATGATAATACCTCTTTTATTGTTCTAACTCAAAAATGTGTAGTGAAAATAAAATAAACGTTGAAATATGTTTATTAAAAATACAACATTTCATTTGAAAAACCCATTGCCCATTGCCCATTATTTTGCTACCTAGGTGAGAGCAGCGGTGGTCGAGTGATAATGACCCTGCCTTTTGATCCTAAGTTCTCGGATCACAGACCAATAAGTTTTGCTACTCAAGACGAAAAAACAATGTTTGGAAAAAAATGCATACATCTCTTGTTTTTGATTTTTTAGTTTGTTGACATTACTACACCCTTTTGCATAACGTTGTAGGAGGTTAAAAGGCTAAACAAAGTCAGTAGAAGCAGCCGCACTGCGTCATAACTCGGTATTGTGACCATGCTTTCTGGATTTTCAGGATTTATTCGAACAAAAGAACGTATGTGTTTATGAAATTCAAAGCATTGTTCGGCTTTGTATGGAGCCTAATTCTGTTTTATTTGATATTTTTTGGGTTAATTAAAAATTCTGCGAGTATATTGCGCTCACCTAATTTTTTAAGCCTTTTCATACAATTGCTAAAAAAAAAGTGTACTGTTCAATAATTTTATGTTTATAACCATGATTTAAGTGATGAAGAAAACAGCTTCCAAACCCTGAACTTTGAGTAAAGCAAGTAATTTTTACAAGTAAAATTGCTGCCTTATACATAAATCTGTCAATCCAACTTATAATAATAATTGAGCAGCATTAATATTGGTCAGCTATAATGGAATATTAATGTACAAATTGGTTTCAAAGTGTTGTTACCCCAATTTACTGCAATACTTGACACGCTACAAGACCTAAGTCTTACTAAGCTAAGCTTAAGCTATTTCTACGTAATTAGTTATAAGATGACTTGAAACAGATTATTAAATTAAACCTCGTGTTTCTGGAGCCACGAAGTGTTGGGTATTTAATTGTATAGAACGTTGTTATGATTTTATTTTCTATTTTTGTACAAAATACCTAGAAAAGTCCTAGATGAAAGTAAAAAATATAATAAACCAAAGCTAAAAGTTTAGTATCCAGCTAAACGTCCGCGCTGACTTGTCTTAGAGCTTTTGTAGAAAAACTCTGAAGATTATTTGTGTTTTATACTTATCAAACAAATATACGGAAAACCAACATAAAATAACTTTCACAGCGGAAAACAAATTCAAAGCCTTTGTAACGCGTTAAGAAAGAACACATTTTATTTATTTGGTAAATATTGACTCTAAGCTTTCAAATAGGCAAAACAACCAACACAACTAAATTTTAATAATCCCTCAAAAGTTTCGTTCCAACGAATAACCCCCTAATAATTTCTGAACCCGTGAAATCAATTTTCAAAACAAACAAACAAACACTTGGGCTTGAAATGTCAAGCCTGAGTTTAACATTCAGTTCAGTGTTCCGCAAACGTGTACCACTTCATTCTTATGACCGCTTTACACGATAGATACAGACTCAGCCTAGTGAGAATTATTAAAACTTAAACTATTTTTCTATGAAAAAATAATGGAACAAGAAACATTTTATAAAAAGATTTCCTTTTATTTCACATTCAATAGACAGCATTTAATATACCAAATAAGGGTTTATCCCACGCAATTTTTCTATTCTACCGCAGACCCCTAAAAGCCTTCAATGCCGTATAGATTAAATCCGAGGAACCCGAAAATATCATGTTTATTACAAATAAAAGCCGACTTGAGTACATTACCATTGCTTCGGCAATCTTTGGGATTATTATCCAGTCGGGTCATACGTTTAAACCTTTGATGTATTATTATCTGTGCTTATGAAAATGAACTTATACCTTTTAGGGGTCCGCATGTAAACAAATTAGGGACTCTATGTAAAATTGTTAGCTAACAATATTATTAATAAGTACATTTGATATCTCAAATAAATCATACATAATTATAGGGTCTATTTCACCTTATCAGAGTAAAATATATCCATCATATTTTTGACAAGTTTAAAATAGAGTCGGATATATTGATAGCTGACGGATAGCGTAATTAAGATATGGTTAAATAGGCACATGATCTTTTATAGATCACCTAAGTATTTTATTTTTAAATTTTTAAAAAGAAGTCCATGCAATACTAACCTTGACGATAAAGCTTTGTATTTTCACTACTAATATTCAAATATATTGCGGCCTAAAATCACAAGAACTATGCACAGAACCTTTTATTATAATCCAAGCTCTGGCTTTCCATATTTCAAGCAGCCTGACAAACCCACATAAAGACCTTAACAATGACAGTCGAATGTATAAACCGCGCCGTGTGGGACCTTTGACCTTTTGGGATTTTGTTGCTCGTTTTTTGTGGATTTTTGACAGCGATTGAAGTAATCTTTGGATTTGCACATCTCAATTCAAATCTATGTATTACTATTGAGATTTTTTTTGTTTTGCTACCATTTGTTTAACCTGTCAGATTAGTATTAAATCTATTATAAAAAAATATTATCACTTAATAAAAATACTTAACTTGATATGAAAAATGGATTATAAAAAAAGCCTTCAAAACTTAAGGATTAAAGATCCCTCGCCGGATAAGTTCTTCTAACTTAAAATGACTTAAAAAAAACATATTTTTTCTATACCTAAGTTACAACTTCAAAAAAAAAATCGAAAATACTCTTAAACTTCGAACTTATATCTAGTTCTATTTTGGCAGACCACACACGCAATAAAAAGCATGTATTTCAACAAATGCATAACGAAAACAGTTTAAAAACTCTCCCACATCATAATTCAAAGTTATCAACACTATAAATAAAGTTAAAAAACCTGTAACACTTATTTTATATCAAACAACAATAACTAACGCTCTGGGTCGCCATGTTTTTGTCTATTATAACTCATTATAACGTTAACGTCTGCACTCGTGTTTTTCATGATTTATGGTCACCCTATTATTGTTTTTTTTTGTTCTTTAAAAGCAGTTTTGAAATTAGAACAATATTTTCTTGAATATTAAGGGAGAACGCAAACCAAAGACAAAACGTCTTGTCGAACAGTTAGTGATGTGAAACTTTTCAGTAAAACTTTTTTAGTTACGATATGCTTTTTTTTATTTGCTGTTTTCGTTACTTGCTTATTTAATGAGAATCATCCTAAGTACTTAATAATATTATTAAGTACACTACATAATTACACTATATTCTTATTTATTAAAAAAGCACAGTTCATTCTCTAGGTATATGCGTATAAAGCAATGTTTAATAGGTAGGTACTAAACAATGCTATAATAGATAGGTAAACATAATTTTATGCATGCATGTTTGCTTTTGAAGGCCGCTCGGCCAATTTAATTAATTAATTAAATTGTTTTAACGGCTGGTTTGCGAACCTATTAATAAAAAAATGTAAGAAAAGACTGTCGTGTCAATTGATGTGAGTTTCGTTACAACGAAAACAGCATATGACGAGGAAGCATTCATCATATGCTGTTTTCGTTATAACAGAAAATTTATTTTCACGTCACTAAGTAGGTACGCGACAAAACAGTTTTGTCGATAGATGTGCGTTGGCCCTAATAGCGATCCAGCACAATAATTGCTACTTATTTAAAGTTATGTATTTAATTCCTTTTGAGCGTTTACACACTGTTCGATACCTACATCTAAACTCTAGGTAAGTATCTATAGTGATTTTTTTGATAATTCAGAATATTATGCTTAGGATGTTATTTAACAATATACCTATAGTAATGAACTTCATAATCAAAACTTGACTTCAAAATGTGAAATTGTGAGATTCAAAGTGAAAGTTCAAAAAACAAGTGTGAAATTCAAAATGTGTTCAAAATGTGACTTCAAAATATATTTTTTTGTAATTTATTTTTGCTTGAGCAAAAATATTGTAGTCAGTACCTTCACTGTGTGAGAGTCTAGTACTAAACTGACAACTCTCCGAAAATATCGTTTAGATGTCGTATCGTTATTAACGTGAGTTCTTTTTGTTTTTAAAATCGTGCTTCGAACAGTTATTTGTAGTAATTTAAATTGAAGTTCATATTCTTATTTTTATATCAATGAATATTAATGACGAAAGAAGAACTATTTTTATGGCCTTTTATATAAAATTTAATAGAAAAGCTTGCCAGTTTTTAATGCATTCAGAAAGATAAAACAGGTTTCAGACATGTTTTTGATTTTTGCCATACTAATTAAATCGTAAAATTGCAAGCAATTCCACTCAGTTTAATTTTGCTTATCTAAAATTGATTAAACTTTATGAGCAATATAATTTAATCACTAATTTATAAGTTTAAGATTATAATATTTTGTAAATATGCAAATAATTATAACAAAATATCACGACCATATATGGTCGTGATATTTTGTTATAATTATTTACCTACTTTACACTCAAAAAATACTATTATAATAGTATTTTTTGAATGTAAAGTAGGTAGGTATTCGAAAATTACTATTTTATTTAACCTTACCTGGTTTATCTAAATCGCTAAGAAACTCCTCCGTATCAGTGTAGGCCGCGCACATAGCAGCGGGGCCTAGGGCCGCCAAGGCCGCCAGTAGGGCCCACGCGGCCGGCGATCGCATTGCACTACACTAGCACATCCCGCACTCACACACACGCACTTATTGTTTTACCTGGAACAAACACGTTATCATTATGAAATTGAAAATAACATTTACTATGGTTTTTGCATTATTAATAAGAAAAATGAGACAGTAAATTTTTTTAGAGTGTAATCTTTATGAGGTAGGTAAAGTTTTACCTAAAATAGATTAAATTTACTATGAGAAGCACCTTTACGCTAACTTTAGCAACAGAAAACACAACCTTTTAGTATAAAAAGCTGTCTTAAATAAAAAAAAATATTTCTACGCCAAAAACTCAGAAAATTATTTGTTTTTTTCACAAATTACCTCTCTCATTACTAACCAATTTACATATCCATAATTTCCACGTCGATAATTGTGGCTTTTCAAACACGACTTCTAGTTATCCCAAAACTGTTCTTATTCCATCTAACTAAGGTTGAATTCTGTATGTTAGTGGCTTAGAATCTTTTAAAACAAATTCTAGATAATTACACGGAAATAGGCAGGCCTTTCACGCAATCCTTCTATCAGATATATACTAAACTCCATTGTTTTTGCTGTCGAAAAAGTGTCCAGTAGCGTAGTAATTTGACCTGTAATTAATTAAAGAACATGATGAGGAGCGATTCTGTTTTGAGTGGGTATTTACAGTTTTTTTTTTCAAAATTTGATAGTTTATTTTATTTACAAAATGAACAATGCTTAAGTAAGTAAACACTTTATACCTTTGAAGTTAAGTGCAACAAACGATTGCGCGCACTGCTATGCGGAAACGTTTACGTCTAATTACCCAAAAATGTGTTCTGTGCGTATAGGTACTTCAGAAAGACAAAGATCCGTTTTGACTACTATACTCAGCCTTGAAATTGCAAAGTTTTTTAAAATCTATTTATTCATTTACTTATAGAAACCTGAAAACCAACCAGTCCCAGAAAAATCCCGTTTTCAAATAATCGGCCATTCACTTCAACGCTTTTCAAAGTATAAAAATAAACGATCGCCATTGTTCGACACTGGAGATCTATGGCACTACTCGCTTACAGGGAAAACCAATCAAATATCGGCAAAGAAGGTATTGTGCTTAGAAAAATGTTTTTGCAATGAATGATAAGAAAAACTTGGACAAGTGACTTTCCGAGATGAACGATTTTGTCACCTAAAATCAGGATTTGAATTTTTCAGGTGTCCTTGAAATTGGATGCTAAGATTCGGGTCATTTACGAATTTATTTTGATATAACCATATATAATGTTATAGGGAGGAATAAATAATTAAATAAATATTCTTGGACTTTACACACAACACCCTCTAGTCCCAAACTAAGCAAAGCTTGTGATATGGGAACTAGATGGCTGATAGAATACTTATATACTTTTTTTTGTAAATACGTACTTATAATACATAGTAACACCCAGACATAGAACAAACATCTATGTTTTCCACGCACAAATGTTTGTTTTTGGTGGGGATCGAACCCACGACCCACAGCACGGAAGGCAGAGCTATTACCGACTGAGCTGTGACGCCTGTCAATAGCGCGGCTTAGTCAGCGCGCGTGTTAACCTTGTATTTCCTGTAGATGTAGCCGACTAGGCTGAGAGGATGGTATAGGTGCTACAAGCCTCCATCTAAATCATGTCCCAGGCTCTACAGCATTTGTTTATTGGGGCATGGGTATCAAGTGGTCCCAGACGCCTGTATAAATAATCTAGATTAGATGCAAAGGTCTATTTATGAACTTTATTCATAACAGTGACTGAATGAAAAACACAGTAAGTATGTACCTAGCTACTATAACGGGTATCATTAATTCATTGAGATTGTGTTGAGCTGAAGCCAAAGTTGACACGAAATCAAACGTCAAACAGAAAAATAAATAGAATATCTCTAAATCCAGCCCCCGTATTCCAATCTTTTGCTGTCAAGTTATATTTCACTGCCCAGTGTAATTTCTTCAGGTCACGTGGTACAATTTTGTACCACGTGATCATTCTTTTTAGACACTTGACAGCAAAATATGCACGAAAACAAATTAAATGACATCATAATGTCACTATTTAGTCACAGAATAACTATGAGTTAGTATGAACTGACCATGATTTAAAACTTTGCAGTTCAACTTTGCAGTTCAACTGAGATTGGAATACCCCTGCAGGACCATTCTCCAATCTCTAAAGGAAGGATCCAGCTGAAGCAATGCTCTGCCGAGATATAAGCAACTCCCAGCTTTAGATAAGGCACCGTCGCTAGACTAACCTATCTACCGCAAGATGCTATCTCGTGATGCATTCTGAGCATGAAATACAGCTACTTAGAGTAATGCTTTTAGCCGAATAGTAGTTTGGTGGGGTTTGAAAATTAAACGAGTATTTAATTAGTATTTAGCTAGTTGTAAAAAGTATACGTAAAAATGGACGTAGTAGAGTAAAAGTATAAGTAATCATAGCGAAGTTTAATAGCAAAGTAATCTGTGGTTTCGAATTTCTAGGTTCATTGAAAACGTGAATTTGTGAAAGAAAAATTCATAGAGCATATTTTTTTTCATAATTTTTTTACAGGTTTTAATTCTAGCGAAATAAACTTATACACTACTTTGATTAAAAATTTAAAGTGGCTAGAGTCTGACCACGCTAAGTCTGCAAATAAGTGGTAAACCCCAAAACACATCAGGCAAGATTGCGGTCAAACGTTTGCCAAAAATATGTAAAAAACTACTTGGTTATATTAATAACTATAAGTTGACAAATCATTTTGGCAATAAAACGGGGCTTCGAACTAAAGTTTTTCAAATTGTGCCATATTTTAAATGCTGCACACTTATCATGGTCGAATTATCGGTCGGTGTTTTAAATATTGCATATAAATTATAATATTTTAGTTAAATTGTTGTTATAATTAAGTTTTAGTTATTGTGATTGCTTACTATCAGGTGGCCAAAGATATTAAAACTTACGACGTTGGTGATAATAAAGCTTAAGCCGTCTTTATGATGATTTATGAATACGGATTAACTAAGATAATCTATTGAATCTTGGTAAGATTTATAAAATAACAGCACTCACATCAGCTGATATTTTTTTTGCTGATATTTTAATCAAAATGATATATTTATTGATATGATATTTTTCAATATATTAATTAAGTCCAAATAATGATGCATGCGAATTTGTTATTCAGGTTTATCTCATAAAAATAAAATATTCAAATACATAATTATTTTTTTAGAAATCAAACATATTATTTATTCACAAAGAAAATTATGACTAATGCAGTATTTACAATATTTATAATATGTACAAAATACACATGAAGCAGTTGAGCTATCTACACACCGTTGCAAACGATTTATAGATAGCTCAACTGATCCAAATCAGTATCAATCGGAATACATAATTAAACAAAAAAATTAATTTAGTACAGTCAGCGTTAATGAGCTGTCTATAAGTCAAAATTTTAATTTATTTTTAGTATCTCGACGAGAACTCGAATATAAGTCAACTTGCTGTATCAATTTTATAAAATTTTTTTGTAGAACTCTCATTTGATGAACGGTCAAATATTTATCTTTGGATTTATAGACATTTGACATTTTAGTATATCTTGACGTTGACTGTACCTACCAAATACATTTTTTTAGTTTTATGAAATAAACGAATAATATGTAATACCAAGACAGAGCCCTATAGATAACGTAACTTATCTCAAATAATGGTTGATATCAGCTTTGGTATTTATGGGTTGTGACGCCATATTTTCAGTAAAATATAAACTTAAAACCTTTTAGTATAAGCCAAATCCAATTACTTTTAAACTAAAACGTAGTTTACTTTGAACGCATCTAATTTATTCAGTTAAAAATTGTTGGTCTTTTTGAGATAAAACAGAATTTAATATAGGTATCTACTTGCGAAAATTTTTGTTGTTGTGAAATGATTTTTCGTCCTTCAAGCACCCTACCAGTGTTTTGGCCTATCTGTGTGTAGGTACGTCTTTAAGCTGATAGATAGATACGATAGATAAACTTATTTATTTGATACTGAACACACACAAAATTTACAATAAAATGAAAGTAGATAGGTACTATGTAACTAATAACTAAAACGAAACTAAAACAAACTGAAAATAAAGAAAAACAAGACTACCTACCTACATGTTCTCGTATGGTGATGATGATGATGATGACCCAAAACGAGTTTAAATTTTATAGAAAAAACTTAATTTCTTTGATTAGTTTATCTACCATTTCGTAGGATTACTGTAGTGAAAATAAAAATAAAATTAATTATCATCAAAGTTACGGTCGTATTATTAAAAACCAAGAAATAAAACGGCAGTTACTTTAATTAAGTTAAAGATAACTTGAACCCAACAACTCAGTTCCAGTTATTAATTAGAAAAATATACAAAAATGTGGTCGAACGCGGAAGGTGGCTTCGATACCACAATGAACAGATGGCTTTGATCGGAACTAACTTATGTTAAAAGAAACTTTCGTAAGTTAGATAGATAGATATATAATTTATTTAACCAGCACAAAAACTAACAAAAAAAAGCAGATGAAAAGAACTTAAAACTAAAATAAAAACTTAAAATTAAAAAAGCTACGTTCGTAGCTAAATAGCATTTTTTTTAAAGTCCTACCAAGTTAAGTATGGAATAAATGTCTTTTCTGATCACTACAATCTGGATGTCTTCAAAACAAAAGTAAATAGCTGTATAATAAATAAATAGGTGTATAATCATACATAAATAAATATTCATGGACATTTCACACGACGCCCTCTAGTCCCAAACTAAGCAATGCTTGTAATATGGGAACTAGATGCTGATAGAATACTTATGTACTTTTTTTTTGTAAATATATACCTATAGTAACACCCAGACATAGAACAAACATCTATGTTTTGCCACACACAAATGTTTGTTCTTGGTGGGGATCGAACCCACGACCCACAGCACGGAAGGCAGATCCATTACCGACTGAGCTGTGACGCCTGTCAAATGTCATGCTTCTCATAAATATCGTTTTTGCGGTACAGACAGTGTTTCGAAATTATTATTAGTTGTTAATTTTACTACGATGTAAACGTTATTAGAACATGTTAAACTACAACCAGTGTGTTTGTATGTCGTTGAAAGTTGAACCAATATTGGAATAGCGTTAGTGATACAGAGAAAATAAAGATATAGCTGGTTCAGTGTGAACAATAAAACATTAGGTAGAGATGATATAGATGCTGGGCAAGCCAAGTAAAACTACTACTTAATACGCGCCTTAATCTTTGGATGTTTTCAAGAGCATAGTGAATAGGTTTTTTCTAGGCAAATGTGCTACATCGTCGACCGCATCGTCACTTACTATCAGGTGAGATTACGGTCAAACGTTTGTCTGTAAATCATAATAAAACATGTCCCAGGCACTGCAGCGTCCGGTGCATCATGAGTGATCATGATGTTCATCATGATCATCATCATGCATGAGTGGCTCGTGACGCTGTATAAATCATCTAAATGACATGCAAATACTTGTTTTTTAGCTAGGTAATGAGTTTTAGAGAATTACAAAATAAATATAGCATGCAATATCTCAGCTGTTTATTTTTAGACTGTAACCAATCTTAATTGGAATGGTTACAACGATAATAATGTTGTGAAGTTGTACACTTTAATTGACTGAATATAATTACTGGTGCGGGAATTCGGAAGTTTCACCAAATGCGACTTTTATGACTCTTCTAAAAAGTATTTTTTGAACTTAAACTCTTTTTACTTTTACTTGTCTTTTAGTAGTAGGGCTCTCTGTGAAAGAGCTCACCCGGAGAATACTAGCACCGTACCTATTTCTGCCGCTAAGCAGTGATGCTCGCATTGCTGTGTTCTGGTTTGAAGGGTATATAATATAACTATATACCTACAGGGTGAATTCTCGAGATGGGGCAGCAAGGGCCGCTGTGGCTGCAGCAAAACTTAAAGGATTCAGCGGATTTGGGCCCTGACGGACAAGATGTCCATTATAACCAAAATAATTAGCATAATTTTTTACCTTGTTTGCATATTTCATATATTTTCTACAACTTCGTATTAATGTTTCGTTAAAAAAAGTATATCAAGCTAACACTTCCTGCTTGTTCTTGAGTATTTTTCTCATCAGGATGAAACCTTATACGGGACTAACTGAGGTTTAAGTATTAGAACTGTCGAAAATCACTAAAATCGTTCACTATATAATTTCAGATTGACTGAGTGTAAACATATAAAATCGCGTTGTTTTCCCTTTCGAGACTAAGCCAGATATTTAACCTTTAAAAAACAAAGTTAGTTAACCTTTTGCTATAAGTAGATATTTGTTAATTATTTTTAAACAAGCTTGAAATCAAGATGCTTCAAGATTTAATAGCTAATTTAAAAAAAATAATGGTTCAACTGATACTGTAACAATATGAAAACAAAAACACTTCTCCATTTTGTTAACATTAACAAAACAATAAACAATTCTCATTTCGTGCAATAACTTTTATCATTCTCTGTGGCTGAGAGTAATATTTATCTAGCAGAGTATGGATAGAACATATTTATTTAGCAAAGTATGAATGGAGAATATTATCATTGAATTGTAGCTATGCTCAAATTTTATTCTTTATATTCAGGCAATTTACTTTTTTACCTACGATATTGTTGCATATCTACGTATAATTAATTATAGTAGTCACAAAAGATCTTCGTCTCTCTTTATCTGCGCAGAACACATTTTTGAGTCGAATTGGACGTATAAGCAAATTTTTCCGCACATGCGCAACCGTTGCAGCTAACTTCAGAGGGACAAAGATCCATTGTGCATACTGTAAGCCTTCCTGTAAATTTGCGTGTATTTTATATTTTAATGACCGCGCAAACACAGCGTCGCGTCGCCGCGACAAATATACAAACACATAGTCGCAGCGACTAGACGCAGTGGTAAGACGTGTCTGCACAATCTCTTAGAAGAGCTCTGTTTAATGATACATAGCTTATTTCAACTCTCAGATGCGTACAATATGATTTATAACAACGGCGGAAAGAAATCTTTGTTAACCTTAGTAAGGTAGTAATTGAAATAGAATGATTTACGCACGCATTTTTATCAACAACATAGATTAGACACTTGAAAACAGAGACAAAATGTAGATAATTATATAATGCCTACACTTTAGTGTAGATACAGAATTATATAACAGTTGGTCTAGGTGTTAACATTCCCCCCACAAAAACGTATCGTCTCTTGCACACGATTCGCAACATTCAACTTCTAATAATTCAATGTCCAAACAGCCTGGGTCGAAGTATTGCCGTGTGTACCCCTGTATTACATTTCCTTTAGATTTAAGAATGTACTTGATAATTGTGATTTCCTTGTTGGATGCTCTAAATAAAATAAATAAAATAAAATAAATAAATAAAATTACAACCGGTGTTACATAACTCTATGTTTATTCCGTGTTTTTTTTTTTATTTTTTAGCCGAAAATATGGCGAAAAAAGAAAAGATTTATGGTTATTAAAATGTGGTAATTGAAATGAACCGACAATCTCGAAATGAGCTAAAAAAGCTCAAACTCTGTGCGTGTACACATCTGTCTACAAAGTTAGACACTGCATCCAAATGACGGCTATTTGTCATTGAGTGTCTCATCTGCACAATTTATTCGCAGAGTAGAAGGGTTTCAGAGACTGAATTATAGTCTTTTAAAAATCTTTTTTTCCTTTGTTATCGTTGACTTCCCAGCGATAAAAGGAATTACGCCATTTATCTTAGACTTGACTTGGGACTTGTGCATTTTTTTGCGTGTTTTATTTCAGGAACTTCTATTTGGGACAGGGAACATTATTTTGGAACAAATACCTATACTGGAATAAAAGAACGGCTCTGCTTCTTTTAATAGGGCTCCCAGACAGTATGGTGGACCTTCAGACCATGCGTTATAGGATTGGATGTTGAGATGGAGCCTCATTCACTCTATGATGGTCCGGAGTACCTACCAGTCTTCATTTTTACTCCACCTCTGTAGCTGTTCTGTAATTTTTGATTGGAGTGATTGTTTCTAGATCCAGCTATCGAGGGACTAGTTTAAGCCCACGACGTATTTAATATGTTTCCTTAACACTGTTCTTCTGTTATTTACTAGCGTTCGTCCGCGACTTTGTCTATATCCCGTTTGTCTAGTGTGTCTTGTAGATCTTGTTGAGGTTTCGGGATAGAAAGTAGTTTGTCGAGGGTACAAACTATGTACCAATATAGTTACAAGCTTTGTTCTTAGACTAGAGGGCGTTGTGGGGAATGTCCATGTATAAAGGTAGCCACTGACGATACGTCCATTAATCCGAATGGAGTAGTCGTCGTCCAAAATCGTCCCATGAATGGTAAAAAAATATTCCATTTGGATGGACGTCAGGCAGCTCTGGATTTCCAAACGGATTGAAATCCATGCGTCCAGGCCAAATGGACGTCATCCGCGGCCGTCCGTCAATGTCAGAAACGTGCGCCACGCCATATGGAAGCAGTCGGAATTGTCCGTGAATGGGCGAAACGGCGTCCATTTTTTGAGGTTATTGCGTCAGTTTATGTTTTGATGTCGATGGTGGTGCGTGTGCTGTGTATTTGTCAAGCGTATATTTTTTATTATGTCTACGTTCGCGCGTGACTTTGTATTGGAAGTAATAGAAAAATGTTTGTAATAATAATATAAATAATAAAAGTATTTCTTTGTTTCAACCAACCCTTCATCCACTTTCTCTTAGGTTTTTTTTGTATTTTTAATGAAATACACACAGCTGCTGCCACCAGTAAAGTATTGTTATCCATAGTATTATTTATTTCCGTTCCGTACGATTGCAAAGTTCGAAGTGACGCCATGCATCCAAATGGAAGTATTGTGAATGGTACCGTATCTGGATAAATTTTCATTTGGAGTGCATCCAAATGGAAGTCTACTAAATGGACGTATCGTCAGTGGCTACCTTTAATAATCATTATTATATATCAAGTTACATCCAAATCGACCAGTCGTTGCGAAGTGATTTAGTAGCAAAAATCCAAACATTCTTAGTTAAGTATAAGATAAGACATCTTGTATGAGACATTCCATGAAATTCTACACCTAAAATAAGACTAGTTCATAAGACCTTCTGCATAACAGCATCCCGAAAAAAAAACACCAAGTTTACCATTACATATCGAAAACCCGAAAAATCAAAGAATACAAACGAATCTTGCAAACGTCCATCTTGATGTAATACCGCCCTTTTGTTTCCCCTCCGTAATAAACGACGCGCCAGATTCCAAGTTCCAATGTCTGGGTCTTGCCATTTTAGGGTCACAGTGTAGATGAGATAGCTGGGTAACCTCTTGAAGCATAGATAAATAATCCAAAAACATGATTGGATATATACTTTTGATGTTAAACTCAACGTATTGCTATTTATACGGGTTAGTCTCAAAATCCCCCTTGAGTTTTCTCCCTTAAGGGCATTTTGAGACTTGTTTGACGTGTGGCCACATTACTAGTGGTAATACTGCATGGACTACATTTATTTGTTTTGTAAATATTATATATTTTTTTAGTTTTCTCTTTCTATTTACACAATATTTGGATCTATGGTTCGATTGTTGATGCTACATTATTTTAAAAATTAATCTAATTCTATCTTCCTTAAACATTAACCATTGCTTATGTACTCTTAGTAATACAATTAAAAACAACGATATTACTTTTCTTCGTAATAAAAATGTAGAATTTACAAGCAACATGCTCGCAACATTGCAATTAAACTTATTCATACCGAAATCGAATTTCCCGGAATGATTTCACGCAAATTAAATAAAAAAGTCGGACGGAAACACGAAAAGAATCAGAAAGGAAAAAGAAATTCGGCAACGAAGAAAGAATCCTAATAAAACATTAGGGCTTTAACCCCAAATGCCCGCATGCAATCACCTTTAACAGTCGTCATTTTCAGAGTAAAAATTTAATTATGCGCGTCGTCGTCACGAAAAAATGCGAATGTTTGACAGCATTTAATAACCAAAAATTTAATTTAAATACCTAATTTAATTGGTGTTTATTTCACCATTTCATGATTACGATGATATCCATCAAATTATAAGTTATATCCGTATCTATAGTTTAGACTAATTGAACACAGCTAGATATAAATAGTGTTATTTGACGGGTAGATAACTTAACTAAAAATCTATTTTAATGTCAATCCAAACTTACCAAAATATTTTATTAGGTAGGTACTTGGCTATATTAACAAAAAAAAAAACCACAAAATTGCAACTAAATTCAGAATTTTCACGTAACAAACCCGTCAAATGCATACTATTTGACTAGTTAGACTACGACAAATTGCGGTTTCATGCGTATATGCGCGTTCGAAGCCTAATAAAACATTAATAAGGCTGTGTTGGCGTGAAACATAATTTCTCGGCGGCAAACACTGCAGATCCTCATCTATTTTATATACTTTTATCTGTTATGACTTATTCAATTATTAAATTCTCGTTTCTCAAGATGTCAAACACGCGGATTATTTACGGAAATACGGAATTGTTTACAGGTGTTTCATGTTTTTGCTCAATGTTTATTTCTACGTTTTATATTATATAAAATATTAATAAATTACGCTTGAAATAGGCGCAGGTAACTATTCGAAATCTTGTGACTTGTGTGAAGCATCTGCTACGCCACTTTTTCACATATTTTTTTTAACTAAAGAATACATAAACCAACTCATGAATTTGACTGACAGTCTATTTCAAAGTCAAAAGTCAAAATTTCTTTATTCAATAAAATCACAAGGATCATTTCTGACACTATTTCTTGATGCCACAAATTCTAAACCTGTCATGTTTTAACTTTCAGTTTATTTGATAAACAGGATTAAGTACCGGTATAATGAAGACTAATATCACCGTATAAAAAACCTATAATTACCTCATATCACTCCATCAAAAAGATCATTTTACCCCAAAACTCTTTGTGGGGTAAAATGGTTCCCAGTTTACATCCCCTTTTTATTCCGAGGGTCTATTATCATGCCATCTGTGGATAACGCGCTCAGTCATTGTAATTCAAGGGGCTATAAAATGTGCGTAAATTCGTTCACTAATGCCGACTCGCTTCTTTGAATGGGAGCCGATCGAGTTGTTTTTATGGCGGATTTTCATGGGTAGGGCTTTAGCACCAGTCCACGCGTTTTGGGGATGACAACGTGTAGAGTTTGAGAAGCTGATAGCAGTGACATACTCTAGAGGCATTTAGTTAAGATAGTTGCCTCTCCTGCGTCAGGGATCCATTTGACAGTTCAGTATACAAATTAAAAAAAAAATTAGGGGTAACGCTGGCGTGTCATGGAATTGTAAGTCTGGATTTCTTCATTTCATATTTGAATTTCAAATACTTACCGTGGCAGTCCCGGGAATTCAATATTCGAATTATTATGTTCGATTATTTGTGTTTTACTTGGCAATATTATTAGAATCAAAACTTTCATCTGAAAACTCAAATGAAACCTATTCATGCAAATTTAGCTACTTTAAAACTTTTGAAGCAACAAAAAGTCGTTCGCCAGCTTTTTTGATAACGATTTCATAAATAGAATCACAGACAGTGCAATACCTAATATTTTTATTTCGGTACGAGAATATCATTCGCCCAGAATCTCAGGCATTTTCCGTAAATGGCAGCGCCATCTATCATCGTTCTGCAAGTGTATTTTCCTCACCGTGCTAAAGTTTTTTTTAATTGAATGGATGGCTCTAAAAATAGTTGTAATTGGTTTTCTGTGTCCGTCTCTGTGGCATGGAATAAAACTAAGCTTTTGAAGCAGCCAGTTGAATAGTCCAGCACTTATTGCAATTTTGTTTTTTTATTCTACTTCTCGTGACTTCTAACGAATTGGTTTGGGTGCTTAATTCAGGTAAATCGTAGTCAGTTAAAGTTTTATTCATCCTAGTTACATTACAAAAGCATGCACATTAAGGGTAGGTATCCGAAAAAAAATTAAAAACATAAACACGAATTATAGATATGTACCTAATTACCTACATAGCTATACAAATTTTTTTAGCCAATGTATTTTTTTCTTTTTTTTCAGCTACTTACTCTTTTACCATTACTATTAGTAAATATCTTCTTCTTCTTTTTATTCTGGCTGTTCTGTGATTTGTACATATTTAAGACTCGTGATCAACTTTTGAAAGAAGAAAATGACAGATTACGTCTGACATTATGGACCTTTGACTAATGTTTCTCATTCGGAATTTACTTTGCATTTTAGCATTTTAGTCATACTTAACCCTTTTCTCTTTTCGATTTAGTAAACAATTTTCAATTTCTAAATTGTCAATCTCTCTTTTACCTTTTCGAATTGTTGAAACGCCATTACAAAATTAAATACCAACACCTTCTAATCTAAAACACAATTTTTGACCCGTTAGGTTCCTAAAATACCGGTGTCGGTTATAGCGGAGCGGTACGTTGTGTTTTCAAAATACCGGTATTCTGTACCTGGGTATAGCAAAATTTGACTATTTGACGTACGCTAAATAATTTTTTGACATAGCATGTTCCTTTTATTACACCGACACCCTTACCCTTCAAACCGGAACACAGCAATGCGAGCACCACTGCTGCAGAAATAGATACGGTGCTAGTACTTCCCCGGGCAAGCTCTTTCACAAGAAGTGTTAATACTACTAAGTGAGTCATGGATAAAATAAGGTAGCTTACTATGCAAAGGCTTGTTGCTTATTATAGCAAAAGCCCTTTAGGCCTTCTACATTAATAAATAATATATAAATATAATAAATATTTATGGACATTTCACACGACGCCCTCTAGACCCAAACTAAGCAAAGCTTGTAATATGGGAGATAGATGCTGATAGAATACTAATAAAAAAAAGTAGGTTCACTCATCTATACTCTATGGTACCTACCTAGGAAAATACACAATCTAACCATACCTATTGTCTTTATTTCTGAAAGCATAATAATGTTTATAATTATTTATTTATCCATAAACTGATTTATTTATATAAAATACCTGAAATACCTGTCTTCAAAGAAACCAAAACAGATAAGGGTTAAATCCGTGACCCGTATTCCGTAGGTTAAGTTATTAAGCCGAAGTGGATCTGCTGAAAGGTTAGGCACAATAAAAAGAAAAGGAGGTAAAGATCCTATGCGGTCCGGCTTTTGTTTCTCGCATCTATTGTTTCCCGGAACTCAAGGCACACGACTATGAAAAGCTGCAGCGGTATTTACCCTTAATCTAATACACGGGTTAAGAGAGGCAGAAAGAGTTTCTGGAGTCTATTAATTTCCCGTACTGACTTTGACGCACGGTTATGAAAAACCACCTAGATTACGGTAGGTATAGAACTCTGTTTCAATAAATTATATTTTTATTCTGTGTGTACAAGACTCCTTGAGATGCTACATTTAATCTCGTAGGTCATTTGAAAGAAGAAGAAAATGCCTTAAATAACTTACGACTTGATACCTAGAATTTTTTTAAACATCGAAAACGGCTCTATCTGGATTATTGCACTGCGTCATGCCACGACAGTTGTGAACTCGTTTGAAAAAATATTAATGGAGGCGATTTTTCAGTCCAAGGAGCGAGTGAATTTTATGTCGACGGCAACAAAATGACGGCGATTTTTGTTCAGAGTCCGTCGAGGGCTCTTAATCTGGCCCTTTGTTGGAGAAGTGATTATTAACGAAACAGTTTTCAAAACAACTTGAGGTTTCGTGTTTTTGGGTCAATTGATATAACAAACTTTGAGGCTAAAGTATTTTGCAGAGATAACGTCAGTGCATCGTTTCATCGGCTTCTTCCAGAAATCCCCGCGTATTCCCCCTGCCAAAGAGATTTCTAGACTTTTTTTTTATAGAAATCCCCTAAGCGCACACTGCGACTAACGGCAGGGGATTTTCAGACAAAAAGTCCAGAAATCCCCTGATAGGTTCATTTACACCGTTTATCCGTCCGTTATGTAGCTACACTTGGTACTCTTTTCCACGTTAATCATTAGGAACTTCTCATACTTTTTGAATGAGCTAGTAGCATTTTAAGCCCCCCAAAAAGCCTTCGTAATTTTGCATATTTGATGACATTTTAAAAAATAATAAAAAAATATTTGATGATGCTTGTAAGCTAATAATCATGCTACTTGCGACAACAGCTACAGTTCATGCTTTCATCATCATCATCATCATCATCCACAGCCTGACTTCACCCACTGCTGAGTATAGGCCTCTCTCTTTTTGTACCATCTCTCTCGACCCCGCGCCAGTCTCATCCAATTTTTGCCCGCGATATCAGTGATATCGTCCGCCCATCTTGCCGCAGGACGACCTACATTTCTGTATCCTGTTCTGGGACGCCATTCAGTTATAGCTTTACTCCACCTGTCATCACCTCGCCTCGCCAGGTGTCCTGCCCAACTCCATTTTAGTTCCGTTATGCGATTCCCAACGTCTTTGACCTTTGTTCGACTTCGAATCGTAACTTTGGGAACACGGTCTATAAGCTTGATGCCGAGCATGGTACGCTCCATGGCTCTCTGTGCAACTCTCATCCTGTACACAGCCTCCTGTGTGAGCGTCCAAGTCTCGGCACCGTAAGTCATGGTGGGTAGAACACATTGGTTATACAGGCGGGTTTTCAGACATTGTGGTGTTTCAGCAGACTTAAGAATGTCGTCCAATTTACCAAATGCAGCCCAGCCGAGTTGAATTCTTCTATCGATCTCTTTATTTTGATGTTCTTTGCCAAAAGATAAAAGATGCCCAAGATAAATATACTTGTCGACTACCTCCAACGCCTCACTTCCCACTACAACGTTGTGAAATGAGGCGCTGGTGACGTTCGCCATAACCTTCGTCTTGGTCATATTCATCTTAAGGCCCACTTCAAAAGAAGCATCATAAAGGTGTTGTAACATATCTTGGAGATCTTCGAAGTTTTCAGCAAAAAGTACGAGATCGTCTGCAAACCTTAAGTGCGACATGTAGACGCCATTTATGTTAATTCCGTGGGTTTCCCAATTTAGTGTTTTTACAATGTCTTCCAACACAGCAGTAAAAAGTTTGGGTGAGATGGTGTCTCCTTGTCGTACTCCCCGCTTGATCGGAACGGGGTTGGTTAGTTCGTGCAGTCGTACTTGCAGTGTAGCTGATGAGTACAATTCTTGAAGTACTTTTATGTACCGTGGATCGATGTTGCAGCGATGGAGAGCGTTGAACACGGCCCAGTGTTCGACACTGTCGAATGCCTTCTCATAGTCCACGAAGGCCATGACAAGGGGCCTGTTATACTCGTGACATTTCTCCATCAGTTGCTTTACAGTGTGGATATGATCCATGGTCGAGAACCCACTCCGGAAACCAGCTTGCTCTATGGGTTGGCACTCGTCTAGCTTTCGAGTAATGCGGTTTGTTATAATTTTAGAAAACAGTTTATATATTTGCGATAATAAACTAATTGGCCGGTAATTGTTCAATTTAGCAACATCTCCTTTTTTGTGTAAAATTGTGATTATAGCAGTTTTCCATTGTTCTGGAGTTCTAATATCTTGCAGGACTTTATTGAAGAGTTTTGTAAGAATTTTAAGAACTGGTACACCACCTGCGCGGAGTAGTTCGACAGTAATTCCATCTTCGCCGGGAGCTTTATCTGTCTTCATATTATACAAAGCATTTGTAATTTCACAGGGTAGTATAGGTGGTAAAGTATCCGTAATATGATCTTTTATTGGTGAAGCTCTAGGATCGTCTCCTAACTGATCAGGTTCCGCAGATCTGGATGCATAAAGTGATTCGTAGAACTCTTCTACAATAGACAGCAGTTGAACCCTATCCGTTACTATGTTGCCGTTACTATCTTTGAGTTTTATTATTTGCTTACTACCTGTACTTGTTTTCTTTCTAAATATTTTTGGGCCTCTATATGTTTTGATAGTATTGTTAATGATAGTTGTATTATAATTTCTAATATCTTTTCTAATTGATTTATTTATTTCTTTGTTAATCTTATCTATTTCTTTTTTGTCTTTAACTGTTTCACATATCATTGTTCTTCTAATATTGATTAAGTCAATAGTGGCTGGTGATAGTTTTTTAACCTTTTTCTGTGTCCCGTTAAGATGTTTTTTAGTGGTCTCGATTATGATTTTACTGAGTAAGCTATGAGTATAGTCCACGTCTAGATTGGACTCTTCTAAGTGTTTAAATTGGTTTTGCAGATCTAATTGAAAAGAATCTGGAAGACGGGCGACTTCTTGCTTTACAAAGAACAAAATATTTTTATTAAAATAGCTTTTATTAGTAATCTTTTTATCGAAATATTGCACAAGTCACCTACTTGCCACAATATTGCTGTGACAAGCGTAACAGCTCAGTCGGTATTAGCTCTGCCTTCCGTGCTGTGGGTCGTGGGTTCGATCCCCACTGACAACAAACATTTGTGTGTAGCAAACATAGATGTTTGTTCTATGTCTGGGTGTTACTATGTATTCTAGGTATGAATTTACAAAAAAAGTATGTAAGTATTCTATTAGCATCTAGGTCCCATATCACAAGCTTTGCTTAGTTCGGGACTAGAGGGTGTCGTGTGAAATGTCCATGAATATACATTTTATTTTTTATTTTATTTACTGCTAGGAAGAAGCCAGCTGCTAGTTACGAGTACATAACAAACGCTTAGTTATAGCTATGTATTATAACGATGTATAACCAACAAGCGTATATAATTTCTACTCGCAATCCGACAAATACTTGATATAAAATTATAATAATTCGACAAACCTGAAGCACAGAATAAATAAAAATAAATAATAGAGGTACGAACCCAAAATTCAAGTCTTTTCAATACAAATTTAGGTAAAAGTTGCTGAAAGTTGCCAAAAGTTGCTAACATACTTGCAAGCGGTACGGCAGACGACCGTACATTGAGATTAAAAAAGTTTCCAACCGCGTTCTGAAAAAAAAGACTGGCGAAGCACGTGTTACATTTTACAGTGAGTAGAGTTCCGTGTGATAATTAATGTTCTTTTTAATCCGTTTAACGTGTACTTATTAAAAAAGACTATAAGTATAATATAATTACATAACTGACCAATGTATTAGTCAAGTTCAAGGTACAGGCAGCATCAGAAGAAGATAACTTTTTCAGTGTTTAAAAAATTTTGTACTTTTTGGCTCTAATCATTGTTTTCTTATCTAAATATTACATTTGGGATAGATTTATTACTTCTTCAGTCCAAAATCATTTTTGAAATGTTGTTTTATTATTATTTCCTAACGATGCTGACTGTATATGTCAATAAAACTGTCATCATTATTCACATAAAAAAGTATGTACAATCCTCGTAATAATTTCATTCCTAGTAGCTTATTTTGAATATTTCGTGAATATAAATAAGTTTTTCATCGAATAAAATTCTATTGACTTTAACTTCGACTATATACACGCAGGGTACGGAACCCTTATTAATAAATTTGTCGAAAACCGACCACTGACCGTAAAGGGAGGAAGTTGTAGAAGTATTCTGTTGCGGATCGCCAATTAGAAAATTCAATTTCCAGTGAGCTCTTGTTCTATGTACAGTTGAGTGAAAAACTTTTAGCTTTAGTTTTAGAAATAAATTATTTATTTTGTAATAGAATTTCACTAGCAAAGTACAGTGTGGGACATTCTCCGGGTGGATGGAAAGATGAAAAAAGAACATTGCAGTTTGATGGACGCCGTTGGGCATAAGTGCTTAGGAAATATAAAAAAACGTTCAGTAGCCTATGGCTGAAATGATGATGAACTAAAAATATCGTAACGTCATTTAGGGCGGCTTGCACCAGAATCGCTAAACGCGTTTGAGTATTTTTTCCATATCTGTCTAATGAGGCTTTGGTAAATGAGGCACACAGAATATCTGAGACCTATATTTCTGATAGATACTGTACTTACTGTATTTATACTGGGGACAAATAAAAATTTATCTTATCTTATCTAAATCAATACGTTTTAAAAATGTCTTATGTTTTTATAAATCTCAATAGTTTCATAGAAAAAAGTTTAAAAGACATTGACTTCCAAGGTCATTCTTAATTATCACAGCACCAACAAACCAAATATAATGTGCAGAAAAATGCTTACATTATCTACCTTATTGTCCATGCGTTTTCTCCCCCAGAGTGGTAGTGGACTTTATTCTAAAAAAGTGGAAGTTGCGTTTCGGAAGGGTTGTTTTTTTTCATCGAAAAATAGTATTTTCAAAACCTCCTTTCAGTTTCAATTTGATTAGAATTTTAAAGTAACATTTTTTTATAAAAATCGACAATCAAATCGGGTTATTTAAGATTATTTGAACCTTCAGTCAATTGACTAAACCCATATATCTTTTCTACGCCTCCCCAATGCATACATCTTTCCCGATTTAAATTAAACCTAGATTATAATGTCGATTACTCGAAGTCTAGATTTCCCTAAAGGCTCTAGAACTGAATAAGAGTTCATTATTTTGGTCTTGTGATAATAATTATGTGACAGTTTTTAGGCATTTTAAGACCAGAATATACTTACCTATTACATCTAAATTAAGTGAAGTATTAAACCTTTTAAAGTTACCTTTTAAGGTTTTGTTTGGGAAAATTCTAAAAAAACCATTACTACGTATGTAAGATAAGATAAGATAAATTTTTATTTAGGTTTATTTATGTAGGTAAACATTTACCGTTAACTGGTCATGGATTATAAAAATTAGAAATGCTGCTATTTGTAATCCTGTGAGATTAGCAAACTGCCAGTGCTTGAAGAAAGAAAACTGTTCCTGCATCTAATCGAGATATAGTGTTAGGGCTAATCGACTCCACACGCAAGTGGGCCGCAGCAGAGTCCATGTCAAATCTACTTTTCATCCATGATGCGATGAAAACGGTACACGCGTACGAAGTCACGGGTAACAGCTAGTAAGAAATATAGTCTAAAGCACGTCATAATTTGACACCTGTCATGTCCCTTTTCTGCACAATAGTTACTCCGGTAATACCATCAAAGTTTGTAAGCCCACTGCTGACGTGGAACTCGGTAACTCATGATCGGCATCACAAAAGGTTGCCAGGGTATACTCCATATCAATTGGAGTCGATATGGCCTCTTCAAATATGAGCTTTATTACGTACAAAGGAATTTGTTGAGAGAAAATGGCAGCTTATCGCGGCTCATAGCACTGGTTTGACGTTTTTAGATGTCTATGTCCTTTATGCAAACTTTTGATTCATACCAATTCAATGACATCTTGCAAAAATATGTTATTGAAAATCAACAGTGTATTTTGCCCAAAGGAGATTTTGAGACTTTTTGTCTCAAGATTCCTTTGATTTTGAGACTAAAAGTCTCAAAATACCCTTAAAGGGGTAAACTTATAGGGGATTTCGAGACTAACCCGTAGTGAGGAGTTGGGTGTAGTGAGTGAATTGGAAATGTTAGCCGACTTGACTCAATACTATTTCAAATAATTCACTTGACACTGGCAAAATTTTTTGTTAAAATAACAGGCAGATGCTATAAACAGAAAAAGAAATTGTCATACATTTACTGCTTCGTACTTTAGCTAACGTTTTAAACGTCTTAGTCTGAAGCAAATTCAGCTCCCGCCAAACGTAAATACAATTACTTGCTATGAAAATACACGTATGACCCTGTATTATTCGAAAATAAGATTCGTGATATTATAACACAAAAAAAAATACCTAAAACTAGTGCTAAGGTAACGAAACGCGGTTCGCACGGCAGAAAATTGGTTTATTGTTTTGAAGAAATTTTTATAAGAGCATTTCTATATACTGAGACAGTAAAAGTAAGTAGATACTTTATACGTATTTACGATACCTACTATTTTCGGTTTGATAAATTCTTGTATTTTTTGTAACAGGTTTCAATAGCTAAATATTTGTCATAGTAAAGTTATGACTGTACGTCTGTACGTATTTTCTTTTTGGTGATGAAAATAAAATTTAACGGTAACTATTAAAAAAATTCTGAAGTTGAACTAACTGCTGCGATTTGCGGTCTATAGATACCCAAACTGATCCAAATACGACGGTCTATGTGACGACCACAACAACCTTCCCGGATCCCAAAACTCTGGTACACCATGTGGTACTTCCCAACTCTCAAACTTGCAAATTACTCGGTAATTTCAAATGTAAATTGGCAATTTCGGCTACAAGAAGATTTCACGTATAACAGGTGTTTGTGGCTAATTTATTCAATTGATCAATATGCAGGGGTTTGGTGCCTGTGCTCTGAAAGCCAATTCACGTATTTATTTAACAGTTAATTTTAAAGTTGACCGAACATAGACTGAATTTTGAAGTCCGATTTCTTTTACATCACCTTTCAAATATTTTTCTTGGATTGTAAAAGGTTGAGCGAATCAGAATCTCTTGGTTAGCAGAATGCCGAGAGCACGTCCTCAATTAACTTGCTCTGTGAGGTTATCGTTATAAAAGAGGTATTCACTTAGAGGTACACATCAGGTAATTCATCAGCTTGTTTCAATACTTTTTCTCATACAAAAATTTTTGATTAAGTTTCATTTGCTTTACGATCATTACAGAAGTGAAATTTATCATTTTGTGACTTCTATGACATCGAAGCTAGATCAGAATTTAATTTTGACTACTTTTTATGAGAAGAATAGGCTTCGATGATGACGAATTTTAACGTTGTAAATTGTGTTGGTATTTTTTAGGCTTAAAAGGATTTTGTGGTTAGCGAGAGAGCTTTTTAAAATGTAAGTAACATTGTTGTTTTTTTTAACAAACACATTTTGATTCTAAGTTGACTTAATCGTTTGCTCTGGGGTACCTAACACATAAGAGAAAGCAGAGGGATCGCACATTCTAAACCACTTCTTCTTTGGAAACAACAGTTTCAAACAAACAAACTGTTTCATTAAAAATGCATTAACTATGTACTTTGGCAAAATTGTGTGAGAGAGCGGTTTTTTTTCCACATTAGTACTGTTTGTTTAAATTATATTTGTTCATATTGTCAGGTACCTACTTCAACACAAAATCCAATATAAATATGAATTTTTCAAGTTCGTACACTAGTATATTTTTTTTATTATTAAAATGCTTCTTCAAGCTTCGTAATCGCATTTCAATAGCGAGAAAAACATGTCTGGATAATTTGTATGAATGGACGCAGCATCTTGAAAATATTTTATTATTAAACCATTCTAGAAATATATTTACAATCTGAATACTATATTTAAAGCTAAATTGTATTCATCGAACTACTAATAATAATGCCATGGTTCGAGGAATTAATAAAAAGTCTGTTGAATTTCATATTTTTCAGACAATAGCCTACAGTTCTGAATAGTCAGAATTCAGCTCAATGTTATTCAACAACAATAAAAATATTAAAATAATGCTCATTAATATTTTTGCGTATTACCAGGAATCTACTAAGACTTTTGAATATTGCGGGTATAGTCATAATTATTATTTCCTTCATCGATTATGTTTTTTTTCGATTGAGTTAGATGTAGGATATTCTTCGAACGTAATCTCTGGATGAGAAGAACAGAAAATCATGGTCAGTTCCACGGCATGAGAGAAATCTTCCATAGTTAAGTCCACTGTTGGACTCATTACTAGATCACCAACCATTTACCCTACCTTTCAGTTCCCTTGATGCAGAATATTGTGACTTAGATTTTGTTTTCAAAAAACGTTTAAAGCTAGCTCAATTAACTTCCAGTTTTCCCAAACTGCTTGAATTATTATCTTCGCTTGAACTAATCTCCTCAAATAGACCTAAATGCCCTAAAAACCTCACTAATACGTATAATTAAGTCCCCCGGACGGACGGACAGTAATTCTACCAGTTTTTGCCGATTCAGACCGAAGGGTTGGCTCTATGTCACGGGTAGTGTCTTTGGCGGTAGCTTAAGTGGCTAGCAGCTGGTTGACTTTACCACCATAAAATGTTTTCAAAGGATATCAAGGCTATTTTTATTTTTTGGACAATTTATTGCCACTTCAGTTAAAAAATAGCCCTAACTGCTGCCTCAATCAAGCTCTCCCAAGTACAGCTGATCGTATGCAAATAGTAAGGCAGGTGTGATGTAATTTGTATGGAAGCTGCACTATTGCTCTGTTCTAGTCGATTAAGCCACATCCAGCGAAGTCTTAATCTGCGACAGCTGACCAGGCACTGAAGACGACTTTATTTTTACACTATCCACTGAAGATCCAATATTTAAATCAGTGGCATGGTCACTATAATTGGGCAAACACTAACGTCTTCATACGAGCCTAAAAACCTTTCTAATACAAAGTTCTCAATCCGTGATTGTTTTCGACCGCAAATAAAGTTACCCAACTGTTTTTCATACACAAAACCCTCAGGGACCTGAATAGATGTAGGGGTCATGTGAATATTTATTAGGTTAAATTATTGCTCCTCTGTTGGGATTGAAATAGGGACCTTATCCATTAGATTATTATTTTTCTTTTGGATATAAACTTGATGTTTTAGGCGACGATATCTTCAAAATTGAGGGTAGTTGAGATTCAAAGTGGAAATCTCTAAGGAAGGAGTATGTCCAGTCTATAATAGCGGCTTATAGTAGCTGACTAAGTTGCGGGTTTCCTCACGATGTTTTTGTTCACCGTTTGAGAGCACTGGCATTTCCTTTGGATAAGGCTGACTATAGCTGAAAGAATGGTATAAGTGCTAGGTAAACCAACTCTATCTAAATCATGTTCATAAGGGCTATTTTACAGTGGATTTCTTGAGACTTGACTTTCTGATGATAGTAAAGAACAATATTGAATGTTTATTAACCCACTCGTTATTTTTGGACATCCGGCAGTGAACGTTTACAATATGATGGTAAAACCAATGTAAAGTTAATTAGTTTATTAACTCTATAGTCATTTAACCTCTAAATTTCGCACTCCATCAAAGAGCAGAAGTCCGCCTTGGTGTTACCTCTTGCACCATTGATCAAAGTACTCGTTATACCGCCGAAACTCTGAAGATGTTTTGATTAAATTTTCGTGTTTCGCAAACTAGTTCGGCCTGAAAAGCCCCGGCTTTGATCAAGGCTTGTAGGTATTGCTGTAGGCTAGGGGTTGTTATGAAAAATTAATAGGACCTACTTTTAACATGTAGGTAGTAGATTATTGTAATATTCACAAAAAAATGTTAGAAATCGCTGTACTGACTTGAAGGGGGTGCCGATGCAATTACAGAGCTTTGATCACGAATAAATGTGACAATCGTAAACGTATCGGCGCTAGCGTATCGAGGATACACTGTGCGGTGACGCTAAAACGTTTGACAGTCAAGCTGACGTTGACGCGCAATATGATTCGAATACGTTAGGTTTACGTAACGCAGCGACTGTCAGATTTGTTCGTGATTACCCTTCAGAGACATGAAACTTAGCGCCATGACTTTTCAGAGTGACGGATGCGTGACGATGCTTCATACCTTATTAGACGTGGTATGCATAATCTCATTGGACGTGCGCTGTGAGATAATGCATTATAAGCAGACATATCCCATTAACATCAAGATCTGTTTACTCCATCTCTTTTTCTTATGACGCTCTCTAAATAGGTCCTTCCACTTGTCCCTTTTTTTCAAATATTCTTCTTGAATTCCCCATCTCATTCTGTTAAGGTACGAGTCTTTTTTCTATATAGCCAAACATACTTAACTAAGTAGTCAAAGAGGTTACCCATACCTTTTTTATGTTCACGAAGAACCCCTTTGATCCTTCCATTTCATAAGTGGCTGAGCACATCGCTCTCAATTAAATCACAAACGTTTGAACCAAATTACAAACAAATGTGATTAGATCCATGTGGTTTACATCCAAACCTTGGAAAAGGGAAAATAAATCTTTAGGGTAGATAGATTTTTAAAGTACAGTACGCCCAACGGATTTTTATCCCTCTGAAGTAAGGTGCAACAAACAATTGCGCATGTGCGCATTCGCTTACCTCCAATTACCCAAAAATAGCTCTGCACAGATCGCTCATGAGGGCTTTGAAGCGCTTAGAGCTCTTCAAAGAAATCAAAGTCCCTCGTGACTATGTACATCGAGCAATACTACTGGTCGGTAAGAAATATGATTGTATTACAATGAAACCAGTACTAGTGGATTTGTTCCAGCTACTTACGGGTAAGAAAAAGAAAACCAGTTTACGTCCGTCTTCATAAAATGCTATATACATATACATACGGGGTTTTATCACTCGTTGCTTCACAAACTTGGCTTGACGCAATCCTGTCTAGATCTCATCGCCAATTTTTAACTGTATTTTTTATATTTAAAAGGCTTTCACATGTATTTTGTATAATTATTAGTATTGTAAATACTGTATTAGTCATAATTTGCTTTGTAAATAAAATTTGACTTAGGCTGGATTCGACCAACTTTGATTAACGATATTCTTTAGATTCAAATATTTTTGACCCTTATTTTTGACAAGTGTAATGTAGAGGTGGATAGTATTTTATCCGTCGAGTACCTTTATTCATAATAGTACCATAGAAGTATTAAGTAGAGTAAGCGAGGAGAGAGCCCTTATAAAAGTTGTTGAGAACAGGAGAGGAAAGATGATTGGACACCTTGTACGACATGACAGCTTAATCGGAAATATCATTGAAGGGAAGGTAGAAGGAAAGAGAGGAAGAGGAAGACCGCGTATTAGCTACATGAGCCAAGTGAAGGCGAAGATAGATGTCATGTCGTATAAGGACGTCAAGGAAGCTGCCCTGAAAAGAAGAACCTGACGGGAAAAGCATACATTACGCCGACAAGAGCATAGCTCTTAAATTAGAAGAGAGACCTTTATTCGATGTTGGTCGAATCCAGCCTCAATGGTTTTGCCATATATAATACAGGATATAATAGGGTAACAGTACTTATTATCCTTCAATATAAGCAACCTTACAGTCTTCAGGAATGGCTTTATTGCTAGTCTAGAAAATGTAGGTTGGCGGCCTTCAATCTAGAAGATCCCAAGCTCCAGAACTATTTATTTATTTAATTCAATTGCTTTGCCAGCTTTGAAAGGAAACGCAGTTGTTCAACTCAGTTATTGTTTACGTGTGGGCTAAGGAATGTTTATTTGTAGGTATTTATATCTTTTTCTGATAGGAAGTCATTAGTAAACGTGAATTCTAACACATAACGGGTTTTCAGAGGAAAAACATCTAGTATTCTCGACGTGAAGGAAATTGTCATAAAAACAGCCGCGGCTTCATCAGCTCTACATTGAGTGATTGTAATTCCCCTGAATATAGGAGCTGATAAGTGGCAAGGCTACTGGCACATTATCCCTTAATTTGACAGAACCAACTTCTCGACCAGAATAGTTGCCAATCTGACTATTTTGAATATTAAATTTTTCTTGATTTTTCCTAATAAGGGTATAAATTACAATAGCCAAACATTTTTATTATATGGTAAGCTATTTTCGTTGTCGGCCTCCTGCGATACACTAGACCTAGTGCGGATACCATTGGCAATTGCAATTAAGTTATGTAAACTTCTTTTGGTAAATAAATGAATTTGTATTTATAATTGGACACCTGCGTTTTGGATATTGAGATCGACCGTACATCCGCTAATCGTTGCTAACATGAACCGAACAGCAAAAGAACACACCACTTTATAGATACCTACTGCCTCTCGATATTCTTTGTTATAAAACAGTAATAGACCAATAAAAGTTTAACGTCTCGGTTGAGCTTTCGACGAGATTTTTATCTTCAAAGTCGTTTGATGATATAAACATCAGCGGTTTTCTAAATTGGCCCTCAGATGTGGCTGAGCATCGACGCAAAATCTCAGCGTAAATAAAAAATACCAGCAATGGTGATGAAATTTTTTTATGGAAAAAATTTACTGTTTGAATATTGGAACTTTTTATAAATTTTAATAGTAGCCACGGTACATACCGCTTTTGCGCAAATATTTAGACTTGCAACACCAGCTCATATTTAAAGTTTTATGTGTAAAAAAATTTTACGCAATTTGCTAGCTATGCGTCATATAAACTTGCGTATAGTTCTAGATTTGTGCATTGTTGCCATAGGTGGTACCTAATCAAAAATGATTTTGATTTAGTGCCCCTGCAATAGTGTTGTATTGTAGCTATAGCTAGATATTTTTATGACAAAGTTAGACGATGGGTGTGACTATACTTAGCATTGAGAACTATCTACATAAAATAAATACTTACACTACATCAGATAACAATTTCAGAACACTGGAACCTGAAACAAAAAAAATTTGGTCAGTCCTAAAAAGTAAACTTTCCCGGTACCTTATACCATTCTCTAAATCTATTTTTCAGCCTATTATCAGGTATCTTGTATCTTATTTAGATGATTTAAACTGCGTCGGGGACCACTTTTTACCCAAGCCTCTATGAACGGGACGCTGGTAGTTCCTAGGACATGGTTTGTAAATGGAGTAGGCTATCTCAGCACCTATACCATCTAAAATATACCTACTCAGCTTAGTCGGCCTTATCCACAGGAATGACAATGTCGATACGTGCGGAGCTGACCAAGCTGCTGGTTTGCTTACGGTGTTTTCCTTCACCATTTGAGAGCAATGGCACTGCGTACACAAACTATCCGAGTAAAAAAATCTATGACTGGATTTGAACCCAGGACCTTAAGAGCGGAAGGTGGGGGTTGCTACCACTAGACCACGCTTTTCAGCCTAAACCATAGAAAATAATGTGCACTCAAGTACATCTCAGTTACGACAAACACGAACTAAATCTTTCAGTACAAAAACCGAAACTGCGCGTATTTACATTTCAAATCTGCAGACAATAATTTTGAAAGCACGTACGTAGCAGAAATCATTCGTACATCCATTACACAGACCTTTGAAAACAGCCAAGTAAGTAAGTACACTATATTCTTTTAGATTTTTTTACTATGTTTTGTGCACAGTCATAATTTTTTTCCTCCTTCGATGAGCGTTGGTAGTTCTGGTTTTTTTACTGTGGCACTCAGCCATTTAACAACCAGTCACTGTCATTTAATACGACTGTAATTTTTTGTGTAGAATGCAATGACAAAAACTTAAATTGTGGTTTTTTGGACATGTAGCGCCATCTAGCACACTACTTAAGAAATATTCTAAATCGCGCAAAACGAAGTTAGAAATAGAAATACCATTCATTGGTCCTCGGATTCCAAGCCGTCGCTCGGCGCAGAAGATTTTCCGTCTACGATAGATAATTTTCCTTAAACATTTCACACTGAAACGTTAATGGACCAGCTGTTTTGCTTCTAAACTTTGACATAAATCCATATCTTGCCATCTCGCACTTCCAATAATGGCGGATCCACCGTCCTGGCGCTTAAACTCGGCAGCTCGGTGATTTACGCTATATCGCATTTTCGATGCGAAATAAAAATCATTTACTCCGATAGCTGAGGGGTTAAATTGATGGAAACGACAAGAGCTTACCGTTTGAAAATGAATTTAAGGATATGTAAGGGGAATGGTGTCGATAAACACCGTTGAAAAAAATCACCGAATAAAGTTAAGATTATTTAAGTGGAAATTAATCTGTACCTACCTCAGACGAATATTTACAATAGTAACTACACTTTTTGCGAAATGGCATTTTTTTGCATTTTTTATTTGCCTCTCCTGTAAAATTTTGGTTTCGGTGCTTGCTATGTAGGTACCTCTCAGGTAGGTACTTATAGAAATTAAATTAAATGAAGTTTTCGAGATATTTTACGTAAGTAAGCACTAAAGATGTTTTACTTATAAAGTAGAAAATCTTGTAACTAACGTAAAATATTTAAAATGAAAATAACAAGAAAATACATTTTATGAAACTTCAAATTCAATGTTATTTTATAAAGTTGTGAATACTCTGAATAAATATAATAAAACTTGAACAAAAACTGAAACAAAAAAATAAACTTGTTGCAACATCTCAAAAAAGAAACTTTTAATTTCGAACCAAATACAAGCAGAGATGTACATACATTTTAAGTTTATTTATAATTCCAGTTAATATTTTCACTGTGAAATTCAATTTGTTTTCAGTGGAATAGAATTTTACATGAGACATAGTTTAAGTTTTCAGTCTTGTTGTAAATTATAATAACATGCTCTTAGAAAAATATCTTACCAGACTCCATAATTATATATGATGTTATTGACCTTTTAAAGAAGATCTTTTACCCTCAAATAACATAAACTATGAGTTATTAAAACATTGTGGCGGTGTTCTTCTTTTAAAGTCTTCTTCTTGGGTTGGTATTGCCTGACCCCGGTCCGGCCTCCCCCCGATGTAGATTACCAAATAGTTACTACGCCATCAGTGAACGGTACAACAGCAGACAAAAGTGCTTAATTTATTCATTGCAACTGCGCTGTGCTGCACCATACCTCAAAACGCATCGATAGCGCGTTTAAATTTTGCCTGTGGCGACATCTAGCTAAGTTTGTGGTACTAATACACATTATGGCATGAATCAAAGTTGGAGTATTATTTGAACCACCAACGGCTTCATCAGATGATGATGATGATGATGACGGCGGTTCTTTGGAAATGTTCTAGTGACCGTAAACACCACTAAAAATAAAAAGTCACAGAAAAGCAAAATACGCAATTTCGTGCACGTGGATTGCATATTTTTTTCAGTAAAGTATTTTTAGTTATAAGTCAAACTACCGAACCTGATGAAAATTAAATGGAACTAACCTTGGAAGTACATCCTTTCAGATAAAAAATGAATTTTTAAAATCGGTTTATTAAATAAATGACGGAGTTCTGAGGTACCAAACATTAAAAAAACATACAACCGAATTAAGAACCTCCTCCTTTTTAGAAGCCGGTTAAAAAAGTAGTTAAGTAGGTACAGTTTATTTGGATTAATATGAAATAAGCTAAAATAAAAGAACTTTACAATAAAGTCATTTTCACTTTTTTTCGCCACAGTACTGACATTGATTTAGCGCATACATACTATTTGGTAATCTACATCGGGGGTAGGCCGGATCGGGGTTAGGCAATACCAACCCTTCTTCTTGAGGGCCCTTTTCAGTATTCAACCTCAGTTTATGAATTCGTAGGTTTTTGTAAAATGAGAAAGACGTCTTTGCACATCTATAGGTACGGCGTATAAACGAAGATTCGCCTAACGATATTTGATTTATACTGTGCCGTCGCCTTGTGTGTTGTTTGCAGAGTAGCCGCGTAGCCGCGCAATGTAATTCAAAACGACGAAATCGTAGTAAAAAACACCAAAGTAAAAGCAACTGTCATTTTAAATTAAAATTCTACACAAAGTTTAAGATGACCCGATTTAATAGTTTGTTTTTTTAATTTCAAGATATAATTTTTTAGGCTCTACTTATTCACTCTTACTTTAGCTTCTCAATTTAAACACTTTGCACATGATTGGTTTTCTGTTATAAAATACGGTGGTAGGAGCTTTGTATTTTCTTGTCGAAATGTACTAAGCGCAAAGAGCGAACCGTTTCGCTTGAAAACTTTTTAAAAGAAACAAAACAAACCGCTTTTTTGAGAATAAATTGTATAGTGTTGACATTGTAGTCTCAAACGTTACAGTTCTAGAGAACGCAGGAATTTGTGAATTTATTCTGAATAGCTATGTTTTAGATTCCGTGGTATTTGGTATGGTAATGTCGTGGAATATGTAATATGGGCCAAAATCAATATAAAAAACTTAATGTAACTACTTGGACTAAAAAAATCCACTAGTTACATCAATAATAGAACTAGCAATGTAACTACTGGGAATGGACCAATTATTCGTCACAATTTGATTTTCGTAACGTAACCTCATTTAAGATATTTTCGAAACTCCGTAAAATATCCTCAAATAATATGATTTTTTCGATGATTGAGCATTTAATTTCACTCATCGACCACGAACTGGAAGGGAAAACGTGAAACGCTCCCTCATCTAAAACATCTCGACGAGTACATAGGCAAAACTCGCTGGAAGTAGCAATTAGGAGCCTTAAAATCGTTATTTAAGGAAAGTGCAGTTCCAGCAGTGGACTCAAGGAAAAAACTTAAAGAAGATTTGAAGACTTACCATTCTGCTGATGATTATGATGATAACAAAAATATTCCACCCCAAAATAAATTCCACCAAAAATCCTACATCTAACTCGTAAGTGAAATCGTAAGACCCGTGTAACTATACCTAGGAACTTGAATCAGCTCGATCTTGTCAAACTTCATTTCATTACTAATTCAGAGGATACCCTCCAAAAATAACAGCGAACAACAATGTTCTACTCGGGAGGACCGTTTCACCAAACGAGCTTCTAGTACACTCACTGACATAAGATACTTCTAAACTTTAAAATACTAAAAGCAAATTGGCATAGGCCTTTTTAAGCACATTATCAATTTTTGAGAGGTTTTTTTAATGTACCTGATGTTAAATAGTAACCTCTGCCTACAACAATCACTGCATCATCACTGAGTACGTCAACTGAGGATGTATCCTGTGAGGCATTGCACTGGTCTTACAATTTTTTTAACTATATTTCTTACATTTCACAAAACACCCTTCTAGTCTCAAACTAAACAAAGCTTGTTCCATGTAAACTAGATATGGCTGATATATTACTTACTTACATATTTTTTTTTGTAAATATACATACATAGATACAGAACAAACATCTATGATGAATAAATGAATGAATGCACACAGATGTTTGTTCCCAGCAGGGGTATTCCAATCTCAGTTGAACTGCAAAGTTTTAAATCATGGTCAGTTCATACTAACTCATAGTTATTCTGTGACTAAATAGTGACATTATGATGTCATTTAATTTGTTTTCGCGCATATTTTGCTGTCAAGCGTCTAAAAAGAATGATCACGTGGTACAATTTTGTACCACGTGATCATTCTTTTTAGAAATTAGACCTGAAGAAATTACACTGGGCAGTGAAATATAACTTGATAGCAAAAGATTGGAATACGGGGGCTGGTCTGATCATACCCGTGACCCACACCACGGAAAGCAGAGCCGACTGATCTGTGACACCTGTTTATTTTGCCCACGACGACGCGACGTGACAAAAAACTCTAATTGAACAGGTGTCGTCGACTGTACCTCTCTTGTTCTGATGTCAAGATGACTAACTCAAGTCCGCTTCGACACCCACAATTTAATGCAAATTCCCGGAATTCCCTCTCGTTCTGAAATTCCTGCCGTAAACCGGTTTAATACTAAACAGTCACGCCCCAGATCTTTTCCCAGTCATTTGCGCTGAAAATTAGCATCCCCCAGATAAAAGAATTAGGCTGAATTGGTTATGCCAAGCCTTTTTCTCTTAGAGCATGTAAAAGTGGACAAGACGACGCACCGTATTAAAATCTCTAGATTTTTGCGAATAGTGATGCTCAAAAATTACGTACCTTATCATACAAACCCTTACAGTTACAAGAAAAGCATTGTTTGACAGTTTCAAAAAACAATATATTCGTGTCTAGTTTATAATAGTCCCAGATTTTTAAAGATTTGACCAGACAAAAGGGTATTTCTCGAAATGATACCGTTTTGCCATTTTTGAAGTTTATTTTTTATTTTTATTCATAGGACATCCAACAAAGGTGACACGATAACAACAGAAATGTCATGGCTTCAAGCCACAGCATGCATTATATAAGACTTATCAGTAGACAACAAATATTCATAGAATGATATTATAACATCAAACACAAAATATCAATCGTAAAACAATAGGAAAAAAGTTCCTTTGCGTTATGATTTCAAATGGAATTTAAATACATTTGCATTCCGTGATTTTATACTTTCAAAAATATTGAAATATGTGAGCAAGTTACCAGTCGTTTTAAGCTGTTTCATCTCCAATTATCAGAATCACAGATAATAAACGTAAAGCCATGATTACATGATAAACTCGGATATCTACTCAGATAACATCTATAATCTGAGGATGACCACTCAAGCAGAGTCACTGATCATTAGTGTAAGTGCTACTAACGATGTTGTTAAGTTGTAAATAGGTGATTTGAGCTGAGATCTTATTCACAAGATGATTTTACAATATGAGCCCTTAGCATCGGTTGTTTGAACTATTGAGTTAAAAAATAACTACACACCAAATTAAGGTAACTTTTGCTGTAAAAGCAAAATTTAAGTTAATATTAATTTTTTTTTTGAAAAGCCCTGCCCCGTATGCCAATCTTTTGCTGTCAAGTTATATTTCACTGCCCAGTGTAATTTCTTCAGGTCACGTGGTACAATTTTGTACCACGTGATCATTCTTTTTAGACACTTGACAGCAAAATATGCGCGAAAACACATCAAATGACGTTATAATGTCACTATTTAATCACAGAATAACTATGAGTTAGTATGAACTGACCATGATTTAAAATTTTGCAGTTCAACTTTGATTGGCATACCCCTGCTGGCAATTTCTTGTCATATTACATCTTGCTGTCGTCTTGTTTTTGTTGCAGGGTTATACCCTGAATAACAACAATTTTCATAGGTATATACTTCTACAAAACAGCTAGATAAGTGCAATTTGTATGAAAATATCAAAAGAATGTTCATGAGATCAAACATGGTTCGACTACAGTGACTCAATCGTGATTTGAAGAAATTCCACTTTCCGCACCAAGGTTTTTCACACCAATGACTTCAGCACCAACGCTATCCCACTTTTGAGCACCAATCAATTTTAAGCTTGGTGCTCAAAAGTGGAACAGTTTTTGGAGCGGTTTAAAACTGGTGCTGCAGGCACAAGACGTTAAAAATGTGTAAGAACTAAATGAGCCGCGCATTCCCACGGAACTAAACATAATGTTAAATACATATTTTTCCATAATGGCTGAAAGCTGCAGTATGCATTTTAAAATCTAAAATGCTTTATAATACTCTTTATTTAATTTTTTTACTGTATTGTGTAAGTTTTATTTATTATTTTGTTAGTTATTGAAATGAATAAACTAATTTTAGCATTATGTCGATATTCGACAGGCGTCACAGCTCAGTCGGTATTAGCATAGCCTTCCGCGCTGAAGGTCGCGGGTTCAACCTCCACTTAGAACAAACCTTTGTGTGTGGCAATCATAGATGTTTGTTCTATATTATGATAACTATAAGCTGTATACTCTGTATCTGCCATTTGAAATGTTTTTGGTGTCGAATAAACCTTTTTAATTTTTCATGTCTGGGTGTCACTATGTATGGTAGTGAATTTACGAAAAAAAATTATGTATTCTATCAGCAATCCAGTTCCCATAGTACAAGCATTGCTTAGTTGGGGACTAGAGGCCGTTGTATGAACTGTCCATGAATATTTATATCAAACAATCCGCATGCCACTTTTAGATACCATTCTGTTTGATTCTAAAAAGATCATCGTATCGTTTTTAAAGAAGAATGGCCATTAACGCAATTCTTCTTTAAAGAAACGCGATGTGGAAATAAACAATGGACCGACACAGTGGGGTGGTGGTGAAAGAAGTTCTCGTGAATTGAAAAACTTTTGTTTTAAATCTTGAAAGTGTTTTTCATTTACAAAATTTTGTTCGAAGCGAGAATGATTGAGTGGAGTTTCTTTATACGATTCGCTGAACTGTTTTTTAGAACAATTTAGTTTTTATTAACCGACTTCAAAAGAGGAGGTTCTCAATTCGGTAGTATTTTTTTTAATGTTTGTTACCTCAGAAATTTTACCAATTATACACGGATTTGAAAAGATATTTTTTTTCCAGGTTGGTCCCATTCAGTTTTCGTCAAAATCGGTTCAGTAGTTTGGCTTAGAAATAAAAAACCTGGAAAAAAATATGCCAACCAGGTGCACGAAATTGCGTAATTTGCTTTTCTGTGACTTTTTAGTGGTGTTTACGGTCACTAGAATGTAACCAATAAACTGCCATCATCATCTGCCCCCGTATGCCAATCTTTTGTTGTCAAGTTATATTTCACTGCCCAGTGTAATTTCTTCAGGTCACGTGGTACAAAATTGTACCACGTGTATCATTCTTTTTAAACACTTGACAGCAAATTATGCGCGAAAACACATCAAATGACGTCATAATGTCACTATTTAGTCACAGAATAACTTTGAGTTAGTATGAACTGACCATGATTTAAAACTTTGCAGTTCAACTTTGATTGGCATACCCCTGCTGATGATGAAGTCGGTAGTCAAATTGAAGTCGGATTTTCAAGTTTATTAAACTTATAAAACATATTACTTTACGATAATAATTATACTTAGGTACTCTTTGGTTTCCTAAACCTTATATAAAAAATTCAGTGGTTCTCCAGATGAACATTACACAAACATTACAGGGGTTGGTAATAAAGAATTTCTAACGATGGAAGAACTTCCTTTACGATACCACCGGAAGAATACAAAATGTGTAAGGTCTGAAATAGACACTTTAGATCTGAAAAAAATAGGAATTTGCACCACCAAGCAGTATTTGTAAACCCTTGTGGATAATTTTTGATGATGAAACTGAAAATAAGGTTAGTAGACACTAAAAAAATAATTGCGAGGATGAGCTCAATGAATTGATGGTCTGTTGATTTTTATTCAGTTTCGATCTTTATTAACGAAACTAAATTAAAAGATATTCTTGAAATTATTAAAAAAATTCTTATCTCTTACGCTGTAATTAGAAATTGAAGTAATAAACTCTCATGACATTACATTAAAGTTTGTGTTTGCGAGACCCCGATAATCGATAAAATTGACCCTGAGAAAGATGACCTATAACCTAAAAGGTCAATCCACCGCCATTAAACTAATTTATCAGTAAAAACATTAACATAATATTATTCTGCAAACACAAAACCAATAAAACAGATCTGATAAGGTACGTAAATAAATTGTGTTTAATAAAACCACAAATATAATATTGTGCTACACACTTGATTAAATAAAAAACGCTTTTACACGGCCTTTGGTCAATTGAAAACACACGGGACATTATTCGGATTGTGTGTTGGTTATCGGTAATGAATTAAACAAACTCGATTGACTTTATGTATTGAAAGTTATATTGTTATCGTTAATAAAAGTTCCTAATTTAGTGGATGTTATAATAAGTAACCCACTGTAACGTTCGATTTTTAGCATATTTCCTTAAATGTACACGTTAAAAAAAAATCATAGTAATTTCCTCGTAAATGTACCTACTTTGAATCTCGCGGGAGATATTTTCAAATTTCCTTTCATCGAGATAGTATCATTATTTTATTGTTTTTCGTGTTGGCAACCCCACCATAGATAGGCGAAACTTATGTCTTTGCAAATAAGCTCTGATGAAGCAAACGTTTTTATCTTATCAAGCATTCGTAACTCGATTCCACTTTCGTAGTCATATTATTTATTGAAATCTGGTCAGTTTGTGCGTTCGTACGTATCTTTTCTTGGTTCTTTAGCAAATTCTGTTACTCTGAAAACAGTCATCCATCTGTCAAATCGACTTGACAGAACGATCAAACTTTGCTTGAAGCAAGCAGGTCATAGATATTGATTGATGGTGTCCAGTCTCTAAAAAAAGAAAGAAAGAAGGAGAGAGCTGTATTGGAGGGATAGAGTCAGAGGATTGGTTTGAAAACTTTAAAATTTTAACGAGCGAACAGAAACTACCTTGATATTTTCTATAAAATTATAACTGTTCTTCCCAAGTAAATTGAAATCTGAAGGGATTTTATTGTGGTTCGTTTACGAAATTGAGGAGCGAAAGTTCTGCGCGTCCGCAACTTTTCGATTGGTACCTATATCGCTGCGTGCGATCCATGTTACCAGCTTCCAGCACAAAGGTATTTATGAACTTCCATCGTAGTCCCAGTTGAGCTCAATAAGAGCTGAAGGAAGCCTTTCATGGTGATTAATTTCCTTCTCTCATCTTCCTCAGAGTTGCGCTTTATCTGCATACACGGATCACACCGTAAAAAGGATTTGTGAACAGGGCGGCATCGCGAACGATTGTCCACCAGATTTTTGAGTTCATCCCGACATAAAAGCCTCAAGGTATTCGTAGTAAACATAATGATAACTCCTATAAAATCACCGTAAAAGTAGGGCTCTGTAACATACTAAACATATTTCTTTATTTTGCCTATCACAGAGAGGCTGTCAGGTTGCGATCAGTCTTCTTGGTGCAGCCAACGAGCTGGCCGGGGCTCCACAGCGATAAGAAACCGCGGAGACTCGAGAACGTTTTCCCAACTCCCTTGAAATACAGTTTACCTCCAGCGGTTAGCCATTACTACAGGTTAGTTAGCACGGCGGGGGAAATTACTCAAGAACTACATTCGTCTTGAGGTCCAAACGTTCGTCATAGGCTCAGGACGGTCCACTCCTCACGTATTCAACGTTTCGTTAGGCAAACCTCAGTTTGAACTGCGGCAGAGACCAGACGTGCACCTCGACCCTTATTCACTTATTAACTTCAAATTACTACTTAAACTCCAATTTAATACCATTATCTTGTGTCTTATAGTAAGGATTAGCATTATCTCTAAGTTATTACCAATTAGACATATTTTGTGTATAACACTTATTTTTTTTTTAATAAATTTTAATAATTTTGTTCTGTAAACTTTATTTGTTTCCTTTTGTAGTTAGTTTCCCTAATTAAGCAGGAAATATTGTTACAAGTTGTTGTAACAACTTTGTAATTGTTGTTGTAAGTTATGACCTTATTTACTTATTATTTAAGAATATTTACTTATTACACGTAAAATGACGTGACGAATGACGTTCACGAATGTTGATAAATCCAGTTTTTGGTGTAAAAACTTTTATAAACAACTAAATGATAGGACAAGACAACGGCTCATCTCATGCTAAGTGGTAACCACTGTATATAACAACCTATTGCCTCACTGAGCACGTCCACTGAAGACGTGTCCTGTGATGCATTGCACTGCTGTGTTTAAGTCTCATGTGCGTGTAATTGCACCGGCACCCATACTCTTCAAACCAGAACACAGCAATGCAAGCAACACTGCTTGGCGCACGAAATAGGTTCTTAGACCAACCTCTTTATTTACCTACAAACTATAAACGTATGTAGCTTCTTCCAAGCTCTGGTCGCGTGGAACTGGCACCTTAAATCACCTAGTTATATAAGACGATTCTAATTGATCCTTGTAATTTTATTGAATAAAAAATATATGACTTTGACTTTGACTTATAACGAGTGGTATTGTAAGAAATACGAGCCCGTGTGTTCGATCAAAATGCGTGTGGCCACCATTACGCAGTTCGTTTGGATTTGATTAGAATCGGCCGGCGGCGTTCTAAGTGCGAGTCGATAAAATTTATCGGCCATAGAGTACCTCTTTTTTGAGTGATTTGGAATAAACCCCTTTTTGAGGGAGCTTGTATTAAAATATACACCCGTTTATAGACATGGTAGACATCTCTAAATGATCCTTGTGATTTTATTAAATAAAGTTTTGACTTTGACTTTGAATTCTTCTAAAAATTGTTAAGAAGTTTAATCCTTGGGAATATCAAAGTGGGTTAGGCAGACAAAAAAAATACTAGGTCAGTTTACCTAGTAAGAAGGGTCTAAGGCAATTTGGATGAAGCCCAGGGCTTCCGTTTTTTAAAACTTGCAATTGGAATTTAAAAGTTTATTTGTTACAATGCACTTACAACGCAGTTTTTTGTAAAAAAGCGTAAATAGTATTTAAAAGATTTAATTTCAGATATTAAAACAATGGATGCAAGACAATATACAAGATCAGTTTTCAAGAATTTTACTGAAAACTCCAGACAGTGAATAATGAATAGAGTACGCGAACAATACATTTTTCTGTAATTAATAATTTTCTTTGTTATTCACTGAATAATATCATAATCCGATTGGCATCCAAACAGAACCTATCTACAAAATAAATACTTTATGTCGTAGATTGTAATATCGTAAAACACTTATCCTATCCTATCCTACTAATATTATAAATGCGAAAGTTTAGATGTTTGGATGTTTGTGTTTCAATCACGTCTAAACTACTGAACCAACTTGGATAAAACTTGGCATATATATAGTTCGTAACCTGGATTGACACATAGGCTACTTTTTATCTTGAATAATTAACAGGATCTACAGGATAAAATGAACGAAAAGGATTAGCAGCGCCAATTGGCAAGAGGATTTCATTGTCATGTCATGTCACGTCAGTTTGACAGGGCGTAGTACTACCTCTTTGTTCTAACAACTAGCGTTTGACATTCCAGTAGGTACGAGTTCGGTGTAATGAGGTGTAATGTCAAGATTCTCAAAGTATCCGCTCGGTACACGCACAGATAATACAGTTTCTCAGTCTACAGTTTCCGTGTACATTATATTAAAATGTACACGGAAACTGTAGACGCGTACGAAGTCGCGGGTAACTGCTAGTTTATAATATTTTTGATAGTACATTAACATCACTCACTGCTGGGCTGCTGGGTATAGGCATCTCTTTAATTGTGCCATTCTCACGATTCTGAACTAATCTCATCCAAGTTCGCCTTATAAGTAAAAAAAAAATATTAAAATGTATACTTATTGTGCAGTTTTTTGAAGGGTACCTACTTGAACTGGGTAACACTTGAATCTACAAATCCGTACAAATATATTTGTCTTCTAATACCCACTAAAAAAAAAAGACGCTCATTTTCACATCCGGAGAAGAAAATATTATTGAGTTTGTTCAAAATACTTCGAGCCCCGAACAAATTTAGTTTTCCACCGCGTCCGTACAATCTACTATCGCACAGCTTATTTTAAAAAGCTGGTTCACTGCAAAATAGCAGTGGAGTGTTGTAAATGTCTAAGAGAGATAATTGTCAAAGACATAACATTTGATGATGTAAAATCCAAATTTCGAATGTCAAACCCAATCCATCCTAGGTAAGTAAGTAAGTAAGTAAAACATTTATTTGCAACACACAAGTAATTTAAAATATACAAATACACTAGAAAGAAATAAACAACAACAGAAACAATAATTACTAAACAGATTACAACAAACACAAAACAAATACAGAGAATACATTTACAAAGTGTGCAATGGTGTCACAAAATGGAACCACTAATAGCATATTGCGGGTTGCTAACAACCCACGCTGGTCTAGGTAAAGTACCACAGATTTGCTTCAAAGCCATACATTTAACGTAATAAGCTATGTTTCTATACCATGGGAGATCATTTATCTTGAAGGTATGGGATTACGATTAATCTTGTCCCATAATACACTCCTGTAAAAGAACAAAGCACCTGTAGAAAACACATTGAGTCACAAAGAAAATTAAGACAAAATTAAATACAGAATTTACAATATTTACAAAATACACATGAATCTATAAACCGTTTCAAACGATTTGTAAATAGCTCAACAGATCAAAATCAGTACCAAATCTGGACCGACGTATCAGCGTTCAGCGCGGCAAAGCATTTTGACTATACTAATATTCATCAAGACTAAAAGAGTCATGAACTAAATTAGCAAAAACCCAAGGGATGCTCCCTTGCAAAAACCAAGAGGCAGTCCACCCGCCCGATGGTCCAATGACATAATACAACGAGCTGGGAATCAATGGTTGAGACTCGCAAGGGACAGGAAAGAATGGCGTAATAAAGAGGATGCCTATACTCAGCAGTGGGTGCAAACGGGCTGAGATGATAATGATGAAAGTGACAAATCCAACTATTCGAAGAGAGCTGGCATCCGTACAAGCTACGACCGCGGGGTCAAATAAATACGGGCATTCCGCTCGTTCCGTCCGATTTCAAATATTTATCCAATTTATATGTTGCTGAAACTGCCAGTAAACTCTTATTTATTGCGGATCCGCGGAGAGTTATGGTGCTTTATGATTGCTGATTTTAACGGAAGATGGCTGATGGGATCTAACAGATGGCATCTTGGAAACATCTGTGATATCCTTAAGTACTTATTGAAAATAAGTACCTACTTAAGTTGTATAAAAAAACCTTTTTTTCCTCAACCTCAAGATATATTTTTCCAAAAACTGAAAACTGTCATGCTATATTATTCTTTTGGATTACTTTTTCTTCCAAAGTTTGTTAAGGCTGAGTCTCGTATTTCAAACATAAAAATAACAAAACATACACGAAAGTAGGTACCTATCTAAAATATTCATTTTGATAAAGTAACGTTGTAAGAAGTGACATAAACGGAACAGTTATAAACTAAGTAATATGAATAGAGATAATGTCACAACTTTTCAGCGAATCCCACGGCGGACGCAAAAACGGACGTACGGATAGCATGACAAGTTTAGTTACTTACCTACTTTTGCTTACATTGTCTAAGTAGGTATCGTACGTTTAGAAGTGCTCTGCGGGTGACCACAGAGCACTCAAAATTAAAGCCATTAACGATCCAAATATATTTGAACGCTTCCGTGCTTTGGAGGGCACGTTAAAATGTCAGTCTCGGCTCTAGCAGTCGTTTAGCCACGACGGAGGCCGTAAGGTGGTCTAAAAACCCCCTCATCACAATTGGCCACTAACTCATACCAACGAACGAGTAGCCACTATTTAGTTTCTACTATTTTACACCGTTAGACAAAAACTGCGAAATGTGCCTTAAATCCAGCAGCAGTGGACCGATACTTACTGGATGATGATCAGTGTCCAATGCCCATGTTTTTAGTTTAATAGACCTAAGATCATTATAATCTTCGTCATCATAACCAGCCTGTAGAAGTCTACTGCTGAAATATACCCATTGAAATAATCATCTGAAAATTACAGTATATTTTACTCTGCTTCTATGTGCCCAAACTTTCAAGGTCACTACCTGAATCAGCTGCTGTCGGTATTACATTCATTGCTAGTTTTCTTTTCCTCCATGGTGTTGTTGCATTTATCACGTTGCTACATAATTTTTTTTTCTCCCAACCCTGTATTAGTTTTTAAAAGGGTAGATACACTTAAAAAGTGAATGTCGAAAAGGGGTAAGTACTTCAATGTCCACGATCTTCATTTTCGTCGTTACTTTAAAAATGTTTACCGAGGTTGGCTGTATAAACGTATCTTTTCAGTTTTTTATAACCACTTGTTTTTACAGCGCTTTAAAATCCAGAGCTCCGCAAAATATTCACTTTGCGCCACTTGGTTGCAAGCTGTACCTCTTAAGTGTGGTAGTTTTATTATGGAACCTTAAATATTTTAGGTGTCTTAAAAATCTACACCCTCGAATCGAAAAATTTTTAGTGGGAATGACTGTGCTGTGTTTTTTTTTTTCATTTGTAATGGTCGTATTCAGTATTATACCAAAGACTACATTTGCAGTAAAGAGAAGCATAAAATTTAAAATTTTTTTGATGATAATATCTTGTAAACTTTTTTTTTTTTTTTTATATAATATAGAATGTCCTTTGGCCACAATCTCACCTGATGGTAAGTGACGATGTGGCCGACGATGGAGCAGGACAGTCTAGAAGACACCTATTCACTCTTGCCTTGAAAAGACCCAGATTATATTTCTCAGGAAAGACAGAAGACGGCAACGCGTTCCATTCCTTGGCAGTTCGCATAATGAATGTAGATCCAAGACGTTTGGTGCGAATGGGTGGAATGTGTACCAAGTATGGATGGTATTGTGCCGTGCGTCTACTTGTCCTGTGGTGGAAAGGGGATGGTGGTATCAGGTCATGCAGTTCCTGAGCACATTCCCCGAAATGTATCCTATAAAAGATCGATAGGCATGCAACTTTGCGGCGGTGTTCGAGACTTTGGATTTTTGTCTTCGCCATGTATTGCTCTCCTATTAACCTGAAAGCTCTGCGCTCAATCGAGTCCAGAGCAGCCAGCTGATACTTAGCCGAGCCATCCCACAAGTGACAACAGTACTCCATTCCTGATCGGACTTGTGCTTTATAAAGGCTTAGAAGCTGTCCAGGTCTGAAGTACCGACGCACTCTATTTAGGATACCCAGCTTCATAGAAGCCGTTTTAGCCCTGGACTCGATGTACGAAACTAAAGATATTTTTACGCGTTTTTTATGTAGTTTAACTTCTTTTACAAACGCACTGAACTATTCATCTAAAATTTCATGAAGAAAAATGTCGTAACACACTTTACTGCCCATTTACAATTTAAAAATAATCCAAAAGCATTATCTAAACGCAACTGTCATTACGTCCGATGTCGCGGTGGGGGGATTTATCCAATCCAATCTATTCACAAAGAAAATTATGACTAATAAAGTATTTACAATACTTATAATATGTACAAAATACACATGAAGCAGTTGAGCCATCTACACACCGTTGCAAACGATTTATAGATAGCTCAACTGAAAGATATTTTGAAAAAACAGATATAGACATCGCTCAAGCAACTATTGGTAAATGTATTTTTACCTTGATTGCAACTCAATAATTAATTAGCGTTGCCTTCGATATCTAGACTCCATCTTAGAAAATTAGAAATATCTTTGGAATATTTTTCTATCGTGTTTTTGGATGAAAGTGAATCTTGGAAATAGAATGAATTTTCTGTAGCTATTTTTATTTTATTATTTGTATTTACGGATACATTTAGACTATATTTTATAGTATTTATAATTCAATACTCAACGTATTTCCAAATCAAAACTCTAAACACAGTTTATAGTATTTAGATAATAGGTAAATTCTTCTTTTAAAGTACTTTTAGACTACAAAATATCATTTTTATTGCCCTACACATTGTTGCAATCGCTACCAGAGTTCGCACAATAAAGCACTGAAACTGAAGGCTCACCTGTCTTCGATATCCACATAAAACTGTATTTTACTACCTGAAGGAGAGGTTTACGATGTAACCTATAATAATCTTGGTTTTAAGGTCAAATTGTAAATCATATTTTGGTTCACAGGATAACTGTCCTGTTCTCAGGAGAGAACATTTTTTTAAACATTTAAACCCAACGGTTTCTTTATTTTGTTTGTATGATTGTCTATAGGATTCGAGGAAATAAATAGGTACCTTTTTTAAGCGTTTAGTAAAAACACGTTGAAATCAGCTATTATCGCTCGCATATTTCAACATTTTTGAAGACAATTATTTTAATAACACTGAAGAAAATGTGCATCAAAATTGGTATCATTGGTGCCAATGTTTTGGTCGGAAAACATGTTTGGATCTAAATGATATTTTTGCTGAACCTTTGCATTGCTATTTTGTAGATTGTGAAGCTTTGCGATTTTGCATAATTACATTCAGTGATATAATATCTTCAAAAATGTTGAAATGCGGAAGCGAGGTTGTTTGATAAAGGTCAATGTAGCAGTAAAGATCGTACCACCAATAAATAGTAGGGCTTAGTAAAAGTAGCAATAAAAAGAATTAAAAATTTGTTTTTTAAAATTGATCCAATACGTCAGTACAGTCGTGTTCAAATTACAGCGCCGTCAATTCGAATTTAATTTGAGTGACGAAACTAACGACACATGAGTTTGCAATCTGCCCAATTTGTAAATTGATATCGCGATTTGATTTAAATCGTGCAATTTCGTTGATTCACTTATTCCGTAATTGTCAGTTCTCATCTTGATGGACAGAGTCGGGGAACCTGATTTAGCTGTTGTTTAATTATTTGTGATTTTGAGTCTTTGTGGCGGATGGCGAACTAAAATTAGAAAAAAATTTACGCCTGTATGGTAGGGCGGAACCAATTTCTTTTGTAGGTATTAATTACACAAATTATAGCTATAACGATTTTAATAGAGCAAAAAAAAATATTCTACATAGGTACTCTAAGCAATACAAAATACCGCATGGGCAAGGGAAAAAACACCTAATTCGTCACTATATTTCTTAAAAAACCTCATAAGCTAAACTCCGTACTAACAAAAACTTAAACAGTAAAAATTCTGGTTTCTTAAACCCACACAGAAAAGTCGTTAAAGTAAATTCAAATTACATCCCGTAAAACTATTCGTCAGGGAAATGTCTCAATCTAAATAAATCCACATCCACGTACAATTTCTGGATCCGGTCCCAAGGGCCAGTTGAACTTAGAAACTATAACCTAGACTTTGTTATGCATGAAATTAGTATAACCTCGGATTTCCTAGGAGAATTTGAAGAGATTTGAGAAGGTAAACTTCAAATTATTTTAAAGGTTATCGAAAATCAACTTGATGGAAGAATGAATAATGAAGATTGTGGGAAGCTGGTGGATAGAGATAGCTTAAAATCGATTTTTGAAGGGCGATCTTTAAGACCAAAGACTTTTCATCGACTAAACTAGCTTCAGGTTTATATACTTATTTTTGAATCAATAGTATCCACTAGTAGTTGCATTTTAATATTTAAATAAATTTAGGCATGGGATATAAACGTGAAAACAGCTATTAAAATACATTTATTAGCACTTTGAAAATTAAAGGAAAACATGCAAATATGGCTAAATTAAGTAACTATTAAACTGATTGCGAAAAAACTATTAAAACCAAGACAAATTGTATCGCAAAATAATGAAAGTTACAGAAAAAGCTGTGGGCAAAAGTTTACTAGCAGTATTTACAAAAGATTGAAAATTTCTTTTCCTTTTAAATTATTCTATTTGAAAAACAAATAGGTATCCTTAGGCTTAATCAGATAAAACCGCACAGAGACACCACAATCAGAAAGGCAGGGCAAATAGATAATACGGTTAACCACAGGACCGCGGTTTGGCGATAGATGGCGCAGGTGTGATTGTCTCGGATTAATATGATTGTGAGACCAACGACAATAGACCGAGACGAACCAAAGACATTATGGACATTGAACTAAAGACGTTTTTTACAATGAACATTGGAGTTCCGAAAGTAAAACGGTAAAACTGTGCGGTAGTTAAGCAACCATTTTTGGTTAGTATACATTACTGCTTGGTCATTGAACATTTTGAATTGCTAGACTGTAAAACAGCAATGTAGCTTTACTGCCATTAAAGACATTCCAAAAAGTTACAAGAAGTCAGAATAACTTTTCCCAAAGATGTTTTTTTTTTCTTCTTTCGGGAGTAGACTTTTTCAGGCTAACGATGATGATTCTTAACAACAGCGACCGTGTTTTTTTGTATTGAGCGTTCTTGGTTCAAGAAAATTCGCACATTCTTCGAGAGGTCTGCAAACTGTTTTAAAAACCACAGTAAAGAATTTCTGTCTTGAATAAACATTTCATTTTGCATTGTAACACAAAAGGAAACTGGTACTCACCATACAATGGAGGTTCCAAGATGATTTAAAGCGTTTTTATTTCGACGATATTGCTTTCCGAGAACGCGTTAAATTCTTTGTGACAATGTAACATCTTGTACCTTGTATTTGTCTACTAGACAATGCTTGGAAGCTGCGTCTTGGATAATTTATAAGCTTAAAAAACTGGGGTAACCGACTTCAATTTAACTACCTTCCGGCTTCATCATCAGACGATGATGATGGCAGTTCTATGGGATTATTCTAGTAACCGTAAACATCACTCAAAAGTCACAGGAAATACGCAATTTTGTGTGCGTGGATAGCATAATTTTTTCAGTTATCTCTAATACTATAAGAATCAAAGTCCTGACTGACTGACTGACTGACTGACTGACTGACTGACTGACTGACATATAGACAACGCACAGCCTAACCCGCTGATCGTAGAGACTTGAAATTTAAGGAGTACATAGGTATTAGGGCGTAGAGGTGTACTAAGAAGGGATTTTTGGAAATTCAACCCCTAAGGGTGTAAAAAGGGTTGAAAACGTTTGTATGAAAAATCGTATTCCTTTAACCTATGAACTTGAAACTTAGAGGACAGATACCCTAAATTCAATAATAAAGTAAGTCATTTTTAGTTTTTGAGAACTACCCCCAATAAGGGTGCAAAGGGGTGTTGTAGTTTGTATGGGAGTCTTTTAATGAGTGGTTCGATTGATTTCAAACTTGCAGTAAATATACTTCTAAATAAATAATTATGAATGACATTTTTAGTTTTTGTAAACTACCCTTAATAAGGGTGCAAAGAGATGTCAAAGTTTGTACGAGAATTTTTGTACGCGTAGTGCGATTGACTTGAAATTAAGAGTAAAAGTAGATAAATAAAAAAAATATATATATATATTTAGATGCTCCAGGAGGTACGGGTAAAACTTATCTGATAAATTTAATTTTAGCTAAAATAAGAAGCGTAAGAGGTATTGCTTTAGCTGTGGCATCATCTGGCATTGCCGCCACACTGTTGGAAGGAGGACGGACAGCACACGCAACTTTTAAGCTACCACTCAATTTAACACTTTCAGATACTCCTATTTATGCAGTATTTCAAAACAAAGCAATTTTGCGGAAGTTTTAAGGAACGCGAAAATTATTGTTTGGGATGAAGGTACAATGGCGCATAAAAGTGGAGTTGAAGCAGTAGATAGAACTCTAAGAGATATACGGGGCAACAATAGCTTAATGGGTGGTGTGACAATGTTGTTGGCAGGCGATTTTCGCCAAACTTTACCAGTGGTACAAAGGGGAACCCGAGCTGACGAAATTAAAGCATGTCTGAAGAAATCGATTTTGTGGTCTTCGGTGAGAATACACACGCTTACCAAAAATATGAGAGTACATTTGAGGGGAGATGTATCAGCTGGTCACTTTTCAGATGTTCTTTTGAAAATAGGAAACGGCGATTATCCTGCTACAGGTGGTAAGGTCACTGTGACGGAGAATTTGTGCAAAGTTGTGGAATCAGTTCAGGAGCTCATAGACGACATTTATCCCGGCATTGCACAAATTCACTTAAAGTCGATGGAATAGTTTTGCGAACGTGCCATTTTGACCCCAAAAAATGACCAAGCGGCGAATATAAATGACGTTTTATTAAATTTAATCGATGGTGAAAATACAATCTATAAGTCAATAGATACGGTGTGTGACGATGACGCTGTGAATTACCCAGTAGAGTTTTTAAATTCTTTAAAACCAGCGGGACTACCCTATCATAGGCTTATTTTAAAAAAGGGGTCACCAATTATGTTATTACGACATTTGAGGCCTCCAAAACTTTGTAATGGCACTAGGCTACAAGTGAAAACCCTTCACCAAAACATTATTGAAGCCGTGATACTAACCGGGTGTGCTAGGGGAGAAACAGTGTTTGTGCCGCGCTTGCCTCTTATTCCTACCGACCTCCCATTCCAATTTAAAAGGCTACAATTTCCAATTAAACTATGTTTCGCCATGACCATAAATAAGTCCCAAGGGCAAACATTAAAATATGCTGGAGTGGACTTGAGGGAAGACTGTTTCTCCCACGGCCAATTTTATGTAGCTTGCTCGAGAGTTAGTTCCCCTACAAGCTTGGTAATTTTAGTGCCTGCTGATAAAAAAGTAAAAAACATTGTTTACAAAGAAGTTTTATAATGGGTCACCGCGACCCAATATAAAACTTATTTTCATCACATCTATTCGAAAAGAGCGACTTGGTTCGCCTTTATGTACACCCAAAGGTGGTGTTTTCTATGAGAAACAATAAGTGCTTGCATATTGTAATGAACTATCACGGTTCATGAGATACAGACTGGGTAATGTACGCCTATATAATATAGGCTACTTTTTAAAAAGAAACAATAACAGGAACGGGGTAAAAAGCCACAACGCGGGCGAAGCCGCGGGAAGCCGCTAGTCTTGATATAAAAGCTAAACTAATGAACCGATTTTGCTGAAATTTCTATGTAATTAACTGGAAAGTAGCTATATCCTTTCGAAAAAAAAAATTTTCAAATCGGTTTTTAACGTAGTATTTATCCGGGCATTGTCAATCCTCTCAAACGGTGAAGGAAAACATTAACTTAGTCAGCTCCCTGTCATCAAATGCCTATGACGGGGGTTACTTAAAACGTTACTTACACTAGCGTATTTTAATCTAATGATAAACACTAGACTGACCTTCAACGCTTCCGCCGAAGTCATAAAAATCAAATTACAACTTCGATGAACAGAATGCAAACAAAATGTCTGTTTGCTTCACAAAATTAACGGCCGGTTAATGGCAGTGTCCGCACGATATACTCATTTATTGGACGAATGTACAGTCAGCTCGAAAATACTTATCGAATTTTTTTTTATACATTATAGACAAACGTTTGACCGCAATCTCACCTGGTGGTAAGTGACGATGCGGTCGACGATGTAGCACGTTTGACTAGAAGAAACCTATTCACTCCTCTCTTGTACACATAGGTATACATTTAGTCCTGAAACACGCATGACTTTTGTTGCTAACTGTACTTGAATAGACTCATTGGACTTATTTACTGGCGACAATAATCACTTGATTGCTGATAGTGTACTTGGAAAGTGCCTTCCTCAATAGTGCAGTGTTATGAAGCTATTTCATTGGCAGATAGACACGATGTAGCTTATTAGTACCTATCAGTCAAATAAAAACTTTTAAAGTTAATGTAATTTGCTCCCATTTGCTCGTTTGCCCCTTGTGCCCTAACACCTGCACAAGGGATGACCTCATAGATGCCACAGACGAGGGGGTAAAGGTGGCGAAGTTCTACTCGAACTTCGTCTAGTCATACCATTGACACGCAAAGAAGAAGAAAGTTAATGTAAGTATTGTAATAGGTACCTAAAATAAAATGAAAATAAATTTTCATTCTTGCTTTTCCCCAATAAGATTATGGTAGAAAAATATCTTTACCATCGTGATTCAATAATAAAAAAATTGAATCCATTAGTTGACATTTTTGTCATTTTAAACATGTAGGTAAAAGTTGAGTTTAAAAGTCTTATTTCTAGCTATGTATATGAATTTACATTTTACCTGTTTGTACGCACAACCAGATCTTTATCCCTCTGAAGTTAGATGCAACAAACGATTGCGCATGTACCTATTGTTGTGCGGAAAAATTAGCTTACCTCCGATTCTATCAAAATAGGTACTGCGAGGATCACTTCGGAGGGACAAAGATCCGTTGTGAATACTATACGTTGACTAAATGGAGGCATTCATAAAATATCATCCAAACAATGAAAAAAACTAGATTTAGACTTTGTTTTTATCCAGGTTCTAGATTAGACATTTCCAATCAAATCTCTGAGCTCTAATGTTTATTGCACTCCACTACTTTTTTCGTCTTTTTTCGTATTTTGATAAAATTTTATTTGCAACCCCTGTTGCAAATAAAATTCTATCAAAATACCGGGTTGTATGTTGTATCCAGGGTATTTGAATAGTTTCGGTAGTGTGCGATGTTTTGTATCGAATTCATGGTGTATTTTGTATCTCGTGGTGTATTTCGTATCAAATTTGCGGTGTACTTTGGTCCTATTGATACGCTCTGAAGCTTTCGTATTCGTATGGGATTATGTCGTGTCGCCGTAAGTAATTGCTCTGGTTGAGCATGAGTTGGTAATATCGAGTGAGGATTCAACGTTCTTCTTCTTTTATTTTTTAATCTTGTGAGAGCAAAACAAAAGACTGTCAAGTTAGATTTGACTTAAGTCCTGTTTCATCATCTCTGAGTAACGCTATTCGTCAAATAAAATAATTACATAACTCTTTTTTTTTTTCCGCCGTCAGTATAAAGATTAACTTCAAACCAATTCACTATTCGATAAGTCGGTTAACCGCACATACCAAACATTTCATTCCACAAAAAAACTATTGCAAATTGCACCCTAAGTGGGGGTATTAGGGTTTCCAGTTCTGTTCAAATCCTGGTTCGGACCATCATCGTGTTGTAGAGGAAATTGGGCAAATCCATACGTTACGGGTATTATTCAGAGTTGCCTCTTGGTAATGGGTTTTGGTATGAAATATTTTTCGATATCTGAACGGTAATTTTGGTAATGGAGGCTTATAGGGGAATGTGGCAGATTTATAAATATCAACTGCGGAAAAATAACTGTTGTAGTATCAATTTTACTTGAATATAAGCGTATGGAGAATTATGACTGTTTCTGTGGAAAAATTTACGTTTTTTTTATTACCACTCATAAAGAATCTAAAAGTAGGTACGATATTTATTTTATTAGCTTTGACATGAGTTGAGTTCTTAGTAAAAGTGAGGTATAAGCAAAAAAAAGAAAAATTTAGGATTTTAGGCAAAGACGAAAATAAACATAAATACTTAATCCAAATTTAATCCACAACACGTGTTTTGCCTCACATTTATTGTGTTTTTATACATACAATTTCATAATAATTAAAGTCTAATTTATAAACACGAAGCCTCAAATTATGGGTTTACTTGGAATTTCCATCAAACGTTATCTGTATCCATCAATAAATTGCTGCTAATAAACACCATGTTTGCAATCGTCGACAATTGGCTTCTAGTAAACACCAAACTTTATCATCAGTCGATTCTGATAGCGAAATGGTATATATAGCCAACTAGTATGGTAGGTTCTCAATGATGTGTTATTGCATTTTGTCGAGGGGCCTTATGTCAAATTTATAAATTGGACAGGCTAGAATAAAGCTTTGCAACGCAGTTGTGCTTGGGATTTTTTTAGTTAAAGTAGGTTAAAGTGCTGAAGGTTGAAGCAGCAAACAATGGTATGGAATTTCGTTTTATCCCACCGATGAGCCCACACTGGGGTGGGGCGTGGGAACGGCTCATTCTCGTGCCAAATCAGGTACCTGGCGGCGATCTGCGGCACGCGTCGCTCTTAGTTCATTAGGAGATTAGAGCTGTGCCAGCACTAGGGGTGGGAGTGTTAGCGACGCTCAAATTATACATGTAATGTCACTGTCAAATTAGGTTAAGTAAATGTCACTGTCAAAATTGTTGTTGGAAAAATAAGAAAAGATAAAAAATGTAGTCTAGGCCAACAATCCATGCGTTTACGCCACTAAAAGTTTCGTAATAAAGTATTATTATCTATCCATCGGTGTTTTGTGTTCTGATATACGATCCCCAGCTTCTACACTAGCCCACCTACATATTATCTTCTCACCCTACTCAAATTTCCACGCATAATGGGCCAACTTTGAGCCTAAATGCGGAAAAGGGAGTCCCATCAATACCTACTCAAATTTATCCACAAGAATGATACACTCAACATAGCAAATGAGAACCCCGTCCAAGCAAAATTACTTCCATTGACAGTTGAACAGAAAATAACTACTTTGATATGCCTTTAGATTTTATCAAACAGTATACAATACAAGGTACTAAAAATATCTCCCATCTCTTGACAACTCATACAAATTAATTACAGAACATAAGGAAACTAACATTATTTTCTCGGACACTCTTTTATCTTCCAAAATAATATATTAATACGTTTACGCTTAGAAATACAAATAAGATACTGACATTAATTTATTGCTTAATACAGCTATAAATCTCACACGTGCCAAGAACTAAAGAAATTAATGTAAGGAAATTTTACGAGGTGATAATTGTTATATTTGACTTAAAACCTGGCGCAATTACAAATAAAATAAAGATTTAAAATCTAAATGTAGTGGTAGCACGCCATTCTGTATGCTACAATGTGAATTGCTAAATTTTTAGTAGATTGAGATCACTGAAACTGTATTCAGTTCAATGCTCTGAATGTGATTAAAAATAAACCATTAAATAATCTAGGAACTCTTAAGATCCTTCTCTCAGTACTACTGAATTTTAATCTATCTGATATCTAAATGATAAGCTGCACAAAGCATTACCTTAGAATTACATTTAAGCACAGCATTCATAGAAATATTTTAATAATATTTAAGGAACCTTTTTCCTTCAGGTGTTCATAATTAAAAATGAAAATAAATCTGCTCAAATCTTTTCCTGAAACCTGAAAAGGATCTGTTGACGAATTCATTCAACCCCCTTAAAACGAAACCAACCCCTCCTAAAAAATAGAACCGCACTTCAACATAATCAAGGTCTGTTTGGGTACCTGACCTTTCCGAGCCGAGCGGAGTCCCCATTTTGATTAATATTTAAAGTTCCTTCTGTTTGTTTCGCCCAGAAATAGTTCACGTTGATTAAAAAAATCTCATGATAGGACAGGGCCGGTATGTGTGGGGAGATAATGAAATTGTTCTGGGCTTAGATTAGTTTTCTCTTGTAATTCGGATACTTTTCCTTTCGTTTAATCCTGTTACCTATATATCGTAAACTTTTTGTCTTTTTCGGTCGAATTTGAAAATGCTTGTCAATGCAAAAGACAAAACACCTTACCCAAGTTAACTAAAGGTACTTCGAAAGGTTTATCTATTGATAATAGCCCCCTTCCACGTCTGATCCCGATATCAGTTTTTTTAATGAACATACACACGACCACAAATCAGGGTAGACACCTAATACAACCATAACTTACATAAAATGCAGAGAATCGTTGGAAAGGGAGCGCAATAGGCAAAGGCGCGCGCCGCGCTCGCAGCCCGTCCTACACAAACACACTGTCGTCCCTCTCGCACGATTCGCAACGTTCAACTTCTAATAGTTCAAAGTCCACACAGTATAAGAGGACTTGTCTTCAACTGTACACAGAACCTACATGAAACATTAGCCAAAGCAATCAAAGATATAATGCAATTTAGTTTATGTCTAACTATTCAACACCGAAGGTCATATCGCTCCAAAAAAAACAAACAAAATCTCCAGTAATTCTCATAACACGATAAACCCGTGTATCCGAGCCGTAAAACGGAATGTACATTCGAGTTTCCCCAATGCACGGCACTAATGAAGCCCTGTCAATCAGCCCGTTTGTCTGTGTGTCCGTCACTCGGTACAAATTAGTGACAACGCTCACTCGCAATCCCTATTAATGATCTTGTCTACACTGTGTGCAGGTAATTGAGAACAGCTTGGTCAGTTTTTCGGTGCCTAAGATTCGGTGGACGTAACTGATGACGGTACTGGAAGTAAGAAAAAACTCCAAAATATAGAGAACGAGTGAGATGGTCAGGCGCAGGTTTTGAGCTTGAATTTGTAAGAGTTTTATCCAATCCGCGCACGCGTTCTGTGTGTTGTCGTTCATTCGACGGAATGTAATTTCCTTAATTCAATAAAATCATAGGGATCATTTAGGATAATCTTATATAACTAGGTGATTCTAGGTGCCAGTTCCACGAGACCGGATGGGTGACCAATGTGACTATCAGTCGTAATGTACTAAAACTCTTTTGATTTGTAAAATCGTTTTATTAATAAATGTGGCATCGTACATATTTTGTGCTCTAATACCAAAGTTAAGCAACCAATTTCCGCTGTAAAAGTCATTAAGCCATATAATAATATCAAAGGACGTTGGGCAGCCCTTAACTCCATCACAAGAAGTACTGGCCCAAACAAAAATATTTTTACTATGTTAATACGTGTAATTATAGGGTTTTGCGTTGAACTGTCATTTGAAGGGTCGAGTTGTCACGCTATCGTGTGCGAGTACAGTGTGTTTATGTTAGGGCCAACGCACATCTATCGACAAAACTGTTTTGTCGCGTACTTAGTGACGTGAAAATAAATTTTCTGTTATAACGAAAACAGCATATGATGAATGCTTCCTCGTCATATGCTGTTTTCGTTGTAACGAAACTCACATCAATTGCCACGACAGACTTTTCTTAAGTATGTTTACCTATCTATTATAGCATTGTTTAATACCTACCTATTAAACATTGCTTTATACGCACATACCTAGAGAATAAACTGTGTTTTTTAATAAATAAGAATATAGAGTAATTATGTAGTGTACTTAATAATATTATTAAGTAGGTACTTAGGATGATTCTCATTAAATAAGCAAGTAACGAAAACAGCAAATAAAAAGAAGCATGTTGTAACTAAAAAAGTTTTACTGACAGTTTCACATCACTAACTGTTCGACAAGACGTTATGTTTTCGGTTTGCGTTCGCCCTTAGACTTGATATACAATGGCATACGTGTAGGATAAATGCCTTTGACCATCTGTTTCTCATAGAACTTTTCAAAGGATTTTGAATAGATAACAAAAGATTGAAGGGTAATTTATGGGTCTATAAATACGCATAAATATAATACGCAAAACGGATCTCTCTTTGAAATTAGGTGCAATAAACGATTGCGCATGTACTACTGTTGTGCGGAAAAATCCGCTTACCTCCAATTCGACCAAAAATCGATTCTACGCAGATACTTCAGAGTGACAAAGATCCGTTTTGACTACTACACTAAGGGCGTCTTGCGCCAGAATCACTAAACGTGTTTAACAGCTAAATCGATTTAAATCTGACGTATTTGTATGACTTGACAACTCGCTAAATACTATTTAAGAGTTAAACGCGTTTAGTGATTCTGGTGCAAGCCGCCCTTACTTATTATATATTTTTAACAAAAAATAAAATTGAAAGATTTTTTATAGCCTGTGTATATAAAAAAGAGAAAAATCACAGAACTGATATTTTTCAATTACCTACGTCTCCATTTTTGGTTATATAGGCATTCTTCAGTCTCGTTAAAAAATTTCGTAATCGTAACAAGTGGGTGTGACAATAGGCACAGCCACAAACGAGGCCTTCACGTGACTGTGCTAACATTACCCCAAAAAGCCTCCCCAAGACCTTAAAAGCATTAATTTTCAGCCAAAGTTTGTATCGCCTGAAAGATCAGCTAGGATTTGGATTGATCGCTTTCACTGAAATAAAGGTGAACTCATGGTTGCTGAAAGTTTGTTTAAGTGCTTTCAGTAGGTAATAAATTTAAATTGATTTTGGTTGAAATATGAAGAAATGAAATGCGACCTCAAACTCAAACATTCTTATACAGAGTGAATTACTTCCAAAAACTTTACCTGTTGACTATGCTTGACGTCACTGTTAACATCAGTAAAAAATAAATTGGTAAGTATTTTTATATGAAATAAAAAAAAACAATCGCGCTATAATAGAGTCAGACCAAGTTAAAGCAGTGAAATAAATTGTCTATCACAAGCACGCCGAATCGCCACTAGATCAAAAATGAAGCCTTTATTTCGATCTCTAGCGATTTAAGTCGATTTGTCATCTACAAGTTTGAAACTTGTACATTCCCACGGCGTCATCACTAGATCAATTAAAACTTGGGGACAGCGACTGGAAACCAGACTAATCCTACTCGCTGATCATTAAAAAGTTTTGTGGATACTTAGAAAATTGTCTTGACAAAGGAGTGTGATTTTGCGATTTTAACAGAGTTTTGGGTAAAGTTTGGGATACCTTGCTTAATGTTATTGATCTTTTCAAGGTTTACTTATAGAAGTTGAGGCTTTTAAACTACGGTTCATACTGTTGACATTTTTATGTCGTTAGCAAGTATTTTCTTGAATACATTATCATACTGACTGTATAGGGGTTGGGGGAGGGGAGGGAGTGTATGTAAACACAGTTATGTAATGTAGTGAATCTATTTTAATGAAAGTATTACATAAATCCTGTCTCGTTGCTCATAACGCAACGATAACTCGTTTTACCGATTTAGCAGCGCCATCTTGTTTGAACTCAAGGAAACTAATAATAATCACTGACTTTTATTTCAAACAATATTATTAGTTCATGGTAGGTAAATTGAAAAAACTCTAAGAGATTGCTGAAAATTTTCACAGGAGTGTTGAATTTAAATACTCTAGTTTTGAATTTAAATATCGGCCATTTCACGTGTAATCAATATGAATTTTCTTACAAAAGCTTCAGCATACTCGTAGAAATTCTTGAAATATCACGATAAAACCGGCGTCGATCCAATCACAGCGGGCTTACACTCACCTCGATGGGATTACCACTCGTCTCCATGGAGTTATGGGGTGGATTCATGGCAGAGAATAATGTTGAGGAAAGCGTAAAGAGAAGCGGTTTCAGCCGATTTTTTTTTTCTTAAGAAATAAAAATTTAAAGGCAATTTTTAACCAAAAATCAGCGATATAGTAAACTAATTTTGATTAAGATAAGATAAATATTTATTTGTCCCCAATTACTTAGGTATACATGTACGAGTACACCTACTATTACTACTACTATTACTTACTATTTTTCCGATAGCAATAACAATGAAAAATAATTTATTTTGATGACATGCCTACAAGAAAATATTAAGTAGGTGTGCAGGCTAATTTGGTAGTATTTAATCAAATGCAAGTCAAAGTCATAAATCTTTTTTTTTATTATATTTAAAATCACAAGGATTACTTAGAATCGTCTTATCTAACTAGGTGATTCTAGTTAGTTCATGCGTCCAAAGCCTAGAACAACGGGTAAGAAACTAAGGCCTGGTTCTTAGCGTTTTTGTATGATCCTTTTTACAAAGGTATACCTACCTACCTGATTTATTCAACCCACACTTTAATTTACGTTGTTTCACAAGTTATACGTTGTGTCCTGTTATTTTATTTGTCGCATATTTTGTGGCCCTCAACCAAACGGAGGAGATATAACCCTTCGTTAAACTTTCGATTCTGAAATGAAAAATTCGGGAGCGTTTCATGGTTTGAGTATAGACGTAGAGTTGAACCGTCTAGTTTTTTCGCGTCGTTGTCAACCCGCTGTAGAAAAAATCTGTTTATTATAAAACTGTACGTATCTCTACCAATTTTTTCTTTAGGTCATCGTCGCATCTCCAGATTTTTCAAAACGATCCTTGTTATGTATAGGAGTCAGGAGTAGTGGTGTAGGTAAGTCAGATTTCACATTGATTGTCTGAACTAAAATCAAAATCACACTCACTCATTTTAAAAACATTTTCTGCCTTTGAGACCGAAATAATAGGCTTTTTTCTATAGTATTGTGAAAGCGCTAGGCACAAAATTAACGTTATAAACACTACGAAAATATAATTCTCATTACAACAGTGCCCAAGAAAAAACCAAACAACCAACGACGTCACAAGCACGACAATCCGTAAACTTAATAAAGTCCACAGCTAGCGGGCGAAGTAATTGCAACAACTAATCCTGTTTTCGAGACAGATTAGCTTAAATTGAAAAAAAAAACATCTAGAGCGGGCGAAAATAATCTTTTTCCACCGTCGCGTCGAGGGACGACGCCAGTTGAAAAGATGAGCTAATGAACGAAATGGTCGTGCGTGGGCTGCCAGCACTAGTTTTATCTACGTAACAAGGGTTCAAACATAGACTAAGTGAAAAATAGGGTAAAAGTGTGAAGTTCGCCACGGTTTGAGACCGCTGACACACAAGTAGGTAACAATGCGATAAATCGCAGTTTATATTTCTCAAAGCATTGAGTGTTCAACAACAATCCTTTTGGATTTCTTGAAGGATGAAGGATTTCTTGAATCTCTGTTTTGTGCACGCTTCAAAGTGATAGACGCAGATTACCTCACGGTCCCGTCTTGAAAGGTTTATATAGTGCATGCATCATTATAGGTACAGATTATCGTAGCATCAGGCGGGCCATTCGTTTGTACTAAAAAAGGTGCTCCAATACCATTGAATATTGGTCAATATTTTGAGCTTGTCAAGCTTTGAAACTGGTGCTAGTTTCCCAGATGTCACATCACTAAGCAAGCTTAACTCAAATGTCAAATATTGGACAATGATTCGGTTTGCAACTATACACAAACACATCGACTAGTTTAGTGTAGATTTATGGACTGTTATGGGAATAGAGTCGAGTTCTAGCTCAAAAATTTTCATCGGTAGCTTGAATGTACGACAGATATTTCAAATCAAATCAAAGCAAAGGGGTTTATTTGCGACCATATAAGTACACAAAAAAGGAAAAATAATAAAAGTTACTATGAGAGTTTTTAGGGTTCCGTGTAAGCACTTATACACGGCAAAGCTTTAAGAAGTGCTATAAAAGCTTTTAAGTAAGTTTGATAGAATAATGGCTAAATCTAACGATGTAGTTTTGGAAGATCTTTGATTTTACGAGGTTCTGTAATTTTTTTTTAACTTGTCGAGTCCCACTACACTGACAAAGATCAAATCGTCTTTTGAATCGTCCTATTTTTTTACTATCTGCCATATTTAAACCTACATATCATTCTGTAAATACAAGATGAAAAATTATTCAAAATTACTGTAGATATCAGTAGATTTGTTAGTATCTTTTTAGTATTTCAAGATCCTTTGAGAACTGTCAAAAAGGATACAAAACATGTTCAAATATTTTTACCACTTATCGGTGATTTTAATTGCATTTTTTTTTAATTCTTAAATTATAATAGTTTCTGTCGTTTCAGTTATAAAAAACCGGTAAAATCGTTTCGTAAATGATATTCGACGGACGGAACCCGGCTAGCTATCCACGTGTATTCTTAACAAGTTTATCATTGAAATATTAAGGTTTTATGCACAATCTAATCGATACGTCTGCCGTTTAGTTTACGACACTATGATAACTCTATTGGCGTTTCGTGGGAATGTACCTTTGTTTTTTTTAAATAACTTTCTTCTGCGATTAACTTTGTTCACACAGTTAGGTACCGGCATTTTAGACATATTTTTTATTTTATTTAATAAAATATTTTGACTTCAATGTGTAAATAGATCCCTTAAACCGAATCTTTTCTGTTTGAGAGGTTGATTATGATTATCACATTTTATTATCACATTAATGAATAAAAATGGTATGATGAATGAATAAATTTTTTTTGTAATCTTGTTTCAACTAATTTATCTAGGTATTTTGATACATAATTTTATTTGGTAAATATTTTGTGATTCTTCACAATATTAATATTTTAAGTAAATATGAATTTTACATTTACAAATCTGATTCTGAAAAATAGTGTCCAAATAACTGGGACTAGCAGGCGTTGTGTGAAATGTCCATGAATATTTATTTATTTATTTTACCGCAACCGCACCTGTAAATCTGTTTTTTTTTAACTGCAAATCTTAGTTCCGGTCAAATAAATCACTATTTATAACGCAATAGGTTAAATTAGTTATATTTATGCAAAACGTTGTAGTAAATTATAATCACACCTTTTAGAATTACGTTTACGTGGGCGGATAATTAACGTAATCTCATAAATATTTTGTGGTTGGATTCTCTGATCTCATTTTAGAAAATGACACAATCGAGTTACTCATCTGTGTAGAAATCGCAACGAATATTTAGTAATCGTAACGTGTTCATCGATATGTCATCTCTAGTCGTTTTAACTTTATTATAACTATCGAATTATGTACAATATTTATAATATGTACAAAATACACATGAAACAGTTGAGCCATCAACACACCGTTGCAAACGATTTATAGATAGTGTATTTTGTACATATTATAAATATTGTAAATACTGTATTGATCGAATATGTTCGTTACATTAACAGTCATCGAACTAAGTATAATAATGTGTACAGTTTCATCATTAACAGCCTGATTTAGATCAAACTCATTTTGCGTCTTCCACACATTCTTCCTATGATGTTCTTTATGAAAATTAACCTAGCTAATACTTTTTATTTTTTATTACTTTTTTTAGTTTAGTGGACCAAAAGGTTGGGCCTTTTGGTCTTTTGGTCGATAATGTCGTCAACCTGTTCTGCTGCATGTGGTGCGGTGTGGTGGTGCGTGGCGACTAGGTAGGAGCTTCCAAAGGTTTCCTAGACAGCCATAGGCATTATTTTTCAGTCTTCAATACATTGCTGCCATTTGAAAATCTATATCACCTCATTTAACGCCATCCAGCGAAAAAGAATTGCAGCCTTCATAGACCGGGTGAACAACTGCCCAAATACTATTTTATTTTAGTTTTTACTTCGTATTGTTTTATATTGTACCAACACCTAACCTACCCTATGGACTACATTGTGTCTGCAATAAAGATTCATTCATTCATTCATTCATTTTATGTCTAGATTTCCATCCAACTAATAATTCAATCTTCATAGCTATTTGGTATTTATGATCGACAATCACGTTTCAGAAAATAGCAGCAATAATTCTATTCAGCAGCAAAACAACGAACTAGCGTTTTATTATTCATGTCCATGATTTCTTATGGAGGAACAAAAGCGGCGCGTTCCACCATTAATTATTAATGAACGGTGGAACTGGCGAGAATACCTTTTTACGGACTGAAGAAAACTGGGACGTAGCTATATAATATCTACTTGAATTATATAAAACACTAGTAGTTATGTAACTACTAGTGTTTTATATAATTATAATCGCGTACGCGTCTATAGTTTCCGTGTACATTATATTATCTGTGCGTGTACCGAGCGGATACTTTGAGAAACTTGACATTACACCTCATTACACCGAACTTGTACCTACTGGAATGTCAAACGCTAGTCGTTAAACCAAAGAGGTAGTACTACGCCCTGTCAAACTGACGTGACATGACATGACAATGAAATCCTCTTGGCAATTGGCGCTGCTAATCCTTTTCGTTCATTTTATCCTGTAGATCCTGTTAATTATTCGGGATAAAAAGTAGCCAATGTGTCAATCCAGGTTACAAACTATATATATGCCAAGTTTCATCCAAGTTGGTTCAGTAGTTTAGACGTGATTGAAACACAAACATTCAAACATCCAAACATCCAAACATCCAAACTCTAAACATCCAAACATCTAAACTTTCGCATTTATAATATTAGTAGGATAGGATAGGATTACATTTTAGTACACATATCTAAACTACTCAAATAGGCTATATTTACCTGGAAAGTTTATTTTTCAATGTACAGCAAAAAAAAGATTATTCTAGAAATCCCCTGGGTGTTCCCCTGCGAAGGGGATTTCTGGATTTTTTGTCCAAAAATCCCCTTTAGCGTCTACTGCAACTGCTGGTAGGGAATTAGTAAAATCACAAAAGTACTACTGTGAATTATAATTATGAATTAGGTGTTGAGACTGGGAGTTATGGGGTCCATTATGGACCCCATAATCACTCCATAGGTATTAGTAGTTCTGAAAATAGGGGAACTCTATAGTGATATCGGATAAGAAATGGTGAGCACGGATAAGTATGACAGTAAACCTCGAGTCATATTGCGCGTCAACGCCAGCTCGACTTTCAAACGTTGTAGCGTCATCGGGCATTGTATTTCGGATACGTTACGATTATCACATTTTATTCATACTGAGGTTTCAGGCCTCCTCTTTGTCTTCTCTGTCACTGATTTCCTGTATCAACGATATTGGTTTTAAGTGGTATTTTTCATAGATTTGTTTTCAGCGTCCTTTGTAATAATAATCGGTCCAAAAAAACATTACCTACCATTTTTTAAGTAGTCGGCGCCTCAAAGTCTGCCATTTTAATTCAATGTCATTTAGAACGCGTTTTATTGTCGCATATAATTTACATTTCAAATGTTGCTAAATAGTTACATCTGTTTTGCGTAGAATTTGAGCAGTAAATAAGACACTGTTTTGTTTTTTTACGCTTTTTTATCGTTTTTATGGTCTACCGCGGTCGTAAATTTTATTTTAAAATTACATAAACTGAGTGATTTAAATATGGCGGTTGATAAGTGATGATTTTTAAAAAAATGTAGGGTTATACACAGTGAATATATTTAAATTGAACTGTTTCGTTTTAAGTATTTTTTTGAAACACCACAAATTACATAATATTTTTAGTAGTTTTGCGCTTTACGACGTTTTATAGAGAAATAAAAAGCAGTTTATCGCAAGCTATAACATTTTAAAAGTTTATTTACGGGATTAAAATTTAAATAATATCAAGTAGGGTAAGTACCTCTTATAACATTATATTACGACCTAGCCAATTTTTTTCTAAAAAACTAAATCTACATAAAGTTCGAGCAATATAACGTTGTAATGTCGTCCACTTGACTTGCTAATTCAAAGGTATCGATCGATCTCTAGAAATCGATATTATATAGATTAGTTTGGAAATTTTACATTAGTCGTGGAACAAATTAATGCTTAAGTTAATATTGTAGATCTATTAGTTATTTTTCCAGTTTTTATATCATAAATTTTGTGGTATATTTATCTAAACTGGTGTGAAAATGTCTTTATTATACCACTTTAATAAATAAATAATGTATGATTTTTTAACATAATACCTGACATAGAATACTCTACCAAGTTCTAATGTTCTTGACAGTTATATGAAAATTATTTATTGACCAAAAATATATACAAAAAATCACAAAATAAATATTTATGGACATTTTACACAACGCGCTCTAGTCCCAAAATAAGCAAAGCCTGTAATATTGTAATATGAGAACTAGATGGCTGATAGAATACTCATAATATACTTTTTTTTGTACAAATACATACTTATCTTACTTACTTATGGCTGAGTGTTACTAAGTATGCATTTACAAAAAAAAGTATATAAGTATTCTACCAGCCATCTAGTTTCCATATCACAAGCTTTGCTTAGTTGTGTGTAAAGTCCATGAATATTTATTTATTTACATTACATAGTAACAGTTAATAATCTCCAGATGTTTGTACAAGCTATTGTAGGTAGCTGAAACTGATTTAAATCACTAACAATCGTAGCGTCTCCAAGGTATTGGCTGCGTTGCCGCAAACTAAACCACTGAGCCAGACCACCCTTTTATTTGTAGTTCCTAGTATTAATATTTTAGTTAGTATATCAATACAAAGAATGGAACGCTTTGCCGGCGTCTGTGTTTCCAAACACTTACAATTTAGATGTTTTAAAGAGGAGAATGAATAGGTTTCTTCTAGGCAAATGTGTAATATCGTCGACCGCATCGTCACTTATCATCAGATGAGATAACGGTCAAACGTTTGTCTATAAATTGTATAAAAAAACTTTTGCTGAGTGTAAGGTCCTATTACTAAACAAAATGGGAACATGCCTTAATTAATTACCTAAAATAGCTCAACTGTGGTATTTTGTACGTATTGTAAATACTTTATTCGTCGTAATTTTCTTTGTGAATAAGGCATTATTATTTAGCGATCAGATTTATCTTTACCACAGTTAAAATCACAACATTTTTAAGACTGCTCGAATGTTTTTTAAGCGAGAAAGTAATGAAATAAAATGCAGTCCCCTTGATGTTGGGCGGATTCCATGACAGACCCCTCAACTTTAAAATAAAACATTCATGGACTGTAAACACCACTGTTATTACCTCTTCGAAGCTTTATATGAGAGGTATCAAGAACAAATCCTTTGCAAACAGCACTAACCAATGAATATTTCAGTGGGCCGACCGCATCGAGCTTCGGGCGAAGGAGCGTTCTAATGATAAATTCAAATCTCGATTCCCGAAGGAACAAAGCAATCAGACGTCGAACAAAGGTTACAGCGCGTGCCTTTGGGCTACAGAAACTTAGAAGAGCAGAACTAGATCGCTGAAAAATGCTTACGTGGTGAAATAGATCAGTATACGAATAGTTTTAGGGTACTCAAAAATCTACTAGTAAAAGAAGTAGATTTTTATTTTGAAATTAAAATCTGCGTATTTTTGGTCATAAATAAAATTTGTTTTTTTATTTGCATGAAAATGTTAATAGCAAATAATGAAGGCAGAAAATGCTTTTAAAGAGTTTATGCTAGTAAATTTAGAAATATGTAGATTTTTAATTTATTATTTCGGTCATAAGTAAAAATAAGTTTTTTTATTTATATTGAAATGTTAATAGCAAATAATGAAGGCAGAAAATACTTTGGTGTGTAGAGCTAAATTGTTTAAAAATAAATAACCTTTTTAATTATTTGTATAAAAATCTAATCGATTTTTAATAAACTAATGTGTCTATTTAACTATATAACCTATCTACTTCCTTAAAGTGCCTGCGTGTCCAAATTATCAAACATGTTCAAACGGTGGGTGGTACTCTTTAGCCTGTAGGTAGGCCGACTTGGTCCCACAGTAAAATATTAGATGCAAATGTTTATGGACCACCCGTTATTAATTTTAATATAATTATATTAATTACCCTTGTAAGTGTGCCGTAATTTTAATTATTTTAATGACAGTTTTCGTGTTCACAGTGGGAATGTTGTTTTTTTTTTAATATTTTTTTTTAACTTTTATGTAAAATATGACTAAAGTACTCAATAATTTATAATTAATAGTATTTATTTAAATTGGACGATGATAACTGTAACTTATGACAATGATACTCAAGGAATATTTTAATTAGGTACAAAATAATTATAATTAAAACTCGTTGATTTCGTATAAAATTGTAATATATAAATATGCTATTTGATATACCTACCTGTAAAATGTTTTTAAAATATAAAATTACAAAGTTTATATCAAATTTTAAACCTGAATACGTAATTATTAAACTTAAGTGCAAATTTTATTCAAAACAAAATTATAAAGAGATAGAAAATGGAGTTTAGTCTTTATATAACAAAGACCTCTTGTATAAAGATCAAATAAAGGTATCTATAAAATATATTATGTTAATGTCAAACTGCCTAGCATAAAAGTCCGGGTTTGGCTGTCGATATAAAAAAAACGTAAATATTTTTTGTAAACTTTTAACAATTAAAGAAGAAGAGGACCAGCCAAAGTTCCAAAATATGTAGGTAAAATTATACTAAGGCTTTTTCATATGGATTCTAAAACACTTATATTTCAAGCTTTACTTAGTAAACACCGTAATATTATCATATCACGTAGGTACAAACATAGCTATAACTTTTTGTTTGTTTGACTAGCTCAACCCTAATGATACCTACTTATTCAGAGTTAAGTACAACATTTACAAACTCCAAGTTAAAAAATACACTCTCCTAAAGTACCTACTGTAGCCTTAGTAGAGTTTTCTAAACTAATACGACGATAGTTACGACATTCAATCAAATAAACACTTTTACTAAATACAGACTTTAGGTTCATATTTAGCGATAATCAATAAAAAAAATCGGCTTCTAACATTTAAGGGAGTTAAAACTATCCCACTATTACATGTTGCATTTTCTGATTTCTGTAGTAAATCTTCAACAAAGTATAACACTCAATATACAACGTTTCATTAAAATTCAAGTCTTATGATTTACTTTGTGACTTTGCGAGCTGTCAAAGATTTACTAACTTACTTATCAGTCAGTCAGTTCTTTGTTAGTTTTATATGAAGAAATATGAGCCTCTGAACCTTTATCTTCGATATTAATAATACGGGTCGTCAGCCGGACCCGACCTTCAATAGCCTTGACTTGTTTTCAAGAAACTACTTAATAATCTTTTTAAATATTCATAGAACCATTTTGAGCATATAATTGAGTTTTTAGTAAGTCTAAAAGTATTAAATCGTCGTAAATTTCTTGTGTATTTATTTGTTTTATTAATCAAAAGGTTACTTATAAAATAACTTATTATATAATAATTTATAAGTTTTAAAAACTAGAAAAACCGACTCCAATTCGACTACCAGCTTCATCATCAAACGATGATGATGAAAGTTCATTGGGAATGTTCTAGTGACTATAAACACTTAAAAGTCACAGGAAAGTAAAAAACGCAATTTCGTGCACGCGGTCGGCATATTTTTTTCAGTTATTTCTATTTATAACCCAAACTACTGAACCGATTTTGATAAAAATGAAATGGGAGCAATCTGGAACTATATCCTTTCAAAAATACAACCGAATTGAGAACCTCCTCCTTTTTTGAAGTCGGTTAAAAAATACTGATAAACCTTATTATGTTTGTCTCAGTGCCTGTATACACTCGAGCTGATGCTCTGAGTAGGTACGCACACAGATACAAATGTTAGCACTACGCTAGGTCTACAGTACCTACCGCATCTCACATTAGGTAGGCATCTAGGTATCTACTTACTACCCTCGCTGTGATTTTACTTTATTCTATAGGTAGGTACCGCAGTCACGTGGAACTGGAACCTATAATCACCTAGTTATATAAGACGATTCTAAATGATCCTTGTGATTTTATTGAATAAAGAAATTATGAATATGACTACTAATTTTAGTAGACGCAACTTTTCTTCTCAGCGTGATGACACAATGTAATGCCTCACGAGGTGTGTTGATTCGTCCAAGCTCACGAGGTGTGGTGGACGGACTCCGGGAAGTATGCATTGACATTAGCTAAGACTGTCGTCATTTCATTCATAAGAAAACCAGCAACAAAGGTCAAAACTATTACATCTCAAGACAAACTGAAAGACAAGTCTTCATTACAAAAGTTTTTAAAGTTTTTGAAGAAAAATAGCGTCTTGTGAGAATTTTATATCTTGAAACACGGAACCCTTGCGGCCGTTTCTACTTCCACTTGCTTCCTTTATTTATGAAAGCTGAACAATAAAGAATTATTGCTAGTTTTGAGTCGTAAATCTGCAATATTTTTGCAATGAAGATATGGAAAAATTCTGATAACACAGTTTATGCATTCATACAAAACAAGTTCTGGATACTTCTATGAATACCTACAAATAAAATTGTTCACTAGTACCGGTAGAATAGGATTTATTCGAGATAAATTAGGATTGGGTGCGTTGAAACAATGATTAAAACCTTAGATTAATTAGATAGAATAACTTTATCTACAAAGAAAATTACGACAGTGTTAATAAAATACAAATATTAATTAATTATTAATTAATTAATTTTTTATTTTATTTTACATTAATTCAATTTATGGGGATTATTTTCCCAAAAGCAACCAAGAAACTGTGAACAAAACAAGATTTTTTTAAACAAGGTAATAAAGAAGACTTGCTCAAAATTATTTTGATATTTTAATCTGGTTTGACTACGGAAAGAACTAATGCTAAAGGCAAAAAGATGAACCAAGCAAAATGAAACACGATGCCTCGGAGTTAAATTCAGTTAAATTTTTAATTATGTTCTTGTGAACGTCACCGCTCATAAAATAAAACGCAATTGACGGTGACAAAAGTAATGAAGGTAGAATAATGGCGTTATTATCGGTGTTTGGTGCAATTTATTTATACAAGCGATTTCATTTCACTAAGTTTGGTTAAAATATTTTTATTACATAAAGTAGGAAAAACCGTAGTTAAAATTTTTAACTACATTTTTTCCTACCTACGCGTTTTTAACTTAAAAACGCGTAGGTACTATCTTGTTTTTATTTGAAGAGGAAGAATAAATTAGAAAAATAAAACAAACCAAAAGGTCAGATGCCAGTGATTAATACAAGAACCTGTATTATAAAATGTTTAATTTAATATCAAATACGACGTATTATGAATAAAATATACACAAAGTCAAAGCGTAGTAAAGATTGACCTTGGACCTCATGGATTTTTCTCTTAGTGGCAAAACATCCGCAATTAGTAAATTAAATAACAGAACCCTCGGTAAACGCGTAGCCGACACGCGCTTACCTAATTAGCCTTTAGTTGCATAAAACACGGGGCCTGGGGAAAGGTAGAAGTAGCTTTAAAGAATTAGTGTATTTAGCCGATTATGCGGGGTATTTTGTTCTGATACGTTTAGATAAAAAGCAGGTACAGTATACACAACGGATCTTTATCCCTCTGAAATTAGGTGCAACAAACGATTGCGCATGATTGTGAGCAAAAATTCACATTACTTCAATTCCACAAATTTCTGGGCACTGAAGTACCCATTAATAATAACTTTTGCAAAGAATCAGCAGTATGTGAACAACAAGAAAACAACTGTTCCACAGAGTACATCTCTTGGAAAAATGTAATGGGCAATGCAGAAAAGTACAAATTAAAAAAGGTCAATTATAAAAACAAAAAAGGGGAAGGCTTTTACGTGTCAATTTACATTCTACCGAAAAAAATTCGATCCTTTTAAAACGATTCTGCACACGCAGATGAAATATTTGAATGGGGCCGCATTTTTGGCGGGAAAATTCAATAAAACTCCATTGACTCTTCACCCCGTCACGGCAATTTCTATGGTAATCCACACTATTGTATGGATTTCACCCCCGAATAAATAAACACCTGTTTTGTGAAGAAATATTCAATGATTTATTTGCTGGTATCATAATAATATTTATGATAACAATATCTCGTAATTTTATTACAAGCATGACTTGCGTCGTTGATCATCTGGAAAGAGTTGCGGATATCTTTATCGATTACTTAAGACCAAAAACTTTACTTAAATAGGTAGTTAAACTAAAAAAATAGGTAATTTAAGACTTGCTAAATTCGAAGGACTAATTAGCATGCGATGCTACCCAAACTTAACACATTTTTCCAACAAAAAGAAATAAAATTTTTTGATTCGCAATATTTTTTCACGACATTTTAGAACGTAAAAACGGTTCAACCCACAATAAACCCTTTCTGAAAAATAAAATAAAAAATGACATTGTTCAACACTCCTGGTACATTTTTTCATTTGAATGCATGTCCATTCGTTCGGACAGGGTCTTATCTATCATGTACCACCCACGTTCGTTTACATTACATTGGTTATTTCACCTACCTATAGGTAAAGAAGGGTTGTTATGCTTACATTGAACTCCAATCTGTAACAAATAAAACACTAAAATAAAAATTAAAAAATTACACGAATATTTTTCGAGGCAAAAAAGATGCCACAATTTTTCCGGCAGCATATTTTGTCCTATTCCACTTAAATCCACAATTTCAGTAATAGATTTTAGGTGGAAATGTAAGTTGAAATACTCATGAGCACTTTAACCAACAACAGCTTTTTGAGCAAACATCAGGTTTCAGTAAAAACAAAAATTTACAGCAGCGGTCATATGGAAAAACAAAGGAAAATAACTTTTCTTAAAAATCTATAGAGTAAGCCAATAAGCAAGAGACTTTTTGCGTTCTTAAAACGCATGTTGTTTTGAACTTTAATTCAACGATGTTATGACATGAAATCCTCTGTCGAAGTGCTAGTTTTTCTTATCTCTCATGCTGAAACCCTTTGATGGTCTAAAATACATTAAATCTACTATCAACAGACATTTACCAAATCTTCAATTTCGCAAGTCTACAAGGAATTCATTTCAACATTCAATCTAATTATTAAACACTATCAAAATCTATAGAGCCTTGTTCTATCAACGAGACACGACTTACCGGAGTAATCTTCGTTATCTCCGTGGTCCCGACAGCCTTTGTAAATGGAGGAGCCATTATCAGTGCCTCTGAGCCCTCCGACCCTGAGGCCCTGAGGCCTTTATAATAGCTTCCTTGAAAAATTGTGACCGTCATCTGTCATCCCGACTAGAATATACCGTCAAAAGACTAATCTTTTCTTCATTTATATATGGCCTCAGTCCGTCATTTTGACGGACTTTGCCAGTATCTAGTGGATTATTTGAAATGAGTTTAGTCAAGTCGAGTCATACGTCAAGTCTCTATTTATAATCTGTTGTCATTTTAGCGCGGCTTTAAAAAAAGCTCAGTCATTGTCACTTGCATGACAAGGAAAAGAGATGACAAAAGATTTAGCAGACATTTTAGCTAGCGTAGCTTTGGAAGACCAATATAAATAAACCCAAGACCCTTTGCAGGTCAAAACCAAAATGCATCAATAACCACTGTGAGTTTTTTTTTTATAAATTTATAAGCAAGCGTTTGACCGCAATCTCACCTGATGTTAAGTGAAGATGCGGTCGACGATGTAGCACGCTATATTTATATTTTTATATGCTATATTTTTAAAAATAGCATATTTTCGATTTTACAAATCATTTAAGAGGGCTATCACAGTTTGGCCGCGATACAAGGGCTGGCGCGCGTCTGAGTTCGTCTGAGAGTCTGAGATCGCATTTTACGCAGTTTTTAATTACGTTTATTCAATATAATAAAATAAATTATTTAAATAAAAAGTATACAATTTTATTGATTATGAACTCACGTTTATTTTGGTATAATTTTTACTTAATAATATTAATGTAGTATGGAGAAATTAACGGCTAATTCTGAACGTTTTTAGCAATTTTATGGTTTTGAATTGATTTTTTTTTGTATATATCCCATACTTATTTCTGAATTCCGAGGCCGCTACGGTCAATGGCAGTATATAAGAGATATTTGTAGATATTTTTCATTTCGTTTGCTTTGCCGAGTAGTTCAATCCAGGAGCTTGAAAAAGTGTCTGCGCGAGTTTTATAAAAAACTTGTTTCGGAATTTTGGCTCTATTTAAATATATAAGGAAAAATTGCAAAAAGCGAGGCCGCTACGGTCAATGCGAATAACTATTCTACATCATACAATAAATCGAAATTATCTAAGAGTTTCAGTTTCAGAGATCTAGAACGTCAAAAATGGGCATTTTCACGGTTTGACCGTGATATGAGCCTTAATACCATGATAATATAATCTTAGGCCACTTTTACACATCTTAGTTTTACTAAAAGTTACTTGCCCACGTTATTAACTTTAAACCGAACTTATTTTACAAGTTTAGGTAAGGGCGGGTACATGGCCAACTAGTTATCTCAAAGGAATTTTTTTTCCTCTGAAAAAAAATTCCTCTGAGATCACTGGTTATCTCGTCTCGGTTATCTGTCAGGAATGAGCCATTATTTCTTGCCTGTAGGTATATCGATAGCATAAGGTAATGCTTAGTTCAGTTTCATCCCTGTTTTAAATAGCGCAATTAATCTGGTTCTACTTGAGTATGGTATTACGGCAGTCAAATATCGCTCACCGTTTTATAGAAGCCGTACTTTGGGGCAAAGTGGAGTGTTGTTATACCTCATATTATAATTATTTCCGTGAGGGATAACGTTACCGTATCGATCGTGAATTTTTTTGTTAGCTTTTATTTTTAGAATCTTGGGAGAATGACGACGAGCGATAGAAGTTCAAGTAAAATTCAGTGTAACCATTATGACTTGAATTCACATTACTCAAAGAATTACAACATAACCTTTTGAAAAATTTTCAACCCGTTTTTTTACAAATTCGTAAATGAAAACTATTTATTTGCGTAATTTTTTTTTTAAATAATTATTTGGTATATTAATCTTTAATCTGTAACATTACGTGTACGAGTACTTATCACTTACCTACTGTAGGTACCTAAACACACACGTTTAAACGATATAAAAAAATGTTTAAATAAATATTAATGTGGTTTTTCGATAATCCAGAGCACACGTAGGCTTTACAAATAAGTCTTTGAAGGATTACTTCATTGGAAGTTCTTTTTATCTGAAAACCGGAAACCTCATCGTTTTATATCCTGTTTCCTTGAACTAATCTAATCGTCCAATCTAATCGTATCATATCGTCCCTGTTATTTCAATTGATGTCCTATACAAAATGCAATAGATACCATCTATTAAAGTTCTTATTGTGTCTTTTTCACCATCAAAAACCTTAATTAGGTAACTACTTCTCATTAATTTTGAATACCTATTTAAAAGATTCCGTGTCTAAAACTATATTTTCTTTTTAAAAAAATAACTTTATTTTAAAATAAATCATCGCTTTCCCTGTTTTTACGCGCTTATTTAAATACAATTTTGTATATCAATTTTGTAAATATATCCTTTTATCCGAGCAAAATGAAAATTAATTACCAGCTCCTGTTTCAACCCTTAAAAGTGATACATCCTTTACAAGAAAGCTAATAGGGTATATTGCCTTTCAACTGCCCGTCAAGCTTCTACACAGCACACTGAGGTTCTATTTTCGTTTTGTAAGCTTTAGAACCTCCAAAGTCTAATGAAAATCAGAGTACAAATCTCACGTGGTTTCGAACAGAGAAATTTTCATTGCAACCTTTATGACATCCCAAACTTCTTCTTCTTCTTTTCTATATGTTCAAACGTCAAGTCGTTTGTTTTGAAAACAAAATAGTGGATTTTCGCATCAAAACTTGAAAACAAATTCCATCAAATAATAAAAACACATCCCAAACTTTATGATTTTTGATATGATATTTTGTATCTATGACATTCACCTCATGATTGTCTAAATCCCGAATTGTTTTGTCATCGGATCCCGAGATCAGTTTCCAAAGGAAAATATTAAAATGATTCTTGCATCTGACAAAAGGGTATAACGATGACTCAATTTATGTGAGATTTGTACTCAAAGGGCTTTTAACCCTAAGAAAATGAAAGAAGACAAGGGTGTGCTGTGCTCTGTTCATTTTGATACTTAACCGTAGATGTCTTAATAGTATTTTTACTAGAAATAGTGTAGAAGAAATAACCCTTACTGAAAAATAATTGTTTAGCTTAGCACATTTTCTTCATATTTCTCTTAAGCAGTAGATGTCTTCAGAAGCCTAATCCTGGCTCAACCTTTCAGTAGTTCACTACCTCCATTATCCATACCATTCAGGATAACAGCGCAAACGTCCTCACTATTCAATGGATAAACCCACTTTGAAACAAGATCCGTACAAAAGGGTCGCCATCAAAATTCGAAACTCGTCAGTACCCTTATTTATCATTTTCCGCAAAATTTTCACTCAACGAGACGCATTAGGCACGGCGCGTGTTGCAAGATGTCGACGAGATGTTGCACTCAATAAATAATTAGTGAGATGTTGTTTTGACTTCAGAAATTAGTTGTGTTCCAATTATATTGAGCACTGAATGTACCCTTGCTATGAGCGTCGACTTGTCAGCGTCAAAGCATCGACACAACACCCACCAATATCTATAAATGTTCGCGTCAGCGCGGCTAAGACCATTAGTCTCTATATATTGGTCTTTTAAAGCTACGTTAACTAAAATGGCTGCTAAATCTGCTGTCAGCATCTTCTTCTTCTTTTCTTATTTATAGCCTCTGTCCGTCATTTTGACAGACAATTTTGTCAGTATCTCTTTTCGTTGTCATGCAAGTGACAATGACAGAGACTTTTATGACAGCAGGTTATTAATAAAGGGGTATTGACAAACCAAGTTTTTACTTATTCACAATTCTTTCTTTACGAGATCTCTAAGAGATATGCAAGAATTTAGAGTGTCATATCAAAGGGTAGTATAAAAATGCCGAATAAAATCTCATAACAAAAAACCTTAATATACAGTAAACAAAGAAACGCCAATAAGACTTTCAAGTTAAAAGCGGTAGGCAATTAATTACTTATACCATGAATTACAATCACTTAAACAAACCATAAAAACGTAATAAAAGATCGACTTACTTTTTACCGGTTCACAAGCAATAGGTTACATTTATGCGGGATAACTTTTTGCTTGTTTTTCAAATATTTGTTTAGGTCTGGGATGTTACACATACCTTGTACAGTCGAAGACACGTCCACCTATACTGTTTAGACTTTGAACTATTAGAAGTTGAACGTTGCGAATCGTGCGAGAGAGACGACAGTGTTTTTGTGTAGCGAGCGCGGCGCAAGCCCACGTCTATTGCGCTCCCTTTCCAACGATCCTCTGCATTGTATATAGCATAGTTATGGTTGTATTGGATGTATAACCTGACCTATAGCCGTGTGTACCTAGTTACTGATTGTGTATTTTTATACGATTGAGTTGCAAAACCAATAAGTCAATCATGACTTTGTAATAAATAGGAAAATGTCCTTCATAGAAATAGACAATTTTGAATCAAGCTATCGCCTTTGCCTAAAGGTAGGTAACTACTTCTTTCTTTCTACTCTTGATCACATTTTGACACTCCAATGTGATTTCAGTGTAAAAGAAGCTAACCGCTTGCAGTTTATCTCTTGCCCCACACTCCTATAAACCCATACTCCATACAAGAACAGGGTAGCATGACACTTTACGTGATAAAAGATGATATTATCTGGAATATTTCAGTTTCTGCCAAAACACGCTATACATGTTCAAACGTGCTTGTAAATGCGAAGGATCTACTGACATAAGGGATTTTTTTATTGAAATGTAGTCGGGTATTGGGGAATCGTTTGGGTCAATGGATTCTATGGAAATTTAGGGTAAAATAGCCGCTGTCAATAGCTGGGTACTTATTCATTTAAGAAATCGTAGCGTCAGTATTTCTGTCTGTAAAAGATGGTAAATAACTCAGGAAAGGAAAATGAACTATACTCAGATGGTTTTCAATTGAGTCGTTTGATCAGAAAAGTAAAAAAAAGTACCATCAGCAAAAGTTCTACCTTACCACCTTAAGGATGCATTTCCCGTAAAACGACTAGCCGTTAATTTTTGAATACCAATAGAAGCAAATTATTTCGGGTGTAAAAGTTATGAAAACAATGGACCGTCATAAAAATAAATAGATGTTTAGGCCTCTGGTTGGTCAAAATAAGAAGACAAAAGAAAAAGGCGGGGTCAGGTAGCTAACTGCTTGCAAGCGAAACAGTTTCAAAAGTGGTAAGGCGGAAATTTTGCCGATAGTACATACCAATTAAAAAAACGTAATATGCAACTACACCTATGGGGGTGATAAACAATCAAGGGCCAGATCAACTAATGGACACCACTTAGATGAAAAAAAAATAATGCAGATTTTGCAAAAATTGCCTGACGTTAGGGTTATGCCACAGGAATATGATTCTTATCTCAGGCATGTTAGCCTGAACGCCACAAAGTTTGATTGTGTAGAAAAAAAAGCTTACCTCCAATTACCAAAATGGGTTCTGCGCAAATACCTCAGAGTGACAAAGATCCGTTGTGACTAATATACTATGCTATTTTGTGAGATGTATGTAGGTACATTACAAAAGCTTCACAAAAAACGTGTAATTTCTCCTGTCTCTACTAGTAAAACAAAAAGTAGAAAACACAACCCAAAAACAAAAGGAAGTTTCTAATTGAATCTGACATTTTGTTCGCAAAAAGTATTCTTGTCCGAATGATTTAGTGGCGGGACGTCCGCACGGTACATTAGAATCTTTTTATCTATTTTCAGTTTATTGTGGAAAACCCGTTTTGTGCGTTTAATTAGGTATTATGGATTTTGTTGTTTAAACTAGCTAGCTTTATTTATACAATAGTACCTAATTCATTTAATCTAGATTAAATCAGCTTTTGGAAAAAAACCTTGTCAACTGAACCAAGTGCACTATTTTCAAACTGTTTTGGTTAGAACAAAGTATTTGGTTTGGATTTTACTTTTTACGGTTACCTATATTTTTTCTTTTAAGTTTGCTGTAAAAATAAACAGTGAAAATTGACAGCACGGAATATATAGGTAGCTACTTTTACTTACAACATTTTGAATTATGTTTTTAAAACTAGTGAAAAAATACTTGATCCAAAAAAAAGCAATAAATGTCAAAGCCATTTATTGTTTTCAGATCGTGGTTATGAGAAAGTTCAAAATACACACCATTTTTACAAAAAAAAACTGTCTGCAATGTCTACTATAAATCACAAAAGAAAATGTTTTATTGCCTCTATCTGTCCTAGAACTGTTCATAGCGCATATTATTGCAAAATAACGTGTATTTATCGTCAATTGTGGCCCCTACCCCATTCACGCTACCCTACGTCTGTGCACAGCTTATGAAACTAAAAGCTTTCTCAGTTTATTTATTAAGCAACTTAACTTGAGGTGAAATCAGCTTTCACAATTAAGTTTATGAGCCATAGAATTTATAGAACTACAAGCGCTAGGGAACCATTTTAGAATGCTATTACAAATCGAGAGTTGAAACATAAGACACCTTCTCTCACTCACTCTTGTCAACTGGTCAATATTCCATTTATCGCAGACAAAGAATTTAATAAAGATAAATCTATTCAGCGCGGCAATGCAGCCAGTGTCTAGGGTACGCTTTAGAGTTGTACTTATTCAGATCAGTTGAGCTATTTATCTATAAATCGTTTGCAACGGTTTGTTATCTATTAATCGTTTGTAACGTTTTGTAACTGTTTCATGTGTGTTTTGTAAATATTGTAGATAAGTACTGTACTCGTATTAGTCATAAAATTCTTTGTGAATAAAACTAAGGTGTATTTTTTCTGGGACTTAGCTTGTTTTTAACCGACTTCAAAAAAGGAGGAGGTTCTCAATTCGGTTGTATGTTTTTTTTTTTTTTTTTTTTAATGTTTGTTACCTCAGAACTCCGTCATTTATGAACCGATTTCAAAAATTCTTTTTTCATCTGAAAGGATATACTTCCAGATTGGTCCCATTTTATTTTTATCAAAATCGGTTGAGTAGTTTGGGTTATAAATAGAAATAACTGAAAAAAATATGCCCGGCGCGGCGCAGCGCCTACCATTTTACTGCTAGCAACGATGCAATATGCAAAGTTGCGGCGTAGCGCCTACCATTTTACTGCTAGCAACGATGGACCCTTTGTGCACACCTAAATTTTTACATTTTTCTAAATTTGTCAATAAACCCAGTTTGTACATTCAAACCGCATTTAATTGGAGAAAAGCAAAAACCCACCAGTTGTTCCTCTAAAGAATCAACACCAACCACGTGCACCAAATTGCGTATTTTGCTTTCCTGTGACTTTTATGTGGTGTTTATAGTGACTAGAACATTCCCAATGAACTGTCATCATCGTCATCATCATCTGATGATGAAGCTGGTAGTCGAGTTGAAGTCGGTTTTCCAGTTTTTTAACTTATAAATTATTGTGAAATGAACTTATTTAGACTGTCAGTTCCTTGGAAACGTGCACCTATTTCATTTCTGAATGGTTTTTTTGGCAATCATTTAAAGTAATCCAGCTTTTTATCGTCGGCTGTAACATTAAAGCCAAATTGCCAAGCCAGACGGAATAATTTATATGTAGATATGTTGAGGATATGAGAATTACGTTATTACTGTGTGGTTGTTTTGAAGCATCTGCTTGTATTGTGATATTACTAGACTAATTAACTTGTCTTTGTTTGTTATGTAATTGATTCTTAGCCTACGAGTATTTTGTTTACTCACAGTAGACCCTTTTGAGCCCGAAACACACAAAACGCGTGCGCGAGTCGGGGTATCTATAGTACTTGAATTTATATGCGCATGATTACTGTGTGTGTGTGTGTGTTGGTGTTGCTGCACGCGTTCTGTGTTTCGCGTTTTACCCAAGATTGATAGAGAATAGAAAATGTCAAAAATTTCCGGCACGAAATTTCATCATTTTGAAGTTTCAATGCATTTTAATTACTTAGTTTTCATTCTAGCAACAGTGGTACAATATAAATTTAATACAAGCTCAATACAATTTTTAAATTGCTTGTTCCAGATTCACTATTGACACTTAGGGCGGCTTGCACCAGAATCACTAAACGTATTTAACAGTTAAATCGATTTAAATCTGACGTATTTGTATGACTTGACAACTCGCTAAATACTATTTAAGAGTTAAACGCGTTTAGCGATTCTGGTGCAAGCCGCCCTTAGTATTTTTTGATTAGATGTTTTTATTAAAAACTTCATAACACCGTAAAAAATTTCATAAGTAACCTCTTTTTAACATAGGTTAGGTACTTTTTTATTATGTAAAGGTAGGTATAATTTTTTATGAACCACTGTGTGTTATAGCACATTATAGATCCAAATAAATCCGCGCAAAATAAAAATCCAATCGAAACTGAAAAAATTTAAGCGACGTGCAAATAATTCGCAACACCAACAAAACATTCGAAAAACACTAAATTCCCAACCCCAATAAATTGGTCCCCTTTTCAATCGGTAGGGCCCAGCAATTAGGGGCCCGGATGTAGATCCCAAATGGGAACCAAATGGGTCTGGCCTAGGGACCAGTTATACAGGATTAGGGAATTTTCCATTTATAGTAGGAAACGGGGGAAATTAGACTCTATTTCTATCACCATAGATTTGTTGGGTTAAAAGGGGTGATTCGTTGGTTTTAGTCCGCGCCTGTCTCATTGAATGAGTAAACAATTTTTGGGATTATGTTTCTGTACTAACATCGGTGATGGGCTTGCGATCTGTCACGTATAGGATAATGCCTGCTGCAAAACATACCACAGACTACCCCGCTTAGAAATCCCCTAGGTACTCGAGTACCTATTAGTTTGTCGACGTAGTTTCGCTGAAGAGTATTTTACTATAAGAGGATTACCTAAATTGGCAGAACAAAGTATAGGTGTGTGGTAAAATTTATTGTTAGAAATACTACCCTGACAACTGGTAGCAACCGATTCAGATACTAATGCTAATATTCTTAGTTGTAGCGACAGCATAATAATATGGGGCTAAAATACTAAAGTAATAAGTAGATGTCATAAAATACTGGACTCTAACACGACGATATAAAAACCATCGAATTTGTCAAAGGGAAAATAATAATGGTTGCACCTACCTATAGGGAGATAGAGATCTTTTGTGCGTACTATACCTACCTACTAATCCACGACATTTGTTCTACGACAATATCGTGTAGGTCGTGTCGTTGCAGTGTAAAAACACAGATGGTAAAAAATGTCACTAAAATCAAAATTAGAGGAAAACTGTATGATTCAAGGCTGAGGTTATTCAAAATAGCGTTATATTCAATATAGAGCGATTGTCTATAGATAACCCGCACACCCCTAACCAACGCCATTAATTAACAACCCTATCTGAAATGTTATGTACCTAGATATACATCGAGGTACCTACGTATTGTGTAGGGTTGTACTGAACAGACTAATAAATATTCCTATATATCCCTTCTGGGGAGTTAGTATGACTAAAACAGGAGTAAAGGCTTCTACAAAAATTGTTTATTTTACAAAAATTTTAAAACCCCCCACCATGAAAATTTCCTTCGATCTTTTTCATCGTTGCTTGTCATTATTCTAGGAGTATGGGTTTCATCAAATCTCAATACTTTGAGATGATGCCTGAGATTCCTCGATACTGGTTTACCGAGCTGATGAACATTTTCACAACTTGGAAACGGCTCCACCAATTTTCATCAGACATAGCTAAGAATCATTCCAGAAGAATTTCTTTTAAATTACTTACAAAACCACATTCAAATCGTACCCCTTTTTACAGAGCTACGGGGGCACCCAACACCGGCAATCTTATAACACCCCTTCCGTTTTTCGGTCGGTGGTTCTAAATAGGCTTTTATAATGGAAAATTTGCCGACTACTAGAAAATTACGTCAAAAAATTCAGTTTTTTGGTTTGTTAAATGAACCGAAACAGCAAATTACGATGCATTTCGATTCTTGCTGAAATTGTTAAATTACAAATCCAATCTATAATATTCAATCGGCAGCATATTCGATAAATGAAAGGGGAGGACCCCGTATTTAAAAAGAAGCGGGATATTGATCACACGTTGACAAAACATTGTTAAGATCGCGGGTAGTCGATGGATAAACAAGACCTGAAATCGCTCTTCTGGCATATGGAGGAGGTTTATGTCTAGCAGTGAGCTTCTACCGGCGTTATGATAATGATCAAGACATTTAAACATAGACAAATACCATTTATTTGCATAAGAGGTATCATACAAAGTATACTTACAAAACAGAACTAACAAAGCTTACAAAGAAAATAAGAGTTAGAGAAAAATAATAAAAAACTTAGTAGCATTTACACCCAGAGTTCAGACTCCCTTGTGTTGTAATTTGAGGGTATTAGAATATACGAGTTGTCAGAAAAATCTTGCAGATTAATAGCTGCCGTCACAGAAATTAATGCATTATCTTTATTATATATTTTTCTACATTGTAAAAAGTTAGGGGTACAAAAACTGTTCGGAAAAAAAAACAACGGCGCCAAACGTGTGGGATTCATAGCATTTTGTGCGCGTTATTAATGCTTTTCATTCGTGGCTTCTTAGTGAATAAGGAGGCTATTTGTCCGTTTGTTTGTAAAGGGACTTCTGGATAGCGAAGGGTTCGATTTCGGGTCCAAGGATTCTTCAAACTTGTCTAGATTGCAAAGTAAATATTAGACATTGAGGTAAGTAAATATTTACAAACGTCTTGGAATCAATTTAAGTATTTTCTTGAAGAGTTTAAAAATTCAGTAGCTGACTAAAGTAGAATATTTTATCAGATGATAAGTATCAGGGCCTGAACGTAACTGATCAGTTTAGCTTAGTTTGGGGCTAGATGGTACTGTGATATTTATGCACTAATTAATAAGTGATTGTTATTGGAAACTTAATTAGTGAATCCAATTTTCTATTTTCATTTAATAAAATTAACTTTAGTGTAAGTAAAAAAAGAAACACAGAAAATAAAGGTAGTTACCTATTCGTACAATAACAGGAAAGACAATAAATGTAGCTCGTAAACACACAAAATTATCAAACTCAAACATTTATCAGATAAGAATCTCCTAACACAAATAAACTCGGAAAGCGACAATTTTATGAATTAAATTACGATAAAAATTCATGAAACAATTAAACAACTAGAAATGGCGATAACCCAACCTTGGAATAAACCGAGGCAAAGATAAAGTTTTGCATAAAACTGTGTATGAATATTAGGAACATTAATTTTGAAGATAAAACTTGGTATTTCAATGAGAATCTTGGAAATGCGCCACACGGCATTGTAATACGGATGTCTGTGTCTTTGCCGTCGCATCTTTCTATCTCACTCCAACTGCTTACAAGAACTGCATGTGCAACTGAGACGCAAATATAAAGAAAGATTGAATAATAATTTTTATACTAGTCACAACGATCTTTATCCTTATCTTTATCTTTATCTGCGCAGAACCGATTTCTGGGTTGAATTGGAGGTAAGTGAATTATTTCACACAACAGTACATGCGCAATCACTGTTGCACCTAACTTCAGAGGGATAAAGATCTGTTGTGCGTACTGTACTTGTAGGTATATCAAACGTGGTAGTACTTCCCGGGATGAGCTTTTTCACAAGAAGCTCTACTACTACTATATTTTAACTACTAATAGCGCTATTGAGGATCAAAGAATCTTGTTTTTTTTTAATATAGAATGTCCTAATATAGAATCATAGGATATCGACGATATTTTAGGATATAAGTAGTTGATCGAAGATCAACAATCGAAGATCTTATTGATATAAGAGAGTTAGCTGGAGATAGAGAGAAATGGAAGTCACTAGAGGAGGCCTATGTCGGAAGACAAACTTTGCACAGTAGTTAATTAGAATAGGTTAGTTTATAAGGAAAAAATGTGTAAAGAAATAAAGGCTTTTTATTATTTATTATTATTAGGTATAGTTGATCGAAGGGGTGATAGAATCGTAACTAAACTTCACAACAACACCTTTTTTTCTTTTTCTCTAGCCGACTACTGTCTTGTAAAGTAAATTCACAATGATTAAAAGTTTTATCAAAGAGAGCCTAATAAATTACCCTTATCTGAACCCTGGGTGATTTGATTCTGGAGTTGAAGTTGTTCATCCGTAGCTCAAACTTGTTCTAACAGATGGCATGACATTGCTTTGTTACTTGATTTATTATGATATATGTAGTATCCAGTAATGTGTTATTTCAGCACCTAGCCTACCTTAAACCTTCGTCGTCTTTTTATTCTTAATTCATTATTGCACACAACACAAGACATAAACAAAAGACAGAAATAGATGACATGTACAAAGGCGAGCTTAATCCTAAAAATAATTTTCTTCCAGCAAACCTTTATTACCCTTTATTAACCTTTTTTTTATATATTTTTATGAGAAAAAAAAACTTGAACAAGCTGGGAGTTATCTTCGTCTTCTTTTTTATTTGATGACTTCTATCTGTCAGTCATAACGGTTTGTCATTATAGAATTTTAATAGTATTTATTCAAAAAAAAAGTTACGACTAGATATAAAGTGTTTACAATATTTTTAATATTTACAAAATACACATGAAACAGTTGAGCTACCTAAAAACTGTTGCAAACGGTGTATAGATAGCTGAACTAATCTAAATGAGTAGTAATCGGAAGCGTGCCCAAGACACTGGCTGCATTGCCGCGCTGAATAGCAATGCTGATGCGTTGGCCCAGATACTCACCAGCCCTCGGGTCACGCGTCGCTTCGACTAGACGCCTACAAACCTACTTTAAATTAATTTTAATAAAATAGTCAAATCGCTTATCAAGTCGGCTATTATAATAACCCACCTTGATGTTAAGCGATTGTAACTCTTTTTCTCCTGTCATCTTAAAAAAATGTTGGCAACACAAGAAAAAAACAAAAATTAAAATTGTAAAGAAAATACTAGTCTAAATATCTTGTTTGAAATAAGACTCAAATTGTAGGTAATTAAAATGTATCTTTTATGAAAATAACGAATTAGAAAATGCTTCAGAGCTATTTAATTCAGAAGATTTTCTTTTAAGATCTTATAAGTTCGTCTTACATTATTACTTTATAATATTTTTCTTGAAAATGCAATTTCCACTAACAAAGGCTTCAAATAATAGACATTAAATTTAATATTGAAGCTGCACCATTTTAAAGGGTTGGAAAAGTGGACTGCCTTTACACAAAAAGCAGGGAATTTTTACGTTTAAACGTTATATCAGGGAATATTAAATTTAAAAAGTTTTGCTGTCGAATGAAATGTTTTGGTGTCGTTGTTTTTTGCACTTTGCAGTAAAATACCATTTCAATGGAAACAATTATTGAATAATAATATATTACAACAATTTTTTTAGCTTGTGCCTTAATTTCGTTCTGATCAAGTAGGTAAGAGTTTTTTTTTTATATGGTTCAAATTCATTACTCAAACAGAATATATTCAAAGTTACACAGCATACTCAGTTATGGTAGATATGTAATTATGGTGAGATACTTAAATATACTTAAACTAGCAGTTACCCGCGACTTCGTACGCGAGTACCGTTTCCGTGTACATTATATTATCTGTGCGTGTACCGAGCGGATACTTCTTTGAGAAACTTGACATTACATCGAACCCGTACTCGAATGTCAAACGTTAGTCGTTAGACCAAAGAGGTAGTACTACGTCCTGTCAAACTGACGTGACATGACATGACATCATCCTCTTGCCAATAATTGGCGCTGCTAATCCCGTTTTTTCATTTTATCCTGTAGATCCTGTTAATTATTCGGGATAAAAAGTAGCCTTTGTGTCAATCCAGGTTACGTACTATATATATGCCAAGTTTCATCCAAGTTGGTTCAGTAGTTTTGACGTGATTGAAACACAAACATCCAAACATCTAAACTTTCGCATTAATAATATTAGTAGGATTATACCTACTCTACCTAATTTTGAGGTGATCGCAACATTGTTATTTCCAGGAAAAAAAGACTCAGATATAGGTAAGTATATTTTTAAGGTAAATTATGCATTTCAATTTCTATGTAAATGCGTTTTCCGAAGAACTGCAAAAGTTATATTAAATAGCTTATTTTAAGTGCACTCGAGGTGGCTTAGAATGTGGCGAAGTCTTGCGTTGTTTTCAGATAGATTTTTTATAATAGCTTAATTGGCTATTGTGATAAAAGCTTTTGATATTTTTATCTTAAAATCACATTTTGTAAATGCATTTTTTGCAAAGCTACGCGTGCTTAACTGGACACAACTTCGTCTGAGTTTTTTTAGAAATATTAAGACTAATCACAGAACACCACTTAACATCAGGTGAGCCATCGGCTTGGTACATTATTTAGTAATAAAAAAATTGTGTCTAAATAAAACACTGTTTGTCACTCAGGAATAACATATTTATGTATCACTGAAGTAGGTATTTAATAGACAAAGACAAAATAACATATCTGGTAAAACCTACAATACATTGTTAGATGTTGAACACACGTTACAGGTATCGATTCTGTTGTTGCATTTTTCTAAACTAACCTAATTTGACAACGCTAAAATTATAGCTGTCTTTGTCGTTTCAGTTTATGAGAAAAGGACGGCATCATTTTTAGTGCGGTCAATTAGGTTAGTTTAGAAAAATGCAACAACAGAATCGACAGCATTGCCATCTCAGCCTGAAAACGTCGAACAAATCCTTTGCCTGTTTTACCACCTTAGAAATTCATTTTAGACTGAACTGCACAATAGTTAAAAAAACTGCTATTAAAGTTCACCTACGCAAACTTAGGCGCAATTTAAATAAACTTAAAGTGAGGGACGAAGCTCAATTAAGTTTCATTAAGCGTTCTATTGTTCTTCTAATATTACAACACCTTTAAATTGTCCCTGGTATGTTTAGAGAGCTAAAAAAATCTCAAGTACACTCAGTGTTTTACAAATAATTTATAAGTTTAAAAAACTAGAAAAACCGACTTCAATTTGCCTACCGGCATGATGATGATGACAGTTCATTGGAAATGTTCTAGTGACTATAAACACCACTTAAAAGTCACAGGAAAGCAAAATACGCAATTTCGTGCACGTGGATGGCTTTTTTTTCAGTTATTTTATTTATAAGCCAAACTACTGAACCGGTTTTGATGTAAATTAAATGGTACCAACCTGGATGTAGGTATATCCTTTCAGATTAAAGAAGAATTTTTCAAATCGGTTCATAAATGACGGAGTTCTGAGGTAACAAACATTAAAAGAAAAACAAAAAAAAACATACAACCGAATTGAGAACCTCCTCCTTTTTTGAAGTCGGTTAAAAATACAACCGAATTGATCCATAATCCATAATGGACGGTCATGAACAAAATCCAGTCTGTGCTTACACAGACTTTACGAATTAAATAAGTAATGGGTTAGTCTCAAAATCCCCTTTGAGTTTTTCCCTTTAAGGGGATTTTGAGACTTTTAGTCTCAAAATCCCCTTTATTTCAAAATTTTTGAATCAAGGGGATCTTGAGACTAAAAGTCTCAAAATCCCCTTTGGGTTAAAATTACACCGATGATGGATTGGGCTTAAGATACCCTTTACAGAGCTTGAGGACATTGGTAAAAATACCAGCACTATCATTGTGTTATTAAAAAACCCATGAGTCAACCGGACGTGATTTGTATGACGAAATCGTTCCGAGACGAAATAGACAGATCATAGAAACGAAAAAACAAATTAAATTCTGCTCGACCAATTATTCATGGTTGTATCAACCGTGACAATTAAACAATAAAAACCAATGAACCATGTCAAATGACTATTAGAATTTGTAGTAAAACTGTTAATAAGCTGTGATTTATAGTTATTGACTTTGTTTTTCCAGGGGATTAATAGGTCCCGATAATTATTCGGGATAAAAAGTAACCCATGTGTTTGTTAATCCAGGTTAAGAACAAGTAACCAAGATATTTCAAGTTTCATCCAAGTTGAGTCAGTACCCAAACACCCAAACATCTAAACTTTCACATTTTATAGTTTAATGGGATGGGATGAATTATTGCTAATTTACGTAATGATTAGGACCTAACCTATTGAGTTTTAATTTTGTTTCGCTTTGATGAGTGTTAATCTACTGGTGGTGATAGGTTTAATCTCACGTTAAAAGTAACAGCAGTAGGCTAAAACTAAAAATTATTGAGTTAAATCTTTTTAGCATGCTAAAAACGGATCAAACTAATTTATGCAGGGACAAAATTATAAAGTATTACTTAATACTTTTCAAACCTTTTTATGAAAAGAATCAAAGGATTCTTTACTTAGAACCCAATTGAAATACAAATAAGTTGTCTTCGTCTTAGGGCCAACGCACATCTATCGACAAAACTGTTTTGTCGCGTACTTAGTGACGTGAAAATAAATTTTCTGTTATAACGAAAACAGCATATGCTGAATACTTCCTCGTCATATGCTGTTTTCGTTGTAACGAAACTCACATCAATTGACACGACAGTCTTTTCTTACGTTTTTTATTAATAGGTTCGCAAACCAGCCGTTAAAACAATTTAATTAATTAATTAAATTGGCCGAGCGGGCTTCTAAAAGCGAACACGCATGCATAAAATTATGTTTACCTATCTATTATAGCATTGTTTAGTACCTACCTATTAAACATTGCTTTATACGCATATACCTAGAGAATGAACTGAGCTTTTTTAATAAATAAGAATATAAAGTAATTATGTAGTGTACTTAATAATATTATTAAGTACTTAGGATGATTCTCATTAAATAAGCAAGTAACGAAAACAGCAAATAAAAAGAAGCATATCGTAACTAAAAAAGTTTTACTGAGAAGTTTCACATCACTAACTGTTCGACAAGACGTTTTGTCTTTGGTTTGCGTTCTCCCTTAATTAAAGATATTTTTTATTCGTTACACGTTGTAGGTGTACTGTCAAAAAAATCTTATTTATATTTATATCTTTTTGTGGAATACTGATACAGGTATCTCTATAAAATTCATCATCTTCAACCTATATTGAATCCACTGCTAGACTTCCACAGATCTCTTTCTCCTCTTAGATAAAAAAGTAATACATTAAATAAAATAAATAAATAAATATTCATGGACTTTACACACAACGCCCTCTAGTCCCAAACTAAGCAAAGCTTGTAATATGGGATCTAGATGATTAATAAAATAAATAAATAGATTAATAAAATTAAGAAACTATAGTTAACCCCTGAAACGATTTATGAAAATATTAATCTTGTTCCACTTACTTTCCGAAACTACCCAAATTAATTGTCGAGGGGCGAAGAAGATAATGACGTCATAAAATTGGCGACGCTTAAGTAATACGTTAGTTTAAGAGACACTATTTTCGACCCCAGACAAAAAAGGAGGGAGAACATCCTCTCGCAAAAAGAGGGGTTAAATTAATGGTTTGGGGTGGAATCTTGGGTATGACGTCATCAACGTATCCTCAGTGCTAGTCCTGCGGTGATATTTAGTTAATTACACCATCGAAACTAAAATGATCAAAAATCGTGCCTAACTCTCACTATCCCCCTCTAAAATGAGATGAAAACCGATATCTACGTAGAACACAAGTTAAAGTTACTTCAGTTTATATATGTTTAAAAAAAATAGGTAAGTAATTACGTAAAATGAATTTAACCCTAAAAAGCCAAACAGTATTTTGACTCTACCGGCCTCTTAAGTGACGTTTATTTTTAGAACGAATCAACTACTAAAACGGTTCTTAAGCCGTGTAGTGAAGAGCCAAAACGCGACTTAAACCGGTTTATGTAGGTTAAGAACTGCCAAGTACTGAATTTCGCAACTCATGTAAAAATTATCCAGAAATGCGACTTAAATGAAAATTACTTATTCATAATTTCAAGTTTTTACAGAGATTTTAGTGCCAATGAAAAATCAGTCTTAAATAAATGTCTATTGGTTTTTTTATACAATTAAATGATGGAGCAAGTATTGTAACTTGACACTACGCCACGCATGGTGTAGTTACGCTCTTAGGTGTCCTAAGCAGTAATTTGTCCCAACTAGGGATTCAAACCCGCGCTCTAAGTGCTTGAATTCAATGGTTAAACACTTTGCCAAAGGTTTGCCAAATGTGTTTTTTATACCACTAAATGATAGAACCGACGGCCCACCTGATGTCAAGCAGTTACCACTGCCTATAAAGATGCATTGCCTCTCCGAAGACGAGTCCTGCGATTCATTGCACTGCGTCCATTGCACATAATGAATCATAATTTATGTAAAAAATAAACACAATTTGATGAGCTTAAAATAGACTTGGTAGTGCTTATCTATGTACAGTTTAACCTCGAAAGGTATTGTACCATCAAACGCGTAACATGGTACTTAGACTCAACACAAAAACTTCAATTAAATTGAATTGCCTGTCAATACTTTTCATCGTCACGTTAAAATGTCAAAAATCTTATTATCTCCGACAAAAGTAAAATCAATCTTAATCACAACAAAATACAGTTCAAAATCACTGTTAACATTGTAGTCGTGATAAAACGTATTTTTTTGTAATATGCATATGAAAACAAGCTCTGTAGATCCAAGAATAAAGATGAGATTTCTTTGCGCTAGATGTGAAAATAATCAGTATTGACAAAGACGACCTTACGGTGACGTTTGCTGTCATAATGTGTGGTCATTATTTGCGTTTTGTGTTTCATATTTAGACATGCACTTTGAAGGGTTAATATTAAGTTTGAATCTAGTTTACATTTGTTTACACATTATGATAGATAGATAAAATAGATAAATTATTTATTCAACTAGGTACCACAAACTAACAGTCAATATTTTGTTATATTATTTTGGAAACGAATCCCGAGATCCGTACACAAAACAATTCGGCATCTACTTCATTCTGATACCGAAATCAAATGCTATAGACCCATTTATAACGGTCGTCGTTTTACCCAAAATATTACAGAAGCCACCCCAACCCCTGCCTACCCCTATCCGTATGCGGATTATGTTAATAAGGGCTACAAATATTTCGCGCTCATTTTAAATTATTTCCGTTTTGCTATAATGAAACAACTTTAAATCTGCCTAACAAGGTTTGTTAGCCTCGCATCCTACAGACACAGTCTAAGCTAGAACAGCTTGCAAACTTATATGTATAGATACTTATCATATCCAATCTGCTACACGTGCTACAACACCGCAATAGCGTTGAGGGATTGGTTCTTGAATGGGGACCAAAAGTGTATGTGGTGATGGAAAATGTCCGATGGACCGACGACATTGCGGGAAGTCAATAGATGGCCCAATATCGCTTCTACTTAGTTGTAAAAACAGGAAAATCTACGGGAGAACTTAGTTAACATGGATGAAGTCGCGGGCAGCTTCTAGTTAGTAATAAATACAAGAGAAATAAAAAAACGTACCGGCATCTGTCTTTTCTGATCACTACAATACGGATCTCTTCAAGGGAAGAGTGAATAGGTGTCTTCTAAACCGTCTTGGTCGATGGTCTATCAAAAGTTACAAAAAAAAAATTGAAGTTTGCTCTTATAGGTAACTAACTATACTTAAGCAAGACCTATAAAATTACCAAAAGAAATATCGCTCATCTAGTGTTGAATGAATGAGTGAATGTATTATTCATTCATTTATTCAACTCAATTAATTAACACGGTGTTAATGAATGAATGAAAAACTCATGTACACCTCACAAACTAGTAAAAGAAAAAAAGAAGATTACAAAAGAAATTAACAATAATAATTAAAAATGTAAATGGGCGAGTAATTATTTTCGACTAGCAGTTGCCCGCGACTTCGTACGCGTCTACAGTTTCCGTGTACATTATATTATCTGTGCGTGCACCGAGCGGATACTTCTTTGAGAAACTTGACATTACACCTCATTACACCAAACTCGTACCTACTGGAATGTCAAACGCAAGTCGTTAGACCAAAGAGGTAGTACTCCGCCCTGTCAAACTGACGTGACATGACATGACAATGAAATCCTCTTGCCAATTGGCGCTGCTAATCCTTTTCGTTCATTTTATCCTGTAGATCCTGTTAATTATTCGGGATAAAAAGTAGCCTATATGTCAATACAGGTTACGAACTACATATATGCCAAGTTTCATCCAAGTTGGTTCAGTAGTTTTGCCGTGATTGAAACACAAACATCCAAACATCTAAACATCTAAACTTTCGCATTTATAATATTAGTAGGATAGGATAGGATACTTTACTAGCTCAGCCAATATTAAATGAACCAGCTATGTATTATTATCTGTGGCTCACTGGATTTGCCGCTGAGGTAACAGCCACTGCAGCACCGTCCTGCGGTCTACGGAGTCAGGAACTAACTTATAGCCATTAATTACCTTCAGAGCTTTGTCAGGCTGTAGGTAGACCAAGGGTGGATCAGAGAATACAAGGCTTGGGACCGTGAAGTATGAACTACTAGAAGAGACACGATAAAAAAATCATGCGCCATAGAGCAAAGAAAAATAGAGTTAGATGTAAAAAATAGAGCTGGTGCAAGTGATATCTCAACACTTGAATGACACAGAGCAATGAAATAATATAGTGTCTTCTCTGGTGTAAAAATACAGTTGTTTTAACCACCTAGGTCGACAGACTCATCTAAAAAAACCCGTGTACCTAATAAGTACCTAGAGGATATCAATAAAGAATACTGACAGTTTTAGAAAAAATATCTAAATTAAATTTGTAAAGTAAATGTATTGTTCTAGACATGTAAATTCAGTGTGACTTTACAAATAAATGTTTCTTTCTTTCAAATAAATAACTGTTTTAATAACAATTTTGTCAAGAAAACTGGTAAAGCCAATTCTCAGTTCAATTTTCTTTTTAAAATAATATTACAAACTTAATAAATCAAAGCGCTTTTGACGGAACCAAATAAACATTTAAATTATTCCACGTGTCAGCTGGTTATTTAAAACTTTATAGTGTGTCAAGTAGACGGCCACAAATAAAGTTCAGTGGTCGCTTTGATCAAGTTAAATTAAATATTTACCGACCATTTTAACAGTCGACAGTTTCAGTGGAAAATAGCGGCGGGTTTTCGTAGATTGATTCTTATTATAACGTTTTATAGAGTTTTTTTTGAGTTTTGTAAAGTTGGCAAAGCTTATATTCATTCACAAAAAAAATACGATTAGTACAATATTTACAAAATATACGACATGAAACAAAATATTAGTAGGTAATACTAATAAGTATTAGCTAAGTAAAGGAGACCGAAACTAGGTCAAAATATAGGTATTGGATATATAAAATAGAAGTAATTAAGTGAAATTTTAGATGTTAATGATGATGTATGTTAAATAAACTACAAATTCATATAAATATTTCATTAACACCTTAATTAAATCTGTGACTACGACATGAAAGGTTCAATACCTATTCCAATCTCACGCTCAGTTTGATATCACTAATTACTGAATTAATTATAAGTAGCTTTGATCTATTAAGTACACGATTAAATTAAATTAGTTACGAATACCACGTGTTATATGGAACTTATATTATTTTAGAATTTAAAAAATCCAGTCACCCTAGTTGGCCATCTTTTATCCGTGAATAAAAAGTAAACATTGAGAATTACCCCGCACTACGTAAATATTGGTGGATGACCCGACCTCAGAAAGTCCTCTTTGACTTTAACCCTTTTATATTTATTTTCTAGATAATATTTACTATGCGTTTGATATCTCAGTTTTTTGAATACAAATGGGAATAAAGTAAGTCTTCAATGGCATTCATCTTTTAGGTTATATTTTATAGAATTAGTATACTTAGTTCAGTTTATCAGACTTTAAAAAAAAGAACTGACAATATAATGGTTTCCCTACCTATTGATGATTCTAAAGCTAGATTTTCTAGTGTATTTTTGTATAAAAATAAATTCCATCTCAAAACATTGTTATTGTATGAATGGTGTTGAATGTGGTGTTGAACGTACGTCTTTGAGTGTGACTGTAACACCTAATTTTTAAATGAGTCTGACGTCATACTCTATAGCTCTTTATAATTCCAAAATATTATAAGTAAAGCAACAGGTTTGAAAAATGCTTACTGGTATGACGTGGCAACTTAGAATTTATGCAACATCATTTTTCACAACCCTTAAATTTTTGTAACATTATAAGACGGAAATAAAATACAATGAAGTGAATGAATTGTGAATTACTAGCTATTACCCGCGACTTAATACGCGTGTACTATTTTACACCGGGTTTATAAACCAAAACTCGTACTAGGCCCTCTGCCCCCGTATGCCAATCTTTTGCTGTCAAGTTATATTTCACTGCCCAGTGTAATTTCTTCAGGTCACGTGGTACAATTTTGTACCACGTGATCATTCTTTTTAGACACTTGACAGCAAAATATGCGCGAAAACACATCAAATGACGTCATAATGTCACTATTTAGTCACAGAATAACTATGAGTTAGTATGAACTGACCATGATTTAAAACTTTGCAGTTCAACTTTGCAGTTCAACTTTGATTGGCATACCAATGCTGAAGCAACTGACGTGACGTCGTCTTTGAGTCAAAGTATGTTTTATTGGCGATGCTTATCCCGTTCGTTCATTTTATCCTGTAGGTCCTATTAATTATTCGGGATAAAAAGTAATAATATATACATATTACCTAGTTGAGTAAGTTCATTAAGGACGTATCCTGTGAGACAACTACAACGTCCATCGTTCTGAGACATTGTGCCTACAATTGCACATAAATCCGTAAAGATGAAAAACTATTTAAAAACAGTGATTACACCCAGTGGTTCTAAAGATCCCATAAAGTCAAAACATTGTTAATATTTATTACGCGATAAATACTAGTATAATAATAATTAGTGTTTAAAATTATCTCACAAAGCCAGCATAGTTATTACCTTAACTAAGCTTTAAATTGGGGGTAATTCGCTTAATAAAATATAGCAAAAATATTTTTGGGATTTTGTTGGTATGGCAACCCTCCGGAGACCCTTCCGGAAGATTTATATTAGTACCTAAAAGGATCAAAATTCCAAGATTTTAAGGTATCTTTAATTTAACAACAAATTATCAAAAAGTCTAGTTGCTAAAACGACAAAGCCATTTTCAGACTTTTATATCACATCCAAATAAAATCGCAATGATAGTTTCACTAGTAAAATTTAGTAAGAGAATAATCCCTCTGAGCTTAATTCTCCACTAGATAAGTTTAGTAGCCAAAGTAATGGTCTTCCATGACGAAAGCACACCTTGATGCGGATTTAATGGCCCAATAACAATAACACTGTTATGGCCCTGTTATTTTGGCCTGTAGTATACGTGCCCTTGTTTGGAACTGTATCGTTAGTTCTGAAAGGGTAGGCAGGGATGTAGTGAGGAATTAAATAAATAGAAGGGGCAAAATAAACTGTTTATTATTAATTAATTGTCATCTTGTAAGCGTTCCTTACTTCATATTAACCTTATTAGTCACATATGTACTGTGTTAGACTATGTATTAATTCCAGTTTCTAATTTGAACTATAATAATCTGGACGCGTGGAACTGGCACCTAGAATCACCTAGTTATAAGAGATGATTCTAAATGATCCTTTTCATTTTATTGAATAAAAAAATTATGACTATGACTTTGACATAAATAAATAAAGAAAGAAAGAAAGAAGGAAAAAACATTTATTCTGAAACACAAACACAACAGCACAACAATATACACTAACAATAAACTAACACACAAACAATACACTGACACACAAACAATATAATAGCTAACTTACAAACAAATAAAAAAATTATGTCTTTAAATAAAATGCATTATGCAATCTCCCAAATTGACATATTCGCGTGTGTAGAGCATATTATTCCCGAACGCCGAATTGACGAATGACTCAACTTGACTAATTATTTCAAATAATTCACTTGTCACTGGCAAAATTGTCTGTCATGGCAAAATTGGAACAGAAGCCATAAGAAAAGAACAAGAAGACTTTTAATCACGGTTCTAATAGAACGTCTTCTTTATTTATTTATTTATAGGATCTCCAACAGTGGTGTGCACAGAAACAACATTATATTCTTATTCTAGTAGTCTTCTTTGCAGAAAAGTATTCAAATGAGGCTAAATCTGATTTTGAAATGGAAACAACAGAGACAACAGTTATGTTATTTATCTCGTCCTAACTACGTCCCTGTGTAAAGCGTAAAATGAGAATATAATGGAAATTGTCGTCCTTGTAGAGTGTTGTGCTTAAATACCAGTGTTTTCAAACGGTGAAGGAAAACATTGTTAGAAAAGCCACGGCTTAACTCCGCTACATTATACAAGGTGTGAAATGGTTGCTTCTGAAAAATATAAATAAACCTTCAGGCCTGCCGCCTTACCGCTAAGAGTAATGGAAAATGAAAATTAATGGAAAAATAATTGGTGGTATAAATTACACTTGGTGGTAAGGCGACAGATTCTTTATCAAAAAAGCGACGGACAAAGACTATGAAAAAAAAATAGATTTATTATATTTAATCCTAGTTTTTCCTTTGTTTATTATACTTTAATTATCATGAAATAATATAAAATATGTTTTTATTAAGTATGCAATGAAAAAAAATACACTGAAAAGTAGGTAAGCAAGTACCTAGAAGCGAATTTATTTTCATAACCTTTCTTACAGAAAACTGTTTACATCAAATTTTTTTTAATACTCGTGGCCTTTTTTATGTTAGTCTCCTATTAGCTCCTCTATAGCTAAAATGGCTGCTAAAGTTATCATCTCTAAAGTTGTCATACAAGTGACAATGACAGAGCCTTTTAAACACGTTCTAAAACGAAACGACAGAAGATTATAAATAAAAGCCTAGGTAGGTAATTAATAAAATTATACATAGACTATTTACGTGAAACGAAATAGTTCCACATATCGCCCAAACTCTTTTATATTCTCTGAGTCTGTGCATTGCCAAGTTGCTGTAATACTGGATTGCGCCAAAAATTCAAGGCACGTATTGCTCGGAATGGTCAGTTAAATATAAAACAGCAATATGTTTGGAAAATCCTTTGGGTCTTAATACTCACGAATAGAAAGGTCATAATAGCACTGAATTTTAGACGCAAACTTAGAATCAAGTCTGTCAGTCATAATTTCTTATTCAATAAAATCACAAGGATCATTTAGAATTGTCTTATAAAACTACGTGATTCTAGCTCCCTCTTAACTATATGTAATGGATGGTGTTATATGTATATGTAATAGTCGTACCCACCACGGAGAAAGTAAGACGAACTGAATGATATCTGCCAGAATGGCCTAATTTACCAAGAGACAGAAAATAACGAAAAATGGTAGAGAAGCTTGCTTCGCAATGGGATAACATAGAAAAAAATAACTACAATTTTTTTGACATCGAAATTACTTTAAAATAATAATTAAACTGAAGCTTACAGTGTATTAACTTTCAGCCTTTGAATTTCAGGCTTGTACAGCCGACCGTTTATTCAATTCAAGATTTCCCGAAAAATTCTTTATCAAAATGAAAAAGTAATTAAAGAAAACTCTTTAACGGCATCCCTTGAGATTTATCGCTTAAATTTAACGTCCCAGTAATGGACAAGGGGAGTAGGGTTGAGGAAAATTTAACGAAAAACCGGTAAATTCCGAAAGTTTCTAGCAAACGGTTGGGAAGTTTTAGTAATTTTTGCAGGTAGGTATTATCGACTGGTGCTGTGCTGTCCGAGCTTGTTACGAAAAAACTAACTTACTTACAAGTAATAGAAGTTATTTTGTCTGAAATAACGTGCTCTACCGCATACTTTATATTTTATTATTAGGGATTTAATATCTACGGTAAACCTTACACTCAGAGTACGATAAAGTCAATCATCTATTAATAATATCATGGGTGATACAAAACGTAATTAATTAAATGTAAATGGTGTCGGATTTGAACAGTTGATAGGTTAAAATTTCTAACAAAGACCACGTACTTAATTACAAATTTATCAATAAGTCCCTCAAATAGATAGTTCAGAAACCAGTTGGGGACGGAATGTAAATAAACAAGATGAAATAGAGAACAGAACGAGTTACATGTTTGGTCACTTCGTCAATATTCAATATTCATAAAATCGTTTTACGTATATGAAATTAGAGTTCTTGGAAATTATTTAAGATTTTGCTCAAAAACATTTTTGACGTGAAAATTTTCTAAGAAGTTTTTTACAAAAATTGGCATTATGTGTAATAATCTTACTTATACGAAAAACTAACAAAAAAGTTATAAGTTCTTATTTTTTATTTTTTTTTGGAATGAGCGAAACAAAGAAACGCTTAAATTATTTTACTATCGGTAAAAACGTAACTGCTAAAACCGAAAGTAAAAATGTAAACTTTTTTTCATATTCCGAAACAATTTACGAGTTTAATTTGTTTATGGTAAAAAGCCGGTTATTTCTCAACCCTAAAAGGAAATCGAGATATTTTCATGTTCAACAATTTTCAAGTTTCATTACGAAAACGGAGTGTTTTTAAAGATAATGATTAAGAGTTTCGAGTGATTTGTGACAATTTGGTGAAATTGCAATTTAATGAGGAACTGGCAAGCAATTGGGGTGATCTGTGATGGACTGTCTCGGCGTGAATTTGAAGGGTTTGTAAATAAATACTTAAAATTTCTAAACCACCTTAGACTTCTAAGGTCATTTTCACACTAACGCGACACCTATACGATATCGTAGAGAGCTAATCTCACACGTGTAGTAATTAGACGCTTCACACCGTGTCGTCAATGTCAAAGATATTTTTGTTCGAGCAACTGTCACGACATGTTGGTATCGTCTCATGCCAGTGTGCAAACACCTATTTATTAGGAACTGTTCAAATCTTATCCAATTTAGGATACGATTTGGGTATCGATTTCCATCTCAGTTTTAGGTAACAAAGTACTATTTGTTTTGCTTTAGCACAATGCCAAAATTAATAATGAAATGTATCAATAATGACCAACTTTTGTGTTTTACAAAAGCAGCATTATGCAGTAAAAACACTTTATTTATTAATAAAAAAAGTGTTTTACTGCAAAATGCTTTAGATTAGACATCTTTTTCGTTCCGTCTATGAGCGTTTGACTTTGAGCAGACGAAAGGGTCAAAGGTAAATTTTATTTTGGTAAATATTTGAGCAAAGCAGCCTACCTAATATTATAATTAGTTTTACAGTATATATCCTATCCTACTAATATTATAAATGCGAAAGTTTAGATGTTTGGATGTTTGTGTTTCAATCACGTCTAAACTACTGAACCAACTTGGATGAAACTTGGCAAATATATAGTTCGTAACCTGGATTGACACATAGGCTACTTTTTAACCCGAATAATTAACCGGATCTATAGGATAAAATGAACGAAAAGGATTAGCAGCGCCAATTGGCAAGAGGATTTCATTGTCATGTCATGTCACGTCAGTTTGACAGGGCGTAGTACTACCTCTTTGGTTTAACGACTAGCGTTTGACATTCCAGTACGAGTTCGGTGTAATGAGGTGTAATGTCAAGTTTCTCATAGTATCCGCTCGGTACACGCACAGATAATTATAATGTACACAGAAACTGTAGACGCGTACGAAGTCGCGGGTAACTGCTAGTGTTTTATAAAGGCTTACTTAATTTGTAGTAAGTAATAAAAAAGTGATCAATTGATCATCAAGATGATAAACTCACGCAACATACTAATTTGTTAGTAAACAATTTATCACTCAGTTTGATCAATTTGTCAAACAATTTGTAGCGATCAAAAAATTTGTTAAGCTCTCATCAAATCTACATTTTATTATCGTTCGGTCCAAGAAGCTGCATTCAAATAGGAACTAGGTGCAAAATCAAAAATGATGACCAGTATAATAAAAAAAAACAGTTTTACAAAACTCTTTTGTTCGACTGTTTAAATTTTTTATTTAATAAGGTCACTAAACGTATTAGAGGGCTAATTAAGTGTGTTTTTCTTAACATTTTTCTGCAATGATTGCAAAACAACGCATCACAACATTTGTTAAAGTTAATACCTAGTACAGTTAGTTAAATTATTCAAATTTTACAAAAACATCATACATTAATCAATGACAGTGTGTTTCCGAATTCCCATTACAAAACGTGTTCAAGCGAAAGTGAACCAAGAGTCTACGCAGCATCACACCCATAAATCAATGCATTTGAATCCGCTCCCAAAATATTTATTTTATCATTTTACTTTTCGTATTATGTAATCGTAATCGCTTCTGTGTTCCGTACGAGTCATTAAAATAATGTTGGAATTGTAGAGTTTAATGACAGGTTAGGGTTATTTGTATGTAGCCTTGACCAAGTTTTTTTACAATCGACTTTTTGTTTAATTTTTGAATTGTAGAATTGGGTTCTTTTGTACCTATTTCTTTTATTAATGTTTTAATGTCATAGCTATCTGGAGTGACTTACAAGTACCGTGTCACGTAATTTCACTATGTAATATTTAATTTATTGACCTATCTGTAATTACCTTAGTACCTATTTGTTTTACCTCAATTGGTTAGTTTAAAAGACCAATGCATTTTTTATACCATTGTTATCGAAAAACTTTTTTATTTATCAGTCATAATTTTAAGAATGATTACATCAAATTAGGTAGTGTATAGTAAAACTACTTTGATTATGATGGACTGGTGGTGCTATCGCAAATCCACAAATACAATACTAATTCTTAATATAATTTCAGACGTATCATAATTATGCAAAGATCAGAAGGTGTATTCTTGTTTTAACTATTTAATTTTGTTTAGTTATTTATATACTTTCGTTAGTCAAAATAATATTAGTATCTATCTACTTACATAACAGAGAGATCCTTGACAAACTCCAAGAAAAAGCCACTGCAGTTTGCACTTTATTATTCAATCCTTATCGATTAACACCATCCACTCACTAAGTTCGCACTTTCCACTAAACAATCTCACCAAATATTATTGACAGATTTGTCAAAATAAATAATCACTGTCAACAAAGAAACGCACAAAATAGTAACTTAATATTTTTTTTGTGAAAATTTTTTTTTTACAATTTGTAATGTTTTCGTAAAAATTATAATTCGAATACGCGTATCGTAAAACCGATTTACAAAGCGCAACCGACGTGCGTCTTCAGCGACGGCCCGATGGGAACTAAGCCCGATACCTGCAGAGTCACGCACACAGATGCAATTCACGCATACACAAGCGACGGTACTTGCGCTGAAGCTCTATGTCCACGTGCTGAGTTTTTTTTTTTCGATTGTTTTTTCCCTCCCTTATCATTAGCATTCGACACATTGTAGGCTGTTCTGTCGGGCTACTGTAATTTATGCGGCTGAGTGTCATTTTTACGGCGTCTGCCGCATTCGAACGGTAATGAAGAACCGTGAAATATGACGCGGAAGCTTTGGAGCCGCCTGGTTTTTGGTAAAAGTTCCGTGGGGAGTTTTTATGATATTACCAATTGCGTATCTTGGTGAAATAATGATTCCAATTATGTACTCTTTTAAACGGCGATGGAACTTTATTTGGAGCTTAAAAGTTTGTTGATTGATAGCAGCAGGGATGAGCTTGTAATATGCTATTTACGGAATAGTATAAACAATCTACTAAAAAATTATAATAATATATTTAGGCAAATTCCAGCAAATTCTTTATGAAGTTTTTGATGCCCTACGTAGCTCTACATAAAACAGTTGTTAGCTGTTACAATTATCTAGTAGGTACCTACTCCGGCAAAATGAAGCGACCTCTGCGAAATGTAGCTGGCAAACACTGGAAATCATCTTGTACGCGTCTTGGGAGAGACCTGCGTCCAGCAGTGGACTGATATAGGTTGATGATGATGATGATGAGTAGTGAAAAGTTACGATTTCGGACACTACTCCAATTTAAAATCCACTCGTCATTATTCCCTAAAAACAAAATATTTCGGACATCTAAGTACAAAGCGTTTGTTGCTTAATTTCATTTTTATATCATCACAATGTCATTATTTCAATCACAGCTGTGATATTTTCATATTGATCGGCTAGACCCGTAAAAATACTGGCAATCAATCCGATACTACTGACCGCAAGTAGGCTTACCTACTGAGATAAGCTTATCTGTGGTAAAAATGAAAATAGACTGGTCCAGTTCTAGAAAAGTATTCTATAAGGTTTTCCCCTGACTCCATTCGCAATGTCTTTATTTTTCCGTAAAGCTAAATAAAGTGAACAAAGTGAAGTTAGTGGAAACATCTTTTTTTAAACCCCGACCGATAGAGAAAGAGGTGTTATAAGATGGGCAGCGTTGTGAGATAACGAGGAATTATTATGATGGAAGTTAAATAGTATCTAAGAATGTTATAAGAAAACTAAAGTGTCTGCTTTAGATAGTATCTGCGTAATTTTTTTTTATGTCGTGCTTCCAGTTTGCCAGCTATCTTTGAGCCCAATCTAAATTGAGATCAATTCAGGGGTTGGGCTCTAAAAATATTATACGCTTTTAAAATTTCTAGCTATCTCTGTACCAAATACTGGTGAAGTGACCCTAAAAGAATAATATTGTAATATAGAATACTAAATAAACTCTAAATAAACTTTGTTTCAACTTCTTTAGTTAGTAAAATCACAGAATATCTATATTCTAAAAAAAAAAATATAGGTATATAGAATATAGAATATTATAATATTTTATTGTGACTGTGATTATGATGATATGTAATTTATGCTCGCTCCTAAAACTCAACTTATCTTTTGAAGTCAGTTTTCAAGCAATGTTTTTTGAGTTATATTAAAATCTGTTTAAAATCAGCCGAGAAAACGTAACAGACATAGGCACTTTCGCGTTAATTAAGTGTAGATATTACAAATGTCTAGGTACTAGAGTGGACAATGAGATAAGGATGAGGAGGGTCCCCCAGGTCAGGTGGTCAGTTCGAAATATGAGTGGAAATATGAGCTACGAGGTGGAAGTAAGTTACCTAAGTAGTACGTACTCTTACCACTGGATTGTGAGATAAAAGAATTACCATTAGGACGTCACAGATCCTACTTGCTTAAACGTAGAGTAACCTATTACCACAGATAATATGCTATTATTTAAAACCCGGGGTTTTCTTTAAATATTACCCGGAAAAAAAAGACTTTCCCAATATTCTCGAAAAAATTGTTTTCATCCAAGTAAATATATGTTAATCTTAAGTAAATATTGTCTATCTAAAAAAACGTGTTTACTTTATAAGAACAATAATATTTTCTTGCTTTTAGTTCTTGATTTAAGAAAGAAGTTCGAGATATATGGAGAATTGGAAGTTGATTGAAAATCTATTTTCTTGTCAGTCTTGCCCGTTCTTATAGGTTCTGGTTGCGTGGAATTGGCACCTAAAATCACATAGAATTATGTGTATAAGAACGATTTTAAGTTTTAATGATCCTAGAAATTTTATTGAATAAAGATTTTTTGAGTTTTAGAACGTCATAGGTAAGTTTAAAAAAATATACCTATTAGATCACATTTTTTTCTAAACAATTACTTAAATAGTTTTTATTAGGAGCTTGTTTTTAGCCGTTCGTAAGGTACATTGTCTTGCATGATTGATAAGAAATCTCATTTTCAAAAAGAAGTATTTTTTCCAGTAGGCTTACTCTTCACCAAAAATTGTTAAGAAATAATAAAAAAATGTAAATGACCAATTTACGACGTTCCCATTTCGTCACTTTTCGTAGTTTTCGTCACTGACAATAATATGAATAAGGGTTGATGAAAGTCACGTATTTCCACTAGCTCTAATTAAAGTCAAAATTGTTCATTTACCGCCATCTAATTTGAACTCTAAGGTGAAGCAATAAGATATATTATTGATCTATGACAGCTAAACTATTACGGTTTGTTCACTACGGGAAATTAATTCCCTACTGATGTAAACTAAACATCATGAAAGCATTATTAATGTAGCGGCGCCTTAAGCGAGCGGTGTGACCATAGCTTTATAGAATAGCTGGGTTACTCCATACATGTTTTGAATGGATTTACTGTTTCACAGGCTTTTTGTGAATTGGTTCATTTAGGGGAATTCTACCACCTTGGTAGAACTGTCTGCTGCCAAGCAGTGATAAAAAAAGAAAAATGAATCTCTTTATTTTTTGTACCAGTGAATGGCAAAAGAAAAGAAACCTATGTGAAAGAATAAATAGTTTATTTTTGTAAGTAGCGTTTTCAAAAGTTTTAATGGATGTAAATAAATATAGGGATTGGTTTAATGGCGAAAGCCTAGAATAAAAAAAAGCAGCCGTTGGTTTTAGTTTAAAATGAAATGGAATGTGTTTATTTTGCGGAAAGAATGGTAATAAATGTACACAATAGTAAGTAAGTTTGGTATAGTCTCACACACTTCGTCGGAGACTAACATACAAAAAAGTTTATATAACTGAGCCAGTTAGCGCAACACTGTGTCGTCGTTACACAGAGTAATGTACACAGAAGCGACAAACATTATTATTCTAACATGAACCTGTTTTCTCAATAGCATAATATTTATTTAGGCTATGTGCGATGGCTCGCCGATAAGTATCGATGTAGTAAAAAAAATGCAGTAGGACTTTTATTCATAAACTTTTAATTTATTAAAAATTTTATGGTTCTACTTACTCAATTTTTTTTTTCATTTAGATTGAGAAAAACATTACAAACCATAGCCATCTTGAAAAAAGATATCGTCAGAAATAAGATTGAGGTTACTATTTTGATATCTTCGTAAGCTATTAATTTATATTAAACTAATTTATTTATGACTAACATTACTCCTAAATCGAGTGTTATTGGACTTTACCTACTGAAATAAATAAAACATAGATTAACGTTTTTTCAGATGTAAATTTTTTCGAGTTGTGAAACTATAATATATTTTGTAGAACATTTACTTTATTGCCATTAGTCATGATTACTAGTGGATCCAATGCGGGAGAAGAGGCTATGGGGCTGAAGCCCTCACCAAAAGCTCAAAACCAAGCTGGGTTAAGCCCCTCCCAAATCAAAATTTTGGATCAGCCACAGTCATGAACACACGTATTTTTTTAATTTAACATTTTTGCACTAAGTATACCACAAAATCACCGAGTTCAGGCAAACATTGTGTAAGGACGCCCTCATGCGAGATGGGGCGATGATCTGCAAAATGTAGCTGACAAACACTGGATGACAAAGAGCTGAAGAACTCGCGCAATTGCGCCTCTTAGGAAAGACCTACGTCCAGCAAAGGACCAATTATAGGTTGATGATGATACCACTACAAAAAGAAGTTCACTTGCCTTCCTGCATTACGCTAAACTGGGGTAAATCCATGTGAGTTTACTTAAACTCCGTCAAAACTCAGCTACAGCTCTTGACCCCAATGACTGGCTATCGAAGGCTTGTTTACTTAGCACTAACTATGCTATTACCTCTTAATAGGCTGAGCTGAGAAAAACGATGAGTAATGGAGGGTTTAGTCGTATTTTTAGACGAGAAAATTGAGTCTTGTGAAAAAGTTTGTCTGAAATATTACTAACCCAGTATTTTTACTAAAAAAAAAATCAGGAGTGCTAGATTAGCATGGTACGGACACGTAATGAGGAGGGATGAAACTCATGTTACGAAAAAGTTATGAATATGATTGTGACTAGGTATGCAAGTAGAGGAAGGCCGAAGATGAAGTGGTTGGATTGTGAAAGAGGATATGAATGTGAGAGGAGTAGATTCAGAGTTGACGAATGATAGGAGTGAGTGGAAGAAGAAGACATGTTGTGCCGACTCCACCTAGCGTGGGATAAGGACAGGGAAATGATATGAAAAGGACATGCTCGCATTCCTGATTTGAAGGTGCAACTTCAAGTAGGTACTTTAAGTCTTCGAGCTATCGGTGCAGTGCAATGCGACATAGAACACGTTTTCGGTAGACGTGTTCTGTGACGTCAATGCAAAACAATTGTCATTCGATATTGTTCCGTTACTTTTTATGTTTTTTGTTTATTACAATAAAAAAATATTGAAAAAGAAACCTTAAGAAAAGTCAATAGGTACTGAAATCAATTATCCAGATAATCGGGAGTCGTCTAAAAGGTAACAGAAGCTTAGCTTTCGATTGTCACCGCGTTATGGATGGCGAAGTTTTCGCCGACGTTGATCGATCGCCTCCACGCAGGCATTTCGTTTCCTACAATGATGTCGTGTGGGTTAAGTTGTAATAAGGTTTTAAAATAAAAAAAGGGATATACAGGGTGCAGCATGAGCATTTTTGAAAACTTCGGAGGGTCATAGTAATATAAACGACTTTTCTTATAGAAGCAACAGCGTGAGAACGTAAAAATAAGTCCTATATTTAAGCATAGACCAAATAATAAATGTATTGTATTATTAATCGATGATTTAAGTGAACAATATTTTTAAAACTACTGAGTGTTTTGTGTTAATTCCATTCAACATAAAATTTTCATCTGACTGTGCTTTATACTGTCGTATTGTTATTATTATTTCTAGTCTGATCTATTCATGATTTATTATTATGACATTTAGGTAATCATAAATGATGATGAGACAAAGTTTAAAAATAGTTTTTATGTAAGTTTAAAAATAAAATAGTAAAAACTCGCCATCTTAAAAGTGGTGTTTAGGTAAAATATTATGATTAGAGCCAACAGTACACAATTCTGAAATGCTGAAAAAGTGATCTACTTGTAATGCCATTTGTTCAGATTTTGAACTAGAGGTGTGAAATGTTCATGAATATTTCTTAGTTCTAAGTTGGTTCGTTCATAACTTGCACCAACCAAATTCTTTCATTTACTAAGTAAATATAAAATACTTAGGAACTTTTCTATTACTAATGTTTGTGAACGACATTTTGGCCCATTCTACGACATCTGACAAGATTTTATTTCTTTGAAAACTGCGTAGACCTACTTTGTTATTATATTTATCTACTCAACCAGATGTTTACAAGCTGTCATCACTACACAAAGGCATTTTAACCAATTTAAGTGACACTTAGAGCACAACAATTTAGTTACTTAACTTAAAGTTTCTATGACAGAGAATACAAGTTGGTGAATCATTTTTAAAGCTATAATTTTATTGATTTTCGGGAGTCAATTGAATACACCCTGTATTCGTCTCAAACCTTTGCTTTTTAGCCAAAATTGGTATTGAAAGTGATGTTAACATCAAAAGTAGGTACTTGTAAATTTTATTAAATAATATATTGATTTGTTAAAAAAATACCTACCGCAACAAAGAACATAACTGAAATAATACATTAATGCCTGGAACAGATTGCTTACAGCGAGAAGGTTGCCTATTTTACTTAACTTTAGAAAAATAACTCTGTGTCTCATCTGCAATTGCCTTGTGGTGTATAATAAAGAGTTTTCTATTCATTAAATTAAATTCTTAATTCTTTATTGCACACAACACAGGACATATACAAAAGACAGAAATAGATGACATGTACAAAAGCGAGCTTAACCCTAACAAGAGTTTTCTTCCAGCAAACCTTTGAGGCTAGAGAGAGGTGACTATAGAGGCAGGTCCGTGTACATAAAAGGTTATAATATAACGGAGATTCGATACTTACTAAACTAAGAAATCAATATTATTAAGAAAAATAAAGTATTAAACGTATACGTATCATAAAATACATATATACCTAATAAAAATTAGAGCAAGTTTTATCACTTTAACCGTAAGACCGTCTTCGTTTTAGATACTTACGGTATCATAAAATCACCTACTAGGTAGTTAAATACGTCTGTGTCAAAAAGTAACGAACTAACGACAATGTTATATTTTAGTAGTCATAATCCCAGTGTTTATTCAAAACCTGTTAATTTTCGACTTTTAAGGCTGTCAAACAAAGTTTTACAACCAACTTATCTCTAAAACTGTGAGGGCGCCACTGTCGAAATTTTTTGTGACACAAGATAGTCGATTAAAGCGGAGTGAATGAAACAACATTACTAGTTCCTTTTTCGTCCGCTGTGCAGATGTGTGGTTGGTTTTTGTAACATACGAGGTTTAATCTTAAGTTAGTTCAAAGAAGCACGCTTAACACGTTCGTGTTAATGTAACATTATTTGGAGAAATATTTACTGTCCGTGTGTCTATTATAGACACAGACGATAGATGTGTCTATAATAATAACTTGTTTTTGTATACAAGGTGTAAAACACTACTGCTGAAAAAACCTTAGAACACGATTCACATGATTTTCATAATATATTTTTTTTAAAATTATAGACAAGCGTTTGACCGCACTCTCACCTGTTATGGGAGGTAATATAATTTTACAGGCAGAGGTACCACTTAGCATCCGGTAGATAATCTGCCTATTCTATCAAAAACGCAGATTATAAACACAGAAAAACAATTGTGGTTCTTAAAAGTCTTTGATTTCGAATAAAGGAAATGGTTCTGATAGATATACTTGTACTAATGTAAGATTAGTCTACAGTCAGGCTAAATAAATACAGATAAAGATATAGGCAAATGTCTCACGAGATGTTATGCGAACATCTATGCATATTCCAATGCATTATCTAACTGAATATGTTTGGTTTATGCAGTCCAGTCCCTGGGTGGTAAGCACGAACCATTCTGACAGTCGCTGCGTTACGTAAAACCTAACGTATTCGAGGCAAATTGCGCGTCAACGCCAGCACAACTGCCGAACGTTGTAACGTCACCGCGCAGTGTATCTCAGATACGCTAGTGCTACGATTGTCATATTTGTTGGTGCTGTCTGGTCTATCACGCTTGACTTCCTCTGACTTCCCGTAGCAACTTCCCAGAACACAGATTGTTTATTAATTCCGAAAATCAATTTTAACAGTTAATCTCAGAACAAACAATTAAAAACAACCATTAACTACGGGACGGTTAATAGCAATTAACCGGTCCCTTCGACCGAACAATCTTTAGCAGAGACCTCAGCACCAAGAAATGTGACAATTGTAAACGTATCGTAACGGTACCGCATCCGAAATACACTGCGCGGTGACGGTACAACCTTCAACAGTCAAGCTGTCGTTGACGCGCAATATGACTCGAATACGGTAGGCTTACGTATCGCGACTGTCAGATTTGTTCGAGCTTACCCCCTGGGCAATAAAACTTTTAATGATAATTACAATTAAAAACACTCCTAGCATCCATTTCCCTGTTAAAATGACATAATTTGTTTTCCTTTCGTTTTGGATAAGGATTATTATGGCTTTTCTAAATAGCAACTTCACTGTCTTTGTAACAATGAAGTACCTACCATGACAATAAATAAACAATAAATAATCACATGTCATGAGAACGAAAAATCGCTCACAACTGCGTATGGTTTTCCATGTAGGTACTCATTATGGTAGACTCCATCGGATTTGCTCTAATTTTTTTTCATAACTTGGTATACTTATAGCTCAAAAAAAAAAAGCTAAATCAACTTCGTGGTGTACAAGGTCACGTTTCCTTACACAATTAAAAAGTCCGCTTAGAAAAATAGTTTTTCACAAAAATTGTACTTAAAAAACATTTATTTATTTACAACCTTCACATTAGGATAAAACACTATTTAAACACTAAACGTAACATTATTTTAAGCGTGATCCGAGAAATTCCCTTCAACTGTGTGACTGAGCCCTTACATAATTTGTTTCCTACATTTCAGATAAGAACATTACAGAGTAAAATTTTATCTACAATTTCAGCCTGAATATTTAATTTTACAGCCACAAAGACGGCGTCTACGTTTGCTATAATTATAAGATATGAAAAGAATATTGTATGAAAATAATTACCTGCTGAATCTTTCTTGGAAATATAATTTTTTGCTGTTGTTCGTTTTATCTAGGCAAAGCATTCGTGGATAATTAATTTAGTCTTATTTAGATGAGTTTTAATTACCAAAAATCTGAGGACTTACTCCAGTTTAAGGCTACGAACGCACTAGGCGACTATGGCCAGAGTTACTTAGAATAACAATAAAAACATGAAGCAATTGTCTGCTTACCATTTTGTTAATTTTATTTATGGTGGCATGAAATTTAATAAAAAAAATTAAAGCGATTTCAAAGGTTTTAATAAAAACCCCCCAGTTTAGCCTATGCTGTCTTGTCGCCTGATCGTTGTTCTGTTTTAGTTACTTGTCACTTGGTTGTTGGTCTGGTCGCTTAGTGCATATCTAGCCTAAGTCAAGAAAAAAGTATATCAGCCGCATTTTCTCTATCTCATTATAGCCTAATCATCAAGAAATATCATATCAACTCAAAGTGGAATATGGAATGTTTTATTTTTTAACCCTCTGAAGTTAGGTGCAACAACGATTGTGCATGTACTGTTGTGCAGAAAAATTCGCTTACCTCGAATACGACTCAAAAATCGGTTTTGCGTAGATCATTCAGAGGGATAAAGATCTGTTGTGTGTATTGTACCTCCCGTGTTCTCGTCACTTAGTACTGCAGGGGTATGCCAATCAAAGTTGAACTGCAAAGTTTTAAATCATGGTCAGTTCATACTAACTCATATTTATTCTGTGACTAAATAGTGACATTATGACGTCAATTGATGTGTTTTCGCGCATATTTTGCTGTCAAGTGTCTAAAAAGAATGATCACGTGGTACAATTTTGTACCATCTGAAGAAATTACATTGGACAGTGAAATATAACTTGACAGCAAAAGATTGGCATACGTGGGCTGAACTCGATGGCGTTGTATGAAACACTCACAGTATTCATTTATTTTTATTGCAATACAAAAAACAAAGCTCCAAAAAAAATTCAATTATCCACTCGTCACGTCTTCAAAGCAAAATATCTCCGAAAATAAGTACAAACACGAAATCTGAAACCTCTTAATGCATTACCATACCAATGGAACGGAAAATGTTAGCGCGTTTGTATTCTGCGCGTCTTTGCGATGAATATTTTAATTTCCGGAGTCGGGGGCCAGATTAAGGGTTGCTACAGACGGGAAACGTGCCACCAGCACCGCCACTAGTACAACCAAGTAGAGTACGTATAGCATGTAAAAACACGGAGATGGCAGTCTATTGGCAGTACAGTTGGAACGAAGTTCCTTATCGCGCGTTGTGAAAGGGGGCTAGACGGAAAAAATTCTTACGAAAAGTTGTCACGACACTTTTTGCTAGCTGTGCGGCGTCGCATGTTTCTCTGTCTGTCTCTCTCTCTCTTATAGGACTTCGTTCCATCCGGGTGTCCCTTGACACCTCTCAAGTTTTTTTTAGATCTATGTGCTTCTACGAGTAACATTATCGATTATGTTTTATTACAATCATTAAGTAGGTAATTTTTATTAATTCTTAAAGGCGTTTCTTCTTAGCACGTTTCCCATTAGCACTACCTATTTCTCCATACTACACAAAGGTTGGTTGGAAGAAAATGCTAAATAGCATTAAGCCCGCCTCTGTACAATTTTTATGTGCAATAAAGAATTTTCTAATCTAATCTAACACAAAGCTAGGTGACGAAGTGTGAGCACTCGAGCTCAAGACCGAGAACAGTAAAAGGTTGGTTTTAGCAATAAAGAAAATAATTTAAAATTGTATCTGATCTTTTTTTTTGACAGGCGTCACAGCTCCGTCGGTAATGGATCTGCCTTCCGTGCTGTGGGTCGTGGGTTCGATCCCCACCAAGAACAAACATTTGTGTGTGGCAAAACATAGATGTTTGTTCTATGTCTGGGTGTTACTATGTATTATAAGTATGTATTTACAAAAAAAAAGTATATAAGTATTCTATCAGCATCTAGTTCCCATATTACAAGCTTTGCTTAGTTTGGGACTAGAGGGCGTCGTGTGAAATGTTCATGAATATATTTATATTTATTTATATATCTGCCAACTCCTGCCATCTCGCCGTTATACTTTTTAGTTATCAATAGATCTGGGTTTTGCAAGGATCTTTTTTGACTCTAATAGGCCTTTTTTAATAAATAGAAGTAACTACAGCGAGGTATTACAAAGTGTGACACGAGTGTGAAAGTTATTGTTGCCAGCGACATGTTGAGTGAGTTAGTTGTCGCGGGCGATTAGTGGCTGTGGCGTGTTGCCCGTTTGTGAGAAGCCTAAGGTGTTCCAGGGCTCTTTATTAATATTTACTTCTTGTCTTTAACACTAATATAGGTAGTGAAAAGGTTGGATAGGAATAACTGTAGCTATTTTAATCCTAAATACAAAAAACTTGATATAAAATGTCAACAAGGAGTGTGCTGAAAGCAATTTCTACCAGCAAACCTCATTGTCATAGAATACAATAAAACATATTTTATTATTCGTATTCCAGCAGGGGTATTCCAATCTCAGTTGAACTGCAAAGTTTTAAATAATGGTCAGTTCATACTAACTCATAGTTATTCTGTGACTAAATAGTGACATTATGATGTCATTTAATTTGTTTTCGCGCATATTTTGCTGTCAAGTGTCTAAAAAGAATGATGACGTGGTACAAAATTGTACAAAATTGGGCAGTGAAATATAACTTGACAGCAAAAGATTGGAATACGGGGGCTGATCAGGCGTTTACACTGTCCGACACGTGTACGACACCTGCACGATATCGGTCGCAGTGTGAAAACGCCCACAGTATTACTGCGCTGAATTCATAATGCGACTTCAACTGTTCATTTGTAATTTAAATACCAAGCATTTTGGAGTGTTCGGAGTGACGAAGACAGGGCTTGAGAGATATTGTTTTGAAAGACTTTTAATCACTGTAAACTGAAACTGACTGAGTGATATTACATCTCTAGTTCTTAAATACCTAGTTAGGATACATACAGCCGTACTCAAAGACGTATGATGAAAGATAATTAAATAAATATATATTCATGGACTTTCCACTATGCTGTCTAGTCCCAAACAAAGCAAAGCTTGTAATATGGGAACTAGATTATGCTGATTGAATTTATAAATGCATACTCTATTGACATCTCTTTCTATTAAGTAATGGGGAACAGAAACGCCGCTAATTTGTAGTGATAGGGAAATTTCTGAGTGCGGCTGCAAGTGTCATAAAGCTATTTTGAAAGCAGTGAGTTGTCGATTTCGGAGAAGTGAGTCTTACTTTAGTGGTATCAGGGAATAGAATTGTGGATCCTTTGAACTTTATAAGTACAAAAACTTTTCTGTATATTAACCTCATTACTTTTGATACGTAAACTGAAACAAGGACTTTTTAGAACACTTACCTATTTAGTAGGAATCTAAGCATAGATGGCATGTGGTCACTTCCTAGGGCATGCAACCGGTAATTCTCGGTATCGAAAGTACCGGGAATTACCGGTACTTTTGAAAAATTCTAGTACCGGTACTCACGAAGCCAGTCTCGGTTCTTTCGATACTTTCGATACTCAACTTTTCTGTTATTTATTGTCGATTTGTTACTCAAAAACATACACTCTGGGTACAGTTTCATCTTACTTTTTGAATTATAAGATGTTTTGACGCAATAATAACATAGAAAACGTTATATCGAGTAATATTATCAGAGTTGTTTACCGCTATTATTGATTTGAGTCAAAATATTTTAATAGTTAGGTCCAACTTTGTATAAAGAGGTCACCAAACCTTACCTAACTAAACATATCGACCTTGTCTTTCTTGCGGGTAAGGCCAATTAAGCTGAGAGGATGATATAAGTGTTGAGCAAGCCTACTTCATCTAAATCATGTCCCAAGCACTGCATACAGCGTCCCGTTCATAGTGTGAAAAGTGGCCCCTGACGCTGTATAAATTATTTAGATTAGATGCAAAGGCCTGATTACCAGTGAAGACTATAGGACTGAGCCATAGTCACTATTTATTGGTTTTCAACACGAACTGAAACACGACTGTATCAGATGGCAACACCTCTGATCTGTTCTGGAGGAATCTGATGTACCCAAATATATAGAGGCCCTCATCAGAAACCTTTATGAAACCAGCTATGCTACTTATAACTTTGGGGAATTGCACGTCTAAGCCGTTCTTTTTTGAGAAAGGAGTAGAACAAGGATGCATCATTTCACCCATGCTATACAATATGTATATATGGCGAACCCACCCTGCGTTAGACCTGAGATGACTGGAAAATCATTGTTAAAGTTGGAGGCGTCAAAATTTCTAACCTACGATACGCCGATCATACGTTGCTCGCATCCACGGAGTCCGAAATGGTTGCCCTAAGGCAGCGATTAAAGTCGGCTAGTGCCGATCTAAGTCTGATTTTAACAAAAACAACACCAAGTTAATGATTGTCGATCGTTTTAAGTCCATCCAATTGTCGGATGCACCAGAAGAGTATCAAATTGTCGAGGAAGTCCCATACCTGGGCTCATCAGACAGCGATGAACCAACTTAACAGAATATGGAGAGACAGCAACATTCAGAAGAAGACGAAGGTTCACGTGATTCGCACACTGGTCTTCTCCTCATTTCTCTACGGTACTGAAACGTAAACCATGAAAGCCAATGACAAAAGAACCAACGTATTTATACTAAAGAACGTGCCCAGTGCCTGTCTTCCATTTGCCTTCACCAGATACTTGTACAGACATGGTGCGCGCAGAAATGCGGAAAACATGGAGAAACTTCTGATAACAGGCAAAACGGAAAGCAAGAGGGAGGAGCCCATAGCGCTGGTCTGACCAGGTGTACGAACAGCTAGAAACTTCCGTCAGCATCGCGATCTATCAAGCCGTAGATCGTGACCCGTGACAGACGGAAAAAAGCTATCCAAAGATGCCATGCACGGAGTTACGATCCCTAACAACGGAAAAACGAATAAGGAAGAGGAGGAATTGTATATTGGCGCAGGGCGCATAGCTAGTAGAACTAACATTCGTTGGGGTAAAGATATTATAGCATGGAGCCACGTGAAAGTGCGAAGAATGACCACACAGCCAAAGAACCAACGACTTTGTATCGATTGTGTAAAGTCAGTAGATAAAGAACGCTTAAAATCGGTTTTCCCGCAAATCTATGGTATACCTTAATGTCCACCAGTGGACTAATTTAGGCTGCCAGTGTAATAATACAATTAGAAATAACCAAAGTTCTCTATTTTTATAGGTTTTTACTTCATTTTAGTCCTTTTTTAGTGAAAATCCAGCCAGTATCGAAAGTATCGAAAGTACCGGTAATTACCGGTACCGGGTCCAGTACCGGCCGAAAATTACCGGTACTGAGAATAGTACCGGTACTGCATGCCCTATCACTTCCATAATCTACTATGACTGTCCTTGTAGTCCTTTGTTTGTTTCATCATCATCATCAACCTATACTCGTCCACTGCTGGACGTAGGTCTCTCCCAAGACGCGCCATTGTTTGTTTAGGTTGAGTAAAATGAATGAGCATTACAAAAATGCCATGAGTAAGTATCAGCTATGATCACAAAAACATCTGACTATTTAAGTTTTTTTTGTCAGACATTCGAAAAAAAATAGAGTTACAAAGAATAACAAACAAAAAAACTACTGTGGCATGTAAAGGGGTCGACAATCCGATTCTTCGATAGTAACGTACTAGCGTTTCTTCCCAAAGTTTCCAACATTAATCAAGAAACAGACAAACCGCTGACTAACAAAACTGAAAACTCCATCAAATCAAGCACATCCAAAAGCCGGGATATGCAAACTTGCATTTTAAAATTTATTCCCCGCTATGATTAAAATTGACTCTTGAAACTATTGCATCCTTCTCTGCCTTACAGAGTTAGAGCAAGACGGAGGTTCTTAGTGTGAGTATTGGGTGTAATACTTTGGACTTTTATTTGCCTTTTAAAACAGTGCTAACTCTTTGTTGGAAACTTACTGGAAGAACTTGGGGCTGAGCTGAGGAACTAATTGCTAGTCAAACAAGGGAATCTAGCCTTCCTTTACAAAGATGCCTTTTTATTTGAAACTGTAATGAATATTTTTAGTGCTTTATCATTTTCTGTACGCCTTCAATTATGGCAGTAGCATTTTTTTTCTTGATTTATATAATAATTTTTACCCCAATGTAACAATTTGTTTTTATCTTTGTCGATAAAGATCAGTAAAATTAATTTTTTTTTAAATTAATAAATAATCATGGACATTTCACACGACGCTCTCTAGTCCCAAACTTAGCAAAGCTAATTAATTAATAATAATAATTAATTGATTATTAATTTTTCGATGTGCAGAATAGAGTCCAGTATAAAAAAAATCAAGGCGGTACAGGTTTTTTATACCCTAACAAATTAAGTATCTATACTATTTAACACAAAATTCATCTAAGATAAAAGCCTCCTTGTGGGACCCTGTTTCAACTTTCAACACATGGCAGTTCTAAATTCAAAATTATCAGTGGCCAGCATTCAAATCTTGGAATAGCTGGCACAAAAGAACATACCTAACTTAGCTACTTATACTTTCTTAAAAAAAAAAGTTTTGAATTTGGAACTTTGCATTTTGTTTCAGTTTACATTTTGTTTTAATAGTGGTTACCATGGAAACGTGTCCTTTTCTAGGTTGTTCTTTTATTTTGCAACTAGTTTTTTTTAATAATGAGCCCTTTTGTACTGTAGTAGTAGCTATCGTAGTTAAGTACACTAAACTTACTTGGACCTCCAAATACTGGCCACTTAGAACATGTTTGAACAGATAAACGAATGTGTGACGTATCGCGTCTAGAGATCGGTGCTTTCCTCTTGCCATAGAATACGCAGTGTTCAGATAAGACTGTCGAAATACCTTTTGATCATCAGAAGTAGTAAAAAATGTTTTTTAAGCGTGCGTGTGTACAGCCCGATATTAAAAAAACTTTCTGCAATATACAAAAATCTTCTAAATATGGAACAAACGGTACATTTCTATATACTACCCATAAGATAGATTAATTTATTAACAGTGTAAAACTTGAAAGAAGCTCAAAATATTTTTCTGAGGTGTATCGTATGATCTATTAAATTTTTTATGAGGATAGTATGTTAGAAAATAAGCAGATGACCTACCTGATGTCAAGCGTTTACTTTTTCCTGTAACAAAGAATGCATAGCGTTCACTGAGAGCAAGTTGTAGTAGGCATTGCCCAGTTCATTACTCTGAGATACTACGTCATTCAGTATTCTGTGGTCAAGAAGACAAAGCTCCAGTGTCCAGTCTGTTCAATTTTCTTTGACAAGTCATGTTCCCAAGTCAACAGTGTGAACTGTTTGTGTACGAAGCTGCTAGTGATTGCTCCGCGCAATGAGCTTGATTGCAGGGGACTTGATCAATTATTTTGACAGCTTTTACAAGTTAGCATGAGTTTTTGATCACTTCAAAGTTCAAAGTACTATTATGGACTTAATATTTGTACTGCACAAAAAACCCAAACTCAAATCGAGCTAATTCATAACTTGCAAAAAATTTTTCATCTGTATTTTTTTACCTTTGATGGTGAGTGAGATGATGGAAAGTGACGATAAAACATATAGAAATCCGGGTTTTCAAAAATTATTGCAGGGCGTGTAGTCGCAGCGACGCGTGACCCGAGGGCTGGTGATTATCTGGGCCAGCGAATCAGCATTGCTATTCAGCGCGGCAATGCAGCCAGTGTCTTGGGCACGCTTCCGATTGCTACTGACTTGGATCAGTTGAGCTATCTATAAATCGTTTGCAACGGTGTGTAGATAGCTCAACTGCTTCATGTGTATTTTGTACATATTATAAATATTGTATTAGTCATAATTATCTTTGTGAATAAAGTTAAACCATTCATAGAAATGAGTTTATGAATGATTTGTCATCAAATCTTATTTATGTGTACCTTTATCTTGAAAGTAGATCAACAAAACGCCAGAGAACAAAGCCATATATTTTTCACCTTTCTTTTTTACCTTGTATTCAAAGAGGTTATTCTTTTATAAAATAACTCACTAAACTCAACATTGGCCTTTTCAACTTTGATTCAAGTGAACTGTGAAACGATATAACAACACAAAACTTGTCAAACTCCCAGCGCAATACTGAAAGCCTGCACAAAACATTCTATCATTATCTAGATTGCGGCAATTATCGGCAAACGGAACTCTTAAAACTTTCAATACGCTATTGTTGATGTTATAGGGTAAGCACGAATAAATCCGACAGTCGCCGCGATACGTGAATCTAACGTATTCGAGTCATATTGCGCGTCAACGCCAGCTCGAATGCCGAACGTTGTAGCGTCACCGCGCAAACTACTGTTTATGATTGTCACATTTATTTGTACTGAGGGCAGAAATAAATCCAACTACCACGTTACATAATAATAAGAGTAACGTATTGGTAACGAGTTACACTGCGAGTTGCCGCTGCAACGTTTTGCAGGTGTACTGTCGTTAGCGCGCATTGTAGCGTTACGAATTTACGATTGAAATTGTCGCTTATTTTTCGTGCTGATTCTTCTTCGAGAAGAGGAAATAGAAACGAGGATACTTGCGAAATGAAATGCTACCCGCATTTTGATGGAATATAAGTAAAATAAAAGATCTTCGGAACATTCGAAGATTTCCGATGAACTTCAACAAATACGGCTTATTCCTAACAGATAACCAAGACAAGATAACTCGTTATCTCAGAGGAATTTTTTTCCTCTCAGATAACTGGTCTACACTAAATCCAACAAGTCGTTAAGTTGTTGAAGTAACTATTTTGTAAGATCTAATAAACTGCTTTTACTAACCGGGGTTAAGGCTGGTCGCGTGGAACTGGCACCTAGAATCACCTAGTTAAATAAGACGATTCTAAATGATCCTTGTGATTTTTTTGAATAAAGAAATTTTGACTTTGACGGTACCACTCTAAATAATGCAGTGTAACTTCTCGGCTCATTATTTTTTAATAAAGTATTATCTACACACATTAAAACTCGTATTATTGCTACGGGGAGCTTTTTTATAAATACGTACAGTACGCACGACGAATCTTTATCCCTCTGAAGTTAGGTGCAACAATCGATTGCGCATACGCAGAAAAATTAGCTTACCTCAAATTCGACTAAAAACGGGTTCTGCGCAGATACCTACTTCAGAGAGACAAAGATCCGCTGTGACTACTATAGTTGTTCAAATGTGCGTAGTTCTTTGATAGATAGATAGATAGATAACATTTATTCACCACAACACAACAGAAATACAGTTAATAGAAGGTACTTAACTAAAAATGAACTTAATACTATGTGTACAGAGAGAAAACAAAAGCTTATTTATAAAAATGAAGTTCGACACTGTGTGGTGGTGAAACGGCCTCTGCTCAGCTTGGTGCTACAGTATGTTGCCATACTGTAGCGCTGGTTTTCTGCAGAGACCAGTATTATTGACAGCACGCACATCCCGACCCAAAGGTAGCTCTACCAAACAGCAAGTCCTACTGAACATACACAAATCAAAAAATATTTCTAAGCGCCTGTCCATTACATACAAATAACAACAATGAACACGTAAAAAGATTATAAATCTAAGTACTCCCTATCTAGCGAGAAGAAATCTAGCAACCAAGAGTGATTAAAGATGAGACAGCTTCTTTCAGCTTTTTACGATCGTAGATACAAATCTTTTTTAAATTCGGCCATCCATGCAGAATTAGTTCTAATGTAGTCTACATAAAGTTCATTTTACACAGACAGTGAATTTCCAGTCGCACCTGCACCAAGTGCTAATTGAATCGGCACTGTATAAACTGCCTATTAAGTTTTCATTCGCGGAGTTTCCCGAGAATATTCAATGTATATTTTAAGCCTTTTTTATACTATAATGGTGCTTTCAGATGAACACAGATTTCTATAAATACTATAGCAAAATGTACTTTAAAGCCATGGCCTTGGTAAGTACTTTTATTTCCTTAAATTAAGGTGTAAATTTAATTTAATCTCACAATAAGCTGAAATTTTGTACGGAATAAAACTACCTGAACGTTCTTTAAAAATTTGAGTACACTCGACTTCACAAGTCGCTACAGAGTGTTCTAAAGTATAATATTGCTGATCTTTTTGGCCTAGCTGGCGACTGGCTTGTTGAGATGCAGGTTCTATTTAGGTACGTGGTAAGACAAATACAAAATAGAAAGAGATGTGCATATAGCGAAAATTTCTCGGCACTAGTTTTTTATGAAGGATATCCAAGAGTTTGGCTGCCAGGACACTTGATGGAAAGTGTGGTTTCAAGGTTTTTAATGACATTTTTTCTACACAGTTTTCAAAGCTGTGAAAATTTGTTTTAATCTACTTTTTAAAGTAAAAAGTAGTTTCGGATCCTGTTTAAAAGAATGATCGCTTTTAGTTTTTCCAGATGAAATGAGAGGCATCGATGCATTTTTAATACAAAAAACAAAATTTCTAAATAGGTAATTTTTATTTACATATAGAAACTGAATTTATTGACATCGTTTCCTTTCAATTTTCTTCTAACCGTCTTAGACAGAAGAAATGAATTAAATATTCATTTTTAAGTAAAATCACGTGAAGCAGAAGATTTTCCGGGCACTTAACGGGGGAAGTTTCGGCGAGATTTTTCAAAAAGTTTGAAATTATAACCATTAACCACAGAAACCTTTATAATTCAGCCACGGAAGCGCGCTTAAATAAAATATTGGCGGGTACAGGAATTTGGCATGCTTTACGATTAAATTTTGCTATTCATGAGGTAAAAAGTTATATAAAATGCTATTAAAATTTAAAAATATAATTTCTATTTTCTGCTTCTATTTGAGTTTTGTTTCAGTTATGTTTTGTCCAATAGAACAGTAATATAAAGGCGTCAAAATGAACTCTGAACTGTTTCCATAGAAATTTTGTCTGTAATCAAAATATCACGTTATTAGTGAAAACTATATTTCCATGGAAAAGTCAGGATAAGAACAAGAAATCAAACCAAGGACAAGAAATAAAAAAAAATACGCCAGCGAGCCAAATAAGATGGCCATTGCGTTAAACATTGCAAACTCATCACATCTCACCGCTACCCATATAATGATTTCTTCATATTTTTGCGCATGTTTTATGTAAATATACAGTTCTAGGTAAAAGAGTAGGTACTTAATGTACTTATACAGCATTGTATAAATCAAGGTTGTAAACTCAAGTAGCGTACAAATTGCAAGCCATCAATGCAGTTCCAAAGAAGTTTGAGAGGACTAACGAGGCACTAATCAGCATACGACCCGCTCCACTCAACTTATGAGCATTAACTTTTCAACAAACCACGGATCGATCAACTCCGTCGAGTATAATAGGTTAACTTATTTAATTTTGCAAGTTTAAAGCTAAATATATTCTAGAATCAAATAAGCCTGCTCTCTAGGCTAGTTATTCTATCGCTACAGAATAGATAGATAGAGACATATTTTTTTGAAACACAATCACAACACAGGTACAGCACAGCACAATCAGAAAAAGGAATAGATAGATAGATAAATTATTTATTTAGTTCACAATCACAGGTAAGTACAGCACAAAACAAGCAGAAAGAAAAAAGAACAGACAATAAAGTACTTACTAACACAATTAAATATAAAATAAATCACTATAATACTATATAGGTACAAAACGAATCAAACGAAATGGCTTTATCAAGCATGAAGTCATGCGACTTCTTTATAATACAACATACAAGTAAAATAGTTTTTAAAAGATGTGACTAAAGGATATGACAATGACTTTAAAATAACATGAAAATATCTCAACACTGTGTGACGTAGACATATCAACGAAAGATGCTCGTCTATAAATTAATAAATAAATAATAATTCTTAATGCTTTTTAGAAGCGGCCGTCGAATGTCAACTTATATAAGCCCCTGAACACTGAGGATAGTAACAGAATAGGTAATGTCAAACAAAATACTCCATTCCGCATATCTGCCCAACAGCGCACACAATCAACGTTACATGTCTAATCGAGCGACTTGCAACGGATAATAGCCCGTATTGGCACCGGAGATGTTTTCCCTGCTAATAGAATGACAAACACCACGATCCGAGGGATTCCTGTCATCTGTCAGAATCCCTTTTCACCCAGCGCTTTCCCGCATGGGTGTATTATCATGTGTTACACAAATGTTGTTTTATTGACTAGTTTTCGGAGGCGTGTTGGGCATTGAAGAGTTTACGCTGCGGATTGACATTCAAAGAGTTTATTTAAGTAGTTGAAAAAATTTAGAGTTTATGTTGTTGAGATCTCCAAGGGTTTGTAATGATTCACGCGTGGGAACGACTAGCTTGATTTACAGAACTCTAAACTAGTTTAGCGTTTGTTTACTCTATAACAACATAGGATTTTTTTCTATCAGAATCCCATGACAGTTTTGTTTTCTTAAATAATTAAAATCCAAATAATCTGATTAATGTATTTGTTTAAGATGTTTAATTTATGTAAATTGATTTAGAAGAAAGGGTTGGAACAAGGTAAAAAATCTCGCGTTTGGAATCGTCAGAAAAATCTTAATTAATAACAAAAAAAATTAACGTTGTCAAACAATAAATTCTCTATTTAATTTTTTGAAAAGCTTTGGATTAAGTCATCGAACATAGTAATATCACTAATGTTATCCACACGGCCTGGTGTTAGATAACGTTGTAATTCATTACACGATACACAGGGGCGAGAGGGGGAAAAGTTCCATCAATGCCATGGATACGCTCTGAGTAAACTTGGGGGAGTCACCCGGGGCATGCCCTTGGGACCACACTCTTACCTAATGCACACAGATGATAATGTATCGATAGAGCTACGTGTTTATTATGCAAAATGATGTGACATTGGTGAGTTTTAAAAGTAAAGCTTCCTGGTAGTAAACGACTAAAGGAGATTTTTTTGAAACTGAAATTTATTTATTTTTGTAGATCATACTAGGTGGGATTCAAATAAGCAAATTAAAAGAAAGACACCTGTTTATAATAAAAACTGGTTATTTATATAAGTACCTACCTCTCTATCATCGTATCTCGTCATATTGTATCTCCTCTGAAAACATTGTAGAACTCGTATAACTTATCTCACAATAGTTATTCAAATAAAAATGAAAGTGTAAGTTTGTATATTTAAATAAGTAATCGTTATTTACACAAACTAAATGCTTAAGATGGTTATTGTGCTACTTCATTGATTTGTACAAGGTGTTGGTAAATAATAATTAGACATAGACATACATTTAATTACTTAGTGATATTTAATTATAAATTATTTTATTAATGAAAATCTAGCGAGATTGTATATTTTCAATTACCTACCTAAACTTTGACATAATTATGATTGAAAATTATTTACTAGGTACTTTAAGTGATTAAAGATTTATTGCTAATACCTACTTAGGTACCTAATGTAGTTCATCTGGACGATGAAAGCGGTAAAAATAAACTGTGTTTTATTTAGCTAGGAACTAGGATAACTTTGACTTAGATCGTAACATTACAATGTTTTTGACACACCCTATTTACACTAAACATCTTTTTATCAGAATTGCCAAAAACCAGATTATTATATAATAAAAAGATCAAGTAGCTGTTTTTAAAACAATGTTGACAGACGTCACGGAAATGTAACTAAGTACTAATGTAGATAACAAACAAACACCTTGCTACACGCGTAATCAGGGGATTTTCATATCAGTCATACAGAGATTCGTAAAGATGATACACATACTGTTTTTGCCAATGTACTACTACTCAGCTGTTAAATGAAGTTTAGTCAAAATTACTTGGAAACCATGGTAAGTAACTTTAAATATTAAAAAGTCACCTATTTTTGGATCTCCTTTCTAATTCAAAGAACATCCCATTCCGCCAAATCGTTTTATCAAAAGTGTTGTAAAACGTTTAGGTTTTTGTCTTGATACTAATTTCACATTGATGAGAGACAATATAAATCTCACTAAAGTAGATACCATCATTATTTTTTGGAATTATAATTGTAACTGCAAATGTAGGTAATTACAGGATATAAAAAATGAAGACAATGAAGACGGTAATCTTGGAGATGAAGCATTGGATAGATCAAGTACTCCAGTAACCCCAGGTGTTTATTATCCAAAAAAAAGTGAGTTACTGCTTCAACTCCTGCTTCCAGTCTAGACGTCAGCTTTCTCTATGGATAATCAGCAATTGATTTTTTTCAGGATTTTGTCGCCAGGTATCATCACGCGCAACAACTAGAAAGGTAGTCTACAAGAATGGAGAATTCAACATAGAACGAACCAACCCTAACAACAAATACAGTTACTTCTCATCTTGGTTTATCACCATGGTCGAGGCCCGCTGGAGATGGACGCTCATCAACTTCTTTGCCGCATTCACAGCAGACTGGTTGTTATTCGGCTTTATCCATTGGTTCATCGCTTTGACCCACGGAGACCTTTTCGAAGAGCATCTCCCTTATAACCAAAACAGCTCCCAATGGAAACCATGTGTTCGAAACATCTACGGCTTCACTTCTACCTTTCTCTTCAGCGTAGAGGTTCACACCACTGTTGCTTATGGAAAAAGGGCAATAACACTAGAGTGTCCACAGACTATAGTGGCAATGTGCTTTCAGTGTATACTGAGCTCTATATTCTCTGCATTTATGGTGGGAATTTTATTTGCAAAGCTCACCAGGCCCAAATCGAGGACGCTGACAATTTTATTCAGCCAGAAAGCTGTTGTCAGTTTGAGAAACGACAAACTATGTTTTGTATTTAGAGTGGGAGATGTGAGGAAATCTAAAATATTGAACATTAAAGTTTCTGTGTTCATTCTAAGATTGGACGTTCGCAAAGAGTATTTAGAAGACTTTGAACAGATCGAACTAAAATCTGAAATAGATGGTTGTGACTCAACGTTTTTCTTGTGGCCGGTTTCTGTTATACACGTTATAGAAAAAGGCAGTCCACTATTTGAAGTATCAGCTGCAGATTTGTTGTGTGGGAAAATAGAAATTATAGCAGTTATTGAAGGATTGATCGAGTCCACTGGGCAATCAGTTCAAGCAAGAACCAGTTACACAGTCAAAGACATACTATGGGGTCATAGATTTGTTCCCATGGTAGCAAATGATAAGAATAAGCAGTTATATGAAGTGGATTTTTCAAAGTTGAGTGAAACAGATCAAGTCGATACTCCACTGTGTTCTAGTTCCGAATATGAAACCATGATGGATATTATTAAAAGCAGTCTCGTAAGTGAAAATAATTCTGAGATAGAGATATTTGAAAGCGCTACCGATCACTAATATCTAGTGCAAATAGACAAAAACTTCACGCAGTCGAAAAGTGGTCTGATAAAAATTTATGTGGAATTAAAAAAATTGGTTGTCCAGTTAGCAATAGGCCTACCTTTAACAATTAGGTAGTAATAGTAACAGTAGTTATTTGATGATCCCCGTTTCTCCAAAACTAAAAACCCTCGGCATCCTAAATCTTCCTCTTCATTACTCCAGCTTAATTCAAATTCATCATTAAGTTTAGGAAGTTCTTAGCTGTAACAGGCTCCCGATTAATTACCGAAACTTGTGCTCTACGTCTAATTAATTGTTAAATGTTGCTAGGCGTCACAGAATGTGTACATGACTATACAGAAGAACTACTAATATTAAAAATAAAATTAAAACCTTCGTAATGACAAAAATGAAAAAAATAATATCGTTTCCTTTATGAAATAAAAGGTTTGTTGGAAGAAAACACTTGTTAGGATTAAGCTCGCCTTTGTACATGTCATCTATTTCTGTCTTTTGTTTATGTCCTGTGTTGTGTGCAATAAAGACTTAAGAATTAAGAAATAGGCTGTCCATTGGCTTATGACAATGTTTTGTGCCGATTGTGCTATCGTGTAATGTTTTGTTTCATAATTCACTAACCATTGTTTTCCTATGAGATTTCTAATATAATCAGGCATTTTTTTTATAAATTTATAAGCAAGCGTTTGACCACAATCTCACCTGATGTTAAGTGAAGATGCGGTCGACGATGCTTTGCGTCTAATCTAGTTGATTTATATCTATATAGCGTCAGGAGCCACTTTTTAACCAATGACTATTTGTAATCGTGTTCCCTATATGTTTACCTTGACTTTGTGCACTAAATTCGGATAACGTAGAGTTCAATGGTTATTTGTGGTTTCCAAAACGCCTGACGAAACGTGAACGGCACGCTCGCCAGCATACCAGGCAAGTCCATTAGGAGCAGATCGAGTTGAAGCCAAAGGCTCTTATTTTGAATGGTGACTCAAGACTGAAAATAGACTCAAGAATTTAGGATAAAATTGTATTAGTTTAAAAAACAAAGGCTTGTGAGTCTTGGTTGAAACTTGTATGGATGATACTTTTGTAGATACGAATCCAAATGTCTGGGTAGCGTTTAATAATGTTATGCGATTTATAGAAAATTATAAATAAGTATGTAAGTTTAGGGTTAGGCACAAACTTAGGAAGGCCTATACCCAGCAGTGGGTGAAGTCGGGTGATGATGATGATGATGAGGTAAGTTTAAAGATTACCAAATCAGGTCAAGCCATAAAGTAAATAGATTATACTACCTACATAATGAATCTAAAGTCACCTATCCAACTTTGGGAAAAAAATACATTGCAATCCAAAACCCACATCTACTAACCAGTTATCTGAGAGGAAAAAAAATCCTCTGAGATAACCAGTTATCTAGCCTTGGTTATCTGTCAGGAATAAGCCTAAAAGTAGAGCAACGCTCAAAAAACTGATTTCAAATTAAAATTTCGCGAATAAATCTGAAATTCATAACCTGAACTTTTGCGTTTCCTTCACAATAATTATAGTGTTTCATTTTTGTTTCGTGGAGTTTCGAAAAACAGCTGCCGTGATTAATCCATACTTTTTCCATACCAACTCTGTATATTTTTTATTCGACTGACAGAATGTTGATTCTTGTTTTACAGAATTTTGACTGAATTATTTAAGTAACCTAATGTAGGCGTATCACATGCCCGGTTTCTGAACATCTCACATAAACGCTCACTAGCAAATGATTCAATAAAGTTATGGATAGGATAAACGTCGCTTATCTATCATTGCGTTTCCGAATACACGATGAGCCGTTCAATAACTATGCAATCGATAGCTAGTTCCTTATCACGCCACTAGATGGCTCTTTTTAAGGGCGAATTCTTTAATATTTTTATCGTTCTAAATAATAATTAGTATAGGATTTAATACAAACATATATTATTTTTAGAGTTAAAATTAAGCCTCGAAAAGTAGTTTGGGTTATAAATTAAGGATAAAATCTAGTCATTGGCTATCTATCAGCGCCTCTAGGGACTATCACTGTCAACTATTGTCAACTCCGTGTCAAATGAAACACTTGCACGCACGTTGTGTTTGTTTGGTTGTGGCGTGGTATTTTTCGCTTGTTTTTCGGTATTTATTTTGTCGTAACTATGGAAAAACGGAGTAAAAATTTAACTGAAAATGAGAAGATGCTACTTATTGAAATAACCAAAAAATTCGTGGCAATAATTTTTTTTTAAATTACTTATTTTCTAAAGCGATATCTGCTATGTAGGTAATAATTACGTAGTATTATGAAGTTTTCACTCACTACCTACCGTACCTACCTACTATTTACCAAAACTAAGCGTCAAACATTAACATTAGGGCGTCAAATAAAGTTATGGAACTGATAAACGGCACTGTTTGGTCAGTTAAGTTAATCCGAGTTTAAACGGAGTTTATCTTACATTGCGTTGTTCGGAAACACAATTTCATAAGTTATTGAACCAATAGCACTAACGAACAGATAAACTACCGATAAATGTACCTCAGAAACCGGGCATCAATGAGTCACTTATCAACCGATTTTTAAACTTAATTCTGACATAAGTAATCATTTTTATGCCATCCTTTTGTTCGAACAATATTTTAATAAAAAAAAATAGTTTTTTCTCTGTTCTGAATATCAAGTAAGTATACATAATTAAGTAACTGCAAAAAAAAAATGTTTTACAAAGCCTGTTTTACGTTAGTTAAACGTGTGACCAAAAATAAATAAGTCAAGTTGGGTAATGGAGGGATACAACGGCCTCACCATTTAGAAAAACCTGGTTTAACTCTAAAACAAGTACAATTAAGCCATTTGATGAAGTATTCTGAACTATGGCAGTAGAAACAGAGCTGGACACATGGGAAATTTTAATAAAAACGCTGTAAAGATTTAAAAATAAAAATTATTGGCCCCAATAACTTAGATTTCAATAGGAAATAAGTTGAAAAACTATTAAGAAATCAAAAACTTCTCATTTGAATATTGAATCTGTTTAAAACAGCACAGATGACTCAATAACCTTAGATTTCATCTGAAAAAAAAGGGGTAAAAATGGTAAACCCCAGCACAAGCGGGTGGCAAATGGCCCAGTGTCTGGTGGACGGTGTTGTTTGTGCATCGCAGCCGTACACGATACGGATCGTAAACTAGACGCGTCTAATGCACTACTGAGATCTAGGAAGATATCAATGGACGAGAAAAAAAGGTTATAACCCTAGATGAAAAGAGGGGTGTTAATAAGCTTATTTTTTTTTGACTGTGTTCTATTAATTAATTAATGTAATTGGTAATAAATAAGTCTGTGTCCGTATACCTGTCGCTTTGTATATCTCTGAAAGCAGGGCTACAATATTAATGCTGTTTTAAAAAAAATGATGTTTGATACAGCTTACAGAATTTTTTTAGTTTAGTTACCAGAGGTCCGTTTAGAAAATATAAACCTGTAACACATTTAGAGTCTCTTAACGCCGCCTCTTCCCTACTAACTAAACAATTTTTGCAAACGTCTGTATTGTAATATTATTTATAAGGAGTTCATGCCTTCTCCAAAAATTTGTAATCCTGGTGGTCAGGGCACGAGAGACCACGTATCTCCGTACTCAAGTCTGCACTCCGGTTAAGAACCTCGATCCAGCACACTGGAATTAAAAACACATCCACTGCTGATATATTTGACGTTTCTTTGTGGTTAATGATTTGGAAAAACGTATTTGATGCTCAGATTTTATTTGCACTAGCTCACTGTACCTGGTTTACTTGATGAAGAAAACTCTCAAGATCTAAAATACAGTGTGGGTGAGAAGATCGTTGATACAATTTATTTGATGCTGCTTATAGTCAGGACTGAATTCTTTGGACGTTATAAGATCTTCATCAACAGGCCGATCCCAAACAACATCACTTAGTAACATACTAACAGTATAATACAGTTAGTGACAGACTTTGGTGACGGAGTTTCTTTTAGGCCGCCTTAAGGCCTATGACGTAGCTTAACGACTGCTAGAGCCGGGACCGACGACAGTTTAACATGCCTTCTGCACGGCACTCAAAGGGATTTGGAGACTAAAAAACTCAAAATCCTTTTTGGACAAAATTACACCGTAACGCGTCGAACGAGAGGCATATTTGTTTGTTAGGTTACCAACTCTACAGTGTGTTCCTCCATCGAAAGCACGTAGCACATAAATTCGAGTAGAAAACTCAGAACTAACATCACAAAACAGACATTACGCCCTGTGGTTTTTATATCACCCTGTTCGCGAGTGTTGTTTGATGCCTCACAACGATTCTTTGATATTTGTTTGAGGGTAGTTGCCAGGTCGGTTTGTTTGGCTTCAGTGTTGTGACGTATGTTGTTTGCGGAATTATATAAACGTTATTGAACGTACTGAAAACCTGTTCTGTAATTTCTACTTTATTATGTAAAAATACTTACGGAAGTAGTTATGCGAAAAATTGTTTTGCCTTCCCCACTATACATCCAAAATTAGTATCAGTCCAAAAGATAATTCATTCAATTTTAAAAAATTTCGAAAAATAAAAAAGCCTTATTTTTTGATGTCGATTAAAAGAAGTATGTAAGTAAGTATCTTTGAAATAAAAAATCTTTCGGTTTCTTTGCAAAGAAAAACAAGTAGCCTTTGTTGATATACGAAAAAATTTAGTACCTACATCATTTTTACTTACAATTTAAATTTTTATTAAAAGAAATACCCCTCTGCTTGTATGACCTCGGTCCTAAATTATCAAAACACTGATACTCGTACCTGCAATCTCGAGCTTGAAAATAAGTCTGTGACAAACTCATTATCTAAAAGTAAGTATTTTGTGCAAATAAAAATATTTATAAGACATTGCCAAAGGGATGCCAATTTTCTCGTGGACCGAAGCAAACAGATGCAAAGCAATCAAGCAGAATACAAACAAACAAACAAGGGGATGTGGGCAGCCCCTATGGAGCGAAAAATTAGGATTTTGATTACTCGCAAATATAGACATTATTTCTGTAAATAACTTGTTTGGTGAAGACGCTTGGTAAGTATTTTTAGTAAAATCAAAAGTCATAAAATATCTTGTGTAAATAACGTAGAATTTGAGAGCAAAGCTTGAGAGATTAAAAAAAAACACTAAGGGCGTCTTGCACCAGAATCACTAAACGTGTTTAACAGCTAAATCGATTTAAATCTGACGTATTTGTATGACTTGACAACTCGCTAAATACTATTTAAGAGTTAAACGCGTTTTGCGATTCTGGTGCAAGCCGCCCTTAGTATTTTGGATGAGATTTTGACTCCGATTTATCATAGAATTTGGATAAAAAATTCTGAGTCTCAAATGTGTAACTGAAATGGTCTATGTGGTCTAGTAATTTCTTGTTTATGTTTAGTTCAGATACTACGATTTAGGCCTCCGATCAGGTCCATGCCTTATATTCTTTGAAGAAAAGAGTGCACAGGTGGACTATAGCTAAGCGTGGTCCACTCTAGGCTGCAGCTAAACTTTCCAGCAGGAGAACAGACAGCTAAAGCTTAGCTATCTATCCTAAAAAAATTCAGAAACTGCAGCTGCATTGAAATTTTCTTATGGAAATTATCAACATGCACAAGAACTCAGAGTTACAGATACAGACATACACAAGAACTCCATCCTTATTTCCAAATAAGTTGTAATAAACATAAAAAACACTCATATTGCATATTGTATTGCAATTGTGGACCCAGTTGCATCGCAAAAAAGTTAAATTAGTCTCATAATTCGTCCGCTCGACGCTAACTATATTCAAAGTACTCTTCAAAACTCATAACCAAGTTAAGCCTCGGTTTCTTCGAAAGCAACGCCTTTATTACTGTGCAATTACGGCTGCTTTTTGCAGTCTGTCTCTTAAAAAAACTAACGGTGACATATTATGGATCCCTATTCCGATTCCTCGATAATATTTGCTAATGATTTACACCGTTATTTTAGAAAAACAACGCTTAGTACTTGATTTTAGTCGATAGTTATACCTACATGTGCAAGTCGAGACAGAAATATCCCAACTCCTTTGTCATCATGATATTTTACATTTTCATCCCTAGAGCATGAAAACTGCATTTAAAATTCAGTTCAAATATACCCACTCTTTATTAAAATAGAGTTCATATTTCAACAACACATTCCAATGCTTTATTATCTCACAATAGTTCTATCGCGATCCGGTGGCTAGATTTATCGCACTCCATTTGTTAGGGGTTGTAAATTTTATTGCAGGATATAGAAAATAAATAGTCTGTATCCATTAGATTTCATCCACACACAATCGTACAATAGAACGAAATTCTTTAAGAATTATTCTGCAGGTTTTTTTACAAGATCGATGAACAAAAGTCAAAGTCAAAATTACTTTATTCAGTAAAATCACAAGGATTATTTAGAATCGTCTTATATAACTAGGTGATTCTGGGTGCCAGTTCCACGCGACCAGAGCCTAGAAGAACGGGCAAGAAACTACGGCCTGGTTCCTAGCGTTTTTTTGTATGATCCCTTTTACAGAGAAATATACATAGAACACAAGAATAGCACTGACATTGCAAGTCGAGTAGTTAGCTGTCGATGGGTGGAGCGACATCGGGCCATGCAGTTTTGTCATTAATATAGTTATCTTAGGTATAATATGCTTTCTTCACGAGATTATTCCTAATGTAGGTTTTGAATTTCCGCACTGAAAGTTTTGTGGCATTTTCAGGAAGCTTATTATAAAAACGTACAGTATTTCCCATGAATTACTTATTTACCTTTTGTAGTCGAAATTTATGAATGTATAATTTATTTTTGTTTCTAGTATAATACCATGAGCATCACTATTTTTCTTAAAACTAGCTATGTGAAGAAACTACGGCCTACAAAATAGTAGAGCTTCTTGTGAAAGAGCTCGTCTAGGGAAGTACTTATACCACCGTAATTATTTCTGCCGCCAAACATTGATACTCACATTGTTGTATTCCGGTTTGGAGGGTAATGGGTGCCGGTGCTATTACAGGCACATGAGACTTAACATCATGACAATGCATCACACGGCACGTCTTCAGTGGACGTGCTCAGTGAGCTAATGCATAGTTAGAGGCAGTGGTTACTGTTTAACATCAAGTGGGCCATCGGGTTTTTCCATCATTTACTTGTATAAAAAACATATACATAAACATTGTCAATATTGGGCATAATTTTTTTATAGGTGCTGAAAATGTTTTATAGCTGAACATGAAGTTAACACATCAATCAGTTTCCTAAATTATTGACCACAACTTGAGTCAGCCCCCGTATTCCAATGCTGTCAAGTTATATTTCACTGCCCAGTGTAATTTCTTTAGGTCACGTGGTACAATTTTGCACCACGTGATCATTCTTTTTAGACACTAGACAGCAAAATATGCGCGAAAACCAATTAAATGACATCATAATGTCACTATTTAGTCACAGAATAACTATGAGTTAGTATGAACTGACCATGATTTAAAACTTTGCAGTTCAACTGTGATTGGAATACCCCTGCAGACCCCTATTTTGAAAAGCAATCAGTCCCAGAGAGGCATGCTAGGATACGGTAGACTTCATTAGCGTGCAGTTGCACAGTTTTGTAAAGGGCAAAGTTGAACCAACTGTACAAAGCTATGTTAATACCGTCTGCACTGAGCTGGACCTCAGTGGCTGGTAGTGAGGGCACGAGATGTATTTGCCACTTGTCATTCAATTCAATTCAAGTCATTTATTCCTTAGATACATTTTGTACACTGGGAAAAGTCACATTTTACAAAATAGTTAGATCGATAAATAGTTAGAAAATAAATGACTTTATTCACAAAGAAAATAATGACTAATACAGTATTTACAATATTTATAATATGTACAAAATACAAAAATCTAGTCGCAGCGACGCGTGACCCGAGGGCTGGTGATTATCTGGGCCAGCGAATCAGCATTGCTATTCAGCGCGGCAATGCAGCCAGTGTCTTGGGCACGCTTCTGATTGGTACTGAAATAGTTAGATAAAAAAGATTTAAAACTAATAAATAAACAACCCACACACTACTTAAATAAAAGAGTAGGCAACAGAATATAAAACGCATCAACAATTTCTCTGGTGCTGTTGTTAATAGGACGGTAACCGCTTACTATCAAGTGGGCTGTAAGCTTGTTTGCGTAACCATGGCATAAAAAAAAACTTTTGGTAATTAGTATAATGCCTAGGGCAATTAATGACCCGTCGTAGGTACAACCGGTGAAACAACTGGTTGTATAAACGGGAAGTAAAATATCCGTGTCCATCAGCATTGGTATGCCAATCAAAGTTGAACTGCAAAGTTGAACTGCAAAGTTGAACTGCAAAGTTTTAAATCATGGTCAGTTCATACTAACTCATAGTTATTCTGTGACTAAATAGTGACATTATGATGTCATTTACTTTCTTTTCGCGCATATTTTGCTGTCAAGTGTCTAAAAAGAATGATCACGTGGTACAAAATGGTACCACGTGACCTGAAGAAATTACACTGGGCAGTGAAATATAACTTGACAGCGAAAGATTGGCATACGGGGGCAGGATTATGTTAGGAGTGTAAATGTTGGATTTCTTCTGCTAACGTCTACAATTTGATGAATAACGTTGACTGCAGACTGGTTTGACTACCAGAAGAAGCGCTCGTGGCGTCTTGCTTAATCAATCTTCACGCGACGTTCTGCACGGTCACTGTTTGAATGGGTGACTACTAGTAGCATACAACTGAGCACTTCCATGCTTCGTAGGGCACGTTAAACTGTCCAGGCTTTAGCAGTCGTTAAGCCACGACGAGGGCTTTACGACGGCTTAGAAATTCCTTCACCAGAGCTGGCCACAAACACTAGTAACAAATCAGCGTTGCAGAATCCTCTTAGTCTCGTGGTTTTTCAATGTAAATTTCTCTATATATTTCGCGTTTTTACCCACAACAATCCTATGGGAACTTGCACCAAATACTTCAATTAGATACTGCTCCAAAAGTTATCTCCAATATCCAGGTTGATATCTCCGATATGCTTAAATTGCTGACATAAAATTCGTTTTTGTCAGCAGTAATCCCATCACTTCACGCCGTTCGACGGATATGAGTTCGCTTTAACGAAAAACTTTCCAAATTATCTAAAAGGGCTCACCTTCAAAATGAGACTAAAAAAGACCTGAAGGGTAGGGGAGGAACGGAGAGTATCGACATAACATCAAAGTGTTTTTCTTTTAGTTCTGTATTGTTTTGGGCAAAAAGTATTTGCAATAAAGGGTTTTCGTTGAAGGCTCCAAACATAATAACAACTCAATTAAATACCGATCATATAAAGTAATTTACTTATCGGCCCTTGTAGCATAGCGGGTAACTGTCTGGCTACAGCGAGAGAGGTGCTGGTACAGTACAACTTTGGGTGCATGGATAAGGTTTAATAAGATTTAAAACGGTTTTGTTCTGGATTGGAATATCGTGGGTACTAATAGTTTATGGTACGATACTAAACAGTGAATTGAGACTCGACTGGCACAGGGCACCAGTTTTTCGACAGCCTTTGAAGACTTGATGTATTTTTCTAGGTAGATACTTCATCTCAGGGATGATTAGATTACTTGAAACTTTGGAAAAACGTAAAACATGCCATTTTTTTATATATCTATATTCCTCAACTACCTATGCTTTATCATCATTATAAATCATAACATAATTATGAGATGACATAACGAGTACTTAGTAGCATATTTAAGTTTAGACAATACAAACACGTCTATTATACATCAAATCCCGTACATCTCTTCAATAGTTACATCCAACGTTACATTCATCCGATAAACACAATACCGTGTCCTATATATTATTAATGTCCATTTATAGTGCTCAGGGATAAGAGCCGTAGCTCCTACGTCGATACAAGCCTATATTTCACACTCGCATCTTCCACAATTCGATCTACAGGGCAAGTAGCTGGTAAATTACAAAAGTAGGCATATTGAACATATTCGAGACTTTTAGTAAACATGCGTTATGCATACTTTCTGATGCTTTATGTCTCCTGTCGTTGGTGTAATAAATATAAGACCATTCCAGCAGGGGTATGCCAATCAAAGTTGAACTGCAAAGTTTTAAATCATGGTCAGTTCATACTAACTCATAGTTATTCTGTGACTAAATAGTGACATTATGACGTCATTTGATGTGTTTTCGCGCATATTTTGCTGTCAAGTGTCTAAAAAGAATGATCACGTGGTACAAAATTGTAACACGTGACCTGAAGAAATTACACTGGGCAGTGAAATATAACTTGACAGCAAAAGATTGGCAAACGGGGGCAGTTCTAGATTTATTTTTAGATAGATACTTACGGACATTAGATATTCTGAGCAGGAGATTTCTGAGTGCCGATTAGCTTGCCTACCCGGTGCCTCGCTCAACTGCTGTCTTACTCCAAAAGTACTCGTAAATACACTCAACGAATGCAAAAAAAGGTATCCAACATACCTTATCTGGAATCTAAATATTACATTTACTCTTGCAATCCTTTATACTAGGTACTCGTCATATTTTTATAGAAAATCTCTTAAATCTAACGTTTCTCCAGCAAAACACTTTTTTACGGAACAACAAAAGAACACCAACAACTCCCTGTAAATTTTCAGTCAACTTCATAAGCAATCAGTTTGCCAGCTGTCAAAAACTAGACATTCAGTCAAAAGTCCATTTTCGCGAACACCTGCCGCTGAGTTAGTACACGTTGGGGTCTTTATTACGCCTATATTTCAACACGATCACGTTGCTAGTCTCGATATTATTTAGGGGCTTTGTATATCGAACCACAGAGCAGATAGTACCGAATCAACATGAGTTTCACTTCGACTAATGCTTACAATAAGCTTAGAACGCGGTGTAATTTTAGAATTGATCATTTCTAGCAATGAAACCAACACCTTAGAATGTTCTAGATACACTTCAGTGATGACACCGACATATCAGCTGATCGAATATAAATAAAGTACTAAAATAAATAATATATAAAAAAAAATACATGGGAGCCAATCGACTCGAATGCTCGAACAAAAATATCGTTGTTTAGTTATTTATTTTTATCTTACAAACTAAATGTTCAGCAGGGGTATGCCAATCAAAGTTGAACTGCAAAGTTGAACTGCAAAGTTTTAAATCATGGTCAGTTCATACTAAACCCACCCGTGAAGCCAAGGCAACGCACTGCCCCCGTATGCCAATCTTTTGCTGTCAAGTTATATTTCACTGCCCAGTGTAATTTCTTCAGGTCACGTGGTACAATTTTGTACCACGTGATCATTCTTTTTAGACACTTGACAGCAAAATATGCGCTAAAACAAATTAAATGACATCATAATGTCACTATTTAGTCACAGAATAACTATGAGTTAGTATGAACTGACCATGATTTAAAACTTTGCAGTTCAACTTTGATTGGCATTCCCCCTGCAGAAGTGGTACAGCCCAGCCTCTGTACGAAACCCATGACGGTTACGTCTTAATCGCGAGATGATCTATGCTGTTGTGAGGTGTAATGGCATCTGATAAATTGAACTGCTACAGGGTGCTTTTAGTGGGGATCCTATACAGGGTGTTTTTGGTATCACCTATGTATTATCCCAAAATAGCATATTGGGTGGGCCGATGGTATTTGGTTATACCGACAGGCACCTCCATGTTAAACTACTTAGCATAGTAATTTAGATATTTGGTGTTATGAGGTTTGTGCCTCAATAAACCATTGTTTGTTTTACCTTACGTTCAAGCCTTAAGGTCAAATGGTGAAGAAAAACATCATAAGCAAACTGGACATGCTATATTATGTCTATCATAGATGGAAATCGCTATATTGAGTCTTTTTAGTTTGATTTGCCAGGCACAGAGGTTCATTTTATTGTTTAGCATCTGCTTATAAATATTTGTATGGATAAATGAATTTGATGATGATGATGATGATAAGATTCCAAATATTGTATGAATGATCAAAACAAGTTGGTGAAAACTTTAGCTTAGCTGTGGGATAATAAGAGTAATTAATCTTTTTTTTTTATATTTCATTTCCATGTAAATTAAAGAAACACTGAATAAAAAATTATGAATGAAAAAAGCACTATTTTTTATAGGCAAAGACTCAACAGTTAAGCCTTGTTTTGTCTCTTTTCCTCATGTAAAAATACTCCCACGATAAACAGAAATAGAGCTGTAGAGACGAAACAATGTTTGACATCAAGACGACTGTTAGCAATACGTTCGCCGATTCCAAACAGATTGCTCGAAAGATCGATTGCCGATTTCGTACGATTGCTCGAAGGATCGAATCGAATATGTTTGTGATTTTCTTGGACTTGCAGTACGAAAAGGATATTTTATTGCAAGTGTTGTATTCAAATACTCAAATCTGGATCTAGAATAAAGATTTGTCTTGATTAAGCTTAATTCTTGCGAAGTTCATTTTAATTAAAATAATTACTTTATTTTAATTAGGTACTTATCTTTTTTCTTCCCTTCTCGTTATCTTTTTTTATAAATCCTCACATCTATAACTCCATAAAAATACTATTCCATTTTTGTAATAAAAAATATTAAAAAGGCCTACTTAGTTTATGAAGACATCAAAATTAAAAGAATTTATAAATTACTAGCTTCCGCCCGCGACTTCGTCTGCGTCCTGTTTGTTCCTGTTGATTTTCCGGGATAAAAAGTAGCATAAGTGTTGATCCAGGCTACGAAATTCATTCTAAGTTTCATCCAAATCGGACCAGTAGTTTTTGCGTGAAAGAGTAACAAACATCCATACATACAACCTTTCACGTTTATATTAAGTAGGATTAATTAAGCTCGTGTTTCTAACCTGAATGTGGTTGTATGTTACTAGGTACTAACGTGATTCCAGCTATCAGCTTGCAAAATACGTTTTGGTAACGTTCGTCAGCGTCCACCTTCAATCAAGGCGTATTCACTACATTTTGGGTACTGACCGTTCACAGTGAAATAGGTATCTAAGCTGTGTTAGTTTAAAGAGCAATAGAAAAAACTGGATCTGTTAATCTTATAAGCACAGCCCCCGTATGCCAATCTTTTGCTGTCAAGTTATATTTCACTGCCCAGTGTAATTTCTTTAGGTCACGTGGTACAATTTTGTACCACGTGATCATTCTTTTTAGACACTTGACAGCAAAATATGCGCGAAAACAAATCAAAAGACATCATAATGTCACTATTTAGTCACAGAATAACTATGAGTTAGTATGAACTGACCATGATTTAAAACTTTGCAGTTCAACTGAGATTGGAATACCCCTGCAGGAATCATTTTGAAGTCTTTTAGGTAAATGAATTTAGACTACGCGATTAAAACCTGAAAAAACTTAACAAGAAACTTACGATTTTATTTTGTTACGGCATGGCCCCATCACCACAGCGGCGTCGTGCACGGCGTACCTGCTCTGCAGTTGAAAAATCCACCTTATTGCCTTGGAAATAAATGACAACCGAGGGCTGCCGTAAGACGGCACCGTATCATGTTGCGCCGTGGTGAATGGATCCAGCCCCGCTATTCCAATCTTTTGCTGACATGTAACAACAAACATGTATGTAACATTTTACTGCCCAGTGTATTTTCTTCAGGTCACGTAGTACAATTTTGTAACACGTGATCATTCTTTTTAGACATTTGAAAGCAAAATATGCGCGAAAACAAATCAAATGACATTCTAATGGCACTATTTAGTCACATAAGTATGAACTGACCATGATTTAAAACTTTGCAGTTCAACTTTGAGATTGCGATCGTCCCCCTGGCCCTAAGTCCATTGATAATGAGATTATACTTTGACTAGCCATCAGTAGTTTAGTGATAGCGACCCCGCCTTCTGATTCTCACTCAAATCGTGTGTTCAAATCCAGTCGTGCACCAGAGTTTTTGTACTCTGAAAAATGTGCACAATGCTGAAAGAAAATATCGTGCGAAAACCCGCGGCTTAGTGAGCTCCGCACGTATTGCTCTTGTCTTTCCTGTGGATAAGGCTGACAAGGCTGAGAGGATGGTATAGGTGCTACAAGCCTACTCCATCTAAATCATTTTCATTTTATTGTTAATTTTGTGTAAGTATCAAATAAATAAGTTTATCTATCTATCTATCATATCCAAGGCATTGCAGCACAGCGCTTCATTGAAATTATAGAGGCATGAGTAAGTAAATAGTGCCTCCTGATGCTGTATAAACCGTCAAGATTAGATGCAAAAGCTATTATATAGGAATCGACTTTTTCCATCAATTATCAATTAGTTAAAATAAACTATCGGATAAGCAAAGGGTGAGTAACCAAGCTGGTCTGCAATCCCTTGCAGTCTGAACTTGCGAATTCTAGCCAGACACAGAAAATGGTTTTATTGAATGAGACCCTGATCTGATTGGATCTTTGACGCTTTGTACTCAAATTGATTGATTACGTTATTGGCCACTCGTTTTGTTTCGGTGCAGTTCACTTGGCTTAACCAATATAACTGTTTTATTTTGTTCCCTTTCGAAGTTGTCTTCGAATTTTATTTTCATCAAACAAGATTTATTCTATCTTTGTTCATTGAAATCAGAAAATCCATTTGTTTTTGCAGTGAAGATGTATCAGCTTTTTTATAGAAATAAATGATGGGGCAAGCCGATAGGCTGCCTAATGTTAAGCGGTAAACATTGCCTACAACGATGTATTGTCTTACTGAGCACGTCCACGGAAGACGTGTCCTGGTGAGTTATCAAAGACTTTTAGCAAAAAATCTGGAATACTGCTGTAAAAGTCTAGCAATATATTTCTGATGCAATTTGGTACGAAAAAAATTTTGAACCAAATAGCGTCTAAACTTTGATAGGATTAGATTTTGGCAGCTCATTTAAACTTTTACCCTCTTATTCCAATACGAGGGCTAAAGTTAGTCTAGGTTTAAATCATAGTGGGAGGAGGCTCAGGATAGGGAGTATTGGAAGTCTCTGGGGGAGACCTTTGCCCAGCAGTGGGACGAGACAGGTTAATTAAAAAAAAAGGCTACCTATTGTATCCCAACTGTCGTTCATATGTTTATCTAATTTTTATGAGCGGTTCAAATGGATACAAGGCTTGTGGTGTGTAAATAATTATAAGTTTAAAAAACTAGAAAAACTGACTTCAATTCGACTATCGGCTTCATCATCAGATGATGATGATGATGGCAGCTCATTGGGAATGTTCTAGTGACCATAAGCACCACTAAAAAGTCACAGGAATGCAAAAAACGCAATTTCGTGCACGTGGATGGCATATATGTATTTTTCCAGTTATTTCTATTTACGAGTATAAGCCAAACTACTAAATCGATTTTGATGAAAATGAAATGGAATCAACCTGGAAGTACATCCTTTCAGATAAATAAATATTTATTTAAATCGGTTCATAAATGACGGAGTTCTGAGGTAACACACATAAGAAAATACAACTGAATTGAGAACCTCCTCCTTTTTTGAAGTCGGTTAAAAACTGGCTTGTTCCTTGCAAATGACCAAGATTAGATAACTGGTTATTATCTAAGCTATCTATCTAAACTTGGTTCGTGAAAAAAATCAATACAACGTCTTATAATTTCTAATGTTTTTAATAAGCAGGTGGGTTGCCCAGCATCCAGCGTTTGCTCACGTTACAAACATGTCAATGCATTCGATATCAATGAAAACACACGAACAGTCGGACAGACAGTGAGCACAGCTAATCCTATTTACACGTATAATTGCTTCACCTGACTTGGTGATTAGTTCTATGCTAAACAGAGTCGATGCACGATCAATATTGCATTTTCATCAGCCATTTTGTATTATGATCTTTTGTTTTGAATGAAAATTAAAATTATTTTACGGCTGTATATAAATAAAACCTCATTTACATGTAGTTTCTTGTCCGTTCTTTTAAGCTCTGGTCGCGTGGAACTGGCACCTAGAATTACCTAGTTATAAGACAATTCTAAGTATTTTATTCACTAAGAAAATTATGACTAATAAAGTATTTACAATATTTATAATATGTACAAAATACACATGAAGCAGTTGAGCTATTCTAAATGATTCTTTATGATTTTATTGAATAAATGCTTCTTTGACTTTTACTTTGACACTTATTAAGCTTAGGGCCGTAAGATCAACAGTGGTTTAAACGACAAAAGAGAGTTTAATCTCCAGTCTCCGATTATTTCATAAGATCAATGGTAGTTAATCGACCATGGGTAGCTTAAACTAACGATTAGTTTAAACTCGGCCGAGGGTACGGTTAAACTGCCAATCAAAGATTAAACGCTCATTTTTGACGTTTTTTCAATATGGTTGCCTGGCTACCAGATGTTTGTTTGAACTAAACTTTCTATTTGTATTGTAATTCGTTTGTTGTAGTTTGTAGTTTTGAGATTATAAATACAAAAACTCTATTGCAATGGAAAATTATTCGGATATCGAATTATTTCATGGGCTGAAAACATTACATACAACAAAGGTTCAAATTCAAAACAAATAACCAAAAGGCCTTCTTACACTATGTAATTTCAAGTCAGGCTTACTGGCAGTGATGTAACGTAACGAGTTGAATTATTTCGAACTCGAATTAATTATTTTAGTTAAACTGAACCTTGATTCGAGCCGCCAATTGGCTTGACTCAACTAGGTCCGTATGCAACGTAAGTGGTTAGAGAAATTGGTGCTTGATTTTCACTTGTATGACTTTATATGCATGCAAGTCCTCGATGCGAGTCAATTCAAATAACTTGAGTTCGAAATAACTCAACTCGTCACGTTACATCATTATCAGTAAGCCTGACTTGAGATTGCATAGTGTAATAAGGCTTTGACAAAAACTGCGTCTGTATGTCAATGTCAATGTGGTCGAATATGTCAAACTGACTAATTAAAACCATTTTTTTCATAAACGAATGAACGAAATACGAGAATGTTGCCATGTGTTTAGGACTAATCGAAGTTTATCTAATCTGCTTCTATTTTCGACTTGATCTTATGACAGTAGATTAAACCATCGATCAAATGTGATCGTAGTTTAGGAAATCCGTAGTTTTAACTGCTTTTGATCTTACGGCCCTTAATGTTTAGCTGTCTCCTTTTTTAACTTTTCATAACATGAAAAATTAATACATTTGTGACTGAATACGTGTAAACCTTAGCATGTAGAATAATCTCAGGTGTAAACCTGGCTGCATGAAACATCTCTTCAAAAGTCAAACTCTAGCAGGTATTTGGTCATGAAAACGAGGTGCTACGAAATGCTACGAAGAGCTACGACGACGCTACGATAAAACTCAAAACTTCGGCTAGATACAGAGATACGCATAAAATCGAACTCTTGGCAATTTCTTATCATAAAACAAAACCACCACTTCGAGCACTTGCAAATCTTCATTTCACTTTGCAAAAGCATCTATTAAGTCATTAAAATCATATCTCTTTCGGTCTAGCGGAGTAATCAAGTAAAATGAGCGTATACGGTCGAATTCTGGAGTCGGGCCAAACGTCGGCGTTAATAACTTGGCAAACCCATGTTTTTACTTAGGCTTTGGTTTACAGGAAGCGGTCTACGTCTTACGTAGGTACTTTTTTTGTATCCAGATACTGTTTCAAATCTGGCATAATTATGATTCTATAAGAAATTATGACAGGAGTAACCTACGGCGTTGTGAAAGACACTAATATGAGTATGAAGATATTTTTAACCCTCGACGCAAAAACGACGAGGTGTTATAAGTTTGACGTGTGTGTGTGTGTGTCTGTCTGAGGCAACGTAGCTCCTAAATGGATGAACCGATTTTGATTTTGTTTTTTTTTTGTTTGATAGGTGAATTAGTCGGAAGTGTTCTTAGCTATGTTTGATAAAAATCGGTCCAAGATTTGGGGTTTTTTTTAATTATTAATTTAATTACTTGTATTAAATGAAATATTTCTTAAACGACACAACCAACATTACATTACTAGCTAGGTATATTCTGTTTTAATCCGCTAAATGACGGTCCCGTTTGTTTGGAAACCACAATTCTTAAGCAATAGTTATTGTATTCCCGGCGTATAGCGTAATGCTGAAACGTCATGCTGCAAATGAAATATTTTGTGGTTCTTGGTGCACAAGTAAATTTTACAAAAATTTAAAAAGCATAGACCATGAAAATCTTAGATCCTCGTCATCATTGCTGGTCATCATCAGATCTTGGAGTATAAAGTCAGTTCATCAAATCAAATTACTTTGAAATTAACTAAATGTCCCAAACTGCAATTATGCCTGACATTCCACAAAACTGGTTTTCATACCTATAAATTTTCACAAAAGTAATTTTTATGTTTGTGTATTGGTTTATATCAAATCATGCAAATTTTTGACCCACTTTTTGACTATGACATACCTATTAGTCTTTGGTGAAAATACATTATTACGGTGACAGCGCGCTCACCTGATGATGGAGGCGGAAAGTGGTCATTGGACTCTAATAAACCGACGCAAAAATAATAGTTTATTTTTTTATATATCATTTTTTATTGAAATTTGTCAACTTGAAACTTTGGTATGCCTAGTAACTATAACTAAGCATCCAGAAAAGGTACCTATTCTAGACCCGTTGCTGCTTGAAAAAACAAAATGGCTGCGTCTCGCAGACGGCTAGAGTTATTAACTTTTGATTGCAATAAACTAAAGTGAGCCTTGCTTATATAGGAGAATCACCCACATTACTCGGTACTGAATACCAAATTATATTCATCGGTATACCAAGCCAAAATCAACCTTATCGTTCAGAAAATAAGGGGTTAGAAAATAGCATAGGTTTTGGTTTTGTATGGAATGCTGTCGTAAGAATATCCCTTTTTTACGACGTAAGAATGTGAAAATTCATGTATGGTGGGTATTAAGACTGTTTATGCAACCATGAGAGGTTTTTAAAGGCTGTGATAGCTTTGAAGTAAATAATAGTAGAAGTTAAAAAATGGTTAAGACAGTAAATCATAACTTTACTGAAATCGGATTTAAAAATCACTAAAATAACATTATTCTGTCAGCCACGGCACGTGTCTCACACGTTCAATGTCTGTAGATATAAATCAACCTGTCTGGGGAAATTTCAAAACACTGTTTTTCTTGATACACCATTGTGAACTTTCTTCATACCAACTTCCTCAAATAAGCAATAAACATAAAGTATTTATCTCAAACGACCTACATTTCATTGTCTGCGGTGTACTTACCTGTTTGTACTTACCGCTTTTCAGTTACTCAGACGCTTAAGTACCATTGTGCTACTGAATTATACTAGATCCTGAACTACAGTATGTAACTTTGCATGTTTTACTAACTTCCCCGTCATAAAACAACATGAAAACTGACTGTGTCTATTCACAAGCGGAGCGTACGCATATGCTAAATTTTTTATAGTGTTAGAACTGTTTATGAAGAGTTTTCGCTACTTACTATTATACTTAACTCTACTCTCTGCTGCCCGGATAGTAATTTTACATTGCATGTGCTTTGATTTAAAAGGTATTAAAGTGCTATTGTAATAAGGTACACACGGCTATACGTCGAGTTAGACAGAGAAAAAAGGAAGAGAAAAAAAAGAAGGAAAAGAGTGGCATTCAGTCTTACTTAAACTTAAATAGGCGAGCGAGCAGCACATTTCGCATGTAGACATCGTCTCTCGTACACGATTCGCAGCGTTCAACTTATAATAGTTCAAAATCCAAACAGTCTAGGTTGTTGTGTCGCCGTGTGTACAAGCAGACGAGACTAGTCTCAAAACACTGAATGCAATGCCATATAGAACCTGTCCTCAATATCTTTGCCTAGAAGTACTAATGCTATTGACAAAAGCATTTTGTGTGTACGGTCCAACGTAAAGAGCGAAGAGTCCGCTCAAAATCAACTTCTTAGCGTGTATAAAAAACGCTCTGCTCGTCGCTAAGCTTAATCTTGTCTATAGCCCAACAGTTACAGCTCAGTTTACTAGTGTGAATGCACTTACTGTTATTTTGTTGCGTAAACTTTATGGACTGAAATGACGATAGGTTCGTTAACTGCTTTTAGTAGAGCCTTAGTGGACTGTAATTGGAAATGCTTGTGTTTGGAAAAAGTAAAAAGTTTATGGGCTTAGTCGGTTTATGGTTAAGATTTGCGGGTTAACCAGGAGGCATTTACGTGTGTGTATTAAGTTTAGTGAACTTTTTAATTTTGAATACAGGGTGGAAATAATTTAAAATATAAAAGCTTAATTCAAGAGATGCAAATATCAAATGAACATTTCACTTTGATCACTTATACCGACACGAATGCGAAAAAATTTTTGCTAACAAGATTTTATTTGTAAAGCTTCAAGCTTTTAACTGGTTCTAACTGTCAAATTACATAGACTGTGTTTTGTCTAGCCTTTTACCTTTGCAGTATCTATTCTGTGATAATATAAATTAAATCTTTTTTTAAGATTTAACCCCTCTTTGCTAAACGCGGTATCAAAATCACCCGGTAAAAGTAAAACTTCGTGAAAGGGTATAATTGAAATAAAATAACACGAAATCTGTATGTACATTTTATTATACTGTATCACGTATCTCCAATGTATTACTAAAACGCATACATTTTCAAATTCAAAGCGAATTTATATGTTTTTAGATCTAATTATTTTTACTACAATTACTTTTTGGATCAATATTTTGATTTTTCACTACTCTTAGTTACTTAATAATATTTTACATATAAATAAATCTTACTTTACCGGTGAGATGTATCACATTATTATCTTCTATTTCAACTTAACTGTGGAATTATACCCGTATAGTACTGTAACTAACTAAATTAAGACACTTTACAACAGTGAATGAATAATAAATACAAAATTACATTCGTTGTTATAAGTAGGTAAGTAAGTCGGTCAGTAAGTACTCTTAGAAAAAATTACATTTGAATGAAATTAAAAATAAAAGAAAAAACTGGATGATAATATAGATTCTATGATGAATACTGTTATTTTTTTTGAGGTATCAATACAAAGTATTTTTTTATTAACCTATCTTGTCCCACTGCTGAGCAGGTCTCCCCCAAAACTTTCCAGTACTCCTTCTTATAAAAAGTGTTGTTTTATTTTAATTCAAATCATCATAAATCCTTTATGGTAAGGACAAAAACTTAATTTAAATAATCCTTTACGATAAATTTAGATAATATGTTTAAATAACGATAGTTTTATTAATATCACTACGAAATAATACTGTAACATGCACTTCTAAACATTCATAATCACGAAAATACATGCGCTCCGCTAAAGGTACTTACACTTATAATAATGCCTATTTTTACAAATAATTATAAAGGAATCTGAAGTAAGAATTCGTTTTCTACATGGCACATTATTTAGGTATAACTTACTTAAAAGACTGTTTCATTTTCTAATCTAGGAAAAAAACGTGGAATATATATTTTATTATTAGTAGTGGCTTCTTTTAATCAACCTTCTTATAAAAAAATAATCTTATAATTACTGGTTTTGTTTGAAAAGATTTCTCACTTTTTTTAAGTGGTGTTTTAGGAGTCAGTTTGTGTTTCCATATGGCTTGTTAGTTCAGTCTCTTGTTGTTCGTCTTCGCTTCGACTTGACTCACTGTCACCTGTTGACAAATAATAATAGGTTGAACACAATAATACAGAAACAAGGGATTAAATGATTTTTACTACAAATGAATAAATATCGAATTAACATCGGATTCAACAACCCCTAAAAACAAATGAATCTATGGGAGAGGAAAAACAAATAATCTATTTTATTACAATGATGGGCTTTTCAACTTCGACTCACCATGAGGTCTAGTGTCCAAAGCCAGTACAGCCAGAGGAGCTTCATCCAGCACTCCTGACCACCTCGCAGCCAGGACCCTGGAGCCCCTGTGTCCTCTCACCACGACGGTCGGCATCACGCCGGGAGTGACAGAACCTCCATACATGGAGACGCCTACGTTGCGGCGGAGTATCGTACTGAAAAGGAAATGGTAAATGATATAAAAAGAGTAAACCTAGCAAGGTGGGAACCCAGTAAGAACGAGGATAAGATTGCAATGGTGAAAATAATCATCAAGATTGTATTAGATCGATGTTTACTTTTTAAATCAAATAACAAAATGAACGAAGCCGCGGTTTAAAACTATAGTTTTTACATTAACTTACTTTTGTTCTGGATCCTGTCTTGGTCTACTCTTCTTCTTGCACATGACAATTAGCGCTACGCACAATGTCGTCAGTATAGTTAGCAGTATCAACGAAAACGCTGCTCCAACAAGAAGTGCCACGCTGTTGTCGCTTGATGGTAATGGAGGTGGCATCGGCGTCATTGTTTGAAGAGAACCTAGATTTTAATAATCAAGAAGTAAAATGGTACATGATTTCTCGATTTGGGAATAGCGTTTGATACGGTGTTCATTTAAAAATCAGTAAAATTTAGGTTAATTAACCGCTCTTTGGCTTGAATCCATGAGTTCGCTTGAAATTTTTTTAAATGTTTCATTGAAACTCAAAAACAAGTTATAATTTTACTAAAATATTACAAAATTACTGAAGGTTCAAGGCGCTACCTTTAGCCCTAAACTATTCATGATTTTTAACTTTATTCAAACTTATCAAAATGTAAGCTTTGAAACACTATTATTAGTGTGTCTTACCAGGTCTATCCAGATCATCGTCAGTTCGTATAGAAACACTGTGCAATGCTGCTGGCCTAGGTGACCTCCCTCTAGGCGTTTCAGCGTACACCAGCAATGTATATTTTCCAGGTGATAAAGCATCAAGCGAGAACTGAGGTTTATCGTTTCGAACTCTGTAGATCGCTTCTGAGAGTCCACGGCCGGAGATACCCTTTAAAATATTTTATGCAAATCAGAATAGATTTATTCTAACCGTAATAAGTTAGCAAGCTAATAAAAGAAAGGGAATGTATCACGCATGCGTTTATAAGTAGACTGGTGTAAAAGTTAACGAACCTTAAAACCATGCACAACTCTTGGCGTAGTCAGTAGCATGCATTGCTTACATAATTCAAACGGTGTAGCTTGTAGTATCATGCACAGTACACATAACATCATCTGTAGAACCATATATAATTCACATGGTGATCATGAATCACCATGATCATGATATCATGTATTGGTAGTTCACATGACATAGCTTGGTGAATCATGCATATTTTAGATGGGCTTGTAGGATTGTGCAACAATAGACATAGTTTAAAGGACTATGAATGGTTCACATGGCTTAAACCTCTAGAATTAAGCATGGTTTTTATTGCGAGGCCTGCAAAATCATGCATAGTTCACATTAGTAATATGTAGTAAAAATGGCGTAGTCTGTTGGATCATGCAGTAAAAATGGCGCAGCCTGTAGGATACATGGCTTAGTGCGCTCACCTGATCGTTTAACGTGGAGATCTCATTGTCGACGGCGCTCTCCCGGGGGCGTACCTCCAGCGCTTCCAATAGGAACTTCTGTGCCAATCCACCGTCATGGCCTGGCTCGCAGCTTAGCAGCTCATTGTCGATCTCGCAGTTACTTGGTGCTTCAGGCAAAGCTTTAAAAGAAAATATTTACTTCAATGTGTCAGTTCTACATTATTACCAAAAAAATTACCTAGAGTAGCGCGTTAGCTAACCAACATAGAAAAAAAACTATTCTTCAATCACCAACCGGCAAGTTGTGGTTAAATATAGAAGCAAAAAAGTTTATTGATCTTATTAAGAGAAAATCTGATATCAAAATGTATACCAGCAGGCATAATCCTGAAAAGACATGGCTCCCGTTGGTTTCCAACGTCGTTACTGGCCCAGCATGCCAGCCAGCCTAAATCCTCTTCCTCATCAGGTTGTAGACCGTGGATAACCGTGCTGCTAGCTTCCATGACCGTTACATTGGAGGCTGGAATCTGTTCAAAAATATTAATTTAAAATTTTTCTTGCTAATAATATTTCAGAAACAAAATCTTGTAGCTGCTTTATGCAATCTAGAAAGTTAAATATGTGAGGATCCTCACCGGTAACACATCCTTAGTCCCGTTATAAGTCCAGTAAAATCTTAGCGGACCAGCGTCACGGGTAGACGGGGCAGTGACAGAGCATCGAGCTCTAACTTCGCCACCAGGTGCTCCAGCTAACTGCTGGACTACAGAGCCAGCTGAACATTCTGGACGAGCTGGATAGAAATATGAAGGAACAACTGTTTATTACTCTATTTAAAAATCATGTGCCATACACTAGTGTCTAAGTGTACTAAGGACATGACTAAGGAGTGGAAACTGACGCTGCATCATCTTGATGTAAAGGCTGATGAAATAATTTGAGGCATCTAAATTTTCATTAAGTAAACTTAGACGCTAGAGTCCAAAGACAAAAAAAATCAGCTGACGAATCCATCCCAGGTGTAAGGGGTTCAAAAAATTATGACATTCTTTCTTGTCGCAGATACTATAAAGCCTCTTTATAATCAGTAGATCTTGGTAGCGATGGTGTAAAAAACTACAGCATAAAAGCAGCTAGTGACTTACTAAGCACATTCAAAGTCAGCGGCTCACTCAGCGCACTGCCTTCAGTATTCCTCGCCCTGCACCTGTATACGGCTGCATGGTGCCTCCTCAGGCCTCGGAGATAGAGTCTATTCCTCTCCACTGAAATACCGGCAATCGGGTCGTCTCTGATCAGATGGACCTAGAAAAATATAGTGATGGTCCAAGTCTATCCCAGAAACCAATTTATTGTGGTCTCAATCAAGAAGACTAGGATGAACTGGTATTATACCTAAAGCATCAGAAAATGATCAAAGTTACAGTCGGTTTTCAAAGTGGACTAGGTCGTACAAGATGGATCATTATTAAATGCAGAAGGTTTATACTCAGGATTGAACGTCATAGTGCTAGTAATGACCATGGTTTGTTAAAGAACATGTACTTAGGTACTAGAAAGATTAAAAAAAAAAGAGTCAGCTTCTTGCAAACGCTTGTTTTGCGATGATGTACTTGTAGATTATTTAAATACCTACCTTACTAGTTGTTCTGTGAGAACATAGACCTCGCGAGCCTTTATAACCGTGCAATAACCAACACTTTCCCTTTTACCCTGGCTAAGTAAATCTAATTTCAGGTGCTTGAATTTTCCAATAGGCCCTTGTGTAGACTTTTGAGCAAAATAAGGGTATAAGTTTTAGCGATTACTCGGTTCCCTTGGTCCTAAGAGGTCGAATCTGGTGTCTACGGATTTGTCTCATAAAGGCGAAGAGGACTGTGTAGTCTCATTGATATTGGTAGAAGTCAATTTTCGGGAAAAAAAATAAAAAAATAATTTCCCCTTTTTTCCCCTTTCCAGTCCCCCTTTTTGGAAATATTTTTACACCATCTTGTGTAGAATGAAATCTTTCGTGTGCTCCTTAAATTTGATTGAAATCCGTCGATAAATAACGCTACAGCAAACTTTCCCTCTTTTCTCCCCTATTTTCCCCCCAATCAAAAATCCCCGACGACAAAAAAAATCTAATAATTCATATAACCTGTGTACCAAGTTTCGTCCAGATCGGTTGAAAAATGCGACCTGTAGAGGAGAACAGACAGACAGACAGACAGACATCCGGACAAACGCATTTTTGGCCAATGTGGAAACTGAGACGCTTCGCTCGCTTCGCTCGCTCGGTCAATTATAAAAGGTGTACAAATTAATTTTGATAGCAGAAAGTAATGGGGCTGTTTGCTAAAGCTATTTTTCTATTGTAAATTGAATTTTCACGTAAGTAATCATTAAAGTCTCGTTACTAAGGTACCTATCACGCAAAATCATACTTAGTGTTTACGTGAAGAAGGTATATTTAGTTAGCTAGCTAGTTTTTTTAGAATTCTCTACCTACTTACTACTTGTTTTTTGGATCCGCCACTGGCTGTAAGATTACAATTTGAATACATTTTTTTGTAGATACCTCAGCTCCTTTATAAAAGGTGAAGTTGACAGCTGGTGGAGAAGCATCAGCAGAACACAGAATCTCGGCATTCTCGTCTTCTCTAAGGAGACGAGGGTCTTTAGGCTCTATGAGAGATAACTGGGCTACTGGAGCATCTGAAACAATAATCAAACTTTTAGCAATAAGGAATAGACTTACATCCCTTTCTAACATGAGCGAAAGATAAGGGTAGTTGTATGGGGATATTTTGACAGGCGTCACAGCTCAGTCGGTAATAGCTCTGCCTTCCGTGCTGTGGGTCGTGGGTTCGATCCCCACCAAGAACAAACATTTGTGCGTGGAAAACATAGATGTTTGTTCTATGTCTGGGTGTTACTATGTATTATAATTATGTATTTACAGAAAAAAAAGTATATAAGTATTCTATCAGCCATCTAGTTCCCATATGACAAGCTTTGCTTAGTTTGGGACTAGAGGGTGTTGTGTGTAAAGTCCAAGAATATTTATTTATTTATTTATTTTTGGAAATTGATCATGTCCAAACTGGATGACAGCAATACAAGCATCACTGCTTGGCGTCAGAAATGACTATGTTCAGCCATAACAGCTTTATGATTGAAATGATGATAACTTAAAAGAGGCCCAAAAATTTTCTTTGAAACGGACTACTTAGGAAGCTAATAATGTAAGTGGGTACTTTGATGTTACTACCTGCTTAGTTCAAGGAAAACGTAGAATTTCCATTTGCTCAATAGAATTGTCTCCATTCTGTTTCCCTTCAAGAGCAGAAACAAGTGACACCATTACGTGACGAGGCCACTGTGACGCAGTTTCCGAATAGGGATGCACTGACCGGTTTTTTAATCTTTGTAGGATTTCAAAAGGTATTTTTGGAAAGGTACAGGGTATTGTTTTTGGATTTTCACTTTCAAATTCACCTTGCAAACAAAAAAAAAACAAAATTTAAATCAGTTTATCCGTTCGGGAGTTACGATGCCTCAGACAGACACACACAGACACGTCAAACTTATAACACCCCGTCGTTTTTGCGTCGGGGGTTAAAAACTAAGTGCTTGAAATGAAAAAAGTTACCAACCTAATAAATAACTATTCTAGATGCACGTTCTGAAAACATTCCGTTTGAATGATAAATGCAATGCAATGCAAAGCCTCGCTTTATCGCTGTGTGTGTAGCCACTTTGTAGATAACTTCAATACATTCGACTATTTTGCCGAATTGACTTTAAGACACTCCACGATAATTACTGCCCAGAGGTTTCCGGCTTTTCGACTTTTCAGGTATATCGCCTCAGGCAGCCCTAGGTTCGTCTTTATCTCATTATCTTGTTACCAGCTTGCATGGACATACCGACGGACGGTTCGTAAACTAATTTCGAGATATTACACCCTGTTAGTAACTAACCAACCCTTGTTAGTAATATTAGTGGCCTGGTGGAACACAAGACAATTTTGACACGTGCACGTTTGATTCTTTCCGATTATTTTCACAGCTTGGTTTGGTTGCTTTGCCTGACACTGTTACAAAGAAAAAAATGAAAAATGTGGAATATATAGTTTGCTTTTACAGCTGTTACATAAGCAAATAAACTGTTCTACCGGACCATCAGGGTACAAGGTTTGAAGTACCTATCTTAAACACCAAAATAATTACCAAAGCACGTTTGGACCTCCTAAGCCACTCTTTTGAAAATGTTAATAAATATATTGCATGTCCTAAATTTTAAAAATTCTATATAACTGCAAAATTCGGTACCGCTAGGGCATTTATGATTTTTTTCACCACTGAGCAGAATTTTATACACGGCTGTCTTTATAAAAAATAAATAAATAAATATTCATGGACATTTCACACGACGCCCTCTAGTCCCAAACTAAGCAAAGCTTGTAATATGATTGTCTTTATTTAGATTCTGCAGGGGTATGCCAATCAAAGTTGAACTGCAAAGTTGAACTGCAAAGTTTTAAATCATGGTCAGTTCATACTAACTCATAGTTATTCTGTGACTAAATAGTGACATTATTACGTAAATTGAATTGTTTTCGCGCATATTTTGCTGTCAAGTGTCTAAAAAGAATGATCACGTGGTACAAAATTGTACCACGTGACCTGAAGAAATTACACTGGGCAGTGAAATATAACTTGACAGCAAAAGATTGGCATACGGGGGCTGCACGATCTATACGAATGACATCGTATGTAAAAGCATTAGATATTACTATTTCAAAGAGCTTCGACATTACAGCTACTTCGAGATTCGGGGTCGCGATCCTTGTCTACATCACGGACTACGCAGTACCCATTGTGTCAACTCTTCGTCACGCAGAGGTCCGTGCACCGAATGAACAAACCTCACGGACTCGTGGTCGAAGTATTTGAAACTTCAAACAATTGTGAATTCATTACATTCAGTTTCTGTTTGAAGACTTCATTAGCTGTAATTGAAACTTGGTCTGATTAGAACTTTACAGTCTTTGTAATGTTTAAATTGGTTAATTTTAGTTTTCTAGTAACTTTGAATGTTGAACAACTGGTAGAACTTCGAAATCATTTTACAAAGCTAAAAATACTGCACTGACGGTGTGTATATTTTCAAAGTTTTCGGTTTTGTTACAGACCACATCAAAATATTTTATACTAAACGATTAGTTGTTACAATTATACAAAATCTTCGAGTTGATACGTAAAAATAGGTACCAATTTTCCGAATTTGACAAAATTTCAACCAATAACGAGAAACTGATTAAAATAAAAACGCACTAAAATGTATATCTTCCACATCACCCGCATATACACTCAGTAACAAAGAACATACGATAACCCTCGCAGCACAAGTGCGCAACATAATTACCAAGTGTTGTAAGCCAGAAACTCACAAAACTTTGGTGTTTATCTCGTCAAGTTAAAATATTATCACAACTGTCAAGAGCGCCGAGGCTGTAAAGGATTTGGAGGTTGAGCTGGTGTGGTTTGGTTGCGGAAGTGATATTCTGATCTCAGTTTTGAAGGATTTTTGAGTAAGTTGTAGATAGTAAATTCTATGTAAAAGACTTCTTGGAATCACTATTGCTAATCTATTTCTACCAATCAGTAGTGCTCGCAGTAAGTACTGTATCATCCCAAATTGATGGATGTGGTGCAATTAACAAAGTGCACATTTTCTGTGAACATTGATCCTTGCAATTGGCTTTATGTTATAAGCAAAGCTAACCATTTATCGAAGCTATTATGCTAACTTAGTTCATATTCTGCCATTTCAGATTAGTAATAATCTAGGGAACCAGATAGACAGATGCTAAACACTCAAAATAAACAAGACTGGCTTTTTGTCAAAAATCTTAACCATGCTCAATATATAGTACAAGTACTGATTAGTAAGTAGTAATTGGTATACCTAAGTTTATGTATACCAATTAAATAAATGTAATATGGTATTTATCGTGCCTTGAAATTCAGGTATGAAGCTATTTTAATACCTACCTTAAAAAACTCAAAAGTTCAAAAACCGAAAGATTTAAAGATATTCCAATAGTTGAAAACAAGCGAATTTACCACCAGCCAAACATCCAAACATTGGCCTAACACGATCCTACTCCCACCAGCAATAACACTTTACTGATTAAACTTTTTGAAGTTGTTACCAAACTTATATCGCACAAGCGTGTGGGGATGTAAAATAATTTCGGAGGCATGATGCGACCCTGCCCGAACCCTTGGCACATTTGTTTATTGTGACAACTATACACGAAACTTAGAAGCTTCTACAACTTTGGTGCAAAGTGTTTTGGTGAACGTTTTGAATGTAAATTGAAAAGGAAACCTTTGCTAATTATTTTAATTGTGAAAGTATATTTTTAACAAGTTCTTTGAGCTGGAGACAAAGGTAAAATTTCTGTTTAGGTTAAGTATAGCTACAATGGATGGAAATTACACTCGCGGAATTTGTCAGATTTCTCTTCAGCTTTACTGTGAGTAAATTATTATCAGTGTGAAAGGCTTCACAACATCAGCCGAAAGACGAGGATTTAGAAGATAGAAAATCTATTAAAAATATAATAAACAGAATGACTAGAAACCTTTAGCTGTAGTGTCGGTAGGTACCCAAAGAAGTCTCAAAGAAAATGGCACAAGAAAAAAATATTTTTGACAATAGAAACTCTACAAAATATGTACCAATGATTTGAATAGAACAGAAGGTTTTTACTTACACATGACATCCAGCATGACAGAGTCTTCCAAGGTATACGCCGGGAACCAGGGGTTGGAGACGCGGCAGACCAGCTGCCTTCCACTGTCTTCACGCCGCACGTGCCAAGTCAGGATGCTTTTTGTCACCTCTCCATCTACTTCTACCTAAAGGTAAGAAAACATATTTAAGTACCTGAACCTGATGTATGTGGAGCGATGGTAGGTATACGTGGTAAAAAAAAATTTAAAATATTTTGACGTGATCAAATTTCTTCACAATTCATTTAAATTGAAGAAACATGATTGATTACTTGGAATACCAAAATAAGTAAGCAAGGCAGTACCTACATCTCCATTTTCCTCCATCAAGAGATTTGGAATCACAAGTGCGTTTGCGAAATAATATTTTCAAAATATCCATGTCAGCAAACATTATGCGGGAAATGCTTACCACCCCTAAGTTAGGGTGAATAATGATATCTTCCAAATATTTATTCGGAGGTTTCCTAAGACGCACCCCTGACAGTTCGTGTACCCCTGACATGTTCTTCTATTACACGAATCAATCTAATAGCTGTCTGTTTAATAGAATTTTAGAAGTATTTGTGGTGAAGTGATCTTCCTTGCTTGGTATCTATCTTTACATAGATCACCTCTATCAAATAAAAGGGAATAACAAGTTAATAAATCACACGACTTTAATCTCTTGCTGCGAGTTTCAAAGAATTATTTTTGATGATTTTACACAAAGATGACAGGAACATAACTTTTAATACCTGAAAATGCCAGTATTTAGGTGACATCGTGACCTTTATTGTGTCTTTTAGGAGCTAAACCAGTCTATCCAAGTAAGACTGTAATTTTTACACACCTGTGTGTTTGAAGAATCCACCAGCTGGGAGTTCAGGAACCAGTCGATGTTCGGGGCTGGTTTGGATCCTCGCGTAGTGCAGACAAACGACCTGTCTTGACCAGCATGCGTCACCCCGCTGCCCGTTACTCGCACGAATTGGGGTTTTACTGATGAATAAAACATAAATTCATGTATATCATTTTCTGTATCGGCAAATATTTTATAAGAGGTTTTATGGGGTAATTTTGGGGCACGCCAAGATGATCAATTCTTAGGCACATGGTATAGTACCACTATTACCAGTCAGTCTAGCATTTAGCAGTTAGTAGTAAAAGCTCAAGATTTGACCTCAAATAATACTATGTATTTTAGCCACGAGAAAAATTTTAAAAGACCGTTTTCCATATGAAACTGCGCTCGTCACCTTGGACTTGGTTTGATGCTAAAGGCAAATTAAAGGCGTCACAGTAGCGCCATACTACAGCACTTTCTCTAATACCCAAATCTCAGACTCTTCTCATCAATCAACTAAGTCTTCAACTTACAGAACAGCTTAACGCTGATATCTCTATACATGGCCTTCACCAGCGGTGGCTCCACGCGACACTGTAGCCTCATGCCTGCCATCTCTCTTGTCAGAGATGGCAGGTGGAGCTGGCAGACGGAACCTTCCTTCGTGATAGCTAGAAGCTCATCTCCACGGTACCAGGACACGTCTGGAGGAGGTTTTCCTGTAAAAGAAATGTGTAAGAAAGAGATTGAAAACCTTCGTCATGGCTTTATGGGTTATATTGTTTATCCATAGATTTAATACCATGTCGGTATGCCTGGAAAGGAGAATTCTGAGTCAAATCTACCTACTTCATTTCTACATTTTACATTGCGAGTCAACAAAGTGCTGGCTCTAAATAAATAAGCCGAAATCGGCTGGTATTATTATAGTTTTTAGTATCTTACCTCCTGAAGCCTGACAGGATAGAAGAACGTTCTGTCCTTCTCGGAATGGTCCTGCATTCGTGCCGATGATCTCTCTACCCTCGTAGTCATAAATTCTAGGAGTTTCTGGAGGCACTGTCGATGAGGAAAAGAGACGTTAAAAAAATGGTGTTAGAAACCATAATGTATGTGCATCAATGCTAACTACAAGATTCTATCTATCCAAGTAAATATAACATTTTATTTCATTATAAATAACGCTTCCTGACCAGATAACCTCTGTGGTGTATTCTCTCATCAAAAGTCTAAGTTCGTTTTCCGCGCTGGAAAAAATAAAGGTTGTGCATAATTTGAAATGTTTTATTGGGCTCCGGGATTTGAGGTGCCAATGACTATCACAGACTTTACAAATGCCCTCGACAGTGTGAAACGGTGAAGACTATGTATGTTACCTAGATTGATCGTAATAGCAGACAGGATAACACTAAAAGACAAATGAGTATTACTTACGAATCAGCTTTAGGTCATGTTGTGAATTATAGCCCGCATCCTCCCTCTGATTGATGGAGGGACTCAATATTGGGAATGTTGCTAAAACGCGGTCTCACGGTGAATTATTTGAGCATTTACTGGCCAAAGATTTTTAAAAGTGCTTGGAAATAACAGGAATCTTTTAGGGTCTGACTAAACCTTCATGCTACTAAGCAGCCAGACAAAGAACCAGCATCCAATACATTGCCTCACTGAAGACGTCCACTGAGGACGTGCATTGTGAGGCCTCGCACTGCGTCTATAACTCTGTCAACTTACCAATAACCGTCAAATTAATTCTATAGTTTCTAGTAGGCGAGTCGATGTAGTCGACCCGGCACCGGTACAGTCCCTCGTCCTGACGAGCCACCTTCTCCACGGCGAGGTGTGCTGATGAAGGATCTGACTCGTTCAGTGCAAAGTGGCTTCTGCTCCCGAACTCGCTGGCGACTGCCCAGTGGACTGGGGGTCCGTTCCGGAAGTCGACACTGTGGAAGATAAAGAGGTTAAATGAAGGAGAATAACTGTCAACTTTATGGGGATGGTGTTTTAGTCGATTTATAGTGAAGAAACACAATTTATTCTGTATTTAAAGGCGTTGAGCTGATTTCAACAATCATAAGTATACGTACAATACCGAGTAGATTTCCATTGAGCGGCAAGGTGACAGCGAACCGCAGTCGAGATATGAATGCCGCGCTGTGTAAGCCTAACCAACTGCTACCTAAACTCTACAGCTGTCTCTAGAGCAGTCATCACTACTCTGTCATGAGTTGATAGAAAATTGTTTAGGAGTCTGTTGTAATTTTTTTTATTTGATAGCCTCTCCTTTTTCTTCAATTTCACCTGATGAAAAGTGACAATGAAGCTGACGATGGAGCAAGATGGTCTATAAGAAACCTATTCACTTTAAAATTAAACATTATCGAGTAAAAAATTACCCCAAACAGTCCCAAAATTCGCTTGTAAAGTGAAACTGGACAATAACACTTTAGAACATACTTGATGCTCATTAACTTTTAGGATAAACGTACAATTAACGTTTAAAGTTGAAAAACGTGCGCATTAGCTGTGGAAACATCGAACCTGCTACTGCGGCTGGCAGCGTGCCAACGCGCCATAGGGGTACTTCTGGGAATTTATAACATAACTAGTTTCCACCGAATGAAAGGTAGCCTGAAGGTGAACACTTTACCTAGTAGTAGTAGAGCTTCTTGTGAAAGAGCTCGCCCGGGGAAGTACTAGCACCGTACCTATTTCGTGCTTGGCACAGTGATGCTCGCATTGCTGTGTTCCGGTTTGAAGGGCATGGGTGCCGGCGTAATTACATGAGACATTTTTCTTTAGCGTTTAGTTAAATGTCAATTTGAGATTATGGTCAAATGTTTTACCTATATTGTGAACAAAGGTGCTAGTCCTACATTCTACGTTTATTTTGATGATATCTGCAACTACGTACTATTTTTGTTAAAGCACAGTAATGCGATACTTACTGGTGACTACAATGTAGAGTCCTAATTTTTACCCAACTACGCGATATTGTAAAGTTCCCCAAGTAAAAACAAAGACAAGACATTCATACCGTCTAGACATAACTTAATTTAAGGCCATGAATACATCTTTTGGTTGTCTTCCTACATGGAGTACATTTTGTTGGCTCAAGGCCAAGTTTGTATGGGCGGTTAACTTTACTTTAGGATGGTTTTGATATACTTAGACAAATATTCTCGGATTTGATATACCACTACTGCATAGCTTTAACTGTTTTACGTGGCATTTATAGGCAGTACGTTTACCTAGTGTGTATTAACTGCATAACCATGCTTAAAAACCATGCTAAAAAAATTAGAATTTTGATGCAAATTATTTTTTTAAGTAATTTTTTTTTAAATTTGCAAAGTCTTACCTATTAATCTAAACCGAACCACAGACAAATTTATTTATTTCTTATACCATTCCAATTCAACTATCGGTAGGTAATGTATTTAACTAAAATGTCACTGAACTATTTTTATAAAATTTTGTAAGTACCTAGTATACAAAATAATCTAGAATAGATGAAGAGCTACGACTTAACTGCGTTTCAGCTGACAATTAGTGGAATTAAACCCCGGTTCAATGTCCGTTAAAAAGTTCCCAAATAAGTCGGTACTTATTCATGAAGACGCATCGGCAGTGCCAAATTCCAAAACTACAGAATTCAGTTACAAGTCACATCTTAGAAGGTAAAGAGTTTAAACAAGCATCTAAAGTCCCAGTTTCATGAAAACGAACGAAGAATTTTACCCTAAGATCTCATACAGTTCGTTAAAACTTATGTAATTAGTTACATACAGCTACACGTCAGATTATAACCCAACATACACATAACTACGAGTGCTTCGTGATGAGGTACACACGGCGACACTTCAACCTAGACTATTTGGACTTTGAACTAATAAAAGTTGAACGTTGCTAATCGTAATCATGAGAAGGACGATTATCTGCATTGTATATAGCGTAGTTATGGTTATCTTGTCTAACTTTACGTATAGCCGTGTGTACTTAGGGTCACTATTAGTGTTAATAACACTGCGTAGTAGCGTATCCGAATAAATATGAGAATCTCACATTTTATTCGCCATCATCATTTCCCTGCCCTTATCCCGCGCTAGGCGGGGTCGGCACAACATGTCTTTTTCTTCCACTCGCTCCTATCATTCGTCAACTCAGAATCTACTCCTCTCACATTCATATCCTCTTTCACACAATCCAACCACTTCTTCTTCGGCCTTCCACATTTTATTCGCCATTAGCTACAAAACAAAACAATTGCTGCTTGAAAAGAAACCGTGGCTTTACAGGAAGGAAGCAATACTAAGAAATACCCCGGACCAGCTTCCGTTTTGGAAGAATTCCAGGAAGACTGAATCAAGGGGGAAAATATTTGTTCAGATCGGTCTGTGCCCCTGAAGAATCAATATGAGATATTACTGGGATCCTGTTATTGGGCTCTCTCATACTAGCAACGACATGACGCATAGGTACACGTGAGCTACATACGTTAGGTCATACGTTTATTAGTTGCTTTCACACGATTTGTTCTAGCAACTGACATGTCGATATCGTAACGGCATCGGCCAGCAAGGGTATGCCAATCAAAGTTGAACTGCAAAGTTGAACTGCAAAGTTTTAAATCATGGTCAGTTCATACTAACTCATAGTTATTCTGTGACTAAATAGTGACACTATGACGTCGTTTGATGTGTTTTCGCGCATATTTTGCTGTCAAGTGTCTAAAAAGAATGATCACGTGGTACAAAATTGTACCACGTGACCTGAAGAAATTACACTGGGCAGTGAAATATAAGTTGACAGCAAAAGATTGGCATACGGGGGCTGTGTGCAAACTTTTTGTCAGTTTTACAATTTTCTAGAGCACTGTAAATATGAACGAAATTTTATATTTGAGATTGGAGTTCCTAAATGATCGTACTTTCTATCCGACCAGAATTTAAAAGTGAAAATCAATTTTTGGATATTTTTATAACACTTTTGGTGGAACAAGCATGAGCTTTTTGAGCTTGGTAGGGCATGATCCTACCTGATGTTAAGCGGCTACCTTACAGAGCAAGTCTATTAAGAATGTCCCCTGTGAGGTAGTGCACTGCAGTACACTGCCTCACACTGTGGCTATCGCTTTGAGACGTAAAAGGGTCTGTAATAGCACTGTAATGTAATTTAATGATACTTTTGCACTCATATTGCGTATTGTTAATTGTTATTGCATTTTTTTCACTTTCAATCAAAATTCGACTCAAAATTCTTATTAAATTGATTAAAAACAGCTTATATTTTGGTAAAGTGTGCGAACCGTTCGAACAAACAAATACCCTTCTATTCTCCAAGTTAAAACATGAACATCTAATAATTCAAGCAAATTGCAATTAAGTGGTCCTTCTCTTACGCCGCGAAAATTTAATTTGGAGCCTTTTGTCGTTTGCCAAATACCGACAACGACACGATATCGACGTATTATTGGATCGAACAAAAAACGTTGTCGGGCCATGCGGTCGCGTTTACAGGGAAAATATCGTCTTCAGCGCCGCCGACACGATGTGAATCCGTCTACTGATGGCATTAGTCCTCCGATATCGTGTAGATGTCGTGTCGGTGGAAGTGTGAAAAAAGCCTTTCGGCCTGGAAACGGCGCTGCGATTAATTCAGATTTTGAAATTAAGTTACTGTGTGATGCTTGTGATTGACATGCTAAGTTCTGGATGCGAAAATCTCACAAAATAACACAACATTTTCTTAGTTCAGTTTATTTGTAGAGTAGCAGTTACCCGCGACTTCGTACGCGTCTACAGTTTCCGTGTACATTATATTATCTGTGCGTGTACCGAGCGGATACTTCTTTGAGAAACTTGACATTAGGTACACCTCATTACACCGAACTCGTACCTACTGGAATGTCAAACGCTAGTTGTTAGACCAAAGAGGTAGTACTACGCTCTGTCAAACTGACGTGCCATGACATGACAATGAAATCCTCTTGCCAATTGGCGCTGCTAATCCTTTTCGTTCATTTTATCCTATAGATCCTGTTAATTATTCGGGATAAAAAGTAGCCTATCTGTCAATCCAGGTTACGAGCTACATATGTGCTAAGTTTCATCCAAGTTGGTTCAGTGGTTTTAACGTGATTGAAACACAAACTTTCGCATTTATAATATTAGTAGGATAGGATAGGATGCAGAAACTCGTCCTCTACAAGGTACAAAATCTGAATACGGGAAAATCTAGATTTGGTTTACGCATACTTTTTGAGTATACAACCGGCACACAGGAAGTGTTTGGGTCTTTTGATGGTAAAGAACCTGCATTTTTGTTTCACTGAATTACATAACAAAGTGACACAGTAAAGGTGGATATGGCAGACCATTCCGGCTTCGCACGGGTGGATTTTTAGTAGGGATCCCTATTTTTTTTTTAAATATACTATAGTCACCTGGAGATGGTATAGCTTCCCAACGGTGACAAAAATTTTCAAATCGGTCCTGTAGTTTTGGAGCCTATTCAACCTATATTATAGTATAGATTATAATATTAGTATAAATAAGCTGTGTAGCTTGCCACAGCACGTAATTATGTGAACTTGGCCACCATTAGATGTGTTAAATGGAAAATAATATACCAAGTCCAGACACTCTACTGTCCACGGAAGCTTTGTAAGCGTAAAGAAATCAACGAAGAGCCTTGTAAAATTGCGAATACGCTACAACATAATTATTTTATCAGGTAACTTAACAAGAGGCAAGGACAACATAAAAGTGTCTGCTATGCATAGCAGGTACTGGAAATGGTTAATTACGGCGATATAAATGGAAGTAGCTTCAGTCAGATTCAGCAAAATATTTTATCATTTGTCTCTACGAAAGTAGATTTAAGGCTTGGTCTACCCCCATACGACTAGAGCGATAGGGTAAAGTCGATAAATACAGACAGCTAACTCTTGTTTTGGTACTCTCACAAACACATCGTGTTAGGCTGCAAACGCACTTGGTGACCAAGTTATGGCAGCAAGCTTTGCCGAAAAGCAAAATCGAGAAGAAGCGAGAAAGTCACCGTTTTTGTATTGAGAAAAATCATTTGTTCCTGCTAGTCGTTGGAAAATCTTGAACTTTAAGGTTCAGTCTGAGCTTCGGTCACGTCACAGCTTGCTGCAGCTGCGACATGGAATGCGAGTCAGTAAGGATCAGTTCTTTAGATCTGATGCTTATTCCTACCCAGTTCATTTGTCACTACAGACATGACAAACTCACCGCCAACGCTGCATGCAACGGACTTTGAACGGACCGCACTCGCAATTCAGTTGCTTTTGCCGGGTGAATTTTTTGACGCGTTTCACACTTATCGCAGGACCCAGACAGCACCTTAACAGTGTTTCAGCGCTATCACTAGAGTCACTATCACCAGCCCGTAGGCTGGCGACGCGCCAACAGCCTCCGCCATAAGTTCCCGGTGGATTTGCCTCGGGACGTGTCATACATCAAACTGGGATCTCTTTACCAGTCAGAGGGAAGATGGCTTTGGGTTCAGTCAAATTTTACTTTAAGTACTCATAGACAAATTCTTAATTCCAACAGATATAGTAGGTTTAAAACCCTTGTAAAAAGCTCCAAGAAGTAATACCATTGTACTTACATATAGAGCGTAGAGCAGAATTGGCGGTATGCAGAATTTACAGTACTACGTCTCAAAGTTAAAATACAGTACCATGCAAAATATGCACATTTTGTTCACAGCCTCGCTGGACGTGCTCCATGAGGTAATACATTGTTATAGGCTAAAGTAACCGCATAATATGACGCGGGTTACAAGATACAAGACGTCCTTATAAAAAATGTATAATCGCCAATGCTAAATGAAATTACGCCTTTTACCTCAGATACCTTTTAGTCACTTCACCACGTCAGCAATGTGAAACAGAGTTTAGGTATTTGCCTCACGATACGCTAACTAATTGGTGTAAGCGTAAGTTTGTTGGAACTGCGCCGAGCTCGTAACTGCTGAAGATTGCTGTGGGTTTCGGAGTAACCAGTTCGTTTATAAACGTAAAACAACTTTAGTGTACGTAGTACATTTTAACTTGTTCAACTTATTTTACTTTCTTTTCTAAGTTTCTTTTAAAATTAATATTTGAAGTCTCTTGACTCGCTCCTTGATAACGAACAAAGACTAAAATTATTTTCAATTTTCAAATCAAAATTTCTATTGACTTTGAATTACCTATTCAAATAAAAAATCATTAACATTCGTCAGAGGTCGGCCTTATTTTCAGAAATAACTTATTATTACTGAGATAGGCCCTCGTCTGTCCTTGCTATTTTAAAGCTGTCTGGCCCGTTTTTTATTATTCTTACCTATATCATCGACAATATAATATAATATAATTAAATCAGAATACACACGGTGACAGATCAACCTAGACTGTTTGGCTTTTGAATTATTAGAAGTTGAACGTATGCGGAGGGATCGATATGTTTTAGTGCGAAACGCGCTAATGTGCTCTCTCTCTTACGATTCTCTACGCAATGTATATTACGTAATAATGGATATGTTGGATTTCTAAACAGACTTGTAGCCGTGTGTACTAGAATCACAGGTCTTTCCAACCCTGAAGGTACACAGGCAGATTTATAATACTTATTTGTGTGTACAGTACAGATAGTAGGTATTATCTATGTAAATCTAGCTAACGTTATTACGTAGAAGCCTGTAGAAATAGCATCACAGAAAATAAAACCATAAAGCTCTGCGCAATGAAGTCTAAAAAGCTGCGTAGGTTGCGATACGCCCACGAACACAAGTTTACGTATTTCAGACCACTTTGCAGATTAACAAACAATAATCAAGATTGAGTGTTTGAAAATTTCAACAGGCAAAAGATCGTACTGTCATAAAGTTTTAGTTCTATTTCATGAAATCAGGAAATGTGATATTTGTAACATCCGTTTATTGTTGGTAAATCATTCTAAAATGTTGCAATGTTCTTTGGAGACCCCTCGTGGATAGCAGACTTTTTGATTGGCCGTTTGATCATTGAAGTGGGCGATCCAGCAATGAACTACTTACTTAATTTAAAAAGTAGGAGATAAAATACAGTGGTTTAGTTTTGAGACTTTTTATCTCAAAATGATTTTAAATTTTCAACTTTGAGACAATAGTCTCAAAATCTCCATAGGGGGAAAACTTAGAGGTGATTTTCAGACTAACCCTAATTTTACCAAAAGAGGATTTTGAGACTGAGAGTATCAAAATCCCATTAAGGGGAAAACTGAAAGAGGTTTTGAGACTAACCATATAGTTTAGTTGGTTACGCTGCTGCTAATATTGAATCATTGTAATATGCGCACTAGTATACCCGACCAAAATATCTACCGATCAGAAAATCTAGTCTGCGTGGGGTCTAAAGATGTCAAAAGACAATCTAGTACCTGTCTATGAACACAGAATAGCTATAAGCTAGCATGACATCCCGTCTCCTCTCATTTTTGTCCAGAAAGCGTGACATACCGTCTGATGAGGGATCATTTTTATCCAGAAAACATTTATGATACCAAAGTTGTAATACCTAATCATCCCAAACCGTCACTTTCAAAACGTCAACCAATCAATTACAAAGGTCCAAGATAAACCAAACTCCAGAAAAGTTGTCAAAGGTCCAAACCCCGTCTGGGATTATGAGGGATTAACTTTCGTACGGTCCACATACACTTAGTAGGTATTAGATAGGTGTAGCGGAAGAAGTATACTTGAATCACTGTGGTGTGCTGGAAGCCAAACGCTTAGCTATCCTTCATAAAAACAAAAGAAGTGTGGCGCATTTTTTGTGAACATAGAACGCAAATGAAAGCCGTCACGATTGAGTCTGATTTTGTAAGATTCAGTTGCCCAGGCGCAAGTTTTATTTGCGCGTGTTCCGAGTGTAAGTTGAATCCAATGTAACAAGAGCTTCAATTTGCAGAATTTTTAATGACGATACGGTTCAAGTTAGGCTGGAAAATAATAATTGTGGTCTTTATTTAATTTCTCAAATTCAGTTAAGTTTTATTAGATTTATGTGGTGTTTGTGATATCTCTTCACACGCTTTGTCTCTTTCATCTTTATCTTCCTATCCATTAAGTGGGAACTGTAGGACATGTTTTTTTTCACACTTATTCTTTTTATCAGGTTTTTTTCTTTTATTCAATAAAACATTTACTTTTCCATCACAATCACCTATATAAACATCGTCGAACGTAAGTCTTATCCCTAGAGTATCTATGTCTATCGGGTGACATAGCTGCTATCCTGTGAGCTGTGCCCACACTTAGTAGGAAAAGCGGGTAATCCAGGTAGCCTTAGAGCATTAACGCACTAGTAGGCCATGGTTGTGGCAACCTACTTTATCTCTACTAAACTTGTAGTGCGTATTTGCATAGCTTGTCGTAAAATCGACCCATTACAAACACCCAACACAGGGCACGTTTCATGTACTCAGTGCGGCAATGCATAGAGGCAGTGGTTACTGCTTAACATCAGGGGGGGCCATCTGCTTGTTCCATCATTAAGTAGTATAAAGAAATGAAAATAAATAAATAATGAACTGATGTCATTTAGGGCGGCTTGCACCAGAATCGCTAAACGCGTTTAACTCTTAAATAGTATTTAGCGAGTTGTCAAGTCATACAAATACGTCAGATTTAAATTGATTTAGCTGTTAAATACGTTTAGTGATTCTGGTGCAAGACGCCCTTAGTGTTTGCGTGGAAAACTTAATTTTTCAGTTTCAGAAGTGCCATCTTTGGTGAATTTCTTCTTGTTATCGAAAAATTGCGCGGGAAGTGCTTCCAAATAGATTGAATAAAAAAAGACCAACCCTCTCTATTTATTCTCCAAACTATAACGAAAGTAAACTGCAAACGTGTGATATATTTAAGCAATCTAATAGACAGTATTTTGTCCCAAACGGCTCTAAATCTTGAACCACAGGAACCTTGATATTATTCTCGTCCATAAAATACGTACCGCAATGGGCGTTTGTAAACTACCCGACATCTAAACCTATAAGATACTGATATGTCGGCGACTCGAACAAAGATATCAGTCGAAAAATTTCCTTCGGCGTTGATAGATTTTTTTAACTGAGATATCGTTCTTTGGCCTCTATTTTACTCACTTTACCTGCGACGATGAGGCGGATGATGGAGCAGGACAGCCTATAATACACCTGTTACCACTTACCTTTAAAATAACCAAGTTTTATTTTTTAGGATAAACAGAATTGGTTTCCGGTATGGACTTTACACAGTTATAAGCAACTTCTAAGTGTTTTCATCTATTCGTTCAACATTCTAGTGTCATCTCGCATTTTAATATGAGATCAAGTGATAGCTCAGTTTTATACAGACCTGCAATTCCTGCAGATCTCGCATGTAGAATCCCGTATTATACGGGATCTCCTATAATAGGGGATCCCGCATTTCCGGAATCCAGCGTTTGCGGGATTCCCTAGTCACACTGGTGTAAATTATCGTATAGTTGTCGTTGTGTCGTGTCGTTGGAAATGTGGAAACAGCTAAAATGAATCGCCCATCATATTTTAGTACTAAGATACGCTATTCACATGCGAGTCGTGTTGTATTTCCGAAGGTTGTATATTCAAGACATTAGCATTCAATTATGAGTATTCTACGTATGTTTGGGGGATATTTTTGTAAGCAACTTCCTGCTATTTTGGCTGGAGTTCTGAAGTGTTTTTATTGTCATGCGCCAAATAGAAATCATGGGTCGCGACTCGTGGTCCCACTGGGATTGTACCACTATTACTCATGGTCCCACTATCCTCATTTGGGATGTTAGGCAATATTTTTGGTTGTTAGATTCTGATGTAAATTTTATGAATATACGATTGATTTAGTTCTTAGATAATGATAATAATCCAAAGAAGTGCACACTCAAATTGTACAGTAGGTACATACATAGATGACAATAAATTGGACGTAACTATCTGAACCCAAAAAACTCAAATTAATCGATGATAAATAACAATCACTCCATGTCAGTTGTAGATAGGTACTCGTTCTAGTAGTTCAACTATAGTACAAAAGGCAGGTATACTAATATACAATCTACGGAGTTCTTGCCAAGCTCAAGACAAAGTTCTTTTAGTTTTATTCAAACAACAATTTACGAGTATAAGAAGTGCTAGTATCAGAACCATTCCACCGTATTCACAATCGTACGAAACATAAAATTACTTTATGTATGAAATGAAAACACAAAACACTATTCCCCTGTCGTTTAGCGAGGTGTTTTGTTATAAAAATTGCAATGTTACCGCGGACGTGACGGAAATGCACGGAGAGGTAATTTCGGTGGTATTTACCAGAGTTGTAGAAAAGGTTCAGTTATGTAAGAAAATCTTATTACACGAATAGAAAAGAAATACTATGATTCAAGGATTTCTTTTGGAAAATAAAACAGTGATCTTTTACAGAATCGTTCTTATCTGTCCAGATCTGTGTTTCCGAACATTTACAATTTAGATGTTTTGAAGATGAGAGTGAATAAAATAAATAAATATTCGTAGACTTTACATACAACGCCCTCTAGTCCCAAACTAAGCAAAGCTTGTGATATGGGAACTAGATGGCTGATAGAATACTTATATACTTTTTTTTTGTAAATACATACTTATTCTTATAATACATAGTAACACCCAGACATAGAACAAACATCTATGTTTTCCACGCACAAATGAATAGGTATCTTTTAAGCAAATGTGCTACATCGTCGACCGCATCGTCACTTAACATCAGGTGAGATTGCGGTCAAACGTTTGCCTATAATGTAAAAAAAGAAGATACTCCTGACGAATCTGCTGGATAGCTCCAGAACAACCAGTCAGTCAGGAATACTGAAGAAGTAATGGAAGTTTGTGTAATGCCAATTCATTGAGACTGACTCCAGTCATAGTGGATCGTCTGATGAACTGCTAGAAGTCAGAGCACGGTGTCAGGAAGCTGTTACATTTTGCTGCTTTGCCCTCGATTCCTTGCATCTCTTATCTTTCTATTCTCCGTATTGAGCTACGTGTTTGAAATTGGATTATTCATAGCAAAAAAGAACTCACGGTAAACTATGACGACATTATCGGTCAAAATCAGGGGGTAAGTATATCTTCCAAAAACTGATCTGTTTTTGGGAGACTGACGGTTTTTTGGAGGATTTAATAAGTACATCGTGACAAAAATTCTATCGGTCTAGAATCACCCACCAGAATTTACTTTCCCCACGATTGACATACGAAGTAAACTTCTAAAAACAGAACATCGATTCGATTTCAAAATTCATTTCACTTTACCCCATCCCTAGTGTGTACGTTTTGCGGAGGCTCCTTTAGTTGGCTCGCCCTTTGACAAATATTGGAAGGTATGGACAGCGTGCGTGACGCAATTTTAGATATTTTCTACAGACTTGGATTGTGAGAGCGGTGACAAAAAAGGAGAGTAGGGCCTTTGATAATTTATGTGACTTCCGAAAAGTAATTTGACTACAAAACTCTTTAGCATCTCGTAGGGATAGGTATAGCCGTGGATTCTGGGCCGTAGTAATAATAAGAGTTCATAATTATAAAAAAATCATGGTTATTGTTAAAGACTTGTACTACAAGGATGATAAAGTAACTCCTTCAACATCATCAAAAACCGGAGTGCTAAAAACTCTGAAAGATTGTCTATTCTGCAAGTTTTGAAAGTCAGATTTTTGCCCGAAAAATTTAGTCCCTTCCCTCATCAAATCTTCAAAAGCTACGAACCACTTCGTTCTTCCTACATCAGAATTAGGTCAAAGTTATCGTACTTGGCCTCGGAGTAAGAATTCATGGAGAACAAAATTCACTGCCGTATCCAGTCACATTCCCAACTTTGCAAGTGTTTTGGGAAAGGTTTAAAATCTAGCATCCACGATCCGATAACTGCTGGACAACAAAGGTTCTCAGATAGCGATCACAAACCAAAAGGCAAGAAATAGGATGGTGACAAACCTGCAAGGCTAGATTTTGATTTGTTTCCATAGCCTTATTGGACCGCTATTGAATGCTTTCGAAGGAGATTTTAAATAGTGAATTTGAAATCATGAAAATTTCAAATTCAAAAAAGGCTTTCAAAGTAACTAGAATAGCCTGCTGATGGACCGATGACATTGTTATAAAAGACCCAGAACCGTTCTTACTGGAGGCAATATCCAGCAGTTTTTTACAAACCTTAAAAAAATATATTTTCCTCCGCTATTACATATTTACTCAGAATTTCCGTTGCAAAGCAGTGAAACGATAACTCGAACACGTTGAACTTACTAACTTCTAACCGTCCAGGATTATAACGGCCGTCGAACTTACTTCTGATTGGGTTCGTGATCAATTGAGCAATATACTCTGGATAATTGGTGGAAAATCGCTGCTGACATATTGATTTTGTTCTGAACCAGTTTGATTTCCCTCAAATCAGTCACTCAGATATCAGTATTTTAAATGAAAAATTACTAAGCCTGGTGAGTAGACCACAGACCAGAAAGCAACAGCGTGAAGTTGGCTCCACTAGACTTGTCAATGTTGCTGGAAGCAGTTGGGTGCCACATTCATGACCTTAAAAGTATTGGAGGCATTAACATGCTACGATTGAATCGGTTATAACTTTTTCATCTAGACCTTTAGACACATTTATTAATGTATTTAGGCACTATAAAATTAACACAGTTTAAGAGCTATTTAAAATTACCTACATTTAACAAACAAAATACATAATCTATCTGTATCTAAAAAAACGAATACTTATTTTTTTTTCTTGTTAGGGAACATTGCTATTGATAGAATGTACCTTAATACTATTACGATCTATATGAATGAAAGAGTTAAATTGTGTTATAAGTTTATTCACAAAGAAAATTATGACTAATAAAGTATTTACAATATTTATAATATGTACAAAATACACATGAAGCAGTTGAGCCATCTACACACCGTTGCAAACGATTTATAGATAGCTCAACTGATCCAAAACAGTACCAATCGGAAGCGTGCCCAAGACACTGGCTAAATAAATAAATAAGAGTTAAATAAAGATCCTGGAATTGCATAATAAAGACTAGGCAAGCATAATATTTAACTCGTATTCTAGACTTTGATACATTCAGTAGCAGTAACCACTTGAATAGTTTCAAAGTAACATTCTCCGATCAATTTCCAACTTCCATAACTGTAGTTTCAATATTTCAATATCAATAAACACTATCTTCAATGCCCAGCCGCAGTATCTAAGAGCTGTTCAAACAAAACTGTGGAACTTGGCAACATACAGACAGTTCATTTGGCTTTCGAATTGATGATGGGTAAACACAAGGACTCAAAGAACCAGAGGGTTTTCTCTGCAGAAGAACAAAGGGTTGCATTGTACGGTAACCACGTAAATGTAGAGCATGCGTTCTTCTTCTTCTCCTAAATGGCCTCTGTCCGTCATTTCGACAGACAATTTTACCAGTGTCAAGTGGATTATTTGAAATTAATTTAGTCAAGTCGAGTCATATGTCAAGTCGTTTATATTACACTGCGACCAAGTCAGAGATGTAAAAATGACAAGTCCCATTATTTAGAAAAGTCATCTGCGACATGAATGTAGACCAATTGCTCTGTGTTGCATTGCACTGCATCCATAACTATAAGCAAAGAAACCAAAACCTAGATCTATAAAACTAAGTTTGTCAAATGGAATCAAGTATGAATCTGATTGAGTTCAGCTTGATCTGAACCAAGTTTGCAGCGGTGAAATGCGCTTTAATCACCAGATCGAAACTGCTACAGTGAAACCTAAGACCTCACACTAAGATGGGAAAAAGTCTCAAGTGCTAGTATTTACCCCGTGGCATCCGTTCCTTTCAATTTGCAATACAGTACTGCTTAGCGGAAAAACTTCTGTGAGGTATTGCAGTGCGTCCAACACTCTTAACCTGAAGGTGTTGAGGCTCATCTCAAGTGTTAGCTTTCTCTCCAGGATATTGCAAGCAACTCTGTGCACGTTGTACTGATATATACAGCTTCAGTAAGCAGCCCCCGTATTCCAATCTTTTGCTGTCAAGTTATATTTCACTGCCCAGTGTAATTTCTTCAGATCACGTGATACAATTTTGTACCACGTGATCATTCTTTTTAGACACTTGACAGCAAAATATGCGCGAAAACAAATTAAATGACATCATAATGTCACTATTTAGTCACAGAATAACTATGAGTTAGTATGAACTGACCATGATTTAAAACTTTGCAGTTCAACTGAGATTGGAATACAGCAGGTGGCCGCCAAAGTCCTTTGTAAATAAAATAAAAGTATTTTCTATGCTGAGGTTTCCAAATCAAAGTAATAGAAACCCCTATATAAACCTCAGTTTAATTTAAATAAAGAAATGCTCATGAAAACCAAGTGTGTCATAAAAAGCTTATTTGCAAAGTGAACAAGCTGTGAAATTTTACAAGATCACGTAGAAACTGTAAATTTTCCTTATATTTATACACTAGTGCTCGTCCGTGACTATGTTTCCGTAGATAGACAGTGTTAGCTAAAATGTCGTCTTTTTTTTGAGCGAATATTGATCATTGATCATGATAATAATTTATATTGTTACAACAAACCAAACTAGATACCACAGGTAAAATTATAACGCGCTATCGAAACATTTTGAGTAGTTACATTATATAAATTACGTCACGGATATAATAAACTTATGAGATTGTGCAAAAATGCATGGTAAATGCGACGGCAACTTCTCTGTAACTCAAAATAATAAATTCAGAAAATGGTATTATGTTTTGAAAATAAGTTTTTGTAATAAATACCTGAATATTCTTCGAAAAAATAAACTTATTTTTTATTTAGTTTTTTATGTACTTTCTGGCATAGGCCCCTAATATTATTCTTTTCCTCTGCTGCTCTGTAATTATTGCCTAACGATGTCGTCTTTCATGCATGATAGTAGAAGGTATGATAGTAATATTCGCAAACAAGACGTTATTAATGAATAAGGCTTGCTTGAGACATTTGACGAGGTGATGAATCGTCTCCGAGTGCCCCAGTCAGTGCTCATTTATCTTAAACTAATACTAAATGAGTCTGTTTCCTGAGTAAATTACTTAAACCCTACTTAGTAACGGTTATACCTACATATAGGTACTTTAGACATGAGGGTAACAAATTGGTGTGTTTTTCATAATTATGATAAATAAAAAAATTATATTATAAAATTATAAAAAAAAAATGTATTCAAATCTCTTAAAACCTTGTCAGTTTATAAATATAACGGTTCAAAAAAATTTGAGTAGATATCTAATGAAAACTGTAAAAAAAATCTATCTAGGATCTCGATCTAGACTTGAGCATCTTATCGGCAGTCAGCGAGCTTTAGGGTACTTACTTGTACTTGTAGGACGGACCATTTTCCGCAATTAGGCCGCAAGCGGGCTCTTTTTGCGTGAACAAGAGCGACCTTTAGGGTATAAAAAATTAAGAAAAAACTCATAATCAACAAGCAGGTACCTAAACCTGGTTGAAGGAAATAAATAGCATACTTTGCGTATCCAGTTATTAATTGCGCAATATTATTAATAATTAGGGTTTTACATCTAATTGAGATAATACACCTTTATGGCTACTTCACTCATGCTTCCATGAATGAGACTCTGCCAGTACCTGCGACATGGTTTTGCATGTAATAGGCTTGCCCAGTTCCTATACAATTCTCTCAGCTTAGTCAGCTAATGTGGATACAGAAAATAACTATGCAGATTGCAATGCTTAGATACCAAAACTGTTTCAAAACATCTGAACATTTCGGTAAATATTTTCAGCTATTTTGTGTGTCGATAAATCAGAACACACGCGTACTGTCGAGTGGAATCCCCAAGTGTCAATAATTTAGTACAGTACTCAGTACGTAACTAGCTACGTCACTCATGGGAGCGTTGGGCAATCCATCAAACAAAATCTCGATGTCAAACATGTACTGCAGGGGTATTCCAATCTCAGTTGAACTGCAAAGTTTTAAATCATGGTCAGTTCATACTAACTCATAGTTATTCTAGTTATAGTTATAGTTATTCACTAAATAGTGACATTATGATGTCATTTAATTTGTTTTCGCGCATATTTTGCTGTCAAGTGTCTAAAAAGAATGATCACGTGGTACAAAATTGTACCACGTGACCTGAAGAAATTACACTGGGCAGTGAAATATAAGTTGACAGCAAAAGATTGGAATACGGGGGCTGTACATAGTTGGGGCACAGAGTGATTAGAGCTCAATAACAAGACCTAACCAATATCACAGATATTATAATACTAGTACCATTATATTTGTTATTTTACAAGAGCGAAAAAAAACTTTGTAGGTACTTGTATATTGACGTATATTGACTCACGTATATTGACGTGTTGAGGCTATTGAATATCTTACCACTATTTTATGGAATCCTATGAAAAAATATACTAAGTATTTGTGAACTTCCAATCGTTAAAACAAATCGAGAATATTGGCTTGGGTGATACCTAGTCTACATATTCATATTATATTCATTTATTTTTAACCATAGGAACTTATATAGAACACTTAGTTACGTCACTTTTATAAGTACAAAGCAATAAATAGGTATAGCAAAAAATCAATAATAGTAAAAAAATTCTAAAAGTTAATTAATAAATTTGTGTTGTAGCTGTATAGGGGCTTTGTCAAAAATAAAAATAACATTAATAATAATCTTATACTAATGTAAAATATAAATAAATAACGAAGCAGCTGTACAAGGCCTTGTCAACAAACAACTAAACTAAGTATAGGTACTAATAGGTAGATTGTTGGAGCTTTTCAGAGAGTTTGTTCTGTCCATCAGAATCGTTCGCAGCGATTGGTAAGCACCATGCATTTCTATCGTCCAAATAGTTATTGATTGTGTAGTATGCTTTATGAATTAAGTTATGTTTAATACATTTTTTAAATTTATTTTCATTTAAGGCTAAGATTTCTCCAGGAATTTTATTGTAAAATCGAATCGAGTTTCCCATAAAGCTTTTGTTTGTTTTTTGTAGTCTGAACACTGAACTTAATAGTTTGTCTTTGTTCCGTGTATTCCTACTATGAACATCGGCGTGCCTTCTAAATTTATTAAGATTTTTGCGAACATACATGATATTTTCGTAAATATATAATGACGGAACAGTTAATATTTTTATATTGTTGAACACCTCTCTAAGTGATGCACGTGAGTTTAGATTATATATAGCCCTAATGGCTCTTTTCTGAAGCACAAAAACTGTATTGGCGTCTGCCGCTGATCCCCATAGTAATATACCATAACTCATTATGCTATGGAAATAGGCATAGTAAACCAGCCTAGCAGTAGCGACGTCTGTGAGCTTCCTACACATGCAAGTATTTTTTTACACACTTAAAACCACTAAGTAAATTGAGTAAATACCTTAAAATATTGATGTTTCGTTTATTTCTGATAAAAGAAACATTATTTCATTTTCCGCCAATATTAAATGCAAATATGCATTAATTTAATGCTCTTTGTTTCATCAGCAAGGATGACCGTCCCGGATCATCACTCACGAATTCAATTTATGAAAATGAAAATATTTTGCCGTATCTCAAGTAAGTATACATTTATTTTTGTTGAAAAAAAAAATGAATAAACTCTTGTTAGGGTTAAGCTCGCCTTTGTACATGTCATCTATTTCTGTCTTTTGTTCATGTCCTGTGTTGTGTGCAATAAAGAATTAAGAATACTTGAGATACTAAAAATTGAATTAAAAAATTGGGGATACCCAAGAGGTGAATGTTTTTTTTTCATGAGAATAGTGATGATTCATCTGATAGGTTCAGTGATAACCTCTGACAATATAAAATGCATTGTCTCATCGGGAACGTCCATAACGGACTCCATCGCACTGGGTCCATCACACAAAAAAATACGGACATAAACTGTCTAATACCTTTACGTGTCATAATTTTAGGGAATAAATTGTTGGCTTATAAGATCATGCTCTAGTCTACTTCAGCATTAGTAAACTTGTCAATATCTTCAGTAAGTAATGAGTCATCTAGTGCCTTAAAATACGAGTGTAAATAAGTACAAATTATCCGAAAGAAAATTAACCAAAATGATGAAATATAATATCAATTTCGTGATAATAATGGCGAATTGACTGATGCTGCACTGACGAAGCTGATTCAGTGATAATTGGTGGTTCATTATGAATTTACTGCGAACAGAATCATTTTACGGTTGCATTTTCCATTTGAGCACCCGCCAAATTGGATATTTCACATCTTTATGTCTATGTCTGGGTGTTACTATGTATAATAAGTATGTATTTACAAAAAAAAGTATATAAGTATTCTGTCAGCCATCTAGTTCCCATATCACAAGCATTGCTTAGTTTGGGACTAGAGGGCGTTGTGTGTAAAGTCCATGAATATTTATTTATTTATGTCGTTTGATAGCATGATGCTGCTATGGCGTAGTATATAGGTAAACTAACTTTAGGTACGGGTTCACTTTCCACAACAGTACATACAAATAAAAGGTAAAATAAGCTAAATTACGAAAAATATAGCCAACTATGTTCATCAATATTTTTTCTAAGACATCAAGAAAAGTTTACTCCATAGGTACCCTTCAAACCGGAACACAGCAATGCGAGCATCACTGCTTGGGGGCAGAAATAGATACGGTGGTAGTAATATAGTGGTAGTAGTAATAGCCCTACAACTACTAAACAAGGACTACAATACAAAGTTTAAGCTACTCACGTGTAGATAGGCATCCTGTCTCCATCCTTGAACCACAGCATCATGGCTACATCTCGCGTCGGTGCAGCCAGGTCGCACGGAAGCCGGGTTCCGCCGCCTGGTGCGGACCACACCTGGATTACATCTGCAACCAGGAAGCGAAAATCCTTATTTTTGAACATGGAGAAGCCATAGAGGATAACGTCGGAGATGGGAAATCTCAAAATCATAGTTAGGCCTTAATTGGAGGAGAGTTAATCAAAATAGATCATAGTAGACAATTTCTTCTTTCTTTCTATAGTAACGCTAGCGTATCCGAGATACATGCGCGGTGACGCTACAACCTTCGGCAGTCGAGCTGGCGTTGACGCGCAATATGATTCAAATAGGTTAAGTTTACGTAACGCGGCGGCTGTCAGATTTGTTCGTAATCACCCCTGTAACTCTAAAGCTTATTATGGGGGAACTAATCTTCACATAAATCCTAAAATATCTGCAAGATCCAAGATCTATCAATAAACAGAAGTAATCTAGGCTGTAGCTACAAATGCTATCAAATCCGCTAAAGGGCGTTTACACAGCAACTGACACGAGATCTATACGATATCGTCAAAGTTAATGACAAACATTTAGTACGACGCATTCATACCGTATCGGCATTGACACTGAGTTCTTTGTTCGAGCAACCTGACATGTCGGTATGGTAAACTTATCGTGTCGTGTCGGTGGTTGTGTAAAATCTCCGCGTGGTACAACTTCAAAGAGCTGAATCTGACGCTAATATTGATAAACAGATTTACGTGTTTAGAACCAACAATAACGTGAGATCAAAATAACATTTATTTGCATCCGTAATTGCAACGTGTATACTTCTTAGACTTTCCAAGATTATCGTACTACGCCAGTGGAAAGATGGTTACGACCTGACTTCTTCTTTCAAGGTCATTTGTCAATTAAGAGCTGTTCGCTTAGAGTGTTTAAGAAAACATTTGAGAAAAGAGGGAACAGGTAGGTTTTCATCTAAAAAAATTAAAATGAAAAAAAATATGATCTAGCCGTGGTCGTTCTTATTATAGGCTGCAGTTACACTTTCCATCAGGTGTGCTAGAAGCCAAACACTTAGATATCCTTTATAAAAATAAACGGATATCATCGTTTGTTACCATCGTCGAACACATCGTCACTTACCATCAGGTGAGATTGCGGTCAAACGTTTGTCTATAATGTATAAAAAAAAAAAAAAAAAAACGTACGTTTGCGAACGATCAAACAAGGTAATAATGTTCAACCTAAAGTCAAAGTCAAAATTTCTTTATTCAATAAAATCACAAGGATCATTTAGAATCATAAGATCAGCCTTAACAAAGTTCAAATTCTTTATTCCTCAGCATAATGGTTTATTTCTGGAATCAAAAAATCTCTGTGATGGAGAAATCAAAATAAAACCCCCGTCGATAGGATTTCTCAGTGGGGATATCTGGAATATACCTATTTTTATTGTCTATATAGTTTTGAATCTAACGTATGCATGGTTTAACTTAGCGAAAGTAATTTTATTAATTTGATTAAATTTTCGTTAGGTAATACAAAGAAACTCCGAAATAAATCCGAACCAAAGAGAAAATACCTACTAATTCCAATACAAAGCCTGACAGTTTAAGCAGAGCTAAAAAAGCGGCCCTCATTATGACGTCACATTCAAAAGATAAAAGATCTTTTTAAAGGAAATCATCGAAAAACTGAAAACTCAAGTTTTTGTGAGAAAATCTTTCCCGTATTGTCCAACTCGCGTCACATTTATTATGGGGCTTCTACACTGGGGTTTATCGCGCTGAGTTTACTAATGCTAGTAGAACACAGATAATTTTAAAATGTTGTCTATGTTCTACTGTTGACAGGCGTCACAGCTCAGTTGGTAATGGCTCTGCCTTCCGTGCTGTGGGTCGTGGGTTCGATCCCCACCGAGAACAAACATTTGTGCGTGGAAAACATAGATGTTTGTTCTATGTCTGGGTGTTACTATGTATAATAAGTATGTATTTACAAAAAAAAAAGTATATAAGTATTCTGTCAGCCATCTAGTTCCCATATCACAAGCTTTGCTTAGTTTGGGACTAGAGGGCGTTGTGTGTAAAGTCCATGAATATTTATTTATTTATTACTAGCTTTCGCCCGTGACTTCGTCCGCGTCTTGTTTGATCCTGTTGATTTTCAGGGATAAAAAGTTACATAAGTTAATCCAGGTTACGAACAGGTTATATTCCAAGTTTCATCCCAAATCAGACCGGGCCAAAGGGCCAATCGCGCTACTCTTCAACGGTTCAGCCATTACCGTGCCACAGTATGTTATGAACGATTTGTGACGATTTCGAGTCAAAAGACTTTATAATTTGAGTTACATGAGTTGAGATAGAGTGGCGTTTTTTTTACACGCAACTTTGATCGGCTTATTCCCAGAGGTCCATGATTCTATTGTTCTCCATTTCCCAGCAGGTCCATGAAAAATATTTATAGAATTTAAAATATTCTTACATTAATTCCCAATAGGTCCATGAGATTTAACTAAGGTACAGTCAGTATAAAAAATACATGAGAGTATTTGATTAGTTAGCTAGCTAAACTTAGAGCGAAACAGACTACAGGTTTGAGCGAGATAGATAGCATGCAGGGAAGGGATGCGAAAGTCCGAATTATTTATTTCTTATCAGTTGACCTTGCTCCCTTACTGCGGGCATGACGTCAGAGTCATAAGTGTTTTTTTTGTGAATTATGAGTGCAAATCAAGATGGCAATGAAGATATTTGTGTGTTTGGTCGGAATGAGCCCCTTTTCGGCTTATAGGGACAATATGTTACACGTTGTATGTCATTTTTTTATATCTGCCCCCGTATGCCAATCTTTTGCTGTCAAGTTATATTTCACTGCCCAGTGTAATTTCTTCAGGTCACGTGGTACAATTTTGTACCACGTGATCATTCTTTTTAGACACTTGACAGCAAAATATGCGCGAAAACACATCAAATGACGTCATAATGTCACTATTTAGTCACAGAATAACTATGAGTTAGTATGAACTGACCATGATTTAAAACTTTGCAGTTCAACTTTGATTGGCATACCCCCTGCAGTTGATCAGTATAACATATAATACTATACCTACCTAGTTCCTAAATATTAGATAAGATGTAACGAATATCAAACAAAATTATGAATTTGGCAGTTGATAATGTTACGAAAGTGCCCTGACTTATGGACTATTAGCGCCACGTATCAGGAAGTAGAAACACTAAATAATGTCAGTCGTCAAGCTACCAATCTGTCACTAAGTCAAAGTCAAAATTTCTTTATTCAATAAAATCACAAGGATCATTTAGAATCGTCTTATATAACTAGGTGATTCTATCATGTCAAGTCGGATTCACAAGTGACTGAGTAATTGATTGATAAAAAGTGCCTACTAACGCCATCTTTTGGTGCATAGCAAGAACTTCTACAAACTATTTGTATAAAATTTATATTATTTAATTTAACTTTTAATGCCTTAGATTGATATTTTTCAACGTTCTTTAATAGAGTCCTGATTTATCTATCCATTGTCTTTTATTAAACAAATATTTTCCCTAAACCTATTTATCGAAACCTTTTGTTGCTTACTGTACCAAACAATTTCATGGACCCGTTGGGAAAGGAATATTATTAAATTTAAAATGTCGTGGACCTCTTGGAAATAAATGTATGAACCTAATTTTTTTGAAAACAATAGAATCATGGACCTCTGGGAATAAGCCCTTTGATCGTACACTTCAAGTAGGTAACTCGCGCCACCTTGGGCGTTTTGTAAGCGTTTTCCGCCCCAGTGTGACATCCCCTAGTATAATGATGAAGGCTCGACCCACCCTGCCAAACTCGTCTCACACGTTTCGGGACTTTGATCTCGTCCCTTTGAAAAATGTAATGTGCCCATGAATAAAAGAACTGGACAGGAAACAGGCATCTAAATACGCCAGCGTAAGCACAGTCATTAGCGAACGAATATTGATTTTTTATATAAAAAATATTTGTAGAATTCTTTTGATCGTTTTATAGAAACAAAAATATGCAGAGGCTAATGATTTTGGATTTAAAAAAAATAAATTAATACACAGTGACATTTCACTCAACGCTGATCTAGTCTCAACCTAAACAAAATTATGAGAACCAGCAGGGGTATTCCAATCTCAGTTGAACTGCAAAGTTTTAAATCATAGTCAGTTCATACTAACTCATAGTTCTTCTGTGACTAAATAGTGACATTATGATGTCATTTAATTTGTTTTCGCGCATATTTTGCTGTCAAGTGTCTAAAAAGAATGATCACGTGGTACAAAATTGTACCACGTGACCTGAAAAAATTACACTGGGCAGTGAAATATAACTTGACAGCAAAAGATTGGAATACGGGGGAAGACTGCTAAATAGAAATCGTATTTTTTTTTAAGTAAATTGCTTCATAGACATACAGACACGGAATTGAAAAAAACATTATTTTATGATTATAAAAATAAATAGTTTTTGATGAGGATCGAACCCACTACCAGTAGCGTGAAAGGCTTGCCGTAATACCTAGGTAAATAGGTACTGGGTGGGTTGATGTGGTTCTTAGGATACCTACAAACGTCTGTTTTCCAATAATTTCACTCTGCGGCGCATTGTTTTTGCCGAGCGTCGGTTTTGATTGAACTTTTTCAAGTATTTGAGAAAAAACCTCGATGAATATTCATTGATTGTGTTTTTGTACAAGAAAATCAATGTTGCAATGGGAACACGTTGAATTTTGTTTACTTACTTTTTATGGAACAGATTAAATTGGCTCTGTAAATATATTTCCCTCTATTCAAAACTTTTAAATCAAAAACAAAAACTTTTGCTTTTTTGATGCAATGGAATGATGACCCACAAGTAGAAATAGGAACGGTGGTAGTACTTCTCCAGACGAACTCTTTCACAAGAAGCTCTACTACCTACAGCTTCCAAAGTCTTTTAATCTTATAAATTGTTGTTTTCTAATGTAGGTAGTAAAACAGTTTGCAAGCCCTGGAAAATTTTCCATTATAAAATAAAGCGAACTATAGACAGTGGCACTATTTACGTCGTTTTACGCTTGTCTTGTACCGTTAATACGCCCTAACACAAATTGGTGAGAGCAGCTAATGTTGTGTGGGACAAGTCAGAGGAGTTACGCTTATTTTGTTTCTACGATCCATAATAGAGCCGATGACGCAATATATATTGAAATGGTTTTCACGATATTCAAGTTTTATAGATGACCCGGAATTTTGGCTTTTACCACCGATTCGACCCAAAAATGAGTTCTGCGCAGGTAGGTATTTCAGAGTGATTACTTACTACTTACACCTTTTTTACACAATGTCACCCTCCCAGTTCAAAATGAGTCTTGTAACTTTATGAATAAATAACATTTTCACTTTAAATTACTAAATTACGATGTAGATTTTGATATTAAAATGTTCCTACTACTCGTCTCTTGCTGATTTGTCTTGTCATGAACCTTCGAATACGATACTACTTTTTCATACAATTACTGTTGGGTCTATTTAATAAGTCAAAATTATCTTGAGACCAGTAAAAAAAGAACCAAGTTTAAATAAATAAGAAAAAAGTTTTAACACATTAATTTTTGATGATACCGAATGAAAAGTTAATGAATTACACCACAAACAGTAGGTTCTAATGTTTATAAGCGGCAAATATAGCCTCACTATCTGATATACTGTGCGGTCTATCGTAACACAGAACTATACAATTACATAGAATTACACTATTTACCCGATGTATGGATTAAGGGTGTTTTTACACTAGCCTCCGACACGATATCTACAAAAATCGGCACAGCCAATTTTTTTTAATGGTAAACACTGATTAAATCTATGCACTGCCTCACTAAAAACATCCACTAAGGATTCCATCCCGGCGATGTATTACACTGCGTCCAACACTCTGAGACGTAAAGATGTTTTTTCAGGTCACTGCGTTGCAATGTTTGTAGTACCTACTTTCCGAAGTGTAGTTTTTATAAAATTACATTATTATGTAGTTGTTATAAAAGGGGTTTTAATGAAAAAAAACACTTTTACATTTAGAACTAGGTACATAATACAAGGAATAAAATTGAAAAGTCCACAAATAAAATTAAAGCCACTTGGAAAGTAGTTAATAACGAAACGGGCAAATCAAAGACCCGGAAGAAGCAGATACATTTGAAAGTAAACCATAGAGTTATAACTACAGGTATTGAAGTTGCTACCGCATTCGATAGTTTTTTTTCCAGTATACCTAAACTTGTGACCCAGTCCTTAAACTCTTCAGCTTCGGGAGCGACAGTGCTATTAGAGTCTAGTGTTCTAAAGTGTAAAAATATATTTGGTTTTACCTACATTCACGCCGACATTATTGTTAAAATTTTTAAATCCTTAAACATTAAAAAAACTGAAGACCTATGGGGAATGTCCACAAAAGTGTTGGGTGCTATTATAGTTGATATAGCACCGTGCTTAGCTTACATATTTAATCGATGTGTTGACGAAGGAGTTTTTCCCGACCTTATGAAACATAGTAAACTCATTCCTCTTTACAAGTCTGGAAGTGAAAAAGATCCTGCCAATTACAGACCGATTTCAGTATTGCCTACGCTAAGTAAAATCTTTGAAAAAGTCATTCTTAACCAGTTATTAGCTCATTTCAACCACAACGGACTACTTAATACCCATCAGTTTGGATTTACACGAGGTCGATCGCCCACTGATGCTGGCACTATGCTCTTAAAGCACATTTATGATGCCTGGGAAAACTCACAAGATGCCATCGGGGTATTCTGCGATTTGTCCAAAGCTTTTGACTGTGTAAGTCATGCAACCTTAATTTCCAAACTAAAACATTACGGGATTCTTAACCGAGCTATTGACCTTATTCAGTCCTACTTAGCTAATAGAGTTCAAACCGTCGACGTTGGCGGTGAGAGGTCTTCTGGGTCAACCATTGATATGGGAGTGCCACAGGGCTCAATATTAGGTCCCTTTTTATTCCTAGTTTATGTGAATGACCTCCCTTTCTATGTAAAAAATCTGTGTGATATAGTACTATTTGCTGATGATACCTCTTTAATTTTTAAAATTGACAGACAAAAATCTAATTACGATGACATAAATGCATCTTTATCACAAGTACTTAACTGGTTTACTGTTAATAATCTGTTGCTTAATACTAAAAAAACTAAATGTATTAAATTTTCTCTGCCAAATGTTGTATTAAAACCAAGCAATATTGTAATAGATGGAGAGTCACTTAACCTTGTTGATTCTACTACCTTCTTAGGGCTCAATATTGATTCAAAATTGCAATGGGGTCCACACATTGAATCACTTGCTGGTAGACTGAGCTCGGCTGCCTACGCAGTTCGTACGATAAGATGGCTCACTGATGAAGCGACAGCTAGGCTAGTCTATTTTAGCTACTTCCATAGTGTGATGTCTTACGGTATCTTTCTCTGGGGAAAAGCTGCTGATATACAAACTATATTTGTTTTGCAGAAACGGGCCATACGTGCAATTTATAAAATGAAATCACGAGACTCGTTAAGGGAACGTTTTAAAGAAATTAATATTCTCACAGTATTTTCACAATATATTTATGAAAACTTAATGTACACTCATAAACACATAGCTAGTTTTAAGAAAAATAGTGATGCTCATGGTATTAATACTAGAAACAAAAATAAATTATACATTCATAAATTTCGACTACAAAAGGTAAATAAGTCATTCATGGGAAATACTGTACGTTTTTATAATAAGCTTCCTGAAAATGCCACAAAACTTTCAGTGCGGAAATTCAAAACCTACATTAAGAATAATCTCGTGAAGAAAGCATATTATACCTTAGATAACTATATTAATGACAAAACTGCATGGCCCGATGTCGCTCCACCCATCGACAGCTAACTACTCGACTTGCAATGTCAGTGCTATTCTTGTGTTCTATGTATATTTCTCTGTAAAAGGGATCATACAAAAAAACGCTAGGAACCAGGCCGTAGTTTCTTGCCCGTTCTTCTAGGCTCTGGTCGCGTGGAACTGGCACCTAGAATCACCTAGTTATATAAGACGATTCTAAATGATCCTTGTGATTTTATTGAATAAAGAAATTTTGACTTTGACTTTGACATAAGTACTGATGTTAATAAAAAATATGTGCAAAAGTTAACATTCAATGCCTTACCTCACACAGCACGTCCATTATGTAAAGATATATTGATGGACTTGTTTATGTTACAGTGCTGTTACCCTTTTGACATTTGCAATGTTGAAAACCAGCTTAGCAACTAATTGCGTTGCGTGCGCGCAGACATAAAATTAACCTCAAGAATGTGATGAAGTCACATTTAACGAATGATTATTGACAACGGAATGCTTTCAAGCCATCAACAAATCTAAAACAAAAACAGTGAGAGTTAGAGAGAAAATAACAAACAGAGATTTAGATATTTTTTCTTATTCTTCCTGAAGAAAACTTTTGACCACAATCTCACCTGATGACGATGCGGTTGACAGAAGAAACCTTATCAGGCGTCACGGCGACAGGCGTCACAGCTCAGTCGGTAATGACTCTGCCTTCCGTGCTGTGGGTCGTGGGTTCGATCCCCACCGAGAACAAACATTTGTGCATGGAAAACATAGATGTTTGTTCTATGTCTGGGTGTTACTATGTATTATAAGTATGTATTTACAAAAAAAAAGTATATTAGTATTCTATCAGCCATCTAGTTCCCATATCACAAGCTTTGCTTAGTTTGGGACTAGAGGGCGTCGTGTGTAAAGTCCATGAATATTTATTTATTTATTATTTATTTATCACTCTCTACTCTATAGCTTCTAAAATAAAACGACTTGTTTAACACTCGGAAAGCGACTTTTTAATCCTTGTCGAATCTACAAAACAAACACCATATTGTAGGTACAGTCAAAGACTGAAGTATAAAAGTAAAAGTAAAAATCCTGGAAAATTTTAGGCTTTTGAATGGATGGAAGGTTCTATATATCTGTTTTTGATGTTCAGTCTCAAATCTTCAGATAGCTAGATAAAAATAAAATGTAGGTACATAAATGGATGGATTATTTTGAAAAAACGATGAGGGTAGGTAAGGGTAAAGCTAAAACAAACAGGAACCTAAATAATTATTAAAAAATTAAAATAAACTCAGTTAAGTAAAAATGCTTGCATCGAAAAACTAAGGTTTGTGCTGGAGCTAATTTACACGTGATATAGACAAGTGAATAAAAAACTTCGTCAAAAAATACATAGATGAATATATTATCAACTAACAGAATATTTAGGGGGTTAGTCACAAAATCCCCTTGATTCAATTTTTTTTAAATCAAGGAGAAACTCGCAGGGGATTTTGAGTTTAACCCATATTTCGGTATACAGTCAAAGAATGGAACTCCTAGCCGGCGTCTGTTTCCAACTTCATATAACTTGGATGTTTTCAAGACACGAGTGAATAGGTATTTTCTGGGTAAGCGTGCAACATCGTCGACCGCATCGTGAGATTGCGGTCAAACGCTTGCCTATAAATTAAAAAAAAAGTTTCTCACGGCCTAAGACTTTTGTTTTTAACAGTACACCTGTTTTTCCCAATCAGAATTACTCCCACAATCCACCGCATTTTCATCTGACCCGCCCCAGCCGGCGGCGGCGGCGCGGCGGATCAACAGAAATCTCGCCTTTTATTGTACATCCAGGAATCCAGGCACGATTTACATACATATAAGCAACGTCAAAGTAGATTTACGTGTTAGGCTTGTAAAACGAATAAAAACTTGGAAGGCTAATGATGAAAGAGAGTGGGAAAGGTTTAGGCAGTGTAATCATAAAGTCGACTGCAAGTTTAACCCGATTTACATACTCATAAGTACAGTAAATGTAGTAGTAAATAGCAGTATACCTACTCATTAGGTATATTCTTGATATGGACTGAATTCTTATATTGAAGCGTTGCTAAGAAATGGCATCACACAGACTCTATTTATTCCACCAGGCTGTAGTATCTACTCCGTTCTTTTAGGCTCTGGTCGCAAGGAACTGGCACCTAGAACCACCTAGACTAGACGATTCAAAATGATCAAAGTGACTCGTGCATTGCTCAGAGCATATTGCCTTAAATGGACTTGCTCTGCTCTGTGTTATAGGCAGAGGTAACCGCTTAACATCAGGTGGCCCATAAGCTTGTTCACTGTATCTTCAAAAAATGTAACTATGGAAGTAACATTTTTAAACGCCGAGTAACGCTTTAAGTTCTTCTCCATCCAAAGGTTGTCTGGAAGAAATAGGTCTTTTAGCGATAAGACCTCCCATTGTACATTTTTAATTATTCATTTCCTCTGTATTCATATTCTGTAATTTTGTTTTTTCTTCTTATTAGTTTGTAAGGTGTACAAATAAAGAGTTTTTCATTCATTTTCATTCATTCTACTTTTAAAAAACATTAATATCTGCTCCGTGGCAATACTCCTATTAGTTTTTTGTAATAACCGTAATAATAGAACAAAATTAATCTACTTGTGAAGTCATTTTGCAGATAAATAAATAAATATTCATGGACATTTCACACGACGCCCTCTAGTCCCAAAATAAGCAAAGCTTGTAATATGGGAACTAGATGCTGATAGAATACTTATATACTTTATTTTGTAAATACATACTTATAATACATAGTAACACCCAGACATAGAACAAACATCTATGTTTGCTACACACAAATGTTTGTTCTCAGTGGGGATCGAACCCACGACCCACAGCACGGAAGGCAGAGCTAATACCGACTGAGCTGTGACGCCTGTCACTGAGATGTGACTGGAACGTCGCTTACTTATATATAAGTAAGTTGAAAACAACTTTGTAAGCTACCAGAAGTTGTGTTTGACTGTACTTACCTGCGTGTGGCCCCAAATCGTATAGAAATCAAAGTTTACGGTAAAGGGTTGGATCCGGGGGTAATTATGGGGCTGTTGAGTTACGAGTTACTTGATTATGGAAAATTATGAAAATAATAAATTAGATAAGTACCTACATAGTACCTACATACCTTTATCTCGGAAGAGTAGGAGTGGTGGGGAGTTAAATTTTATCTTTTCACGAATCAAACATAACATTCTAATTATACGGGCTACGTAGCAAATCGCCCAAAAATTTCACTAAATTAAAATCCATAGTACACACGGCTACACGTCAGGTTAGAAGCCCAACATAACCATAAAATGCAGCGAATCGTTGAAAAAAGAGCGCAACGCATCCGTCCGTCCCACTCAAAAACATAATAATAATCCTCGCACACGATTCGCAACGTCTAGATCGAGGTGTCGCCGTCTGTACCCAAGTATCATTTTCTCTGTGATGTTCATAACCATGATATTTTCAAAAATGATGTATACCTACCTAGTATTAAAACCACCAATAAATAACAAAAGACCTTATAATTAGTTGCAGATTGGTCGACACTTGGCCATTGAAAACGCAAAAACCCGGATTGTGAAATATAATTGGCGGTGCGGACAAAACTACGGACCAGCTAATTGTGTCCGTGCTGGGAATATGCATGAGCATCGATCCCACTAACGAATATTGAGGGAGCCATCATCAACACGGAGAAATGTGAAAAATCTACTCCTTACGGGGCACTGATACAGCTTATTCGTCTACAGATTTAAAGATTTGCCTACTTACTTCGTATATAAATAGTTTCTATAAGCTATTACCTACCTGCATACTATGTCCTACATATGTTTTGTTAAATGTCTAAACTATAAGTAATATTTACCACAGACGTACGAAGTCGCGGGTAACTGCTAGTTAAATAATAACTTTGATTTATATAACGTTCACAGGCATCTTATACCTAAGTAATTAAAAGTGTAACATATTGGCCTAAGTAGCTACCTACATAAACTGTTTATTTAAGGTTGTGAATAAATTATTCTTTATTCTTTAGATAATCAAGTATTTACGAAACGCTTTACCAACCAATTTGACATCGTAGAATGTAAGACCGTAGACCTAAAAACAGAATTTACCATTGTTCTGTATTGAAACAGCCGCAGTACGATAATGCTTTCAAAGGAGATACCTATTAAATAGTTTTTTACCTCCAGAGTAGGTAGCTAATTGTGTCCGTGCGGTGAATATGCATGAGAATCGATCCTACTAACGAATATTGAGGAAGCCGTCATTATCGACACAAGGAAAATGGACGAGAATGGATAAAATTACTTACAGAGTAACGTAAATACACACTCTTAGTTGAGTGGGTTCTGTACCATTTTGTTTTCAAAAAGAAATACTTAGAAGAAAGAAATAACAAATTATAAACTGACTTCAATTTGACAGAATTTTGAATACCTACCAAAATATGTGAACGGGATCCATGTAAATGCATACTTATAATACATAGTAACAACCAGACATAAAACAAACATCTATGTTTGCCACATGCAAATGTTTGTTCTCAGTGGGGATCGAACCCACGACCCACAGCACGGAAGGCAGAGCTATTACCGACTGAGTTGTGACGCTTGTCCACCCACGTGGACTCATCATGCTTTGGTTTTGCTTTCGTGTGACTATTTTATTGTCATTCTCTATTTACTATCTAATCTATATCTGATATAATGTATCAGCTATATGATATATGTGTATGATATACCTAACTAGGCCACTCCAATTACCACTCCGTAATTCCACCTTCCAGGGACAGCAGGATACACTAATTACCAGTTCCTCAGAAATCCTGACCGTGACATGCCCTCAGTCACTTCATATCGACTTTCAATGTAAAATGAACTTTAGATCAGTGGTTTTAGATTGAAAATGACTCAGAAGCATTAATCATCATGGAGTAGAAGTGCTTGTAGCTTTGCATTATTTCGTTTGATTACTTTACTCCACCTTACAGTCGTGAAAATCGAGGGATTTAGGATTGATATTGTATAGAGCTGACGGTAAGTACCTATGTGCAGTTTTTTGCACGTATTGGGTATATATCACTTCCCATAGGAGTATTGTCTCTACACGAATTTCCACTTTCTTCAGTCTTGACATATACTCGTACTTCTTTTGTTTTTTATAAACTCTTTGGTTCAGGGCAAGTAGCTACAGATGGATCAGGACAGGGGTTTTAAAACATAGACAATAATAGATACGGTTGAGTAAAAATTCTACTTTCAATTTAATGTAAGTATGTAAAGTAACAATTTACCAAAATTCCTACGATACTTATATTTAGGTATCCACCCCGCCAAGTTTCTCATATGAGAAAGCAAGACATAAGTTTACGTAAGTACTGACTAAAAAGAATTCTCATTCACCCCATTTACCCCCATGTTATCGAAGAATTAACCAAAAAAACCTTTGAACAAACTACTTAACAATGATTGTTTTCAGTTTTAATAAACAATATGGATATCGAGTTGGAAAAATTAGTTAGTTTTCTAGTGAGTTAGTTTTCTAGCGTAGCGGTGACCGTATTATCATGCCACTAAGAAAGAGGCATTTATGGCGTAATTAGATAATGTTGTTGCAAAGGTTTTGTAGTTTAGATGGACTAATTACTTATACCCGGAGGGAAAGTAATAAAATCTGGTAAAAAATATTAAGCAATTTTTTTAGAATAAGTCAGTTTAAGATTTTTATGAAATTCCGAAATTATTTTTACTTTTTATGATGAGAATTATTATCTTTCTGGTTAGAACCTAGATATCTACTGTCGTAAGTACCTAAAAGTTTCTGGACATTATATCAAACGATTCTACTATTCAGACGCTAACTACACTCGAGAGCAATGATTCCGGGTCACTTAAAGAATGTTAAAAATCTCGGAAACTAAAAATGATAGGTTAATGCAATAAATTGTATTTAATAGACAATGTAATACTCCTTAAATGAAAGTAAAAAAATATGAGTCACCATACATTTTATTAACACAAAATTACATAAAGAAAAAAACTGCTGATCTCTCCTTAAAACAAAAATAGGAAACATGAAATTTTTGAACTTTATTACGATTTGACTTGAATTTTAATACTTCGTATTGCCTCCTCGTGCTTCCATTACTGCGTTTACGCGGTTTGGCATGCTGTACACCAAGTTCCTTATACGATTTTGGGGAATATTCTCCCATTCCTCTGTGAGAGCAATTTTGAGCTCACGAAGCGTGATTGGGGGAGGGTTTCGTTGTTTTACGCATCTGCCTAGCTCGTCCCAAGCATGCTCGATCGGGTTGATATCCGGGCTGCGCGCTGGCCACTCCATACGAGTAATGTTCATCTCTTGAAGGTAGTCATTCACAATCCTACCTGTATGAGGTCGGGCATTGTCATGCATAAATATAGCATCCTCACCTAAATTGACCATAAATGGACCAACATGATCATTGAGGATTTCTTCCACATATCTTACGCTAGTTAAAGAGCCGTTTTCTATGATCACCAGCTCTGTGCGACTTTCAGAAGAAATTCCGGCCCACACAAGTACAGACCCACCACCGTAGGCTACTTTTTCTTCGATGCATGCTTGCTTGAATCTTTCCCCTGGTCTTCGATACACTCTGTGTCTTCCATCGTGCTTGTAGAGCATAAATTTTGATTCGTCGGAGAACATAACTTTTGACCAATCTTCAATACTCCAATTTACGTGGCTCTGGGCATATCTTAGTCTTGAAATACGATGCCCACGCTCCAGTTTAGGGCCGTTTGCAGGTCTAAGGGGTTTTAAGTTAGATTCAGCAAGCCGACGTCTTACTGTCCATGCACTTGGGTTACTTCCTCCGAGGCGTCGAAACTGATTTGTGAGTTCAGTTCCTGTGAGAAAGCGATTTCGAAGCATGGTGTTCACCAAGTATCGGTCTTCTCGTGCTGTGGTACACCTGGTTCTGCCCGTTCCTGGTCTGCGTAGGTTAGAACCAGTTTCTTCGTAACGTCGGAGAACTCTTTGTACTGTTGACAGCGACACACCGACAGTCCTGGCTGTATCGCGCTGACTCCGGCCGGTTTCCAGCATTGTAAGTATTCTGGTGCATTCTTCAGGCGTAAGCGACATAATTTCAGCTTGAATAATGAATATAGAGCACTATCAACATGGTTTATATACCCACATAAATGACAGATTACAAACAAAAGCAAAACCAAATGCTGTAATTTCGTAGTTCCATCTTCGAAAGTGGCCCTTTTTCAAATTTGATTTTTTTAAGATATAACTTTACAATAACTAAGAAGTTTTAATACCTTCATTTAAGGAGTATTACATTGTCTATTAAATACAATTTATTGCATTAACCTATCATTTTTAGTTTCCGAGATTTTTAACATTCTTTAAGTGACCCGGAATCATTGCTCTCGCGTGTAGATACTGCGTTGGAAAATAACGGTCGTCGCTTCGCTTCGCATAAAAACTCATACAATAGCAAGCATTCGTACATAAACACGATATTCAAGTATTTTTTCCTGAGAGCTGTCCAGTTCGAGATCAGATTTTCCTTTGGCAACTTTTCCAATTTGCCTCAGAGCTGTAGCACTTTCAGAACTAGAACTAACTAATAAGAAGTGCTAAGTTGTATAGAACTAGGGTATCGCAGTTCTTTCTGTGAGTGCTAGACGTGTTGGCTAAAAAGATGTTCTACCTAAGCTTTATATAGCTTTCGATTAATGTCTATTCGTGATTTCCAGTAACATTAATGTGAAAAATAAGATTTCGTTGTTGTTAAAAGTGTACAACACTATAAAACACGTTGCTATTTAAGTCTTTCTTCAGTTTATCAACACTAACTAAATCGTGACTAGAACTAATTCGCTACCAACAAATCTGACAGTAACGGCGTTACGTAAACGTGTTTAAAGTCGTATTGCGCGTCAACGACAGCTCGACTTCCGAACGCTGCAGCCTCTCTACGCAGTGTATCACTCATACGGTATACATACGATAGTCACGTTTATTTTGCTGGGCTCTCGGTGCATATTTGCGAGCCAGATGCTCATTTACAGAGATACTATTCTATCGCGCACCGATACCTTTGTTAGCAAAAAGACATGGCTAGCGAAATATAGATAGAACAAGAACTGACATATTATTTAACACCCTATTTTACCTATCTTGTAATTTTAGACTAAAACGTTTGAGGCTAATAAGACTATACTATTACATACAGTAAAAAGTTGTAATACCATGTTACGGTTTTGTTCTAGAAAATTGTGCTGAATTTTGTTTCCTCATTAGCGTGATTGCGCAACTGGGTTGTACCATGTATTTATCTTTGAAAATGCAAACTTGTTTTCGTCTCCCTGCGGCATACATTTTCTTAAAGATTTTCAATATTCTCTAATTAATTCCATACCTCTCTTAAGACTATACATACAGGGTATAATAAAACGAATCCCAAAATCGGGGGAATAAAGATCCTGTCGATATGAACCTTTTTTTCCTATGGACCTAATAGTTACAATGCTAGCGCGAAAAAAAATCTCCTGTTACATACCTACTTGGTATAATATTGTGCTAAAACAAAAAATCTCTGGTCGAGTCACGTAAAACCCAGCTAACGCGACTACCCTTAGACATAGAAGAAAAATAAGCAACACAAAAAATATTCTTGAAAATGTATCTCATCCAGTCACGCTTACCCTTAAAGTAGGGCGTCCGATATGATTGTTCGAACTACTTTCAAGTGCAGCATTCAATTTACATTGAAGCTGAAGCACTCATTTTTACTGCATCGCTCCAAAGTGGGCCAGCAAGATACGCCAACCATTGTTTAGCGTGATGGCGTTTGTATTGAATCTGTAGCAACGTAGCGAGCGAACAATAACTTTATGTGGGTTGTGTGTATTGATCTAAACATTTTACAGAACTCGACAGACCTATCAACATTTGCATGGTATTGTGAAGAACCGTTCGTCAAGTCGGTTGTCAATTGTTTTGAAGGCAAAATGGTGTTTCCCTTCCAAATTTAAAAACAAGTTTCACCAAATATTAAATCACATAATCGACATTTATTACAATGGCTCACAAGCTAGGTATGTCACCACAACCTCGAGTTTATGGTTTAAAATTCCACCAAAATTATAGAATAACATTTACTAACACACCAAGAAAAACATTAAAATAAATGTGCCATGTTACTTCATGATAGAACTCTTAATCACCTTGACTAAACTTATTTCAAATAATTCACTTGACACTGGTAAAATTGTGTGTCGAAACGACGGAGAAGAAAAAGACCTATGTTATTGATTGTAGCTAACTTTTGCTGGCGACTGAAATAAACGCTTAAAAAATCAAGCTTTCTTCAATATTCTGCATACTTATGGTAGTTTCAAATGCTTACTCTGCAGTCCGTGTCAGTTTAGAGTTTTACTCGTGTTGGATATATTAAGTGGTACCAACAGGCATGCAGCGCTTAGACTGGGCGTAACCTCTACTTAGAACCAAAAATCCCTCTGCCCATCTCACAGCCGTTTGTAAATACTAACATATACTGGAGCCTTGGTTTTCTGAGAAAACGACAGCCGTTACTATATCAGTTAGTACAATTTTAACTTTTAACCATAGGATACTTCAATATCACAATACAAGGATTGTGGATACCGGGAGTCTGAAGGTTTTTTTTGATACGTGATGGAACAAGCAAATGGTTCAATGATATGTGGTTTCCTTTGCCAGTCTACCACATATTACTAATTCTTTCTGCTCAGATATTTGTCTATTATGATTATCAGACGTGTGACTATTTTTGCTTAATATTTTCTTCTTTTAACAAGCTAATAATAGGCTAAATCATTATCTCTTTTGCTACTATCTTCTTAATTCCACTTAGAAGTGATCGTAATGAGTAAATCTGAGTTTCATCACTCATCATCAAGTCAGCTTCTAGAAGTCCCACTGCTAGACACAGAACTTTCCTCTCTAAGGCCGTATAATACGACCATTATAAAACGGCCAATGCATAGTTTGAGACTAAGCTTAGACCCGGAGCTGAACCCGTACAGAAACTACGGAACATTCGAGAAAACACTTAATAAAACGCTGCAAAGCGTGAAATACTCAGGAAATTGCGCCGACGTCACTATTCTCTCTTAAACTGGAATTAATGCACAACTGGTGGCACTTCCCGAATTATTTCGCAGTAGTATTGCTTGTGACTTTACTCACATCACTTTATGAGCTTACACTCCTAAGAACCAAGGTAGGACTCTTTGTGAAAGAGTTCGTTCTGCCAAGCATGGATTGCTCGCATTGCTGTGTTATAATTTCCAGTTATGAGCACCTTTTATTGTCTTCTGACTTATGAACGATGTTCTCAATGCAATGGCTCACAGAAGCATGCCTTCAGTAGGCATGTTCTTCAAGTGCATTGTTATAAGCAAAAGTAAGATCATCTGCCAATACTCATTGTTTATAAAAATTTAAAAGAAAACTGTGAAGGATTTGTTGAGTTACAGAACACGTGTCTACAGCAAAATAGATTTGTAGGGTAGGTAAGTCCTGCTAAGTAGATGTAATGTATAAACGTGCGTCTGAGAAACCCCTATAAGACATCGTAAGTATCTTCATTTCATTAAATTTTCCTTAAGAACCTGTAACACTGAATCAAATCTGATAATTTTAAAATAGTTCTAATTCTCTTAGACATAGAACTGCTTTTTAAATTATCATCTCCATGTGTCCACAGTGTTGTGCTTTGATCACAAATATATGTCACAATCGTAAACATATCGTAACGCTAGCGTATCCGAGATACACTGCGCGGTGACGCTGCAACGTTTGGTAGTCGAGCTGGTGTTGACGCGCAATATGATTTAAATACGTTAGGTTTGTTCGTGATTACCTCTCTGATTCCACTAGTTGTATTACTTGTTCTATTGATAGAACAAAAGGTTTTTAGATTAGGCGTGATACGAAACAAACAGACGCATATTATTCCCATTTATACTGGTAGCATGATTAATTCGGTGTTGCGAAACGAACCAGTGTTTCTTGAACTGTTGCTTTAAACTATTCGCTTCTGTTTTATTTGGAGTTAAACGCCATGGAAAAAGACTTTGAGCTATGAGGATGAGAAGTTTTGGTCTATTTCCACTAGTTATTTTGCTAGTTCTATTAATAGAACTATTGGGATATTTTGTCCCAGTAGTTACATTTTGGTGTTCTTAAACATGAGTTAAAAACTTCACAGAAATTATGAATATTGTAAGGAAACCAGTACTTCTTCTTCGAATTCTTTCACTGATAAATACTTTTTGGCACATCAACGGATCTTTATCCCTCTGAACTTAGGTGCAAATAGCAAATGCGCATTTACAGGTGCGGAAAAATTTGCTTACCTCCAATTCGACCCAAAAATGGGTTCTGCGAAAATACTTCAGAGGACAAGAGGTAAAGTTGATCGAAGGGGACAAAGATCCGATGTGACTACTATAAATCTAGAAAGAACATTTACTCAGCTTGGACGGTAGGTTTTATTTTCATAAAGGTAAATACGAAAACTTTTTATTTTACCACTTGAAAAGCACAACAAAAATCTCACGTTTGTAACACCCAGGTAAGAAAAATAAATAAAACTTTCGCAATAATTTCTAAGTCTCCTAAAACCTGGGGTGTGCACTGCAAATCCCTCATCCAGCCCACATCAGCAAACAAATTAAGCCTGAACAAAGCAGTTCTAAGAATAAAAGCTACCCATATTTTCGTCTCGTTTTTAGCCACCGATCTTAGAATAGAAATAAAAATGAAATCAGAGCCTTCGTAAATACCAAATGACCAACGCATAAAATAATGTGTGTATATTGTTTTTGACACTTATTCTGATATATATATTTTTTTCCAGTTATTTTTTTTATACTACTACCTACTACAGAACCGATTTTGATGACTTTCTTATGGAATCTATCTGAAAGTTATAACCTTTTAGGTAAAACAAATTTTTTAAATGTCGGAGTTTTGAGGTAAGTAATGTCAAATTTACAGCTGAATGAGCTGGCTGAACTTACTCCTTTTTTGAAGTCGGTTAAAAAATGTGGATACGTAAGGGTATCCATGTCCCATGTCCTATGTCCATGGTGACCAGTTTCCAGCTGACTAGAACCTCAGTACCTATTGATATTGATGTGACTCCCTTTTCCGCATTTAGGCTCAAAGTTGGCCCATTATGCGTGGCCTCAGTACCTATAAGTAGGTATAGAAAATCTTCTAACGAAATTTTATACAATGGAACGATACAATTGTGCTGAAACGAGCGCGTGAGCACATTTCTTAGTTATACATTAACGGCTTGATTAGCGAACACTTAGAAGGGCTTGAGTACCAATCTGCAATGTATAACAAACATTTGACAAGCGACAAAATATGACATTTCCAAAGTGCGAATTTTTTTTTTTTTCTAATAAATAAGAATTTATTCACAAAGAAAATTATGACTAATAAAGTATTTACAATATTTATAATATGTACAAAATACACATGAAGCAGTTGAGCTATCTACACATCGTTGCAAACGATTTATAGATAGCTCAACTGATCCAAATCCAAATAAGTGCGAATACTCTGGTGATTTTCGTAATGAAATGCGGATTCTCTGGTGGTTTCTGATGTTCTATAGCCAGAGTTATGACTCCTCGGCACGGAGTAAGTAAAATAGATGGTGTGCCCATTACCGTTTTTCGGGTACGTACTTTATTATACGAGCTCAAAATTAATTATTCTCAGACGTAGGCTTTCGTTTGTGTATTTAACTTGCCGCCTTCTTTGAGTGGTCTATGAGGTTTAGAACCTTTTTTACTGAAAAAATTGTACGTATCTTGAGGGCATATTGAATTGGATTGTAGACTAGCTAGGTAGGTAGGTATAGTAGCCATAACGGATCTTTGTCTCTCTGAAGTATCTGCGCAGAATCCATTTTTGGGTAATTGGAGAACAGCGAATTTTTCCGCACAACGGTAAGTTAAGTACATGTGCAAACGTTTGTTGCACCGAACTTCAAAGGGATACTACATGCTGAAAAAATTGGTACGTCCAGGACAACTGTTTGTAAAACTTCGGCCTGTCTCCATGGTGCTTCGAATGCTTAGCAACATGGAGGGATGCAAATATAAATACAAATTAAATAAATAAATGTTTCTGTAGTATTCTGATACTATGATCAGATTGAAGTTGAAACTGATCACAGAGTGTTTTATCATCGGATATCGAGATCCGTTTCCAAACGAAAATAATTGCATTTAACGAAAATTTAACTCAGATTTTATCTATTTTACCTACACAAAGTCTAGGATAGTTCTATCTCCTCGTATTTCCACATCAATTCCTTCATGCAAATGAGATACGTCTTCTTGCAGGTACAGTCAGCATCAGAAGATAATTTCAGAATTTATTACTCGTTTTAGCTTTTTATTTAGGACTAGAGTGCGTCGTGTGAAATGTCCATGAATATTTATTTATTTTTATTTTATTTAGTATTGATATTGATGGGTACTTTAACCAACCAAGTTTTATTAAGAGGTCTTATTACACCCTGTACATCTGTGCTCGTTCACTAACGTTGGTGCTGACTGTACCAAAGTTACTCAGTATGTAGTTGATTCTAATTAGCTAGGTACTTGTTGTGTCATAATTCTGCATAATTTTTAGGAGCTCTTTTCAACAAAAGAGCGCATGCACTGCTTCCGAAGTTCCTTCTGTCTCTTTGTAATAGCGTCCCAAGTTACAAAAACTACGAAATTCTTGGAACCCAGTGAGGCAATGCATTATAACATCAGGTGGGCCATCGGCTTGTTCCATCATATTAGTTGTATAAAGAACTGTTAGCCTGCCAGAAACTGCTAGCCTGCTAGGAACTGCTAGCCTGCTAGGAACTGCTAGCCTGCTAGGAACTGCTAGCCTGCTAGGAACTGCTAGCCTGCTAGGAACTGCTAGCCTGCTAGGAACTGCTAGCCTGCTAGGAACTGCTAGCCTGCTAGGAACTGCTAGCCTGCTAGGAACTGCTAGCCTGCTAGGAACTGTTAGCCTGCCAGAAACTGCTAGCCTGCTAGGAACTGCTAGCCTGCTAGGAACTGCTAGCCTGCCAGGAACTGCTAGCCTGCCAGGAACTACTAGCCTGCTAGGAACTGCTAGCCTGCTAGGAACTGCTAGCCTGCTAGGAACTGCTAGCCTGCTAGGAACTGCTAGCCTGCTAGGAACTGGCTTTTCAGATTCATTTGGTATATTAGTATAAATAAATATGACTGTGTTGGTTCGTTTCGCACTCAGGAGTCTTATGTGATACTAGCAGTTACCAGCGACTTCGTACGCGAGTACCGTTTCCGTGTACATTAAATTATCTGTGCGCGTACCGAGCGGATACTTCTTTGAGAAACTTGACATTACACCGAACCCGTACTCGAATGTCAAACGTTAATACGTTAATCGTTAGACCAAAGAGGTAGTACCACGTCCTGTCAAACAGACGTGACATGACATAACATCATCCTCTTGCTAATAATTGGCGCTGCTAATCCTGTTTTTTCATTCGGGATAAAAAGTAGCCTATATGTCAATCCAGGTTACGAACTATATACTATGCCAAGTTTCATCCAAGTTGGTTCAGTAGTTTAGACGTGATTGAAACACAAACATCTAAACTTTCGCATTTATAATATTAGTAGGATAGGATAATCGTTTTGCCGTGCCGTGCCGTGTAATATGTCCCTTAGATTACGCCCAAGGCGTTTCTAGGCTATTGATGCAGTTGTGTAATACCGGATTACCTACTGGCTGGAAACTGGATTTATCGTCTGGTAGTCGGATTGACGAGTTTATCAAAAGCAAATTAACTCCATCTTAGTGAACATTGTTATTTCTTGGTGGAACGAATAGAAAGATGCTTCATGTTCCAATGATTTAAAAATGAAATCTGGAAAGAAAAATTCTGCAGCGCATCATGACAAATCCAGGCATTATCCGACTCTAAAAAACCAACATCAGAATAATTTAATGCAAACGACACATACGTCGCAGTGTGTCCGTAAAGGGTCAGCCTTCACCATAATGTATTAGTCCGTCTTTTGAGATTCTTGTAACTACAACACTACAATGCTCTACCATAAAGTGACATCTCATTTTGACGCCGCCGGCACCGCCACTGGTGCCTAAAACCACGGAAACGAAAGATTTTGAGATAACCTTTACCTGTATGGAGATAGAGTAACGTTTATTATTAGCTGCGCTGCGCGCATCGACTTTTTTCCATCAGGCTCACCGATTAAATAAACGCCATTGACCGAAGAAGACCTGAAGAATATATAAGCTGCATTATAACTGACAGATTCAATAACCTTTATTTTGACAGGCGTCACAGCTCAGTCGGTAATGGATCTGCCTTCTGTGCTGTGGGTCGTGGGTTCGATCCCCACTAAGAACAAACATTTGTGTGTGGCAAAACATAGATGTTTGTTCTATGTCTGGGTGTTACTATGTATTATAAGTATGTATTTACAAAAAAAAAGTATATAAGTATTCTATCAGCATCTAGTTCCCATATTACAAGCTTTGCTTAGTTTGGGACTAGAGGGCGTCGTGTGAAATGTCCATGAATATTTATTTATTTATTATTTATCATATAGCCACTCTATAAAGTTTATTTCATCGTCATTTTCGTATCGACAGAGATTACAGCGAATTACCCACAAATTCTTAAACAATAGAGGCGCTAGATTTCTAGAGGCAGATCTAGGTGCAGCGCTAAAGGGAGGCTGATTGAAACTTTTGGCCAAACTGTTCACCTGAACTTCTGTTTATAAATTCGGGGGTTCCTACTGCCAACCTTTATGAATAATATGAATAATTAGGTGTACGGTATATGCGACCACGAACGCGATTGCATGCTGGCATCTAGAGTAGGGTTCCGAATAAGACATTTCACGCAGTCGCCGTCATCTACGAGGGGAAATTGCTCTATGAGAGGATGGGCGCCATATTGCCACGCCATTTTCCATTCCAATTCTATGACTCTAAGTTGAGTAACGAGATTTTATTGAAGGCATAAAAAATCTTTTGTCTGTAGATTAGCCGTTTTGGATTCTAGTTTTATCCTAGTGCGATTAGTCATTCATAGTCATAGTCATAATTTCTTTATTCGATAAAATCACAAGGATCATTTAGAATCGTTATAACTAGGTGATTCTAGGTGCCATTTCCACGCGACCAAAACCTAGAAGAACGGGCAAGAAACTACGGCCTGGTTCCTAGCGTTTTTTTGTAATATCCTTTTTACAAAGAAATATAATTAAATGCTGAATTTTCAGTGTGTTGACATGACATTGATTTATCTGATTCTGTTTCGAAAGTTATGGTTTCTGATTTCCTACCTAAGTTGTAGAAATTCTAACGAAGATTGATTGAAAGATAGTCTTCATATAAACCTGTCCACTCTCTGATATAGAATTAGATATATAAATTTAAAAATAATACAGTAAGGTAGGTATGTCAATAATCACTTTATTCAAAATAGATACAGATTCAAATTGATCGCGACAAAGTTACGTAATAAGGGTCCATAGAAAATGCGTGGTCACGAAAAATTGTCACTAATAAAAACAAATTGGTTAAAAACGATGACAAACCATTTTGAGTCATAGCTATATAAAGATGTTCTAAGAAGTAATATATTTTAATGGTTAGACGGAGGGTCTCAATTTGAACTGGTGTGGTATAGACTGACAAAAGAAACAGTAGACCTTTCTTAAAGATTTGGCCATCAGAAGCTGGTGGGATGAAAGTCATATCACGAAAAAGTTATGAATATGAGTGGGACTGGGTACGCGGGTAGAGGAAGGCCGAAGAAGAAGTGGTTGGATTGTGTGAAAGAGGATATGAATGTGAGAGATGTAGATTCTGAGTCGACGAATGATAGGAGCTAGTGGAAGAAGAAGACATTTTGTGCCCACCCCACCTAGCGTGGGATAAGGGCAGGGAAGTGATGATGATGATGGCCATCAGAAGCTGGTTACTCAGTACTTATACGGTAGGTACACTAGGTACCTATAATAATGATAATTACTAACTGGCAAAAGATGAAGGATGTCATTCAACAGTGCCTACCCAGAATACTGAGACCAAATAAATTTATCTTTTGTGGGAAATAAAAGCTCAGGTCGGACACTAATGCTTGAGACATGATTTAGATGGAGTAGGCTGCCCCAGCAACTATATCATCCTCTCAGCCTAGTCGGCTGCATCCACAGGAAAGACAAGGTCAATACGTGCGGAGCTGACTAAGGGAGAACGCAAACCAAAGACAAAACGTCTTGTCGAACAGTTAGTGATGTGAAACTTCTCAGTAAAACTTTTTTAGTTACGATATGCTTCTTTTTATTTGCTGTTTTCGTTACTTGCTTATTTAATGAGAATCATCCTAAGTACTTAATAATATTATTAAGTACACTATATAATTACTTTATATTCTTATTTATTAAAAAAGCACAGTTCATTCTCTAGGTATATGCGTATAAAGCAATGTTTAATAGGTAGGTACTAAACAATGCTATAATAGATAGGTAAACATAATTTTATGCATGCGTCGTGTCAATTGATGTGAATTTCGTTACAACGAAAACAGCATATGACGAGGAAGCATTCATCATATGCTGTTTTCGTTATAACAGAAAATTTATTTTCACGTCACTAAGTACGCGACAAAACAGTTTTGTCGATAGATGTGCGTTGGCCCTAAGCCGCGGGGTTTCTCACGATATTTTCCTTCGAGACCACTGGCATCCGATCCTTAGACCAATAGATATTTTATTTAGAAAAATATGTGCAATGCCCAGAAATAGTAGCTAAATAAATTAATATTTCTCTTGGCATATATGTATGTAGTTCGTAACCTGGATTGACATATAGGCTACTTTTTATCCTGAATAATTAACAGGATCTACAGGATTAAATGAAAAAAAAACGGGATTAGCAGTGCCAATTATTAGCAAGAGGATGATGTCATGTCATGTCAGGTCAACTTTGACAGGACGTAGTACTACTTCTTTGGTCTAACGACTAACGTTTGACATTAGAGTACGGGTTGGGTGTAATGTCAAGTTTCTCAAAGAAGTATCCGCTCGGTACACGCACAGATAATATTATAATTACACGGAAACGGTACTCGCGTACAAAGTCGCGGGTAACTGCTAGTATTATATAATGGCGTTCATTTTATTGCAATGCTCAATGAAGTTTCATTTTATTTTGATGAGCTGTATTAAACTGAGTAATAGCACTCATCTCGTAATTAGCAATTCAAAATATCTGGATGTTACCTCATCGCCGCCCAGTCTCACGGAGTACCGAGAGTTTTTAATAACTATTTCATTTTATAACTAACAGTTACCCGCGACTTCGTCCACGACTAAAAAAACCAAGAAGGGAAAAGTAGCCTATGTGTTAATCCAAGTTACGAGCAATAATATATTCCAAGTTTCATCTAAATCGGAAAAGTAGTTACAGCGTGATTGAAATACGAACATCTAAACTTTGACATTTGTAATAGCAGTGTAATTTTTTTTGTTTATTTTTCGTCGACGAAGTCGCGGGTAACTGCTAGTTTTGTATAAATCAAGCATATGCTTTGAATTAGGGCAAATGAATAAGCTATTAGACAAATGACATCATTATTTATGCCATGATTAATTGCCGGTTAAACGGTTCGTTGAGTATCTACTTACAGTTAATAAATAGGTATAATTAATAGATAGGTAGTTATAATGTAGATATTTATTCATTTGATGATTATCATCGGTTAAAAAACTTTGGAAGTGTGATGTAAAAAGTGCTTACTGTTATTTTATTTTATTTTTATTTTTATTTTATGTGGAAAACAAACAGCTTATTAAATAAGAGTATAAACAGAGGAATTATAACACGAAAAAGCCTAAAAGTTATTATGAATTTTGTCGGTAAAGTCATCTGTTGTTAGTGAAACACTTTTTTTATTACGACTCTTAGTCGCCATTGTGTTGTCATTGTATTGCATGTTGCTGAATGGTTGCATGCTAACAAGATCGGTGATTGCTCTACTAATTATCGAATAGGATCGACAAAGTAACCTTTGTTGTGTTAAAAATGTGTAACCAATTTTATTTTATTTTCAGTGTTTCATTCCCTGTAAATAATTTCATGACACGGTTTCAATTTTAAAACAATATTGATAGATATTTATCTCTTCGCTGTTAACAACACCACAGAATAGGTATGAGCGCCACGCCGGCGCGCCGCCGCCGCCGGGGTATTCACTCGCGCCGCCGCCGCCGACCATGGCAGTCGGCGCGCCGAGCGAAAGAAATAGATCAGTTCAAACCTAAATGAGGTCCCGGTTCTGGCCTCCTAGATATCAGAGCCTAGTCCTTTATAGAGATTTATGAATGTTTGATTTACACATTCTAATGTACCTACTAGGTACTGTGTTTTGTCAAATAAAGTTTTTCATTTCATTTCATTTAAAATCAGGAATTCTTATTTAAATCCTAGTACGTACCGTTGCTATGGAGCAAAAGTGTCGTTGTGTTGTTTATCAAGAAAGACAACAAAGCTTCATTGATAAACTATAGACCAATCTCACTCTTGAACCATGTCTAAGAACTGTTTTCCAGGATTATTTCAAACCGTCTTACGTGGAGACTTGACTAGTTTTTAACACCGGAGCAGGCTGAGTTTCACAGCGGATTGGGCACCATAGACCACATTCACACAATGCGGCAGACCATACAAAAATCTGAAGAAAATAATCAGCCCATGTGCTTAGCGTTTATGGACTATGAGAAGGTCTTTGAGACTGTTGAAACCTGGGCTGTTCTACAGTTCTTACAACGATGCGATGTATTGGCATCGCATCGAAGTGTTGAGATGCTTTATATATCGATGCCACTATGTCTGTCCAAGTCCAGAAACTGTTTAAATACGAGCGCGCTGGAAACTTGGTTTAAGACGCTGAGTTGGAATGGAATGGACATTAACGGCAAATATATCTCACACTTACGATTTGCTGATGGCATCGTCGTATTTGCGGAATCGTTGCAGGACTTACAACAGATGCTGAACAGCTTAGCTGATGCTTTACGACAGATTGGCATGAGCTTGGATAAGACAAAAATTATGATCAATGATAGTATAGCCCCAGAGCCAATCACTGTCGTCGGAATGTCTCTCGAAGTTGTGCAGGAATATTTCTACCTCGGACAGACTCTGCGTTTGGGTAGACACAACTTTGAGAAAGAGTTCAACCGGAGAATTCAGTTGGACTGGGCTGCGTTTGGAAAGCTCCGACAAGTCACCCATTCCTCAATGTCTGAAGACCAAAGTCTTCAATTAATGCGTCCTACCTATCATGACCTATGCTGCTGAAGCGTAGACACTGACAGTACGGCCGGTCCATCAGCTGAAAGTTGCTCAGGGAACTATGGAGAGAGCTATTCTCAGAATTCCTCGCAAGGATAGAATTTCAATTTTTTTTTTTCAATTTCTATTTATTTATTTGTAAACACAGGTAAGTAAAATGGTGACATAATAGATATTTGTGCATTGTGATTTGCCCTGTGAGAATCCGTAACGAAGTCATCCGACAGAAAACCAAGGTTGTCGCTACAACTCAGAAACTTACCAGACGGAAATGGCAGTGGGCCGGCCATGTTTGCAAATTTTGCGATAGCACCGACAATCATAGGAGCAAACTAAAACTTGAGTGGAGACCACATTTAGGCAAGCGTAGTATAGGACGCCTTTCGGCGATATGGAGCGATGATCTGCGAAATGTTAATGTGTCAATGTTTCGGCAGACACTGGATAAGAAGAGCCGAAGACCGAGCTCAATGACATGTCTTGGGAGAGACCTACGACCAATGTAGGTTGATGATGATGATGACTGTTGCTATGCATAACTTCGCATTTATGCCAACAGGGATTTTTACTTCCTTTGGCTTGGGGTCCGAGGACCAATGGATGGTATTCTATAGTATTACTTATGTCAACTCTGTAATAACTTCGATTGCGCAATCTAGGATTGGTCTGTGTCGATTAGGGCGTAGTTCTAGTAGTTCTTATTTAGGGCGCTAGATGGCGCTATAGAGTCACGCCGCGCCGAAAACGCCGCCGCCGCCGACCCTCAGAGGCCGACGCGCCGCCGCCGACCGACTTGCCGTCGGCGCTCATATCTACCACAGAATAAAATAACAGTAAGAAAAGTAGTTTCTACTCACAATAATAATTGATATTATTCAAGTAAGATATTTTATAAAAATATTGTCTAGTATTGTGACAAATCACAGATGATCAGTTTCAATATTAAGCAAAGCTACGGTTTTTTGCGCATCATTGAAAAATCAAAAATGAATACGTATTCAGAATTATTTTGAACCTAATCTCATAGTAATAAAGTTTGTTATAATTTAAAAATAGTGTTATAGTGACAAAGACTAGCAACACTCTCCAAATTGAATTGTAATCGTGTAAACCCGATCGTTCAAACATTGAAAATTGAACCTAAAACCGTACCACGTGACTATGAATACCTACAATAGGTGTAAACTGAACAAGCTTTTGAAGCTTTCAATTTATTAAGGGAACCTAGTGGCCGAGAATAAACCTTCTAATCTCAAGAAGATGGGGAAAATAATAATAATAATAAATATTCATGGACTTTACACACAACGCCCTCTAGTCCCAAACTAAGCAAAGCTTGTGATATGGGAACTAGATAGCTGATAAAATACTTATATACTTTTTTTTTGTAAATACATACTTATAATACATAGTAACACCCAGGCATAGAACAAACATCTATGTTTTCCACGCACAAATGTTTGTTCTCAGTGGGAATCGAACCCACGACCCACAGCACAGAAGGCAGAGCCATTACCGACTGAGCTGTGACGCCTGTCAAAATCCGGGATACATTGCGCCATGACGCTGTAACACTCTGCAGTCGGCCTGCTGTTGAGAGATGTTAAGTCTCATGTGGCTGTACTTACACCGACACTTATACCCTTCAAACCAGAACACAGCAATGCGAGCATCACTGCTTGGCGCACGAAATAGGTATGGTGCTAGTACTTTCCCGGGCGAGCTCTTTCACAAGAAGCTCTACTACTACTAAAGATTCAAGACAAAAATCCTACATAGCCTATTTTTTTCTAATGAACGGAGTTCTTTGCTATCCTATCCTACTATCCTTCCTACTAATATTATAAATGCGAAAGTTTGGATGTTTAGATGTTTGGATGTTTGTGTTTCAATTACGTCAAAACTACTGAACTAACTTGGACGAAACTTGGCATATATATAGCTCGTAACCTGGATTGACACATAGGCTACTTTTTATCCCGAATAATTAACAGGATCTACAGGATAAAATGAACGAACGGGATTAGCAGCGCCAATTTAGCAAGAGGATGCTGTCATGTCATGTCACGTCAGTTTGACAGGACGTAGTACTACCTCTTTGGTCTAACGACTAACGTTTGACATTCGAGTACGGGTTCAGTGTAATGTCAAGTTTCTCAATGAAGTATCCGCTCGGTACACGCACAGATAATATACGCAGATTTTATAATTACACGGAAACGGTACCTACTCGCGTACGAAGTCGCGGGTAACTGCTAGTCTAAAATATGTATAGCAAGCCGTATGAAGGCCTACTCGGAAAACGATGCTATTAAACCATTGTGTGACAAATAAGCGAATTTGATAACCAAGCATTACCGTCTTATGTCGTGGGTCGTGGGAATATTACAGAAGTAAAGAGGGAGTGTTTCCATTGTTATCATTAACCCCCAACGCAAAAACGACGGGGGTTAACAACTAGTAACATTACGTCAAACAACTCTTTTTTTTAAAAACGGCTATTTAAATCAGAAAAGTTCTTATCTAAAAAAAGGTTGACCATCGCTGCCAAATTGATACGCAATAACTCAAACAGTTTGAGTATAATAATTAATTTAATTATTAATATAATAAAGTATAATAATATAATAAATTATTAATATAATAAAGTATAATAATTAAATAAAGATTAATTAACAAATAATTAAAAAGAGACAAATTAATAAATAATGAATAAGCGACAAAATGGACGATATTGACATTCTGCAACATACTACTAACAAATCGCGAAAATAAAATTATGCATGTGTCAGACTTTCGCGATATAAGTAAAAAGGTATGTACGTTATTTGCACAAAATGTCGTGTCGTACTGAACAATGTGCACAAACAAAGCACTACGCAACGCGTTATTAGATCATTGACGGCGCGCTGCGGTAACACGTCATGTTTTATGTATGCGCTCGCCCCTATTACAGGGTAGTTGGGGTAGTTAGGGGTTGTTGGGGGTAGTTGGGGTAGTTTCGCGAATGTATCCGGCTTCCGGTTACCTTAGTTGTCATATCCGGTACCTTTGAAATGTGTGGTTGACATGCTGTTTTCGTTATGCTATCTCAAACTGTTTGAGTTATTGCGTATCAATTTGGCAGCGATGGTCAACTTTTTTTATATAAGAACTTTTCTGATTTAAATAGCCGTTTTAAAAAAAGAGTAGTTTGACGTATGTTACTAGTTAGCACAGTAAATTCAGGTAGGTACACAAATATCTATCAAGAAAACTACAAGAAAATTATCAAAACTACAATAAAAGATTTTTTTATCTTACCCATTTGTGGGTAATTGGCGGTAAGCGAATTATTCCGCACAACAACAGTTCATGCGCAATCCTTTGTTGCGCCTAACTTCAGAGGGATAAAGATCCATTGTGCATTACCATCATCATCAACTTATATCAGTCCACTGCTGGACGTAGGTCTCTCCCAAGACGCGCTATTGAGCTCGGTCTTCGGCTCTTCTCATCCAGTGTTTGCGCTACATTTCGCAGATCGTCGCCTCATCTCACTGGAGGGCGTCTTACACTACACTTGCCTAAACGCGGTCTCCACTCAAGTATTCGTTTGCTCCAACGATTGTTGGTTCTACTCTACGGCGTGTTCAATGTGCGTAAGGGGTAATCACGAACAAATCTGACAGTCGCCGCGTTACGTAAACCTAACGTATTCGAATCATATTGCGCGTCAACGTCAGCTCGACTGCCGAACGTTGTAGCGTCACCGCGTAGTGTATCTCGGATACGCTAGCGTTACGATACGTTTACGATTGTCACATTTATTCGTGATCAAGGCAGTACTTTTATATGTCGAGTAAAACCGCGCGCGACATTCAGTATTTCATAATTAAATCTACGATGCAGATCCTTGTAAATACCGCGTACATGACGTATGCATTTAATTTGCATTTTGCGCTTCTCGTTTCTGGTTTCTTGCATCGTTTGCTTCGGGCTTAGAAGTTCATTTTAAAAGGTTTTAAATGTTTATGAAAAATCCTTTTAAAGAAGTTGATATTCTAAAGTTACTAGAGGGTAAAATGATAGTGAACTCGAAATAGGTCTGACTGGAGTTTCTTTGATTTTCCCAAAACTAAGGTCCGAGGTCCTATCATTTACGGAAAAACATTTAAATATCACTATTCTTTTAAAACTGGTTATAAAACGGTGAACTTTGTCCCTGGTATTAATAAACTCAACGTAAGCTTGGAATAGTTACACCGTGTTTTGTCTCTTTCGATTGAATTTGAATCTGATTGTCATGCTTACATCGAGTTTATTAACAACAGGGTCTTTTACAGACTTTTTTAAGGGGTGATTAAAAATTTATTGAAGTTTGTCTTTAGAGTGAGAAAGGAGATGCTAAAATACACTTTTAAGTGACAAAAATTGGTTGAAATTTTTAAGCGCTATCAGTTACCTAAACAAGGAAACTGAGTCCACCCAGACAAAGTCGCGAACAGCTTCTAGTGTAAAATATTAATCATCTCAACTCCTAATCCTATCGAGTAAAAACCTAGGTCCCTAACATCCATAATAGTCCCCAATCTTATTTAGCACCATAATCTCAATAAGATCAAAACATTGGATTTGCGGAACGTGATCGACATTTTGGATTTTCTCATTTTGACGGCCCCTATTTATTATGGGGGTTGAGCCTATGGCGGTGGGTTACATGATATGCATGGGTGAGTTACGGTGTTGTAAAGGGGTTTAATTTATTACAATTTATTGTGATGTTGCTGAATTAAATGGGGTAGAATACATACGGTAATTTTTACGAAGGTTTTATAAAAAAAATACAACACGGTCAAAGGTCTCTTGTCAAAAAAAAGTTGAAAGGTTTCGTTCCAGTGGGACAAGGTAGGTATCGATAGTCCGAAACTAGAATAACTCCACCAAACATTGCTTACTTACATCTTGGCACAGACTAAAGTACTTTATTTTTTTGGTTTAGATATTGGTTGATCTGATATCCACACGTAGGTAGTTGTCTTTGTCTTTCCTGTGGTCAGATATAACTGACTATAGGCTGAGGAGATGGTATACCACCTTACCACCTTAAGGGTGCATTTTCTGTGAACTGACTAGCCGTTAAGTTTTGAATACTATTGGTATTCAAAACCAAAGAAGAAGCAAATTAGAAGCAAATTATTTCGGGTGTAAAAGTTATGAAAACAATGGGCCGTCATAAAAATAATAAGATGTTTAGATCTCTGGTTGGTCAAAATAAGAAGACAAAAGAAAAAGGCGGGGTCAGGTAGCTAACTGCTTGCAAGCGAAACAGTTTCAAAAGTGGTAAGGCGGAAATTTTGCCGATAGTACTTATCAGGCAATAAAGCGTCCCATCCATAGAGGCATAGATAAAAGGTAATTCCAAGCACCTGATGTTTTTGGTGCAATAATGTTGACGTAGAATGCATCTAGCTACAAAAAGTATTTGCTTTTGATACTGAATCAAGGTTAGACCCATGAAAAAATGTATATAAAAAAGGCTTCCGAAAGAAAGCCAAGCAGCTACGAACCAGTGCTTTTTTTTTATAAATATTCATGGACATTTCACACGACGTCGTCTAGTTCCAAACTAAGCATATAAGCTTTTGCTTGTATATGTTGTCGTTGTTTTTTTTTGTAAATACATTAGGTACTTATAAAACATAGTAACACCCAGACATAGAACAAACATCTATGTTTGCTACACACAAATGTTTGTTCTCAGTGGGGATCGAACCCAAGACCCACAGCACGGAAGGCAGAGCTAATACCGAGTGAACTGTGACGCCTGTCACAGCTCAGTCTGTGCTTTGAAGTGTCTATCTTCCTCATCTTCAAAAACAAGGATTCGTCCCAAAACCTAAATCTATTTATACACCGCTCCCCCCAACAAAACTGTCCTAAATACGGAATTGCACTCGGCGACAAATATATTTAGAGATCGGCATGTCTTGGCAGCACGCCAAAGATCACTGCGGCAGAATTAGCATCTGCTCTAAGCGCCACCTCAAATAAAGCAAAATGTTTACATCGGACTTATCAAAATAGGATCTGTCAGATACAACCTGCCTCCAAGAAGCGGTGGATTCCACTTAAAGCCAAGGTTTCTGGAAATGTGAAGTCTAGACTTTCGTATTATTTTATTAGCATCCCCAATCCCTGTTGCTGCCGCCAAGCAGTGATGCTCGCATTGTTGTGTTCCGGTTTGAAGAGTATGGGTGTCGGTGCAATTACAGGCATATGAGACTTAACACCTTTATGTCTCAGAGTGATGGGCACAGTGCAGCATCACAAGGCAAGTCTTTAGTAAACGTGCTCAGTGAGGCAATGTATCGTTAGTGGTTACCACTTAACATCAGATCGATCATCGGCTTGTTCCATCACTTAGTTGTATAAAAACAAGCATCCAGTGTTTATCGTGGTCTGCATGTTTTGCCCCAGTATAAAAAAGGAGAAGGCTAGATCACTAGGTACCAGATAGCAGTGTTTTCTACACGGAAGACACTTCGAAAAGCTCGTCTAAATATGGACATCTTAGCATCCTCACCAATTTGTCGAGAGCAGTATCGCCAATCTTAAAAATATCTGAAACTGAATGCTTAGATACTTGGCAAAATGCCAAGTTAAACAGCCTAGATCACACTTCTTTTTCTTCTTCTCTTATATAATGGCCTCTGTCTGTCATTTCGACAGACAATTTTGCCAGTGTCAAGTGAAATGTTTGAAATAAGTTTAGTCAAGTCGAGTCATACGTCATCTTCTTCTCTTATATATTATGGCTTCGGTCTGTCATTTTGACACACAATTTTGCCAGTGTCAAAGGGAAGTGTCCTTCGGAAGTCTGACAGGTGACAGGAGGTTTACGTAATTATTGGCTGTCAGGTATGATCAGAATGGAAGCTATTTTCGGCAACCCTTGTCTGCTGGATTCATTGATCTCGTTAAGCCTCGTTCGTTTTGTGTCCGAATAGAAATATACCTAACTGACTGCGATGGGATTTTGTGAATGGCCACATTTGACAGTTCATAAAACCCTACAACCATAGATGTACCTACACACATTAAAATTTTATATAAGTAGGTAAGTAATTTAATTTTGGATGGCACCACTTGACGAAATACTTTTTAGGTAAATGTCATAAAAATATCAGTAAAATTTACTGTTCAACGCAATTTACAGGGTGTAAAACGAACACTCTTGGAAACAAACCATGTAAGTTTCAAAAATGATACACTTACACACATAGTAGGTACATTTAAACCCGTTTTTATGAGTAGGTACCTAGGTATAGTATTAGAAATCTTGCTAGAAATAAATTTTCAGATGAAAAAAAAAATAACTCGATTTGTGATGTAAAAAAACAATGGTTGTGGTTTCTTTTCAGTCTCCAGTTTTGAAGCAAATTCAATTTTTCTAAGCTGAACTTGTGGATTTGGTTCAGTTCAGCTAAGAAAATACTTGATAAATTTTTAAAAGTTCGCTACACAAAAAACTGTTTAAGTTTATACGTAACACCTTCCTTGACATGCAAATGACTTCGCCAGTTCAAAAGCAAGTCTAGCACGGGACAGGTGCAAGAAAATCTAATTTCGTGTCGTGGAAAGGAGGTCGTTGACCCGTTGAACAAACTTTTGTATAATCTGTGACGCCTAATTATTTCTAGAGCCGATCTTGTCAACTCTAGTATTCTAGTATTCTATTTGTGTTGGCAGCGGTTATTTTAAATGTGTTTAGAACTAGGTGATATCTAGAGTACATAGCAGATAGGTACCTAACCTACTACCTACTTAAACAATGTAGGTACAGTGCAACATTACACAGCGTAAAAAAGGCGCGTTCTTTGATGTAGTAGCACAAGTCATATTTTTATTTATTTGTATAAAAAATAATCAGGCATCTAATCTATAGATGGTTTATACAGCGTCAGGGGCCATTTTTACCCATTTATATCCCTAGGACGCTGCAGTGCCCAGGACATGATCTAAATGGAGGAGGCACTTATACAATTCTCTCAGCCTAGTCGGCACTAATCAATAAATTACTAATCGATTACAGTTTCTTAAAAACAAACATTCTCGTAGCAACATTATTTTCTTATACAAAATACTGAATGCTATTCCAATCCAATGAAATTATTCCCCTCAGTAAGCCCGCCTTATGCATAGTACACAGCGGTTACAGAGTGTCAATAAACTATTTTAATGCGCTAGATAAAGGCGCGTTGAATCTACGAGCGGCGAAGCGCTGCACTGTCACAGAATGGCTAATGAAGAATGCTATGTCCGCCTATTTTGATTCAAAGTCAAAAATCATTTATTCAATAAAATCATAAGGATCATTTTAGACTCGTTTTATATAACTTGGTGATTCTAGGTGCCAGCTCCAGGCGACCAGAGACTAGAAGAAGAAGAATTATCATTTAGAACAATCACTAAGACGAATTAAAGAAGAATACTCTAATACCGTTACAATTTTATTATTCTTGTACATGCGTGGATATTTCTTTACATTACTAAATGTAATCTTACAATAAAAAATATTTTTTATTACATAATATATTATAAAAAGTGCCTGAACTTTACACTACACGCGTACGTTGTTCGCAATTACGTGTAGAATACTCCCTTTTCGGACTTATAGGGACATTATGTAACACCCTGTAGTGAAGTATGTAGTGTAGTGAGTGTAGTGTAGTGTAGTGAATTTTCTTTGTGAATAAATATAGGTGTTGTAAAAAAAAAAAGTAGTCTAGGATGAGCAGTTTCCAAGATATGGCCGTTCCCTGTAGTGTATGGAATATTGATTTACTACATTATTTTACACTGTGACATAATCCAACAGTAAAATACAACATTTGGCTTAGTTCCGCAGTAGCCGGAGTTTACGTTATTGGTAAGATTATCTGATTTCCCTTCAGTGCGATATAAAGTTTTTGTAATATTTTTGCATTTTTATATGAGCTACTTTGTTTACTAATCCAAATATATGTTCCACTGCAGTTTCAATAATGTTTTAAGTGAGTTTTGCTTTATCAAACCAGTGTATCCTACTAATATTATAAATGCGAAAGTTTAGATGTTTAGATGTTTGGATGTTTGTGTTTCAATCACGTCTAAACTACTGAACCAACTTGGATGAAACTTGGCATATATATAGTTCGTAACCTGGATTGACATAGGCTACTTTTTATCCCGAATAATTAACAGGATCTACAGGATAAAATGAACGAAAAGGATTAGCAGCGCCAATTGGCAAGAGGATTTCATTGTCATGTCATGTCACGTCAGTTTGACAGGGCGTAGTACTACCTCTTTGGTCTAACAACTAGCGTTTGACATTCCAGTAGGTACGAGTTCGGTGTAATGAGGTGTAATGTCAAGTTTCTCAAAGAAGTATCCGCTCGGTACACGCACAGATAATATAATGTACACGGAAACTGTAGACGCGTACGAAGTCGCGGGTAACTGCTAGTATTAACTAAAAAGTAAATTCACTTGTGTGGATAGGGCTTTCTCGATGCAGAATATACCTCTCGTAAATACACATTTTTATTGAAACTTTTCGCGTAAAGTACCTACCTACCTGATATTTTATTACACTGTCGACAAGCGGCTATAAGTATAACCTTAAAAAAAATTAAGTATTTATATAATATATCTATCAGCCATCTAGTTCCCATATTACAAGCTTTGCTTAGTTTAGGACTAGAGGCAGGGCAGTCTTTAACCTATAGGGGGCCCTGGGCGTATTAGGATAGGGGCCCCTATGACTTTGACAGAGCACTATTTTGTTAAAATAGACAAAGAAAGTAGATAAACAAAATTACAAATTAGAACGCCTTGGAAATAAAAGTTCAATGAATTAAATAAGTTGTTCGGTAATAAATATCGGTTATCGTATGGTGGCAGGAACTAGAGGGCCCCTATCCATTGCGGGGCCCTGGGCACTTGCCCAGAGTGCCCAATGGGAAAGAGGGGCCTGACTAGAGGACGTCGTGAGAAATGTCCATGAATATATATATTTATATATATTTAATTCCAGTTTTACTCGACAGCGGCGTCACAAACATTCACAAATATGTTTTCAGTACAAACAATAGATCTTTGAATTTATTTTATTTGGGTACCCATTAAATATTCAGATTTGCATCTCATATTTCTAGTCTAGACTTCGTTTGAAGGTATAATGTAGATAAAATTTATTTATAGGTATTTAAAATATCAAAAGATAAAAAACGAGTATCTAACTGCAAAATGGTTTTAATATTTAACTAGTTAATGATACTTACTTACACTTAGATGTTGTTAAATGCTTCTGAAAAGAAAATTCTGGCTGAAAAACTGAAAAATATATAGAACAACTGAAATAAACTTATTTCTGTGTAACTTATAAAAAATTAGCTTTCCTTGGCTTTTAGACAAAAATAAATTTGTTAAAAAAATAAGCTTTAGAAAAAATTCATTTTAAGCTACCTACTTATTAAACTTGGTGCCCATTTAGTGAAACAAACTATTGAATCTGTTACCTAAGCTCTTGTGAAAGTCACAAGACCAATAGTTGAAAGCTCCAAAAACAAAATTGATGATAATATTTTCTAATAGGATATTTGAAAGCACTTACAAGTTAAAGCCTTTTTAAGAAACCAGTTGTTTATTATTAGTATCAACGTTGTTCAGATCATAATATGAACTTTCCTATCTATTTCAGAAGTGTCGCAGCCCGACCTAATTTTATAGTTTTTGGCAGACGTCCAAATTGGGACGGGTAATATGTTGAGCGCATGTACGATTGTGCCATGCGCCCTGTCAATAGGTCTCGTTTAATCTAAAGCTTTTAACCAAATTTATGGATGAATTGCGAAAATATTGCAAGTCTTCATAGATCGATGCAGTAGGCATGAAATAATATATCACTTAATGTTCTAAGTACGAAGATTGAAGAAAAAAATACTCACGTGAATCTATAATCTCCACACTGGTGTCTATCAATTGCAGTAGCACAACTACTAGCACAGACACGCACACGTTCACATCTCTCGCCATAATAACACGTCCAACACACTTTCACATCACTTATCATGCACTTGTGTTTTCGCCGATACATTGATTCAGCTGAGTTGCACTACTGTTTTACACTACACTGCGGCTTTTATTTGATTTTTAACTGATTCCATTGTTCGATTTTTGAATTCGATGCAGTTTTTACTGGCCGTAATCTTAATTCAAAATTATGCGTCATTCGAACTCTTTCGTCAAATTATCTATTTAAGTTTTCTGAACGAACTTCTTGGACGTGCTCCAAACTTCTCAGGAAATGGAACTGTAAGAAAAAAAAATAAAAATTAGCACTTGGTTTATTGAAAAAAGTGTTTGTGGTGATATAAATAGTTGTTTAGAGCCCACGCCCATGTTAATTTTACTTTTTACATCAACCGAATGTTTATTAGATTTGAACTAAATTAACTGGCGGTTTGTAACTGATGGAAATAGGTACGTTAATTCAACATTCAGTGAGGTTTTGGAACTATTCGATTGGGGTTTAAAAATCAGACCACTTCATGCTCCATGTTTTGTATGATAGAACAAACCGATGACCAACCTTATGTTAAGTGGTAACCACCCCTATAACAATGCATTGCCTCACTGAGCACGTCCACTGAAGACGTGCCCTGTAATGCATTGCACTGCGCCCTTCACTCTGAGACATGTGATTTAAAAATGATCCCATGAAAATCAAGTTATTTCACACGTGTAAACCTTCGTAAAATCTGCTATCAACATGCGATGGTCAAAATATTAAATTACATTGACGTCATAGAGATTTGATTTAGTTACGATGACGTCATATTTCACACTCAAACTGTGATTTATGCTGCCACATGTACACTAATAGGTTATGTTTATTTTTTCATATTTTACAAAAAGCGGCCGTCAACACTGCAATGTCCATGAAAGACGGAGCCAAGAACACGTGTTATAAATATTTGTGAATTTTAAAGTGATACTTTGAAATTATTCAATTCAATTCAATAATTTTATTTCAGACAACACATATACAACATTTAGTCTATAATTTAAAAAGCAATAGGTACTTAACAATAATAAGAACAAGACAATACAAATAACATAAAGAACAAACATTTGTGTGTGGCAATCATAGATGTTTGTTCTATGTCTGGGTGTTACTATGTATTATAAGTATGTATTTACAAAAAAAAGTAAGTATATAAGTTCGATGCTGAGAATTGTCAAACAACCACTCGCTCGTATATTTCAACATTTTTGAATAAATTTTTTTATAATCACTGAATGTAATTATGAAAAATTGCAAAACTTCAAGCTCTAGAGAATAACAAGGTTCAGCAGAATCAGGAGTCTAGACTAGTCTGCCTCCGTATGCCAATCTTTTGCTGTTAAGTTATATTTCACTGCCCAGTGTAATTTCTTCAGGTCACGTGGTATAATTTTGTACCACGTGATCATTCTTTTTAGACACTTGACAGCAAAATATGCGCGAAAACACATCAAATGACGTCATAATGTCACTATTTAGTCTCAGAATAACTATGAGTTAGTATGAACTGACCATGATTTAAAACTTTGCAGTTCAACTTTGATTGGCATACCCCTGCTGAACTAGTGTCAGGTGTGAGAGATGGATCACTGATTTGCTGAAATTCCCATCCCCTCAGTTCAGTATACTTAGCAAAGATATAAATCTATTATAATAAATACCTAGATAAAAATCATGTTCGTTCATAACAAAAATAGTTAAACTTTTGTCATTTTTAAAACAAAACTAAATTATTAACAAAACAAAGTGAAAAAGAACAGAAGTTTAAAAGAAAAACTCATATTTGATCTTTAGGTTTGAATAAAAGATAAAACCACGTGTCAGTTCCCTTCTGAAAATTGTAAAAACTAAGGCTCTAAAGGTCCTAAAACAACATTAACTTCTTATCTTATAACTGAATATCTTAATAATTGTAAAGTGCTTTTCTTGGAAAGGATAAAGCATAGTCTATTTAGAACATCCAGTTTAATTTTCTTTATCTATTAGGTAAGTATCAAATCATTGGTGGATTTGGTAGAGCCTCGCAAAAAAATCTTTTAAAAAAGTTGTATCTAGTTACAATGTAATTGGTTAGGAGATAGATAGAGCTTTATTTTACACCACTTAAAAATAATATACATTAAAAACACCTAAAAAACGCTTGCTTAATGCGAAATGTAGCTGGCAGACACTGGATGAGAAGAGCCGAAGACCGAGCTCAATGGCGCGTCTTGGGAGAGACCTACGTCCAGCAGTGGACGAGTATAGGTTGATGATGATGATGATGAAAAAACGCTTTAGGAAATATGTACAATGGGCGGCCTTATTGCTAAAAACGATTTCTTACTGGCAACCACATCTTACATGGAGCTTATTATTTTGCGATACAAAATTATTTTACTTCGGGATTTTATAAAAATCTTCGTATTTTGAAATAGATTCATAAACCCTTTTTTAACACACCTATTTGTAATTTTTATTTTTTTTCTAGCGTCATCTATAGACCAACATGTTCTTTATAATTGCTGTTAGTAAGTAATATGTCTTTACCGAAGTTTTTCGTAGGTTTCATGAACTTGTCTAGGTGCAATTTCTTTCGGCTAGCATACCTAACGGTCAATTTTTACATTTTAACAAAAGCAAAGTATTTTGGCTGAGCCAAATGGAGTTTGGTTAATGGTTCAACGCTGAGGATAATCCAGTGATGAACGTCACTGAAATAAAATGTTTGACTAGTTTAAATTCACTGCTTTACTTTTATGATTATTTCAGTTAAATGAATGATAATTATAAACAAAGGTTTCTTTTTTTAATGAGAAAAAATTACATAGTCCACCTTATCTTAAACAGTTACCTCTGCCTATATACCAATAGCTAAATCTTATATTGCTTAGGCACGTCCATTGAGATCATGCCATTGCAAATTGAAATACAGATCAAAAACTTGCTAAAATAATTACCTATGCTATGGATCAAACTAAAGCCTATAGTGTAAAATTAAAAACAAAATCCTAAAAGGCAAAGATTGGTACCAGTCCCTTCTACATTTTTAAACTCCTTTCAATATCCTATTTAAAATTTTATCAAGTGATATAAAGGTATTAAAATAATTTAGTTCGAAAACTCACTGAAAATCAAAACCATAGAATATAATCTGAAAAATGTAAAACTTTACGAAATTGATTAAACCCGGCATTGTTGGAGGAGTTGAGTTCACATTCCATAGAGTTCCTCGACGTATCCGGCTAATGAATTAATTAACAAAATTCAAGGTACGACCGAGGGGATGTTTATTATAAAACGGATATGACGTAAACGGAGCTGAGGTAAGTAGATCAATACCTACCTGCAGGGGTATTCCAATCTCAGTTGAACTGCAAAGTTTTAAATCATGGTCAGTTCATACTAACTCATAGTTATTCTGTGACTAAATAGTGACATTATAATGTCATTTAATGTCTTTCGCGCATATTTTGCTGTCAAGTGTCTAAAAAGAATGATCACGTGGTACAATTTGGTACCCCGTGACCTGAAGAAATTTTGCTGGGCAGTGAAATATAACTTGACAGCAAAAGATTGGAATACGGGGGCTGTTATTGACTGTTTACATAATGCCGCCATTACGATACCTACCACGATGTCAGTGGAGATGAAGGCCTATATTCTAAACCGATACCTCGAATAACCCTCACCTCGACTCCAGTTTTAATTGCCAAAATTACTATTAAAGCACAATTTCGAGGTCGAGAGTATTATGAATAGCAGTGATCTATTTGAAATAAAATAAATAAATAAATAAAATATTCATGAACCGAGCTGTGGGTCGTGGGTTCGATCCCCACTGAGAACAAACATTTGTGCGTGGAAAACATAGATGTTTGTTCTATGTCTGGGTGTTACTATGTATTATAAGTATGTATTTACAAAAAAGTATATATCTAAGTATTCTATCAGCATCTAGTTCCCATATTACAAGCTTTGCTTAGTTTGGGACTAGATGGCGTTGTCTGAAATGTCCATGAATATTTATTTATTTATTTATTAATGAACATTTTCACACAATGCTATCTAGTCCTAAGTAAGCAAATCTTGTAATAAGATTGCTGGTCACTTTTATACTTTTTTTTGTAAATACTTAATAACACCCAGACAGAACAAACATGTAAGTTTGGCACACACAGATTTTTGTTCTCAATGGGGATCGAACCCACGACCCACAGCACGAAAGGCAGAGCTATTACCGACTGAGCTGTGACGCCTGTCGCCATTTGGAACGGTTAGTCTCTCGATGTCAAATACCATCAGCTCAATAAATGCACTGGTTTTGACACAGTTACTTTCCAGTCTTCATTATAAAAACAAAACTAGTAAGTGGCCACACCAGTAGAGAAATTACAAAACGCTTTTAGACGGCGCGAGTTACTAAATGTTAGTGGATATAGATTTGGTTTGGTAGTATTAGATTTTGAATTATATTTTACCAAATATGTGTGTAGCTGCAGATGCGCTTATGAGTTTTTACTTTTTTTTTACTATTTATTACTTTCAAAATTACTTAAGACTTATCTTTATACCTACTTTATATTCATATCGGCACAAAAAATCAAAACATCTAAAAATGTTAACAGTGCCAGGCAGCGGTCGGTGATTTAAACTCTGTTTTCTACCTCACTACTAACAAGTATTGGTAATAGATAACAATTATAATCCATTTAGAGACTAGTAACACTTACTAGTGACTGTAATACTTGTGCGTTATCTTTAGCCTGTGCAATAAATGTTAGTCTCGTAAAAGCGAGCCTACGTGTTTCGTTATCACAAGTAGAATGAGTTCAGGTTAGCTAATAATTTAGCTAACAATCTTTTCTAATATAACATTATGTAAAATTGAAACTATTGCACTTTTTATATTAGTAAAATATGCACTAGTATTATTGTTTGCACCTGTGATTGCACAACATACGCTTGTTGCGAGCAGCGTACTTAACATGATTTACTATCATCGTGTGAAAGCAAGTTTAGTATCAAAGAACGTAGCTCTGTCTATCAAAGTGAAAGCATTTCTGCGTGTTATATTATAAGTACCATTCCATTTAACACTGTCATCCTCTGATCCTAATTGTGCCGGCGCCATTGCTGTTTATTTAAATCCTGGATTCAAAGAATCTGTTTATAACAAACAATCCAAATTTTAATGGAATTTAATTTGATGATAAAAATTAAAAAGGCTATGTATAAAAGTAGTTTTTGTTATAAAAGTGATGAAACAGATTGCCCTCCTGATGTTAAACAATTGCGTCTGCCTATAAAAATGCATTACCTTACAGAGTAAGACATTGAAGACGTGCATATACTTATGTAAATTGAAAATATGCTTCTGATAAGACGTAAAAGCAAAGATGTCTTATATGTGATTCTGTTTATTGATGATGTTTTAACAATTTAGGTAAACTTATTTACTGTTTTTGTTGACAAACAGCCCAAATAACACACAGATATATACAATAAAACTAAAGATAGCTGCTCACTTTATTCACAGAGCTTTACTTTTACAAGAAATACACCAAAATGTTTCAAAGACCAAACTTCACAGCCCTAACTTGATACAACCATAAATCGAATACAGAAGGGGAACTAAAATAGACTGCAAATAAAAAAAAACCAACGTCAAGTGTACAAATACACGTCAAGGGAATTACAAACAACGTATCATTAGATATATCACAAATTATATCCAAGTTTGTCGTCAACCTAAAAATATATCAGATAAATCCTTAGGTAGACTCATCAAAAGCTGTTGCGAACAAAAATGAACTTAAGGTGAAGCTTACTGATAGTTTAAGGGGAGAAAATTTGTGGCTCATTATACCGTTTGATGTAAATCCCTTTGAAGTTAGTGACATTTTGTAAACTGTGGAAGATTTGCCTCAGTCGGCTGCACTCTCTGTAACCGGGAATGATGTACGCATTGTTAAAATTATTGTTCAGCTAATTATAGATTCTGAACCAGAGATTGATGGTGTGTGAAATGACGAGGATGTCGGAATGCTAGAGGGGAGAAAACACGTGGAAGAAGCTATAAATAATAAAAATTTTGATAAATGTCTAGAGCTTGTCAAAGTGATGGATAACTTTTTAAATGATGCAGCGAAAGTAATGAATGTTAAAAGAAATGGTGTCTATTAAGTACAATGTTTTGTAAAAACAAAGATGTTCATGATGCAAGTATAAGACAAAGAAACGTATATAATGCAATGACATAATGCCATTTGCATTTTTACATATTATACATTTTTGCATTAAAGTTAAAACAAGCAAGATGATAAAATTGAGGTACGAGTTCCTTCCCAGTTATTGTATTAGACAATCGCTAAAGAATGCAAAATGCTATATCATTTATAAAATGATATAGCATTTGAAATTATACATATAAATTATAAATAAATAAATTATAAATAAAATAGATAATAATTTATAAATAGTATTTAGCGATTTTTTTCTTTTTATTATTTTAAGTTTTCTTATCCTTAGCGATCGTAAAAGTGATCTTATCTTGTGATAATAAGAAAATTCTATGCTCGTTTGGAATTCTTAGTACCTACTTTATTTTATAGATTTTTATCACCACCGTTCAGTTTCCTGTCCTATTTTCATTTTATTAGTTTATTCAGTGGCACAGTGGCTGCTGGAGTGGACATTAACAGTTTTATTATCAACACAATACCCCGATCAGATTTTGTCGGTGAATGACTCTTTTCACAATGACACGGACACGACACGATACCGTGTCGTTATCGTGTCGTTGTCGTATCCAGCTATGGTAGCTAGGCTTTTGGCAGTTACTAGGCCGCTCGCCCACGTCGACTTTTTGCAGCGATGCTCGTTAATGTTGAGTAGAAACCAAACAGCATTTTTAGTGTTGACACTGATATTTTTTTTCAAGCAATGCACAACGCACAACGCACACAACGCCCTCTAGTCCCAAACTAAACAAAGTATAATATATGATGTCGGTATTGCGTCGTACCGACCAGTTTGCAAGCGCCCACTCTGATGAGATTTTACGGTGAATATCGAGCACTCGATGTTTAATGAAAAATCAGGACTGATTCATGAAAAATAGGTTAAAATGTGAAATAAATATTTATTCCCGCCTCTTTTTTACATTCTTTGTGCATTTGGCGAGTAAATAACTACGTGCCAACATAAAGCTACGTAATTATTGTCGAAAAAAGATAGGTTGGTTTTTCAAATTGGCGTCAAATTGGAGATAAGATTTTTTTCTTTTAGACAACTAAATGATGGAACAAGTCGATGGTTCACCTGATGTTATGTGGTAACCACTGCCTATAATGATGCATTACTTCACTGATCCTTGTGATTTTTATGAATAAAGATTTTAAACTTTGACTTTGATTAAATTTATTGAGAGCTTAATTTAAAACCCTGAACGGAAGTGTATAGTACACAGTAAACTACCCTTTTTTATTCTAAAACAATAATTACATTAAGAATTCTACAATGCTTAAAACTCCCATTTTACTACTGAATTCATGACACGAAACCAAGAATGTATTTAAATGACTATTCATAGTTACTACCGGTACTCGACGACAACAATGCAAAACTGTATAACTGACAAAACACCTAAAATTAAGTTTTGCTTTATCCCAATATGAAAAATATATTGTCATTGTTATTTTTACCTAAGTTAATAAAATGATATTGCAATTGAATTACTTATAGGCGATATGTAATGCCAAACAACGTTCTCGCTCGCAAATTTCAAAGTTTTCTTACCAGATTTGCACCAATGTATGTGATCAATTTTGGTAGACATTTTTGGTCGGAAAACTTGTTTGGATCAAATTTACATTTTTTGCTGCAGGGGTATTCCATTCTCAGTTGAACTGCAAAGTTTTAAATCATGGTCAGTTCATACTAACTCATAGTTATTCTGTGACTAAATTTAAAATTATTAAAATTAAAATTGTGGCATTATGATGTCATTTAATTTGTTTTCGCGCATATTTTGCTGTCAAGTGTCTAAAAAGAATGATCACGTGGTACAAACCACGTGACCTGAAGAAATTACACTGGGCAGTGAAATATAACTTGACAGCAAAAGATTGGCATACGGGGGCTGTACATTTGCATTTTTACTCTCTAAATCGTGAAGCTTTGCACTTTTGCATAATTACATAGTAAGTTTATATCTTGAGTAGGTTGTTTGACATTACCCATCGCCTTATTTATGGGCTGTAGCTTGTACATATTTAGTAAAACGGCTGTCTGAAAGAAATCATTGGAGAAAGAACTACCAGTTGTATCCTCCTTTATAAATTAAACTTCAGTATTTTCAGTAAATTACAATAATCCTGTTTTCATTAGAATTTAATTTCTAAGTACATTTTAGAATAATTCGCAAGATCACAAGAAATAATCCTTCTTCACCTTTTTTCCCCTAAAGTTCATATCGTCTGACAGTTGTATTACTATTGACAGGCGACATTTGACAAACCTGCAGCGTTACTTGCATTCTACCAAAATAAATTATACATATTAATTAATGTTATCGTTACAGACTATTTTACATTTTCAACTATTATACATGGAAAGCGAGAATTCCAAACTTGGTTCGTTTCCCGACTGACGTAGTAAATTAGCATCCCACAGTACCTAGCAGACTGTTCGCGCTTGACCCATTTAGTCACAATTGGTTAAGTGGGTAACAGAACTATTTACATTATAAAAGAATTCGTTATTCATGGCGAAGCTGCGGTTTTAAAGTTGAAGATAACTGTGACCTTTGTTTGCATGGCTTTTGTGAGGGTATGAATATAGTTTGTGAATAATTTATGAACGTTTTGTTTGGTTTCAAAATGTTCATGTTTGTAAAACTAGCAAAATCAACGATGTGGCAGACAGCCCCCGTATGCCAATCTTTTGCTGTCAAGTTATATTTCACTGCCCCGTGTAATTTCTTCAGGTCACGTGGTACAATTTTGTACCACGTGATCATTCTTTTTAGACACTTGACAGCAAAATATGCGCGAAAACACATCAAATGACGTCATAATGTCACTATTTAGTCACAGAATAACTATGAGTTAGTATGAACTGACCATGATTTAAAACTTTGCAGTTCAACTTTAATTGGCATACCCCTGCAGGAATCGATTCTGAGATAGATATTGTAGTTCTTAGATTTCCAATGATGTTTTCCCTTCATACGAGTGTACCGTTTTCTGAGCGGATTCTTTGAGAAGCTTGACATTACACCGAGCCTGTACTCTCAAGTCACGACATTTTACAACGGCTCTATACACCAAAACTCGTACTAAGTCCTCTGAAACAACTGACTTGACGTGGTTCTCGTGTCAAAGTATGTTTTCTAACTACATACTAGCTATTTGCTATTATGGCACAAAATAAACTTTTTCTATTTTTCAAGAAAAAATTTTCGGCCTCTTTGTTGACATCGTTTTGCAACCAGTTTCGAAATAATAGTTTGTTTGTTTTCTTATGAATTAGTTGCGATAATACAATGTTTTCGCACTATCAAACCTTTGACAAAGTCGGATAAGATAAAGCAATTTGCTGTGTACACAATATGGCTATGTACATCCAATAATCGCAATCTAGCCGTCTGCTTAGGGCCCACACGTCTAAGTGTGGTTTAATCAGGGTTTAATTAGTGCAGTGTAAGATAATCCGAAGCTATGTGAAGCGTGTGTCACTGGAAGACAGCTTGCAGTGTAGAATTAACTTTAGCTTTGATAACCTTAGGTGCAAAATTGCAAAAATAAGAAAGGACCTAACAAATTCTATAGATTTTTTTAGAAAATTGTTATTTTCAGTTTATCACCTCTAATATTAGGACAAAAATTGTTCTCATGATTCTAATACATTTAGATTGAAGGATTCATGCTCAGATCAATGTGAAACTTCAGATAAACGTCGAAAAGGTATTTCTTAGCTTTTTGAGTGTGAAAACAAAAAAAAACACAAATACCTTAAGATCCTGTTTACTACAATTCTGGGCTAATTCTAGATGAGGCTACTTACTTCTAAAAGAAAAGTACCTAACATAACTTTTCGTTTGTCTTCTATCTATATCTTTTTATTTTTTTTATCGTCAACAACATGCTCATAAGATCTGTTGATGGAGGGTAATTAAGTCACTTCTTACTATCTTAAAGCCATTTTAGCTTCAGTAGAGCATGTGCATGCTTATAAGAACCTCTACCAATCTGTAATGCAGTGATGCTTCTGTAACTATTATTGTTTATTCTGTGTTTATTTGCTCGATTGCTTATAATTGTTGCAAACTCAGACATAGCGAATGCGGTTTCTGATTACATAAATGTTTCAAATGTCACACGGCTTGGTGGTATCCGGCCGAAGTATACTTGTATGAGCCAGTTCAATGGGGTTCTAGACCTTTTAAACATCTTTAAAGCCTATCATCACCTTAGAAACTTCTGCAATGAGATATCAATCAGCTTTCCAAAGTATTTTATTATTGAAAATATTATTAGAGGAAGGTATAGTAGTTACAACGAATATTTGTATCTGCGCAGAACCCATTTTTGGGTCGAATTGGAGGTACATAAGCAAATTTTAATTTTTTTCGCATCTACGAAATCTTTTGCTGCTCCTAATTTCAGGGAGATAGAGATCCGTTGTGCGTACTGTGTCTGCTTGTGCTTATTTTGGAAATATACAGACACTAAAGTCTAAAGTTTACGCATTATTTATTATCAATACAGACTGTAATGATCTATTCAAAGCTTACTGACACAGCAGTTTGAAAAAGTACCAGTTTGCGCCTACCCCACTCTTCGAAAAACACGTCGAAATAAAAACGTTAGAATTTGCGCTTACCTCACTCTCCCAGATACACGCCGACTCATTGACCATTCAAAGTACATTACCATTTAAACAAATTCCAGAAAACGATAAAAACGCCCTCATCTGACACAATAATTAAGTTACTGAACGCACAATTAATAACAATAAAGGCACGTCCACACCGGCACGGGAGCTGAGCGAATGATGAATGGATGGTCAATGATATTGGTGATATATTAGACCCCTGTTGTTTCTTGTTATTGGCTTGTTCCCTCGTATAGAAGCAAAGGGTGTGCTTCTGGAAATACCTAAGTAGGTACATACACAGTTATTAAGTACCTAGTTAGTATTTTTAGCATTTTGAAGACCACCTAGTTTGAATTTTAACATGAAAAATAATTTTACGATACGAAAAAAAATGGGATGTTGCATTTACCAACGAATTTTCACATTTTTTTTTGTAGGTACGGGATCGTAAGGGGCGTCAGTTGGCCCCTTCTAACTTACTCTTAATATTATCTAGTAACCCACCAGCGAACAAAAATATAAGATCGCAAGGTAGAAAATGAAAAAATAAAGACCAAAAACATGCTTTCGCTGATTTATAACAGGTGCATTTCAAAATAAGTCAACAAAGGTGACCATAAATGGTATCAATTCATATTAACCCGAGCGCCCAATGCAATAATCATCATAATAAATTATAATAAAACAATTTAATGTACCATTTCATACAATTTCCCCATGGGACGTTAAACTATTTTGAAACCGGAAGTCAACGTCAATTATTCTAATTGAATGTAACGGTTTCCGCCTGTGATAAAATTTATTTTGGAATACCTCTACAATGTCATTTACGGTTTGTCTATTTACTGTGAAATTTTGAGGGAGGATTTATCTGAATTCATGAATTACAGGTGAATTCTGGCTTGGGAATTGATCACTCAGTGCAGTCAGTGCAACAACTCGAGTGTCTGCAGGCACTAAGACAAACCTAATAAGGTTTAACAGTGCTTTTATAATATTTTTTTTATAAGTAACCTTTTAATTCATAAATAAATACAATCAGACAAAAATTTTAGAATGGAATCTGCTAAATTCTTTTTGAAAAATAAGAAGAGCTCTCTAATACCCACTGTGCAGTTTAAGGATCATGAATAAAGAAAAATCATGAAGTTAAGTGATTAGGCACTAGATTGGGCGAAAAATTTGACTAGAATTTTGTAAAATTTAAATATAACTTCAAATACTCCCGAAAAATAAACTAAGTACTTAGATGTACGTAAAGTTGAGCAGTTTATAATTAAAAAAGCTTTTCTTAAAAGTCCTTAAGAATTCTTTTAAGCAGCCATTATTTTTACGAAGACAAGTTGATGTTAATACCACTTTTCCATTAGTGGCAGAAAACAGCGGTCTTGAGATTTGTTATCGCATCGACGAATCTCTTGCTAGGGGTTGTTGCTTTGTCTCACTACTTATGCTGGATCCTGACTAATGCAAAAATACTATGACCCTGTTTCGCCATCCTTTACACCAGATAAAAATATTTGTTTTTATTTTTGACTAGTCTAAAGTAGAGACGCAGATATTTATAACTGATGGATAACGTGTCGTAATCATGAGGCGGTAAAGGTAAAAAAAAAAACAAATACAACACGGTACATTATAAGAAAAACCAAACGAAGTCGTGTAGCGTGCATTTGTAAAATACCACCAGTTTTTACAAACTACAGTCAAAATGTCAATTTACCAGTCGTAGTTTATCGAAAGCTTGTCAGATTTTTATGATATCAAAAGATGCCAAGATGGTTGGCACGAGTGTAGCCGAGGCTTAAAGTTTAGTGGATAATGGAAATACGCTTTGGAAAATACACTTAGTATTACTAAGTGTTTAAGGAGGCAGACAGGGGTTGAAAAGATTAAGAATTTGTATTTCGTTATTTTTTTTTCAGTTAATACAAAAACCTTTACCCAGCAGTGGGACAACGTAAGTTAATTTAAAAAAAACAAGGTTATACTAACATTCTTTAAGTAAAAATGAAGTATCTTTGTAATGTTTTTCATTCCAATTATTTTTTAATACGTTTATTAAATTATAATTTAATCTTTAGGTACGTTCCTATTTGTAACAAGATTTCTTAGTACCGATAAAACATTTTCCTAATTGTACTAAAATTCAAATGTAATTAATTTAAAACTACTTGCAACTGTTAATTAACTATAATAATTTAATGTAAATAGCTATATAATCATATAAGTACACGATAATTAAAATTGTAATTAGATAGTTTATAGTTTAAATAACTATAAAACTGGTAGTTTATAGTTTGAATACTCATTAATTAGTTAATTATGTACAACTACATTCTAGGAGTGCCCAAACAGACAGCTCATGACAGTACGTACAACGGATCTTTATCCCTCTGAAGTTAGGTGCAACTAATTGTACTGTTTTGCGGAACAATGAGCTTACCTTCAATTATGTTACACAAAAACGGGATCTGCGCAGATACTTCAGCCCCCGTATGCCAATCTTTTGCTGTCAAGTTATATTTCACTGCCCAGTGTAATTTCTTCAGGTCACGTGGTACAATTTTGTACCACGTGTCTTTTTAGACACTTGACAGCAAAATATGCGCGAAAACACATCAAATGACATTATAATGTCACTATTTAGTCACAGAATAACTATGAGTTAGTATGAACTGACCATGATTTAAAACTTTGCAGTTCAACTTTGCAGTTCAACTTTGATTGGCATACCCCTGCTGAGGGACAAAGATCCGTTGTGACTACTTTAAGTATTTTCGTGTCAGACACAAGTGGACTCCTAATTAAAAAGAAGAAAGAAAGAGAGAGAAAAAGAAAAAGAAATCCCAGACTTACAAACCTAGGTATACAAACATATAGTACGTAGGCGTCTAGGTACCTAATAATTAAGTAGTTGTTCTATTGATGGAACTAATGGGAACTTTTTGTCCCACTAGTCCCATCAATAGAACTGCTAGCCATGTAACTAGTGAGAATAGTTATATTAAGATGACGTAAACATGTGATTCACAATTTCAAGAACGTTCTAGAATGTCTTCGGATGCTCCTATTCTATTCCTCTTGGTACTGCATCCTGTGCAAACGCATTCCATCTATCCTGCATCAGGAGACCAATTCTCTTAATAACACAGCTGTCTAAATAAAGTCCCGATCCTGTTCCGATGTCATGAAAATTGCAAGCATTCTCGTATATACGATTGAAAATTGCATATTTTAATTAACTAATTTCATTTTTATGAGAATTGCATTATTCTTATTTACTAATCTGATGTTTTTTTTATTATGAGTTAGAATGTCTCTTGGCCACAATCTCACCTGATGGTAAGTGAAGATGAGGCCAACGATGAAGCAAGACTGGAGATTTTATTTTATTTTATTTTATTTTAGTAATTTTAGGAAAACTAACAGCTAGGTAACACGATAGAACAACAAACATAACACAGGAATCAAGAAGATTCGAGCGAGCTGATGGCCAATTAAAAGTTTCCACAGATTATTTTGAATGTAGACAAAGAAAAACAGCAAGTAGACGACAAGAGATACTGAATAGTTACAAATATTACATGTAGGTAGATATTTAAATTTTGAGAAATAGAGTAGATAGGTAGATAACAAAAAACATATTATAAGAACCGAAGGAAGAAAAAAAACAAAAACTAAACATTATCAAAAAATTTGCCACAAAGTAAACGCTTAAGTGTAGTTAAAGAGGTATTAAATAAATCTATATCAACATCTGCCTTAATCAAGGTGTTAAACGAGTTGCTCGTCCTAATTATGAAAGCATTTTGCCTGTAATTAGTCTTAACCACGGGAACATGAAGTACATTGGGTCTTCTTAATAAAGCCGTGTTAGCGCGTAGCCCAAGTAGTTCTAATAACTCCGGGCAGTCTACTGTGCCATTTGCTATGTTCAGTAGATAGGATAGGTCAGCTATTTCTCTGCGCTTATAGAGGGGAAGAAAATGAAATTTTTGACATCTCGCAATGTAATCAGGTAGATAAATTTTAGCTCGAAACTGCAGGTAGCGAAGAAATCTTTTTTGAATACTCTCTATCCTAGAGGAGTAAACGTTGTAACAGGGATTCCAGACCTGTGAAGCATACTCTAAGTGACTGCGCACATATGCACAATACAAAATTTTAAAGGTTTTTATGCTAGTAAATTCCGATGACATACGTAAGACAAAGCCGAGAGCTCGTGATGCCTTTTTAACTACGTTATTAACATGCCCATCAAACAATATTTTGGTATCAAAAGTTACTCCTAAGTCTTTGATTGATTCTACTCTTATTAAGGGTGAGTTGCGCAATACGTAGTTGAATGTGAGCGGTACTGGTTTACGAGTATAGGAGCAGACATAGCATTTAGAAACATTCAGGTCTAGGTTATTGAGAAAGCAATAGTTTTGAAATCTATTTAGGTCGGCTTGCAAGCTGTGTGCATCATCAATATTTTTCACAGGAGAGAGAATTTTCATATCATCTGCGTAGAGAATTATTTTAGAATGGATAAAGCAAGAGGAAATGTCATTGACAAATATTGCAAAGAGCAAAGGGCCCAGTAAAGATCCTTGGGGAACTCCCGAAGGAATGCTCATAGGCGAGGAAGAGTACCCACTCAGTACCACAGTCTGACACCGATTACGTACATAGGAAGAGAACCATCTGTATAGGTTACCTCTGATGCCAGTGTGCTGAAGTTTCTGTAAAAGGATTACATGGTCAATGCGATCAAAACATTTACTATAGTCGGTATAGATAACATCCACTTGTGAGGGCTCAGACATAAAATGCGATAAAAACTCAGCACACAACAGAAGATTCGAAGTGGTAGACCTGCCCCTCAAGAAGCCGTGCTGATGTGGCGCAAGGTCGTGTTTGATTGCGGAGTACAGTTGTGCATACACGATTTTTTCGAGAACCTTTGCAAACAAGCATAACTTTGAGATGGGCCTATAATTCTCCACCTGATTTTTAGATCCTTTTTTGTGTACAGGAGTGATAAATGCGGTCTTCCAAACTTGAGGTACAATACCCTCTGTTAGCGAGCGACGGAACAGAATAGAAAGCGGGAGAACTAAGCTATCGGCACATTTGACTATTAAGATAGCTGGGATATTGTCAGGTCCTGCAGTTTTTTGTAGATCAAGAGATTTAAGCAATTTATGCACTTCCGCCGGCAATACCTCGATCATACCTATGTCCGCAGATAACGTTTGATAGCTGGAGATTTGAGACGTAGTTTGTGTGTTAATCGGCGTACCTGGGTTATCAAGAAAAGTTGAGTGAAAGTACTCACTAAACATATTGCATATCTCATCACCTCGATCGGAGGCACGATGGAACAAGAATCCGTGAATAGTTCCACTGAATGTAATATTAACACCAATTTCACTACAAATTATGGCCATACTTATGAACGTTACTCATATTAGAATTCAATGACAAAGCAGAATATTTATCATCATCATCAACATCATCAACCAATATTGGTCCACTGCTGGACGTAGGTCTCTCCCGAGACGCGCCATTGAGCTCGGCTCTTCTCACACAAGTAGTGCTAGGAGGACTTAATAATGCTAAGAGCATGTCTACCAGTCTTCCTAGATAGGCGTGAATGTTTATAAATTAATTTATAATATAATCTAGACTTGATTAATTTATGACTTTTTTTGATGGTTTGGTTTTTTAGTCAATTTACGGTCAACTTTCGATTACAGTAAAATTTGGTGAATAGGCCTCTGATATCTCGAAACGTGGTACAAAGGATAATGAATTCGCATACCTATAGTAATGGGACCCTGGTAGATCACACGGTCGGCTGGGGGCCACTTACCTGTTCAATTCGATACTTCCTCCCGCTGGTATTTGGTCTAGTCTGGGTGCTAGGTACTAGGATTTCAAAGGACGATGCAAAGCAAAAGAGTGCCATCTACAAACTAATTTATAGTTTGTATAAAGCCTTTTTTGTATCGTAAAGAAGGTCTTAATAAAGTTTGAAGCGGGATAAAAGTCAGAAGAAATGTTTTTAGGACTAATATGATTTATCCTAGGCACCTAGGCACTAGTGATACAAAAAACGATACAAAGTAGATACATAATAGGATTTGTAATTGTACGAGTTTTTTAGATGTTCGTTCTAGGTAAACAAACCACTAAAGATTAATGACGGATTAATTAATTAATACTTTCTAGATGACCTTGATGGCATGTCTAGCAGAGGACTTCAACAGGCTGATGAATTATTGATTATTTTGACGCTTGAGAATAGAAAACGTCAAAATGTACGGAAATGGTCACGTTTATTCTTCAGAACTGTGATTTTCATAAATTTTGATTAGTTTTGTTTAAATAATGTTATTCATAGTAATTGCCTACATCTTGTCGACCATCTGTCAATAAATATACGCGCGGTCAATTTGTCAACCTGTTATTTTGACTGTGTTATGATTGGAGATAATATATGGCTGCTCGTGTCAATGAATAGAAATGAAATCATAATTTTGTCGTAGAAAAAAAAATTCACTGCTCTACATTTATTTTGCAAATGACCAGTAACTTCTTCACTCACAAAAATAGTGTCGTAATTTTTGTAAATAGGTATTACGTAAGTACCACAGAATAAAACTACTTTCTATCAAAAGGTAAGTGCCATAGATATAAAAAATAAAAAAATACCTTAGCTGAAAACTAAAATCCATCACTTTACAGCACAACACATTCCGTTTTCAAAAATTGAACACAAAACTATTCTTTTACAGAACTTCTAAATTCAAACACGTCATTTTTTGAAATCAAAACCACGTTTTTATTTCGATCAGTTTTTTGTTTTTCTAAAGCCGAACACATTTCAAAATTCGAACGTCATTCCAGTTGACGTGGAAAGCCGCGCGCGCGCTGCCGTCCGAGCTTCAGAATCGACTAATTTACGCCACACGGCTTAGCGCAAGTTGGTTAGCTAAATATAAATCCTCTGTCTCTTGTGTTCAGTTGATGACAGTAATATTGTGAATAATTTGAGAGTTAGTTATGAATGAATAACTGTGTAGGTTAAAGATTTAGGGTTAACTTATAATTGCTCATAATTGAGAATTATATGAATTGAAAACCTAGTTATACAGTTGATTAAAATCTAGCTCTGTCCCTTACTAAAAGGTGATGTCAAAAAGTGACAGAGCTAGATTATAATCAACTTTTTAACTATTCAGCGCTTATTATACCCCTTTGTTAAATATACCTAAGTATAATAAAACACTTTTTGCCGATTAAAAGTCATGATACTAAGCTAACAACAGCAGAAATTTGTTACCAAAACTTACAAAAAACCAGTTGATGTTTTTACACAATATTTTTCATGAGCTGCTAAATGTCACAAGGCTAAACTATAAAAAAAACTGTCATATTTATATACTTACCTGACTTCTAAATAAGTCAAAGTCAATATTTCTTTATTCAATAAAATCACAAGGATCATTTAGAATCAAATACCTACTAAGGCTGGATTCTTTAGATAAAAATATGTCCGGCCTTATTTATGATAAGTTTAAAAAAGAGACTGATAGTATAGCGTAAACACACGTATAGCGTTATTTGGAGTTGGTCGAACCTAGCTTTAGAAAGCTAAGTTATACTTCTCGAGTAGGCCTACTCCATCTAAACATTGTCCCAGGCACTACAGTGTCCCGTTAAGTGTAGGCATAGGTTGCCTCCTGACGCTGTATAAATCATCTTCAATAGATGTAAAGGCCTATTATTATACTTCTCGAAAAAAAAATTTAAACCCGTTGTCTCCATTGTTTTTTTTTATGGCTTCTGTCTGTCCAGACAATTTTGCCAGTGTCAAGTGAATTATTTGAATAAGTTTGTTCAAGTCGAGTCATACGTCAAGTCATTTGTTTTGAAGACAAAATGATGGATTTTTGTATATAATGTTCAGTGGTTCGAAATGTCAGTTGAATTCTAAATTTTTATGAAAAGAGGTCACCCTGTCAGTCGCTACGAATTTTCATACCTTTCATACAAAGCTTTTTAAGAACAACGTCTCGAGAACCGGTACAACGTTCCTCATTTATTTACATTACAATACAATGACAGACAAATACGATGCTTCGTACATAATAATAAAATTGAATACACTTTTTGACATTGACTTTAACTTTGACAGTACAGAGACACTTATTAAGAACATCACTTATGTTTTGTTTTTATGAACAAGAGTTTGATCACGCATCTGAAGCACTATATTTAAAATACCGCACATCAACGAATCTTTATGCCTCTGAAGTTAGGTGCAACAAATGTTTGCGCATGTACTGTTGTGCGGAAAAATTCACTTACATAGGTTCTGCGCAGATACTTCAGAGAGACAAAGATCCGTTGTGACTACTATTACGTAACCTACCAAAACAATTTTAAAACTAAAGCTACACTAATCTTTTTACATACAAGTTTTTTGGGGATGCCTATTTATACCTACACCATTGCAAACGTATCGAGGTTAAACTCTAGCAAGATTGTCAATAAACTTTATTCATAAAAAGAAGAAGAAGTTACTGGCCAGTAAAGAAAAAATCGGTTTCTTTATTAATTCACACTAGCTTTAAAATAGTCATATTTTTTATATCTCACTAGTCCAAAAAGACCGTACAGAGAAATAAAGTATTAAATAACCTTTGAACCTTTATAATAAAAACCACAGACCCAAAAGTCGGACTATAAAGATTAGAGGGGTCGTTAATAAAGTTTTTACAGCCTCCTGCCAAATTGGAATGACTAGGTTCTAAGCCTTTTCTAACTAACGACCGCTTTATAACGGTCGTCATTATTTAAAACGAAAAGTTATTTAACCGAGAAACACAGCAAACGAAAGATTAGTATTAGTAGTAACAAAAAAATAGTATTATAAGTAGGTAGTATGTATTTACAAAAAAATAGTATTCTTTATGCAATCTAGTTCTCAATTAGTTCTCATATCACAAGCTTTGCTTAGTTTGGAAATAGAGGGCGTTGTGTGAACTGTTCATGAATATTTATTTCATGTTGAAATGATGAATTACGTACAAATCGTACAATAATAAAACCAAGTATTGTAACTTCAATGATAGTACTGCTATTAACCACTGTATTTATTTGGATTTTGTAAATTCAATTCGATAATCGACTTAGGTGATTCGTCGATTGTACCGTCATAATACGATCTCGGATTTAAGGAAAACTGGGTCCTCCTGACCCTTCTAGGGAATAGTAAGGGCCAACGCACATCTATCGACAAAACTGTTTTGTCGCGTACTTAGTGACGTGAAAATAAATTTTCTGTTATAACGAAAACAGCATATGATGAATGCTTCCTCGTCATATGCTGTTTTCGTTGTAACGAAATTCACATCAATTGACACGACGCATGCATAAAATTATGTTTACCTATCTATTATAGCATTGTTTAGTACCTACCTATTAAACATTGCTTTATACGCATATACCTAGAGAATGAACTGTGCTTTTTTAATAAATAAGAATATAAAGTAATTATGTAGTGTACTTAATAATATTATTAAGTACTTAGGATGATTCTCATTAAATAAGCAAGTAACGAAAACAGCAAATAAAAAGAAGCATATCGTAACTAAAAAAGTTTTACTGAGAAGTTTCACATCACTAACTGTTCGACAAGACGTTTTGTCTTTGGTTTGCGTTCTCCCTTAATGAGGAGTGTAGCGATTACGTTGCGTTCTCCCTTAATGAGGAGTGTAGCGATTAAGGGAGAACGCAAACCAAAGACAAAACGTCTTGTCGAACAGTTAGTGATGTGAAACTTCTCAGTAAAACTTTTTTAGTTACGATATGCTTCTTTTTATTTGCTGTTTTCGTTACTTGCTTATTTAATGAGAATCATCCTAAGTACTTAATAATATTATTAAGTACACTACATAATTACTTTATATTCTTATTTATTAAAAAAGCTCAGTTCATTCTCTAGGTATATGCGTATAAAGCAATGTTTAATAGGTAGGTACTAAACAATGCTATAATAGATAGGTAAACATAATTTTATGCATGCGTGTTCGCTTTTAGAAGCCCGCTCGGCCAATTTAATTAATTAATTAAATTGTTTTAACGGCTGGTTTGCGAACCTATTAATAAAAAACGTAAGAAAAGACTGTCGTGTCAATTGATGTGAGTTTCGTTACAACGAAAACAGCATATGACGAGGAAGTATTCAGCATATGCTGTTTTCGTTATAACAGAAAATTTATTTTCACGTCTCTAAGTACGCGACAAAACAGTTTTGTCGATAGATGTGCGTTGGCCCTAAATTTTCATCTGCTGACTGACGAAGTAATTAGGGCCAACGCACATCTATCGACAAAACTGTTTTGTCGCGTACTTAGTGACGTGAAAATAAATTTTCTGTTATAACGAAAACAGCATATGATGAATGCTTCCTCGTCATATGCTGTTTTCGTTGTAACGAAACTCACATCAATTGACACGACAGTCTTTTCTTACGTTTTTTTATTAATAGGTTCGCAAACCAGCCGTTAAAACAATTTAATTAATTAATTAAATTGGCCGAGCGGCCTTCAAAAGCAAACATGCATGCATAAAATTATGTTTACCTATCTATTATAGCATTGTTTAGTACCTACCTATTAAACATTGCTTTATACGCATATACCTAGAGAATGAACTGTGCTTTTTTAATAAATAAGAATATAAAGTAATTATGTAGTGTACTTAATAATATTATTAAGTACTTAGGATGATTCTCATTAAATAAGCAAGTAACGAAAACAGCAAATAAAAAGAAGCATATCGTAACTAAAAAAGTTTTACTGAGAAGTTTCACATCACTAACTGTTCGACAAGACGTTTTGTCTTTGGTTTGCGTTCTCCCTAAAGTTTGACTATAGTCAGACGTAAATAATTCTTCACACGCTTGAGCATTTACACTGTGGAGTTTCACACTGCGTTTTTATTTATTTAAAAAAAATCCAGGTTTTATTTTGTTTTTATTCGTTATAGGGCCACCCCATTATTGGGCAAAGACTTCCACTACTTGTCCACGTATCTTGAATTAGTATTCTGAAAAATTCTACCTCTTAGAATAAGAAGATGCGGGTAAGAGTACTATCGCACCGCCTTTTTTGGTCTATCAAGAGATTCACGAGGGAACCTATCTTATTTGGTAGCACTACATACTATGAAAATCTTTTTTAAAATTAATTCTACAAAAATACAACCGAATTCAAAACCTTATTGTTGAATCTTTTGCAGTGCCATCATTTCGAGTTTGTTTTCATAATAACTCATCTCATATTATTTTTCCCGAAAACAAACAAAGTTATTTCTTCAAACGATGTTTGCGAATCCGTAGGCACTGCTACCTCAACATTGAGCCATTTTCTTTGAATTAATTAGCAGTAAACGTAATGTGGGTGGCTATGTAGCGGGCATAGAGTACAAAATCCAGCTATAGCACGAATAATGGCATTCATGCAAAATAAATATGGCGGATGGCGGTGGGAGGCCATCTTGACTCATTCCTCGCTGAACGGTCGAGGCGAGCGGACGTGTTTCTGACGCGACGCAAATAAGCGTTTGAATTGAAAAAGTTGCACGATTGTGACGATACAAATTATGTGTGTGTCTAAAGACAAATAACATCTGTATTACTATGACATTTCATAAGTAATTGATACTGCAGGAGAATCCTATCCTACTAATATTATAAATGCGAATGTTTAGATGTTTGGATGTTAGTGTTTCTATCACGTCAAAACTAATGAACCAACTCGGATGAAACTTGGCATAATTATATATATACGTACGTAACCTGGATTGACACATAGGCTACTTTTCATCCCGAATAATTAACAGGATCTACAGGATAAAATGAAAAAAAAAACGGGATTAGCAGCGCCAATTATTAGCAAGAGGATGATGTCATGTCATGTCACGTTAGTTTGACAGGACATAGTACTACCTCTTTGGTCTAACGACTAACGTTTGACAATCGAGTACGGGCTCGGTGTAATGTCAAGTTTCTCAAAGAAGTATCCGCTCGGTACACGCACAGATAAAATACGCAAATAATATAGTGTACACGGAAACGGTACTCGCGTTCGAAGTCGCGGGCAACTGCTAGTATTAAATAAAAGCTTAGAAATATCTTGAGAGCTGTTTTGAAATTCAAGCTTCTATCTTCTTTTCATTGCTACCTTGGATCTACCATAATATTTAAGATGCCTCATTCTTTATGTAGCTTTTGATTTAACCTTTTCAGTTCATTCATCTGCTAGATTTCAGTGAGTTTTACTCTTATAAACAAGTAATGTGTGATGCTAATTTGGCATCACGCCTATTTGTTCACTACTTAGAACGGGGTTTGATGTTCTATTTGGCTAATGGTTGATTATTTGATAGAGAATTTGATCACTTCATTGCGCTTTTGCTTAACTGGGCCCATAACCTAAAAAGATATCAATAAAAATCTTATTAAGCTTGCGGAATTTTATACTATGAAACCAAAAGAACTTTTCACATGATGATGACAAAAATTACCAAGGATATTTTGTCATACAGACAAATCTACCTGGTCTAAATTTTACACACAGGTTTTACATAATTGTAATAAGATTCATGAATATTTCAACAGTGGTTAGGTCACTCTGGTTTTTGTGGACAAGACATCGTAAATCCGTAATATGACCTTTCACCATCGGTCATCTCATCATCTCAAGAACGGTAGAAACGTATAGTTTCTAGCCCGTTCTTTTAGGCTCTGGTTGCGAGGACCCTTAAAAACAGCGTAAAAAGCCACTTTTAACCCGTGTCAGTATAAACGTTTCTCTACTCAGGAAAATGTGTGCAATGCCAGTGCTCTCAAACGGTGAAGGAAAGAAAGAAAGAAACATTTATTTTCAAAATCACGCTGACACATACAATACATAATACAGAAACACAGATTATAGAAAAGTACAGATGTACTGTATAGCCATTTTTGTGTCACAGTAAGAAGTGCACCATGATGGAGTACTTTGTGTCATTCAGTCTCTGGCCATTGACACCTCCAATGCCAAACATATTTTTATACAATTATGCCGGCGTGTGTGGTTCCCACTTGCAAAAATTGGCCTGGGTCTAAAAACAAAGTAGATGGGATAACATACATCACATTTGGGTCTCTATTTGATAAGGAATCGTCTTGGAATCATCAATTTAAAGAAAAATTACCATCAATTCAATAATGTTGCAAACAACACCAACATTTTTTTCCCAACAAAATTTATATTAATCTTTATGACTACACATCATTAGGCATAGGTATTTCAATAGGTATTTTTAATCATAGAGCGCTAAATTTGTTATTTTGAAAAAATATTTGTGTAATTTTAGGATTCTTGATGACATACTCAGACGAGAACAATGGACAAAAATCATTCAAAAAACACGTCCTGAGTCTTTCCTTAATTCTATTAAAATTTATGAATATCTATTTCAGTACCTCCTACTTAGGTACCTAAGCAGCATTTACAAAAAAAATTACCCCAAAAAATTGGGAAATAGTTTTGTAGGTGCAACATTGGGCTGCGCGAACATCATGCGCACGGGAACATTTTTATAGCATTTTGGTGACAAAATCCTTCATACAAATTATGTCAAATGCGGCTTCTACTATATTCTAAGTACAGACACAATACATTTACAAATTGGTGACGAACTCAGCATGGTGTTGCGTCAAAATGACACAACGCTGGTCTTCCGCCGGCACCAGGCACCAGGAAAACATCGGATACCCGTGGTTTAGTCAGCTCTGCACGTATTGACCTAGTCTTTACTGTGGATAAAGCTGAATAGCTAAGAGGATGCTATTAGGTATTAGGCAAGCCTACACCATCCAAATCATGGCCCCGGCACTGTAACGTCCCATTCATAGGTCTTATTTATACTATGTATTTATAAATACCTGAAATATAATTTATAAGATTAAAAAACTAGAAAAACCGACTTCAATTCGACTACCGGCTTCATCATATGATGAATGATAATGGCAGTTCATTGGGAATGTTCTAGTGACCGTAAACATGACTAAAAAGTCACAGAAAAGCAAAATACGCAATTTCGTGCACATGGATGGCATATTTTTTTCAGTTATTTATAAGCCAAGCTATGAAACCGATTTTGATGAAAATTGATTCAAACCTGAAAGTATATTCTTTCAGGTAAAAACCGAACATTTTAAATTGGTTCATAAATGACGGAATTCGAAGGTGGCAATTAAAAAAATACAACCGAATTGAAAACCTCCGCCTTTTTTTCAGTCGGTTTAAAATGAATTTAAATTAATTAGCAAAACAGATACTTCACAAAACCGTGATACTGCTGTTACAAGAAGCGGCTATTTCGAAAACGACTCCTGATTTACATAAAAGTTCTGGCAGATAGCGACCTATAAATAAACAAACATAGTTCATGGAAAAACATTTACAAACGTTGAGCAAGTCCGTTTGAAGCTGTTGATTTACGGTAAATACTCAGGAATACCTACCCTTTTGAACTAGGGTAAGAAGACTTACCTACTTAAGCTAGGTTTTTGGGTAGTCGACTTCAGTCTTTGGATAGTGGCCGATTTCTAAATCTACTACTCAACAGTACATCTACTATCGTTTCAAAATTAGATGGATAGTTTCGATAACCAGTAGGTAACATCTTTTAAAATAAGTGCAAAAAGTATTCTAAATGATCCATGCCTTCTTATATGACTTTGGAAAACCTAATCTAAACCTTAAATCACGAGATATATTTATATTAGCCCAAAGAAGAAAGCTGCTAAGAGATAAACATACCTAGTCCTCCTCCTCGAGCTTCCTCCAATTCTCCTGTTTATTTATTTTAAAATTTCACACAATTAGGTAGTGCTAGGAGGACTTAATGCTAAGAGCATTGTCTGCCTGTCTTCCTGGGCGCGCAAAAAGATGGTGTGGCGTGTTTTTACAGGTACTTAAACTGATAACACATTTAAATTAATACATAACTATGTTTCATGCCTAATATGGGCTAAGAGTAGGAATTTAGTTCACCAAATAAAATATTATCGAGTGCTAAGAATATAATAGTTCCGCAAACGGGTAAGACCACCGGCAGTGGTATCGCAGTCATAAATCACAAAAATCTGAAAGCTGCGCGTTGCGTAACTGCACACTGTAATCGAATTTGTACATGTGTGTTACATTGAGGAGTGAGCAAAGCGAAAGAAGATCGTATTGTCATCTTGGACGAATCAACGTTGTATGTTAGAGTATAACTTTCAAACCGCTTATCCAATCTGCATATAATTTGGTAGGTTGATAGATAGTATTACCATAGTTTATTGGTAGAATTATGAACTGAATCAGCTAAGCGGTTGTAAAGTTACAAGGATCCAAAAGGGAGTAAAAAATTTTTATCGTACAAAAAAATCCAGTGGGTTGTCATTATAGGGCTTCATTTAGACATTCGAAAACAATTTTTACATTTGCGCTATGTTAAATAGACTTTTAGGTAGAGTGAAAATCGTAAAGTTGGTAAAACCAGTATAACGTGAGCTAGTATTTCTTAGAATCTCAAATACTTTGTAGTTTAGGTAAGACTGGTCATTAACTAGATCGCGGTATGAATGCGATTTGCAAAGTTTTTCTCAACTATTGTTAAAAAAAATTTTCCTAGCGTTTTATTTTGGAAACATCGCGAGATCTCAGTTTGGGGCAAACTGATAACATTTAATTCAACAAGCTATAAGTAGGTACCTATTTTGATTAAATGTGGGATATTTGAGATCCCAACGTATAATGCAACTATTTGCAACATTTAATCTAAGAAACTGCTTCCAAAGTGTCGCTAGACATGCTCATATTAAATTGTCGTAACTTTAATAAACTGAACTGGATCAACTGCTCCATAGCACAGCATAAAATTATATAGAGTACCTACTTTGGTGTAGTTCATACCGCGGTTTTACTTAACTTTGAGATCCGTTCCTCTGATAACTGATGACGTATCTACGTATATATTAGTTGTTTTTTATATGTGTATGTATCTATCTAGGTATCTATAAAACGAAAAGCCAAAAACTTTTTGTATTGAATAGTTGCGTTCAAAAGCAATGCTAGATTTGCTATTTTTTTGTAATCTTTGGATAAAAAATGTGGATCTCAAATGATGATCTTTTTTATCAGGCAGTGGGTATTTTATTTTTACAGCAATCATCGAAATCATAAGGATTTAAAAATTTTTTAGGATCAGTCTATTAACAGGGAGACAAGGACTAACATAACTTACATTTCCTAAGAATATTAGAACAACTCGATATAGGATTAATCACTTTGTATCGCCTTAGCAATTTACCTGTAATAGCTAGCGGTATTTTCTTAAAACGCTTAGGTATAGTTGATATTTTCATTATTTAATTATGCAGTACGCACAACGGATCTTTATCCCTCTGAAGTTAGGTGCAACAGACGATTGCGCATGTAATTTCATTAATTCATTCAACAGCTAAGAGCAGCGTGCTTTTGGAAGAGCCAACTGGCCATTATGTGAAAGATTATCCTACGGACAATGTCTCACACTAAATACTATACTGCAAAATAAATTACTTAATTTATCATGACAACTTATGCGATCTTTAAATGAGCTGCCTTGAACCTTATCTAACATCTGCGAATACCAGACCATACTGCAAGCTTGTAAACACACTTTGCGATTTTGACGACCTCCGACGGGGCGGTGAGCAACTTGACGGCCAAGAATCTTGATATCCTTTTAAAATGATACAAATTAAAATGATTTAAAATGAATGATTTTAAAATAATAATTTAAAAAAAAAAAAAGTAGATAAGTATTCTATCAGCCATCTAGTTCCCATATCACAAGCTATGCTTAGTTTGGGACTAGAGGGTGTTGTGTGTAAAGTCCATGAATATTTATTATTATTATTCTTTTCTAAGCTAGTCTCGCTCGGCTCCTAAGAGTCGGTAAATGACTGATGTACACGGGCCTAAGCCAAGTGTACTATAAGTCGCAGCCAGGCGGCTAAACTGTCAATGGCCGCGACCGGGCGATTCCACCGCAGCCAAACGTGGTCGCCTGACGTGACTGTATGGAGGAGGCAAGAACAGGGTAGAGGCAATTCCAACCCCAGTCTTGAAGGGAAAACAAAAGATGTCTAGCTAGATGCCGACACAGAAATTCACGGCGACTTGGCTGCCGTGTTGCGTTGTAGCCCTAACCTATCTAAAGATACCAGCATATCCACAGCAACAACAAATTATGGTCAATTGCTGATTAAACAACCAATCTACATACAAAGTATGTTGACATTACTAATAAGGCTGGTAAATTGCATTTGACTAACTCTCGCTTGATTGGGTCATCATTCTGATTGGCCAAGACAATATTACTATTTACTCGGACAAAGTCATGCTAAAAACTATTGCTAAAAATCTTATGGATGCAACTTCCATCATTTTTTATCCGTTTTTTGATAGCTATAGATTATCGGTAGTATAGTGGTAGCAACCCCGCCTTCCGATCTTAAGGTTGTAACTTCAAATCCGGTCTTGCCAAAAAGATGTTTTCTATTATATGCGCAATGCCTGTGCATTGAAATGGTCAAGGAAAAAATCATGAGTAAGCCTGCGGATAGGTCGACTAGGCTGAGAGGATGGTATAGGTGCTACAAACCTACTCCATCTAAATCATGTCCCAGGCACTGCAGCCTCCCGTACATCGGGGCATGAGTAAAAAGTGGCCCCTGACGCTGCATAAATTATATAAATTAGCTATATGATAAAATTTGGTAAGTAGCTAGTTCAAAATATTTTACAAAGACATTTTTATACTTTGTTTTGTATACAAAATACATATGAAGCAGTTGAGCCATCTACAAACCGTTGCAAACGATTTATAGATAGCTCAACTGATCCAACCGTGCCCAAGTCACTGGCTGCATTGCTTTTTTGTATCAATCTATAAACTGACATCAATGCGAAGCTCGTACATCGATTGAAAGAAAACTGGTTCAAGTACAGCACCAAACAATGCCATAGACCTTCTTCTAATTATATTCACATGTCTGTCTGTACGTCTGTACGGTAAACAGAGCCTTTTATTGACTTTACTGCTAAGATCAAAGAAAGGTAGAGTAGTCCTAGCCGAAGGCAGCTGGAAGTTTTTTACACAATCTGTTGAAACTCCAACCACGGTAGATATACCTTTTAATATATTCTAAGGTCTTTGATGATTTTTAAGGCATTATCCAAAGGCTTTGTCAATGATTTAAGGTATTACAGAACCTTAAGGGCCATTAAAAACCCTTCAGATGATCTAATTTACTTCGGATTCACTCGACCAGGGGGCGATTCTAGACCGATAGACTTTTTTTGTCGCATGTCATGTTTTGGGAAATATGTCGCATGTCACGTTTTGGGAAATATATCTATCGTGATCGTGACTAAAAATTTAAAATCACTTGATTTATACTATCCCCTATATTCTCATTCGCCTGTCATATTAACACGGCTTTCAGTAATGATCTGTCATTGTCACTAACATGACAACGAAAAGAGACGACAACAGATTTAGCAGCTAATTTAGCTAGCGAAGCTTTAAAAAACCAATATTGATATTATATACACTTATGACTGCAATGAAAAACTATGTGAAAAGTCAGGTCTACGCAAAACCAGGTCATTTGGACCTATCTAAGACACGTTATAACGTCTCTTTGTTATTTATTCGTGAGTTTTAGTAAAGTTTCAGTCTTATTTCACGTTTTATGTTCGCCATCTGTTCTATTTGATTACATTTGTTTGGATGTTAGTATTTCGCGATGTTCAGAAACATTATCGGTTGGATCTCTGTCTGGATGGTATCGCATCTACTTCAGCTTATTTTCAGTTTCTGTAACCACTTTTCAGTTCCTATTCAGCGAATGCTACATGATTGCATTATCTTATAATTACAGCGATTCAATATCTTTTCTTCTTAGAATGATGGACGCAGAGCGATGTCTCACAGGTCACGTCCTCAGTGGGCATGCTCAGTGAGGCATTGTTATAGGCAGAGGTACCACTTAACATCAGGTGTGCTAAGACAGTGCTGGAACAAGTTATAACCATAATGATTATGACCGGTTCTCTATGTATTGATAACAATTTTGTCAAGGCACCTAGTCAAATTACTCAACCTATTACCCAAAACTAAGAAAATGTTTCTTCTATAGCCATTCCTTTTGATGACATGCCAAATCTGGCATTATCAGCATCAAAATAAAAATAAAATGCAAAGCGTACAACAAATTCCATTCATGATTTGTTTTAGCATAATCACAACAGAACACTCAACTGCAAATTGTGATTAAAAATAATATTTTGTAATAATTATTAAATTAATGTCCTACAATGTTTACCGAGGTATTATGTTCGAACGCGTTTGACATGCGATTCACTCGTTTGTGGCTGTTGCGCGACTCAGTCCTTTTCAGCTGAAAAATAAGTCTCAGACGCGACTCACAGTGGCGACTTTTAGAACTACTGCTCGAACGGACAGACATCTCGTCAGCAGTCGTAACCATTTTCGACGACCTTGGCTTAAAAATACCTTGGAAGGCTTTTTATGATAATAAGTATTTTATGAAAGAGCCTAAAACACAACCAAGGTTCTGTATTCTTTATGTTTCAGAGTGATGGACGCAGTGCAATGCAATATACCACTCAGTACATTCCAATATAAAAGGTGTGTAATCCGCGTTCACTTGTTCAGTAGCGCTTTGAAAGGTGTCAGACAATCGTTAGCATTTGTCTATTTGAAAACTAAAACGTTGGTTGTTGAGAGATGGCGACCGCGACTTTTAGTCGCGTCTTACACTTTCTTTTCAGCTTTATTAGAGCGGATTTAATTGTTATTGTAGCTGTAACCAGCTTTTATAATAACACTATCAGAATGCACGCGATAGTTTCCTCGGGATGGCAATAGATGGAAAAATCCTGGAAAATTAAATAAAAATACAGGCCAAATTAAATTATATTGAGTCGTAATTATCAAGTAGGAGTGTTTTTAATTAAAAGAAAACCACCTTCGAGATTTATGAAACTGGAGGGCGTAAAAAGGGTGGTTTCAAAATCTTATAAAAACGTCTTTGACCTAATTTCTCAAAAACGATTTAGACGTGAGCTTGGCTTTGGCGATACTAGACTAGCCCACAGAAATGTGTGCTTATGGGTATTTTCACGCTTTGACCGACACGACATCTATACGATATCGGCGGAGAGCTACCTAATGTACCATAAGTTAATGCTTTAACACCCGTGTCGACGCAGACACTGTTATTTTTGTTCGAGCCTGTAAGGGTCTACTTAGGCAAAGTGACATTTTTTGATAAGCGAATTCGTTAGTAGAAAAGTCCAAAAAATTATAGAAATGACATGACATAAATAAATATAAAAATAGACATCTCGTTAGGTGTGTCGATATCGGTCAGTGTGCTGTGCAAATGATCTGTCTGTAAGTTATTTTAGCATTATCATTAAAAATTTGTGTGATTTTGACAGTTCACATCACACCCAATATATCTACTGGACGCCTAATTTTGGTTGTTGCTTTTTTACACCTTGTACAATAGGTACAACAACACGGCTACGCACCAAAGTTTTGCTAACGAATTCACTCGTCGACTGTGAAAATACCGAAAAATAATTATGTTACCATTTCATTATAATTTCCCGCCAAAAACACAATGGACGAGGAAAATTACAATCTTCAAGATGGAATTTCCCTTATTCTTAGAGAGATGATTTAGTAGTTATAGGTAGAGGTGTGGACTATGTCATTCATAAGCAGATATTGAGTATGAACGATAGCACCAATCTAGAAGTGAAAATACGATTTAAGCCCGTATTCATAATCAAGTTAATTTAGAATTTTAATCTGTTTTGAGGAACAAGTAAACCTTTTAGCAGTTTTCACTGAAGTCAAAAAACTTTTAAGTCTCGATTCATGCTTCAGAGTTAGTTTTTCAAGTCTAAGTACGGTCTATTCTCAAGTTGAACTCAAAGATGATGCAGTGTTACATGCCAAGAAATTGTCGTAACAGCGGAACCATATAAATTATTTATTGTTCACTGAACTGTTTTAATTTGATCTAGTTAGTTTGATTTGTTTTAGTTTTAGTTGTTGATCTGCTAGATGCAAATGGTTGTTACTAGACCCCGCCCGGTGCCAGCTATGTAATAGATAGACTCATTACATAGCCGGCTGGTTATGCCTCTTTAAACGTTAACTTGCTACAGTTTTATGATTGGCTGACTCTAGAAATTCTTTCAGGATTTCATTCGAAATGTTTGATTGAAAACATTGAATTCATTTAAACTTATTGCTGTTTTATTTCAATACGAGGAATTTTTCGCGCGAGTACTTCCTTAATTTTAATGAAAAAGTTTTTTTTGTGATGTTAATGTCATTTTGTTACCAAAAAACAATAGCTTTGAGATTGAGGTCCCACAGATTTTTTTCCTAGATAGGTTTTGCAACTTTAAATCAAAAATATATTAAAAATAGTTTGTATTAAGTACTGCAGGGGTATTCCAATCTCAGTTGAACTACAAAGTTTTAAATCATGGTCAGTTCATACTAACTCATAGTTATTCTGTGACTAAATAGTGACATTATGATGTCATTTAATTTGTTTTCGCGCATATTTCGCTGTCAAGTGTCTAAAAAGAATGATCACGTGGTACAAAATTGTACCACGTGACCTGAAGAAATTACACTGGGCAGTGAAATATAACTTGACAGCAAAAGATTGGAATACGGGTGCAGAAGGTAAACTAACCTTGAGTTCTAAGCAGACAGCACTTTATGTACCCCTATGCTATGCGTCTATATACTGAGTATCTATGCGGCTTAGATCGGAGCATACGCAGCATCGGTATTTACAACTGACATGCCTAGATATGCTGATATATGGACGCGTATATTAGGTAATACAAAAACTTTTGTTTGGCAGATTAAATTATTATACAATTTGCGTCCTTATCCAGCAAATAACATCAGTCGTGCTGAATTCACTGAATGTAGCTAATATTATTTATATGATTGCTATTATTCAAATATAAATATTTCAGAGACTTTTCCATTATCTCGTTTGAACTAGAAGGTCGAGCATATTTCGAAATGAAATTCGATTTTAGCGTTAATAAATATTAACAGAGACACAATAATCCTACGTCAAGAATTTGTTCGAAATATTATTGGAAAATTAATATTGTTACAGTGTGTGGCTTTTTCTGTGACACAAGTAAACTTTTTCGAAAAAATAAATACCTATGAATTTCAATTTATTTATTCATATACAAATTGGGCTTGCAGAAGAACCAAAGCGTCTAAACGTTACAATATTGTATGCTTACAAAATCATAGACAATCAACTACAATTTTATAGTGTGCCACAGCAACATCCGGTAACTGTAATTAAAAATTTCAGCATTATTGCCAAATTCTACAGAGTTTATGATAGTTATAATGTATCTGGTTAATTTGTATCAAATTTAAAAAAAAAAAATTTCAGACCACTAGCTGTTACCCGCGACTTCGGATGTTTGTCATAATTATAGTACATTTTCATCTCTTTTCAAACCATTATTTAAAAGATTTCAATTGTCACCTCACTGCAAAAAGAGGGCCAGTTCAGACTTATTTGTCCCATCTATCCCACTAGGGTGAAAAAATTTTTTTTAGATATGATTGAGTGATTGAATAAAATGACAATGTGAAACGGTTAGTAAAATGGTGCGTCTAAGGGCACCTTTATAATTGAATCCGATCGTCTCTCAAACAGCCTCCAGACGATAAAAATAAGCAACTCAGAACACGTACAGATAAGAACAGATTGTGATTTAAATCAAATAAATCCATACTTTGTTCGTACTTTAAATGATTTGTGGGTAATAATAATAATTTATACATATATACATGTAGTTTGAGATTTCAAACTTTCAGTAAAATATTTTTCACATTTCATTCATCATCATTATCAAACTATTTCATTCCACTGCTGGACGTAGGTAAAAAAAACGTAGGTCTCTCCCAAGACGCGCCACTAAGCCCCGTTTTCGGTTTTTCTCATCCAATGTAACTTATTTTCTATTTATTTATTTAAAAAAAAATTACTAATGATGCAGCCCTAAAAATACATTCAAGATCAAGATCAATACATTCAAGATAACATAAAGTGTGTAGTCTTTAGACTCCCTGAGTGAGATTCCCTCCTGAGATTCTCTGAGAATCACCCCTTCAGGATATCTCCAGTATAAAGAAATCTGATCGGAAGAAGGTATGTGTACCTGAGAATTATCTACATATCTTATTTACAAGATTATTCTTTTTTCCAAAAAATATGCCAAAGAATTCACAAAAATGAAAAGCAACAACAATATTCAAATATACAGACGGCACTAAAATAAACTTCAAGACATGCCTACTAATGTGCGCCCTCTCTGAAGTCGCTAACATAAACAAGGAGATTCAGTCGCACCACATAAATACCTGAATAAATAACATTTGAAAACATTTCTTTGTGTCGATGCGGCAACGACTGATTTGTGAACGGCACGTGAGAGTCTGCTCAAAGAGTAGCTGAATTGAACAGAATAGCACACGCTTCAGGTGGGAAAATAGAGGAATTTTATTTATACCTACCTCATGTGAGACTTATCTACTCGTATATAGTCACTGTTTTTGAACGTGTGTATTTTTCTGTATATTTAGACGCTTTCGAAGGGAGATGGTGGGAGGAGGAATAGAGAGTACTGGAAGTCTTTGGGAGAGATCTTTGCCCAGGAGTGGGACGAGTTAGGTTATTTAAAAAAATTTTTGGAAGACACGGCTACCCTAATAACTTTTAGCAGCGTAAAGACTTCTTTTTAAATCAGATTTACAGATGGTGATTAGTATTAATGAGATTAGTATTAATGCCTCGTTGCAAAGAGTCTTATCCATGTCTACACAAGCTTAGAACTGTGGCAGATACCTATCAAAGAGGCATTTGATTCTATCTGGGTCAGTCAGTGAGGAAGTTCGGTCATGAGCCATATAATTCTAATCTCGGATGTTGGCTACAGACCGGTCTGTGCATTCCAGTACCTCATCTTTGACGAATGCTTAGCGTTTATTATTAGCAAGAATGCCTGAGCTCGTGTCACGCGTCGCGTGTGTAACTGCCCTTGGACTAATGGTTAGTTCCTAAGCCCTATAAGGACTACTTTGTATTGAATATTAGGAATTATATCGTTTTCATCATCATCGTCATCTACATCACAAATTCAAATATGGTTTTCTATATTCCTTTCACATAAGAACACCCGGTGGCTTTATGGTAGCAACCCTGCTTTTCGATCCTAAGAGCGGCTTGCACCAGAATCGCTAAACGCGTTTAAATCTTAAATAGTATTTAGCGAGTTGTCAAGTCATACAAATACGTCAGATTTCAATCGATTTTGCTGTTAAATACGTTTAGTGATTCTGGTGCAAGACGCCCTAAGATTGTGATAGTGACCAATGGATTTTTTATAGTTGTGTGCCAGTGCTCTCAAACGGTGAAGGAAAACATCGTGAAAAACCTCGCGGCTTATTCAACTCCGAACGTATTGACCTTGTCTTTTGTGGATAACGGCGACTAGACTTAGATGATGGTATAGGTTACCCAGTGGTAAATCTACTATCTAAATAATATCATGCACTGCCGCTCTATTCCAATCTTTTGCTGTCAAGTTATATTTCACTGCCCAGTGTAATTTCTTCAGGTCACGTGGTACAATTTTGTACCACGTGATCATTCTTTTTAGACACTTGACAGCAAAATATGCGTGAAAATCTCGGAAAACAAATTAAATGACGTCATAATGTCACTATTTAGTCACAGAATATCTTTAGTATGAACTGACCATAATTTAAAACTTTGCAGTTCAACTTTGATATTAAAATCGCCCCCCTGCAGCGTCCCGTTCCGCTTCTTCCCTACTGCTCAACTAGATTGCTCAACAAATGCTCAATTGCATCAAGTTGAGCAGTCATCGGGGTATGGGTAACAAGTGGCTCTGTATAAATCATCCAGGTACGATGCAATAGGTCTCTAACAATGCTGGTCCATTCTTGGTAGACTTGGAGCTAATGGGGGGTTCTTGGGCCCCTCAGCAAGGCCTGCACAATCTGCACGATCATCTATACAGTGCACGTGCTTGGGCCCAAGGAGTCTTGCATACTTAGCCTAACTTTTAGGGCAATTAAATACTTCCTATAATTTGGTTCCTAATTTTACGGCCGTCAATATCGTTGGTAGTTTTCAAAGAACAAAACTTGTATCATACTGGTTGTATCAATAAACATTTCTGGAACAGGTGAACCAGCAATGAGCTCGCACATGTTTGCAAAACATGTCCGTTATGATGCACTAGCTGTTACCCGTGACTTCGTATGGTACCGTTTTCTAAGCGGATTCTTGCAGGTGTTTGGTGCACACCAACACCTGCACCCGGAAGGATCTGTGTGACGCCACGGAAAATGCCATAGACGTGGCCCGTTTCTGGGCAAAACGGGATACTTAGTAGGTACCTAGGTACTTACTAAATAATAAAAATACATATGGGAGCCAATCGACTCGAAGAAGAAGAAGAAGCGGATTCTTTGAGAAGCTTGACATTACCGAATACCGTCTACGCATACCGTCTCACGTGTCAGATGTTAGACTGCTTTATACCCCAAAACTCATACTCGCTCTTTAAAACAACTGACGTGACGTTGTCTTCATCTCAATTGGCGCTGCAAATCCTCTTCGTGCATTTTATCGTCCTGTTAATTATTAAGGATAAAAATAGCCTATGTGTAGCGGCGAGGCGCGCGGTTCTCGATCGGTTTCTGGTGGCGCCTCTGGCTACCTCGTTTTCTGCCGGCCGGAGCGCTCTCGTTCGGTTCGCAGCCTGGAGATGCCGTCGACTTGTATCTCTCGTCCGCTCGTTCAACCAACGTTTTAAGTCAAGAAACAGTATCGTCAAGAAACAGAAACGTCAAGAAACAGAAACGTCAAAGAAACAGAAATGTCAAAGAAACAGGATAGTATTTATTCTCGAGCTCTTCTATGTACTAGCTTCTATCTTGCTACTGGGCCGATTACTTTCTTCTAGTCTTCACAGCTTGGATTCAAAAATGGAACTGGCCTCAGTAACAATTGGTCAAATATTTATACATCTCTAGGGCCGGCGTCGAACGCTCGGCTGCCGAACCATTCACAAAGCTTTCGCCGCACGTGTGCGAAGTTGGATGCGCGCGTTGGTTCATTTTCGACTTTATTGACTCTATTGTTATTCCTATCGTCTTTTGTCTTATTTGGGTCTTCCTAGAAATATTGCCTGCCTGCTATCTGTGAATGGTTCGAGATTCTTCGTTTTAAGGAATAAAACAATCCTAAGTATTTTACATTTCAAACTTACATCTAAGCCCTAGCTATATAGGTTTAACTCAATGTCTTTATTATCTTATACTTATATCTACTTAAGCTAGGACTTAATTATCGATCATTTTATTTATTTTCAATCTTATGCTATGTAGTGGACGTCGCTAACATTTTCCCCGCCAGTGCGCGGTGGTCCGGGCACTCCATCCACTGGTTGCGACGTCTTCACTGGAGCCACGAGGATGAGTCTCGACGTTGGACGCTTCATGATGCCTCCTCGTGTCCTGACGTTCACAATTCTCGTTCTCTGGTCCGGCCCTCGGAATGTTTCTTCTATAACCCCACGTGGCCATGTGTTTCGTGGAAGTGATGAGTCTGCGATGATCACCACGTCGCCTTTGCAGAGTTCCCGGTTCTTTCGGTCTTTTACCTTTCGCGGCATGAGGGTCGGAAGGTACTCTTTCAGCCATCGACTCCAGAAATGGTCGGCCAGTCGTTGCGCCGTCTTCCAGTTTGGTCGTCCAATGATGTCGGAGTCGTCGAATTCTCCCAGGGCGGCTACTCCACATGACCTCCCAATTAAGAAGTGATTGGGGGTCAAGGCTTCTTCATCTCCTGGATCCGTGTTCAGGTGTGTCAACGGCCGGGAGTTCAGTGTGTGCTCCACTTCCGTGAGTAGAGTGTGAAGCACTTCTTCGGGTGGGTTTCGTTCTCTGAGGACGGCTGCTAGCGCGGTCTTGACTGATCGCACCATTCTTTCCCAGGCTCCGCCCATGTTTGGAGCTCCAGGAGGGATGAACTTCCACTGGAATCCCTCTTTTTCTGCCGCCTCGATGAGTTCTTGTCGCTGTAGCTTCTTAATTTCTGCTCTCAGCTCGTGGTCCGCTCCGACAAAGTTCGTCCCGTTGTCACTAAATATGACTCTAGGACTTCCTCGACGTGAAGCCATTCTCCTCAGCGCCATTATCATTGAGCTGGTACTGAGTGATGCTGCCAGCTCTACGTGGACTGCCCTTGTGGTCAAACAGGTGAAAAGGGCGCCCCAGCGTTTCTCTTTCCTGCGGCCGATGGTTACGTGCATGGGGCCAAAGTAGTCAACACCCGTGCACGTAAACGGAGGCTGATGGTGTGCTAAACGTTCCCTCGGCAGGTCTCCCAGTGGTGGCATCTCTGGTTTCGTTCTTTTTATTCGGCACCACTGGCATTGATGTGCCACTTTTCGGACGGCGTCGCGAAGAGATAGTACCCAGTACTTCTGCCGCAGCTCATTTATGACCGTTGCGTGATTTCCATGATGCAGATGTCGGTGGTAGTGTTCTATGAGTAGTTGCGGCATGCGGCTCCTTCCATCAAGGACTGGTAGATTCTTCTCTCCATAGTTCATCTTCGACGTTCGGCTGTTGAGACGTAGTATGCCGTCCGTGTCTAACACGACATCGATCCTTTTCAGTCGGCTGGAGTTCTCCATTGGCTTCGTTTTCTTCAAACTATCGATTTCGTTCTTAAAGGATTCTTCTTGGCTTTGTCGGATAAGGGCTTTTTCGCCTTTGTTCAAATATTCTGGTTTGATTGGTAGCCATCTTCTTTTTTCTTTGTTCAATTTTCCATCGGTGACGCTGTTGGTGCTCTTGTCTCGGCGGCACATGTCTATGAACATGTACATTCTCGCTGTCGTTCGGAGCAGGCGCATCCAGTTACCAAACCTGTCAGGATCGGGCAGACTTGATTGCTGGATAGTTTTGGTCATAGTACAGGTGGCTTTCTTGACTTCTTCGGGACACGAATCTTCGTTTTCTATCTTTTTTACCGGCCAGTCAGAGTTCGGCTGGTAAAGGAATTCGGGTCCAGTGAACCACCTCGCCTTGCTGTCGAAGTTCTTTGGCACATTTCTCGTTGCGTCGTCGGCTGGGTTGTGTTTGGTGGGAACCCATCTCCATTCACGTGGCTTGGTCAGTTCTTCGATAGCTGCCAGTCGGTGGGCGACGAACGACTTAAAACGTCGCGGATCTGCCTTCATCCATTGCAGTACGGTCGTTGAGTCGGACCAGAAGACCCGAGAGGTGATGTTCAGGTCCGATTCTTCGGATATCGTGGTAGTCAGTCTGGCTCCTAGTAGTACCGCTTGTAGTTCGAGGCGAGGAATAGAAGTGGTCTTGACGGGAGCGACCTTGGCTTTCCCCGCCATCAGCGTGATGTGGATCTCCCCGTTCGCCGCTGTAGTTCTCCAATATACCGCAGCGGCATATGCGGTCTCGCTGGCGTCAACGAAGGTGTGTATCTCACCGGTTCTGGTTGCTGGCGCCAGGCATCTGGGGATCTTCAAGTCTCGGAGTGCTTTGATGTCTTCAACGTACTGGTTCCAGGCTTCTCGTTGATCTTCATTGACTACCTCGTCCCATTTTACTCCAGTCCTCCATAGATCTTGGATTAACTTCTTTCCCTTGATAAGAGCTGGAGCGACGAGACCCATTGGGTCGAAAGTTGACATGACTGCGCTGGTCACTTCTCTCTTTGTCGGGGCACGACTTCCATCTGTTACTTCTCTTGGGGAGTTTCTCAGTCCAATATTGAAGGCCAGTGCGTCATCGCTGGCTAGCCATCTCATCCCAAGAGTTTTCTCTTCGTCCCCGAGTCGTTTTTCTTTCGGAGCTTCTTCTGTTCTCACTCCAACTAGAGCTTCTTCTTTGTTGCTTGCCCATTGGCGAAGTTCGAAACCGGCTGCTCGATGAACCTTGTATACTTCTTCCGCCACCTTCGCTGCTATTTCTGTTGTCGTAAAGCTCTGAAGGTAGTCGTCCATATAGTGGTTACGGACGATTGCTCTGGCTGCCTCTGGATGCTCTTTTTCATGCTTCTGCGCGTTCAAGTTCTTTACGAAGATTGCTGTAGCCGGCGAGGAAGCAGCGCCGAAGATAACTGATCTCATTCGGTACTCTTTCGGGTTATCTCTTCGGTCGTCTCCTCGCCATAGAAAACGCAGGCTATCGCGATCCACCTCTCTGATGCGGATTTGCAGGAACATCTCCTTGATGTCAGCGACGACTGCCACCGGCCCTTCGCGGAATCTCAAGAGTACTCCAAAAAGGGATTGGAGCAGGTCGGGTCCGGGGAGCAGAGCGTCGTTGAGGCTCTTTCCTTGATATCTGGCGGCAGCGTCGAACACGATGCGTGTCTTCTTCTTCAGGGGGTGTACCACGGCGAAGTGCGGCAGGTAAAACGTACGGCCTGCGGTGGAGTCACTAGGAGCTTCTTCTGCGTAGCCACTGGTCAGCAGATTTTGCAATTGTTTGCTATATTCTTCCTTGAGAGTGGCGTTCTTGTCCAATTTTTTCTCTACGCTTATTAGCCTGTTACGTGCCTGGACGTAGTTATTCGGCAACGTCTCGTCGTCTTTTCTCCACAGCAGTCCAGATTCATATCTTCCATCGGGCAGTTGTTTCGTAGTGTCTTGCAATACCTTCAGGGCTCTCCCATCAGCGTCGTTACTGGGTCGCTTCTGCTGGATTCCAATGGAATCTAGATCAAAGTATCGTTTGATCATTTCTTCGAGTGTCTCTTCATTGTCCCCAGCATGGCAGTGGTTCACGTACTTCACTGGATTAGTAGATCCGGTGTGGCATCCGTGAAGTACCCATCCCAGACTTGTCAATGACGCGACGGGTTCATTTCGCTTTCCTTTCAAGATCTTACGGGAAATGATTAGATCCCAATTGTCTTGACCGATCAGCAGCGTTGGTCTTTCTTTATTATATAGGAGGTCGTCCTTTATATTTCTCAAGTGGCTGCACTCCTCAATCGCCTTCTTGCTGACGTACTGCGGTGCGAGCTTTAAATCTTCAATAGTGCGTACTCCCCTTAGTGTACGCTTATCTCTTCTTTGAGCTCCTTTTATTTTCAAATCCATTACTTGGGAGTCATTTTTCTCAATAATCTTTCCACCGACTGTTTCTAGAATCAGTGATTGCTCTCGGCCGGTGGCTCCGATGCGGCAGGCAATGTCCTTGTCCAACAGTGACACTGTCGATCCTTCATCGAGCAGTGCGAGGACGCGAGTAGACCCTTTCGGTCCGTAGATGTCCACCGGTATCATCTTTAGGTAGACTCTTGTTCCATCTGCTACCGCGTATACGGATTTCACGACGTTCTTCGTGTCTTCTTTTTCAGTACTCTGTTGCGACGAGGATGACGGTTTCTCTTGCTGCGTGGACGGTGTCGTCGTTTGTGGGTCCGGCTCCGAGTGCAGCAGGATGTGGTGCGGTTTCTTGCATTTCTTGCAAGGCCGTCCTTTACAGTTCATCCTCGTGTGGCGACGGCGTAGGCACTTGAAGCATAGGCGTTTCTTCACCACGATATTCCATCTTTCGTTGGTGCTTACTTCCTTGAACTTCTTGCACTCCGTGAGCCAGTGTTCCCCTTCGCAGTGCGCGCAGAACTTTTTATATCCTTCCGAGGTTGTAGCGACTGTGTCTCTCTCAACGTCATCATCATCATAATCTTCTTCTTCTTCCTCCTGGGTGGCGTGCACCGGGTGTCTCGAGTTACCGAACCTCTTTTTCGGTAGCTCCGGTGGTGCAATCTTTCCGCACAAGTCAGCTTCAACTTCGAGGAACCTTTTCATCTTTAAAAGTTCTGGTTCTTCATCTTCCAAGCGCGCACTGAAGTCAAGCCATCTGTACCGTAGTATGGGAGTTAACTTCTCAATGATGCTTCGACTCATTTCCGGCGAGTACAGGTAGTGTGGCTTCTTAAGGGCATTTATCGTGGTCACTGCGTTACTCACGTGACTCGAGAAAACGCAAATGTCCCGTGGAGTGTCTCCTACTCGTGGGAGCTCCTTGATCTTCTGGAGTTCTGCCAACACTAACTGCTCCGGTCTTCCAAACCTTCGTTCCAAAGCATCGATGACTTCCTTGGGGTCCGAGGCCACGAACAACAGGCTTCTAATCGCTTCCTTTGCCGTTCCCTTTACCGCTTTCCTGAGGCGAGCCATATTATGCACTATTGTGCATAACGCCGAACTATCTTCATACGCCCTTTTAAAAGGCAGCCACTCCTCATGTGCCCCATTGAAATCTGGCAAATCCCACATCTTCGGTGACGCGGTCATGATGGAATGTGGCTGTACCGGTCTTGTAGCGCTTATGATAGCCTCGGCGAGTTCTTTTATATCTGACTTCTGTGTCTGAGAGCTCTGTGGTTTGTCCTCAGTCGTTTCATACGTGGCGGTCTGCGCTACCCAATGCTCGACGTGAGTTGATTTCTCCAAATCATAGTCTTCGACTTCTTCTTCCGATAGACATTGGGTTAACTCTAGTTCCGTCTGCGCAAGGGCGGCGGCAGTCTCAGCAACTTCTAGCTGCCTCTTCTGAAGTTCTCGCAGGGCTTCGAGTTCCATTCTCTTTGAAGACTTGTTCGATCTTGCATCCTCTCGCGCTTGTGGAACCAATGAACTTGCAGACGTGAACGGTGGGGCGACAGGTCTTCCTCCAATGTCTTGCAGAGTCTTCGTGGTTCCTTTTCTCACTCTTGTCTGAGCCACAGGTTCGAACGCGGGAGCGGGGCGCGCGCTCGCGGGCGCGGACACGGACGCGGGGAGCGCAGATGGCGCTGGCGACGCGAGCGGGTACGCGATCGCGGGACGCACGCTCGCGGGCGTGGTTTCAGACGGGATCGTGCGCGGGGGAGCTTGCCTAGACGCGCGGGTCTGGGCGAATGTCGTCTCGGACGCGGTACGCGGGGGAGGGGCGGCAGCGGCGGCCGCTACCGTCGCGGCGCGAGTAACCCTCCCTTGCGCCGGGGCAGCGGGCCCTAGGGCGACGCTAGCGGCGGCGGCGGTGGTGTGGTGCGAGGCACACGTCCCGACGGGTGTCCCAGTGGACGTTTCGGCGGACGCCACGGTCGACGCGGAAGTTCGAGTCGCGGTCGACGCGGACGTGTTCGCGAACCAGTCAGTAGCAGTCGTTTCCATCGAACCCTCCTCTTCAGTTCCGGAGGGCACGGGAGATCTTGAACGGACGATAGGCATCTTCAAACCTTATTCTCCGGATCCGGCTCGAAGGACCAGAAAATGTAGCGGCGAGGCGCGCGGTTCTCGATCGGTTTCTGGTGGCGCCTCTGGCTACCTCGTTTTCTGCCGGCCGGAGCGCTCTCGTTCGGTTCGCAGTCTGGAGATGCCGTCGACTTGTATCTCTCGTCCGCTCGTTCAACCAACGTTTTAAGTCAAGAAACAGTATCGTCAAGAAACAGAAACGTCAAGAAACAGAAACGTCAAAGAAACAGAAATGTCAAAGAAACAGGATAGTATTTATTCTCGAGCTCTTCTATGTACTAGCTTCTATCTTGCTACTGGGCCGATTACTTTCTTCTAGTCTTCACAGCTTGGATTCAAAAATGGAACTGGCCTCAGTAACAATTGGTCAAATATTTATACATCTCTAGGGCCGGCGTCGAACGCTCGGCTGCCGAACCATTCACAAAGCTTTCGCCGCACGTGTGCGAAGTTGGATGCGCGCGTTGGTTCATTTTCGACTTTATTGACTCTATTGTTATTCCTATCGTCTTTTGTCTTATTTGGGTCTTCCTAGAAATATTGCCTGCCTGCTATCTGTGAATGGTTCGAGATTCTTCGTTTTAAGGAATAAAACAATCCTAAGTATTTTACATTTCAAACTTACATCTAAGCCCTAGCTATATAGGTTTAACTCAATGTCTTTATTATCTTATACTTATATCTACTTAAGCTAGGACTTAATTATCGATCATTTTATTTATTTTCAATCTTATGCTATGTAGTGGACGTCGCTAACACTATGTGTTAATCTAAGTTACTAACTATATATATTCCAAGTATCATCGAAACTGGACCAGCAGTTGCAGCGTTATTGAAACAAAAACATCAAAACTTTCACATCTCACTACTACTTATTATAAATGTCAAAGTTTAGATGTTTGTGTTTCAATCACGCTGTAACTATTGATCCGATTTGGATGAAACTTGAAATATATTCGAGTTCGTAACCTGGATTAACACATGGCTACTTTTCCGCTTTTTTTTAGGTTATATTTTTTGTGGACGAAGTCGCGAGTAACTGCTAGTTTATAATTTAAGTGGGATGGGATTTATTACAACTTTTGTTTATGTGTAACTTGTGTTTCTGAAGATATGTGGATCGGTAATGGTTGGGCGATGTATCATTGGAATGCTGCGTTTGCTGATCGGTTCTAGAGTATCTATTTTAGAAGCTGAAGTATCTATTCATTCACTTAGGGCCTATTTCACCAGCTCCGAGTAACGTTATGCGACAGATAAGTACAAATATTTCCTTTGTTTTTCGACAAGTTTGTTTTGTTTTGTAGGGATGGATAATTTTTTTTTTTGATGGACAGAATAAGAATTTATTTATTTAACAGATATTACACATTATAGCGTAATTATGAGATGGTAAAATAGGCACTCAAACTGTAATGTTGGTTAGTTTTGGATTATACCAAAGTAAACTAACTAAAGATACACGCCACATCATCTTTTTGCACGCGCAGGAAGACTGGCAGACAATGCTCTTAGCATTAAGTCCTCCTAGTACTACTTATTTGTATGAAATTTGAAAATAAATAAATAAATAAAGATCACGTCATCAATAGTAGAGGTTGTCAGTGAGGTAATGCATGCATGCACCTGATGTGGAGTGATAACCACTACCTATAACGATAGGTAGTGGTTATCACTCCACATCAGGTGGGACATCAGCTTACAAAGAAGCCCATCTAAACAAAATCTATTGGATGTGCGCGCGTGTAAAACTTGCTCTCTTGTTTCTATTATTATATCAAAGCCGCTGAACCGATCTCAATGCAATATACACCACCGATAGCTTGCCGTGATTTTCTCACCTACAAACGGCTTGGTAGATTTATTCCCGAGCCGTATTCAATCTAAAACAAGCCCGTTAAAGCCTATTTTTCAATAAAACTGACAAGAAAATGATCCTGGGATAAATGGATCTTATTCCGACAAGTGCAGCTGTCGGAATTGCAGTGCTGAGACGGGATCGGAATATTGATCTAAAGATGTCAAGAGCGATTGCTTGGATTCACTTGTCAAGGATTTCTTTCTTCTTGTTTTTCATTCACCATTTTTTTTATAAAGTTAAATACTTAATAGCACAAGTACATAGCCTACCTACCTGGTATTCACATATTACACTGGTTCGATAAAATAATCTCATGCCGTCTCTTTTTGTTGATAACATAATTATTATGCAAATGACAGTGACAAAACATCATACAGGGCTACAAAAGTACTCCAAACAAGTGTTAACCCTTACACGCCTACACGTTGAAAGGTTTTAAAAACAGTTAGTCCTCAAGTGAGCTAAAAGAGGGACTACCCAATCCCAATAACGAAAATCCGCGGCGCCAATACCAGCTTTTTCAATGCTCGCACGCCGCGCCGGTCGGGTAATCCTATGTAACCCCTGATTTGGGGTGACTATCATTCTCAATTTTCCAGGATACTACAGAAAGCATTGACTATAAAGAAAGAAGTAAAACTTTACTTCTGATATTAATAGGTAAAATTATGTAAAAAGGTTTGAGCAAAGTTTTTGTTGGTCATTGTTTGGTTATTCATTAATCATGTCATGATTAATGAATTGGTTGTCTGAGTTAGCTTAGCTTAGTTAACGAGCTTAGCTTTAAGCCTTTTTATAAGGATCAGAAAGGACTATTTATAGTGACTAAATATAATAATTTTGATTTATAATGTTGCCGAATGAACATTTAAACAGCATGGTAAAAGAAAATGTTTAGTGCATCGAAAAAAAGAATTCTCCATCGAAGAATAAATATATTGGTCAAAAATAATAAAGATTTGTATATAGCCTAAACAATGTTTACTTGAATTTAGCATATAATTGTTCATTACGGATCAAAAGGTTTTGGAAGCTAAATGTTCTTAGGTACACATCGACTGTAATGTAAAATGCTCTGAGAGCAAAACGTCTTCAATTTAGAATGACTGCTAGTTTTCAGAGCATAAAGTCCTTATTACTGAATGTTCGCAATGTAACACGTCATGAGAGCAAAACGTCCGTATTTACTGAACGTCATGAGAGTTAAATGTCCTCAATTTAAAATGTACCTATGTCAGACATTTTTAAATCCTGTCTGCCTAAATCCTATTTTGAGAATACGTGATACTGAAGGTATGAAAAAGATTCAATAAATATTTTATTTTTAATATTAATATTTTATTAAGTTTAGATTAGGTACTTAAAATCTTGGATTATTTTCCATTTTAAAAGATTTCATGATGACCTAACATGCATTTTCAGAACAAATGTCGTCAGCATCGTTGCTGACATATCTATGACAATAAAAATCATACTCAAGATAATATTCTAAAGAGGTTTTGTATGAAGAGTTCAACTTATTTTGATTTGAAGGCCAGCTGTATTAAATACTTTCTGATATTAGGATGACTTGCTCCATGGTCGTTTTTCCGTAATGGACAAATTGATTCAAAGACATAAAGACTAGAGGACTAACTATTGGAAAGGCCATTTAGCTTCCAGTACCATTTTCAATTGAGGACGTTTTGCTCTCAGAGCATTTTACATTACAGTCGATGTGTACCTAAGAACATTTAGCTTCCAAAACCTTCTGATCCGTAATGTAATTGTTTCGATTTCGCTGTTTCATTCTGAGAACTGCATTGAACTGTTTGCACTCACATGTGAGTGGTTTTACACACATTTTTACCAAGTGAACAGCCTCAAGCTGACACAATATAAAGGTATGTCTACAGAAATATCCTGTAAGTTCCTACAGCACGGTACCCCTACATGCGCACCTGTAATCTGATCGTGACTTGTATAAAACAATTTGTTTAACCCGGTTTTCAATTTGTGTTACAGTTGCAGTCATAGGGTTAAAAAAAAGGATTTCTGTACCTCTTGGATTAGGCTGGTCTAATGAATAGAAAAAGCTTTTTTGCATCTGAATTGCTGAAATCTGAAATGAAATACGAACGTTTGAAAGGACAAATGGTTATTTTTTGGTAAAAAAAAAAATTCGCTGCGGGCTTTTGAAATGTGGTTGTGTAAAATGAAAATACTTATAATAAGAGTTACAGGAAATCATCATAAAGAGGAAGTACCATCAGCAAAAGTTCTGCCTTACCACCTTAAGGGTGCATTTCCTGTAAACTAACTAGCCGTTAATTTTTGAACACCAATAGAAGCAAATTATTTCGGGTGTATAAGTTATGAAAACAATGGGCCATCATAAAAATAAATAGATGTTTAGGTCTCTGGTTGGTCAAAATAAGAAGACAAAAGAAAAAGACGAGGTCAGGTAGCTAACTGCTTGCAAACGAAACAGTTTCAAAAGTGGTAAGGCAGAAATTTTGCCGATAGTACATCGCTAGTATAAGTGCTAGTGTAAATAGGTCTTAGCTTGCTAAAAAAAGGGTTACATAAGTCTGTGTAGATGCTATTGTAGTAGTCGAAGAGCTCTTTGTGAAAGAGCTCCACTGTATTTATTTCGTGGTTGGCACAGTGATGCTCGCATTGCTATGTTCCGGTTTCAATAGTATGGGTGCCGGTTCTATTACACGCACATGAGACTTAACATCTTTGCGTCTTAGTGTGATGGACATAGTGCATCTTTACAGAGAACGTCCTCAATAGATCCAGCCCCCGTATTCCAATCTTTTGCTGTCAAGTTATATTTCACTGCCCAGTGTAATTTCTTCAGGTCACGTGGTACAATTTTGTACCACGTGATCATTCTTTTTAGACACTTGACAGCAAAATATGCGCGAAAACAAATTAAATGACGTCATAATGTCACTATTTAGTCACAGAATAACCATGAGTTAGTATGAACTGACCATGATTTAAAACTTTGCAGTTCAACTGAGATTGGAGGCTGCAGCCAGTCAGTATTTACAGCCTGCAGGCTGTAAATACTGGCTGTGAGTTTCTGTATTTCTCCGCATTTGTTGAAGAAGGTTATACAACTTATGATTAGATCACGATCAACTTCTCCAAGAAAAGGTAAATAAGTACCTAACCATTAATCATTGATAGACTCTACAACTAGTCATTTGTACTAATTTGTAGGCACTAAATAAGAAGCTTTACAACTTGTGATTATTTTTATATTAACTAAGTAACGTTTTATTGCATTTATTTTAAGACCATAGGCATTCATTTAAAAATATGCATGTAACAAAGAGACTAAGGGCGGCTTGCACCAGAATCGCTAAACGCGTTTAACTCTTAAATAGTATTTAGCGAGTTGTCAAGTCATACAAATACGTCAGATTTAAATCTATTTAGCTGTTAAACACGTTTAGTGATTCTGGTGCAAGCCGCCCTTAGTCATTTATAATCTGTTAAATGTAAAATTAAGAAATATGAAATTGAGGGCTGTGACCATTTCGATCTAAAAATTTATACTACACCAATCGTGTCGTGTTCTATAAATGTCCTTATTTCCATGAAAACAATTAAAAGTTCTCACAGTTTTTGCGATTCCATCGACGTTTTTGCTCAATTATTGTCTGTTTCTCTGTGAAATTGTAGTGTCGTTTGACACGACGTGTGTCACAGGAAAAAATGTAACAAACAAAAGGGAACTTTCTGCAGATTTTGACAAATCAACTTTATATAGACTCCCTTCTTCACCTGTCATTTTTCATAACTTACCAACTCAGATCTCCGCCTTTTGTTAAAAGATTAGTAAACTAGTAAACGCCAATAAACACTGACATCAGCAAATTCGTGGTAGCCCTAGCCACCGAACAGCCAGAATAACAAGTAATTAAATTAAAAATTTAAAAAACCCCCGAAATTTAGACCAATTTTCATCAAACATAGCTAAGAACACTCCCGACTTATTCACCTTTCAAACAAAAAAAAAACAAAATCAAAATCGGTTCATCCGTTGGGGAGCTACGTTGACTCAGACAGACAGACACACTCACACACAGACACGTCAAACTTATAACACCCCGTGGTTTTTGCGTCGGGGGTTGAAAAGAAGAATAAGAAGAACCTTCTGCAGGTTTTTTGTAGGTCAGAAGCTAACCTAGTCATATCTCTACCGCTAATATTATTTTTCGTCATGCACAGAAACACTATATTTGTTTTTGTCACTTTTTGGTGCTTTTCTGCTCGGAAAACTTATTTAAAACAAAATGATATTTTTGCTGAACCTGTGCATTGTTATTCACTAAATCGGAAAGCTTTGTGTAATTACATTCAGTGATTGTCTAATCTAATCACTTATTCTACAAAAATGTTGAAATAGGCGGTAATGTGTAGGCATGAGGGAATATTGCTTTTTCTATTAAACTGATATAAATCATGAAGAATCCCATTGATCCTAACAAGTTCGACACCCAATGAATCACGCGCAACCAAAACTTTCAATTACAAAGTTGGAACTAGAATGATACCTGGAGCTCCGCCAAATGCATGCCATATGAAATTCACAAAGTACTATAAATTCAATTATTCAATTTAACTCCGTGATGACACAGCCGTGTCATAAGTTCAGGTATTGTCGGAAGGAGTTATCTCATCATCTCTGTTATTCTTAGGTGAACTAAGAGGAAATACCTACCTATTCTGTGTTAAGAAGCTAAAATCTTAAAACGAATTCTTTAAATAAAATATCATTAAGAGGGTTGTGAAAACTTATGTTTGACATTTGAGATGGATTGTGATCAGTGTAATACAGGTTTTTTTTTAAACCTATCCCAGGCACCAGTCTTTCGCTAGGTCTTTCGCTAGGTCTTTCGCTTTCGCTTTTCGCCTAGGTTTTGGCCTCAAGACATGTTTTGTGCATGGAAAAACATTTAACTTATCATTTTTTAAAATTCATGTCTCTGAAAAGGAAGAAATGTATAAATATCAATTATTGTTAAATACTGCATACCTAGTGTAGTTTTATTTCAATTTGCTCCTTTTGCTTTCCTTAAAATGTTATCAGTAACCGAACAAAGTTCTTGTCCTATAATAATGAACTAAATACACACGGCCACAGGTCAGATTATACACCCAATACACCCAATACAACCATAACTACGCTACATACAATGCAGAGAGTCATTGGAAAGGGAGCGCAATAGGCGAAGGCGCGCGCCGCCGCGCTTGCAACCCGTCCTACACAAGCACACTGTCGTCTCTCTCGCACGATTCGCAAAGTTCAGTTTATAATAGTTCAAAGTCCAAACAGTATAGGTGGACGTGTCTTCGACTGTACCTGCATACTGAACATCATTTATTGCTCATTTATTCATTTATTTATTAACATCATTTATTACATATTACACTAATACCCGATGGACCGATAACATTGTTAAGATCACGATAAGTTGATGGATGGATAAGGTCTAAAATCGCTTTTTCTGGAATACTACGGAGTAGGCCCATGTCCAACTATGGACTTCTACAGGCTGGTATGATGATGATTTATAGGCATCAAATGCAGACTCGTTTGTCTTCTTTTATCGCTGATTGTACCACAACTGCGGTAGGATAAGACCACCGAAGAACCACATTCCTAACTTTGTAACCAAACACAATCATTTATTTTTAGTAATAAACCGCTTCTGAAAAGCCAGCTCCATCAGCTCCATGTGGGAGCAGCGTGCTCCAGAATCACTGGACTGTAAATCATATGTTGCTTTCTAGGAAACGCCGGCCTAATAAAAATTATACGCATTGACTCATTTAGGGGCGCGGGGTGTGGCCCGTTTGCTGGCGACACGCGGTGTTGTAGCGTTTCTGGCTACAACGTTTGTATTTATTTATTTGCACCCACTGCTGGGTATACTCAGAGTATACCCAGCAGGGTATACTCTGAGTATACCCTGCTTATAGGGACTCTCTGCTTATAGGGACATTATGTAACATATTGTAGATAAGGTACTAGCGTTTAGAGCATTAAAAACAATGATGATCTCTACGTACCTACGTCAATTTGAGTTGTAAACAAATACCACGTCATGCTTCCACTGCTGCGTTTTAGGAAACAATAAGGCTCTACCGCTCGCGCGCTCTACGCAATAAAAGACTAATTAGTAATTTATTTTTGTATCCGCGATTTGACTACTAGATAATAAATATTTTTTTGGTATTTTTGCCGTAAATATCAATAATTGCTGCACAATATTGCAATTATTGTAAAACATAGGTAAGAGGACAGAACAGAGAACTAAGAGTACCAATCCTAACTTTAACCAGATATTTGGCTTATTCCTGACAGATAACCACGACCAGATAACTGCGGTTATCTAATTGCTGAAGCAATCATAGCGTGCAATAATGGTATATTCCAGAAGTCACCACCAAGAAATCCCCACCAGTGGGGGTTTCAGTTTTTTTTTCCACAAATCCCCACCAGCTACGTCGTAGCATTGTGTACCTACTGCAGTAAATGCAAGACATTTTGGACAAATTACTTTTATTAATTAAACAATCGCTTATAGACTGGCCACACCCTAAAAACATAAAAGGACACTCTTTCCCACAGTGTTTTGATTTGGATTGTGGACCTATTAACATTATGTTATGACGTAGTTTTTCAGTGCATTTTATTTTATTTAATCCATAACTAAAATAACTAAGGGCATGCTACTTTTTTTACTTCATGTTACAGTATATCGAATATTCACATAAGTTAGTTTCAAAAACATTAGGTCCATTTTTTGGCAGCTGAAAAAAGTTGAAAGTTTTGATGACTTTTGAGTAACAAAATAACTCTGTAAAAAGCAAAGGACATAAAAAATCCAAAGAGTAATTTCAATAATGATTTCGCATTTAGACATCATGCGCAATAAGCGACCAAAAGTCGTGTTACAATGTTTTGCGATTCCGTTTGACAAATTCAATAACTCTTAGCTAGCTCTTAGCCTTTATGACTCACTGAACCATTAAACTAAAATGTGGTTGTTTCATTTCAGCAATTTGTTAATACCGACAGTCTTTTGGGTATTTTTATTTACCAATATCAAAGTCAAAGTCAAAAATCATTTGTAAAATAAAATCACAAGAATCATTAGAATCGTCTTATACATATAATAACTAGGTAATGCTAGGTGCCAGTTCCCCGCGACCAGAGCCTAGGAGAATTTATGGTTATAACATTCATAATTCAATTCAATTCAATAATTTTATTACAGACAACACATGTACAACATACAGTAAGAAGCAATAATAACAAGTTAATAGGTACAAATGAACACATAATATACACCTAACATATAAGGTAGGTACTGTACACAGCACGAATGCTGACAATGATGATGATAATGCTGACGAACTACATCTTGAGATCTTGATTAGTAAGAGACCAAGGCTACCCCCGTATTCCAATCTTTTGCTGTCAAGCTATATTTCACTGCCCAGTGTAAATTCTTCAAGTCACGTGGTACAATTTTGTACCACGTGATCATTCTTTTTAGACACTTGACAGCAAAATATGCGCGAAAACACATCAAATGACATCATACTGTCACAATTTAGTCACAGAATAACTATGAGTTAGTATGAACTGACCATGATTTAAAACTTTGCAGTTCAACTGAGATTGGAATCGCCCCCCTGGTCGCCTCGACCGTGGCCGTCTAATGCGTTCCTGTACTAAGCGTGCGATATTTCACGCACTCAAAACATCAAAGAGGCGTACGAAAGCAGTATTTTGCGACTCCATGCAAAATTATGATGATATTTTACATTTTACTAGAGCATTTACATAATGTATTTCTTTAATTTACATTTTTACGACACTCTTTGATGTCATGCGAATTTAGTTTCATTTATTTTCGTTTGTAAAAACGGGCCGTGGTTATGTGTTTTAAATGCTTCAGTTTGTAATGATAATACGAAAAGAATTGAACCATTTTCAAATAAATTCGTTTTTAGATAAGCTTTATAAAATTGCCAACGGTTACGTACAAAATTAAATGGTAACTGATGGTAATTTTATGACTTTTTTCTTCTTTTGTAAAATTTTATAAGTAATAAATTTTTTTTTTTCTACATTATTCGTACTATGTTTTTTTATAAAACTTTAGAACTTACTACTTAAGTAGTAATAATCTTTATGAAATCTTTGATTTTGCTTTATCTGTACCAAAATAATCAAAAATTTACAAAGTATTTATCTTATTAATATTCTCAGTCAAATAACCAAAACCTCTTTACACATCACATCAACAAACCTAGAATTATCTAGATGGCTGCAGGTCTAGAACTAGATAATCTAAGCTCAAAATTACAAAGAACAATCTCCAAGCATGTAATTGGTTCTGTTGTGGACACAGCAGGGGAAGTAGATAACTTGGCTTCAGTTTAGCAGCTAATGAAAAGCTTTACTTGAAGTTGCCCAATAAATTGTGCTAGCAAATGGTATGAACTAGCTTCAACTTCAAGTTTACCAGGAATTCTCGAAGTTCGCAGTGCAAGTCAAGTTAGATGGAAGAAGGTTCAAAATTTTCTGGGCGTAAGAATTAAATTTTGAGCATTTACTTCTGGAAAAAATCGTGTAAGTAGGTACTTATTTTCTTTTTCAATTTAACTGACTTCAAAAAAGGATCAAGGAGGTTCTCGATTCGGTTGATTTTTTTTAATGTGTGTTACCATTAACACAGATGTCCGTCGTATAAAACCAATGTAAAAAACTCTTTTTTATCTGAAAGGATGTTTCAGTTGGTTTTTCTAGTTTTTAACCGACTTCAAAAAAGGAGGAGGTTCTCAATTCGGTTGTATGTTTTTTTTTTTTTATTTTTTTTTTTAATGTTTGTTACCTCAGAACTCCGTCATTTATGAACCGATTTCAAAACTTCTTTTTTCATCTGAAAGGATATACTTCCAGATTGGTCCCATTTTATTTTCATCAAAATCGGTTGATTAGTTTGGGTTATAAATAGAAATAACTGAAAAAAAAATATGCCCGGCGCGGCGCAGCGCCTACTATTTTACTGCTAGCAACGATGCAATATGCCAAGTTGCGGCGTAGCGCCTACCATTTTACTGCTAGCAACAATGGACCCTTTGTGGTGCACACCAAAATTTTTACATTTTTCTCAATTTGTCAATAAACCCAGTTTGTACATTCAAACCGCATTAATTGGAGAAAAGCAAAAACCCACCAGTTGTTCCTCTAAAGAATCAACACCAACCACGTGCACGAAATTGCGTATTTTGCTTTCCTGTGACTTTTATGTGGTGTTTATAGTGACTAGAACATTCCCAATGAACTGTCATCATCATCATCATCATCTGATGATGAAGCTGGTAGTCGAATTGAAGTCGGTTTTCCAGTTTTTTAACTTATAAATTATTTAAGCTTATAATTTATAAGTTTAAAAAAATATATTAGGAGATCAATTAGAAAAAAACTGAAAAGTAGCATCGTATTATCTATACCTTAAATACTAGCAACACTCAAACTTTTGCAACTATGAATCTATGAAAAGAGTCCGTCAAAACCCGCCCTTATTCCCACAGTATAAGGTTCAACAAATCCCGCTGATCGCACACAATTGCAAACACCAAATCCCGGGTCTAATAGGGCATTAAGGCGCTACCGCAATCCCATACCCAGAAGTCTTCAATAAAAACGGACACTACTAAAATCCTATAAGTGGTCATACCCGAATACAGGGTGTTCCTTTTATTTTCACGCGAAATTTTAAGTTTTATGAAAAGAAAAGTTAATGTGAAAGCTTAGATTTAAATAACATGAAAATATTTTAATACTGAGTGAACTGGGTTATAGCTAAATCTGTTGCATATTAAGCTGCAGCTACACTTTCCACGCTGATAAGTTCGAAGAAAAAAAAAATATTCATGAGGTGTTAAATTTTTAATTAATGTTTGCATTGGTCTACTTATAAAATCCACTAAAAAAAATTTAATATTGGAATTACTTACTTTATTTCAATGTCAACGTTGCTATAAGTACTTTTTAGAACACAATTTCATATAAAACTAGATAAATAATAAGCTGTAAAATACATTTCCAAAGTCTACCTATAGAATATTTTTTTTATTTGAACTACTTTATTTAAATCCCAACAATGTCCTAGAATTTATAACACACAATGCTGTCGATTCTGTTGTTGCATTTTTCCAAACTAACCTAATTTGGCAGCACTAAAAATGATGCCGTCCCTTTCCCATAAACTGAAACGACAAAGACAGCTTTAATTTTAGCGCTGTCAAATTAGGTTAGTTTAGAAAAATGCAACAACAGAATCGATAGCAATATCAAACAAAGCCAGTGAAATAAAATGCTAGTAAACTACACCCTGTATGTGTAAGGCAGTGGCACACGTGGCACGCAAGTTATGGGTGCGCAGTGTGCGCCCGGTCTTACCTTACTTTATTGTGAACCGTTAAATTTTACAGCTATGCATAAGCTGAGCGTTTTTGTAGATCAACTTGGTTGAAGTGATCGGCGGGTAACAATTTAGCAAGTGCAAGTTTTGTAAATAAATAAATAAATATATTTATTTATTTATTGGACATGGCACACGACGCCCTCTAGTCCCAAACTAAGCAAAGCTTGTAATATGGGAACTAGACGGCTGATAGAATACTTATATACTTTTTTTTGTAAATACATACTTATAATACATAGTAACATCCAAACATGGAACAAACATCTAGGTTTTCCACGCACATATGTTTGTTCTTGGTGGGGTTCGAATCCACGACCCACAGCACGGAAGGCAGAGCTATTACCCACTGAGCTGTGACGCCTGTCACAGATCAGTTGATTTTTTGATTGTTTGATTTTTTTGATTTGTTGATTTGTTGATTTTTTGATCAGGTAAAGGTAAATGGTATAGGCCACGTCTATTGCATGTCGGATGCGTTATGAGCAAAGGGGGCAGACTACGGCAAAGGTGGAGACGAGATTGCTTACCTAAAGAACTGCCTCCGTATGCCAAACTTTTGCTGTCATGTTATATTTCACTGCCCAGTGTAATTTCTTCAGGTCACGTGGTACAATTTTGTACCACGTGATCATTCTTTTTAGACACTTGACAGCAAAATATGCGAGAAAACACATCAAATGACGTCATAATGTCACTATTTAATCACAGAATAACTATGAGTTAGTATGAACTGACCATGATTTAAAACTTTGCAGTTCGACTTTGCAGTTCAACTTTGATTGGCATACCCCTGCTGGTCCCCTGTTGCCCAAAACAGAGAGAAGAAAAGGAGGCATTTGCTCTTCAGTGGGAGACCACAGACTTTTAATCCCATAGGATAAAAAAACTTAAAAAATCCCATGAAATATCTTCTATCCTAAGTCTGTTGTGAAAATAATTTATGAGACTCTATTTAATAAAATAATGCTTGTAGATAAACTAAAATAAAACTGCAAACTGCTTGAGAGCATTTAAATACTAGAGCTGATGGGGCTAATGATCATCAGCAGGGGTATGCCAATCAAAGTTTTAAATCATGGTCAGTTCATACATAGGTACCTACTCATAGTTATTCTGTGACTAAATTTTGACATTATGACGTCATTTGATGTGGTTCGCGCATATTTTGCTGTCAAGTGTCTAAAAAGAATGATCACGTTGTACAAAATTGTACCACGTGACCTGAAAAAATTACACTGGGCAGTGAAATGGGTGAATCAATTTCCACCATAGCTCAGAATTTGTCAAGTTTTCTATTTTCAAAATAGGTTTTTCAAAGTCATTTTGAACGTATAGGTAACTATTATTATTCTACCACCGTACCATATTGACCTGAAATACGTCCCTCGTCATAGCTATCGTCGTCGGGTCGAGCGAGACCAAACTACCAACCCCTGCATTCACGTTGTTTACAGTTCAGTGTGCGCTGTCAACGCGTATTTTTTTGCGACGGTTTTTTGTCTTTTTGCTGCAAAGTTGGCAGCACTGGACGTCATGTGTCCCCCCTGTGTTGCTAGCTCGCGAACTTTAAATTAAATGCGCAAATTGTGAGCTATGTTCAGTTTGTGAAAGTAGGTGATGGCAAACCATAATTTTTTTGTTATTTTTTTGTTGCATTTTTCGTTATAGGCAGTGGTTAGGTACCACTTAACATCAGGCTTGTTTCATCATTGTATAAAAAAAGCTAACCTTATTCGACAGCGCTAAAATTATAGCCGTCTTCGTCGTTTCAGTTAATAAGAATGAGACAGCATCGTTTAAAGTGCAGTCAAATTAGGTACCTTCCTACCTATGTTTATAAATATGTTGCATATTTTTTTTTGCATTTTTAACAAAATTGATACCAGTATCTTCGATAGCAGAATAAAAGTGTAGGATATCCTAAAAGCTTATATTTTTGGATGTGGTTTTTTCATGAATAATCCTAGTGCTCCCAAATAACATTTATTGCAACAGAGTCAACCAAAGAATGAAAACAGAATTCAAAATTTCTCTATTTTTCTCCCTCATACATAGTATTAAGTCGGGCTGAGAATTTCATTATACCTACTGGAAAGATGGCGCCTGTGGCTCTACGATAGTAATCGTGCTTGGACGGTCGCCTTTATACAATCGCTGTGACCCCCGGCCACAGTGTGGAGAAACAGTAAATGCAAGTCTAACGCAGTTTACATTTAAATAGAAAACGCTTTCCTACTTTCCATACTTTTGTTTTGTGTTAAATAAACAAATATTTTTACTGTCTAGAATTTATGCTGTAAAAATATTTTTTATGCGGTGGGGGAATTTAGAAAATGTGATCCAAAGTCACTTTGATTGAAGTGCGAAAGAAGCAGCTGTTCCACACATTTTTTAAATTTTGTATGAAATACCTACTGTATATTTATTTCTTTATTTAAAACAAATACAACCCAGGAAGACTGGCAGACAATGCCCTTAGCATTAAGTCCTCCCAGCACTACTGAATTGTGTGGAATTTCAAAATAAATAAAAACAAAACATCACCTACTGCGAACTACAGTTAAACTGTGTCATTTTTGGCCCACGCTTATAATTATAGTACGTAATGTAGCGATACTATTAGGCATAATGTCCAGACCTACCATTAGAGACATCTGACTATGTTTAAATAATAATCAAGACACTATGACATTAGCACAGGTAGACGACCCCCTTATTCGTAATCGCTTCATAGCTTTACGCTGGTTATCAGGCGTTTATAGTCAACTTTTACCCGTTGTTTTATCTTGTATCAGGTATAAGAAAAAGTGATGATTAAGCAGTTGCTACCTTTGTTGTACCCAAAGAGTTAATTCTCATAATAAAATCTAGTAAAAATATCATTTACGAGTAGACTTTTTTCATATAAATCACAAAATGGCTGGCAAATGTTTGACTTATTCGCAACCAAATTAGAATAATATTTTTACGTATTTATTAATAGAATTATTAAGAAAAAAAAGTCGTTTTAATGCTATAGGTACACTTACAAAATAGTCTCCAGACTCTAGTTGAGTACAAGTTTCATTAAAATCGATCATGCTGCCTAAAACTTCTTTCTTTCTAAAACGTCACTAGATTTTTTATCTAATAGCAAAAAAATAGTACTTATATTAAATGAATTGAAATTGAAAGAACTTTAGAAAAGAGAATTCATCTCCTTACTTGAGAAACAAAAAAATAAAAGCTTAGACGTCTGATAACTTAAATACAGTTACTACGTGTTTGTGAATCAGGTGGCCAGAGCACTGGGTTGCTAATTATGATGGCGAGATAGGTTAGTAGAAGTTCGGCCAATTTGGCCATCCTGAAAGTGTTACAGCGATCTTTGGATCGATGGTATGATATTTCTAGCATGTTAGCTAGCAAGTGAACTATACCTAGAGCTTTTTGTAAAATAGTTCGTCGGGGGAAGTATTACTACCGTATTTCAGCCGCCAAGCAGTGATGCGTACAGTCGAAGACACGTCCACCTATACTGTTTGGACTTTGAACTAGTAGAGGTTGAACGTTGCGACAGTGGGTTTGTGTAGGACGGGTTGCGAGCGCGGCGCGTGCCTTTGCCTATTGCGCTCCCTTTCCAACGATTCTCTGCATTGTACGAAGCGTAGTTATGGTTGTATTAGGTGTATAACCTGACCTGTGGCCGTGTGTACTTACCTCATCTTTAAGTTTTTTTTTCTATAATTATTTAATTTTAACTTTCAATGAAAGTTTCTGTTATCGCGTTTTTAAACCCTTTAAAACACTTTTTTCAAACTCGAGCTAAAATCATAAGCGTAAACTTTTCATCCCGAATAATATTGCATGACCCATTTTGACGCACAGTCGCGGGGGAAATTACAGACACACGAGACGTGATCTTATCTCGCGGCATCAGAAGGTATTATCCGATACAAGGCAGTCATTCGGTTAGGACGTCAGTTTATTGTTAGGACGTCAGGCAATAAGTCTGTCGAATTACTATTATGTGTACAATAAGTATTTAATTTTTTTTTTAGGAAATAAATTTATTCACAAAGAAAATTATGACTATTACAGTATTTATAATATTTATAATAAGTATTTTATCAGCAATTTAGTTCTCATATTACAAGCTATGCTTAGTTTGGGACTAGAGGGCGTTGTGTAATGTCCATAATATTTTTAGATTTACTAGTAGTTATCCGCGACTTCGTACGCGTCTACAGTTTCCGTGTACATTATATCATCTGTGCGTGTACCGAGCGGATACTTTGTGAAACTTGACATTACACCTCATTACACCGAACTCGTACTGGAATGTCAAACGCTAGTCGTTAGACCAAAGAGGTAGTACTACGCCCTGTCAAACTGACGTGACATGACATGACAATGAAATCCTCTTGCCAATTGGCGCTGCTAATTCTTTTCGTTCATTTTATCCTGTAGATCCTGTTAATTATTCGGGATAAAAAGTAGCCTATATGTCAATCCAGGTTACGAACTATAGATATGCCAAGTTTCATCCAAGTTGGTTCAGTAGTTTAGACGTGATTGAAACACAAACATCCAAACATCTAAACTTTCGCATTTATAATATTAGTAGGATATTTATTATGTGTAAATTCTGCTCTCTTTTTGTAGAAACTGTGAGCTTCAACAATTTGAGTGTCGTGTGAACTATTGCGCCTTAGCATCTACTGATTCTATCAACAATTTTGCCGTCATACGGTAAATGATTTATGTACCTATATTTATAAATATGGCCGTACATATACCTAAATATTTTTCTTTCTGTCATTTATAAAATGTTTTGTGTCAAGGCAAGTCAAACTATGACGTCAAGTATTAAATTTGACCGTCTACTTTATTTCTGTTGGCGCTGGATAAAAGCCTGGAATGGGATCCACCCCTAAAGCATTTTACAAGGATTATGATCTGTGAGTATGTATAGATAGATAGATAGATAGATAGATATATTCTTTATTGTACTCTCCACTTAAACTAATACAACAATAATATAGATTCTTTAGGAGGTAAGTACAATGGGCGGCCTTATTGCTAAAAGCAATCTCTCCCAGGCAACCTTTGGATGGACAGGATCTAATACACAAAAACAAGGACGGGGGCGTACATAAATATAAATTTAATTTGTTTAATTAAAAATACACGCGAGAGCAATGATTCCGGGTCACTTAAAGAATGTTAAAAATCTCGGAAACTAAAAATGATAGGTTAATGCAATAAATTGTATTTAATAGACAATGTAATACTCCTTAAATGAAGGTATTAAAACTTCTTAGTTATTGTAAAGTTATATCTTAAAAAAATCAAATTTGAAAAAGGGCCACTTTCGAAGATGGAACTACGAAATTACAGCATTTGGTTTTGCTTTTGTTTGTAATCTGTCATTTATGTGGGTATATAAACCATGTTGATAGTGCTCTATATTCATTATTCAAGCTGAAATTATGTCGCTTACGCCTGAAGAATGCACCAGAATACTTACAATGCTGGAAACCGGCCGGAGTCAGCGCGATACAGCCAGGACTGTCGGTGTGTCGCTGTCAACAGTACAAAGAGTTCTCCGACGTTACGAAGAAACTGGTTCTAACCTACGCAGACCAGGAACGGGCAGAACCAGGTGTACCACAGCACGAGAAGACCGATACTTGGTGAACACCATGCTTCGAAATCGCTTTCTCACAGGAACTGAACTCACAAATCAGTTTCGACGCCTCGGAGGAAGTAACCCAAGTGCATGGACAGTAAGACGTCGGCTTGCTGAATCTAACTTAAAACCCCTTAGACCTGCAAACGGCCCTAAACTGGAGCGTGGGCATCGTATTTCAAGACTAAGATATGCCCAGAGCCACGTAAATTGGAGTATTGAAGATTGGTCAAAAGTTATGTTCTCCGACGAATCAAAATTTATGCTCTACAAGCACGATGGAAGACACAGAGTGTATCGAAGACCAGGGGAAAGATTCAAGCAAGCATGCATCGAAGAAAAAGTAGCCTACGGTGGTGGGTCTGTACTTGTGTGGGCCGGAATTTCTTCTGAAAGTCGCACAGAGCTGGTGATCATAGAAAACGGCTCTTTAACTAGCGTAAGATATGTGGAAGAAATCCTCAATGATCATGTTGGTCCATTTATGGTCAATTTAGGTGAGGATGCTATATTTATGCATGACAATGCCCGACCTCATACAGGTAGGATTGTGAATGACTACCTTCAAGAGATGAACATTACTCGTATGGAGTGGCCAGCGCGCAGCCCGGATATCAACCCGATCGAGCATGCTTGGGACGAGCTAGGCAGATGCGTAAAACAACGAAACCCTCCCCCAATCACGCTTCGTGAGCTCAAAATTGCTCTCACAGAGGAATGGGAGAATATTCCCCAAAATCGTATAAGGAACTTGGTGTACAGCATGCCAAACCGCGTAAACGCAGTAATGGAAGCACGAGGAGGCAATACGAAGTATTAAAATTCAAGTCAAATCGTAATAAAGTTCAAAAATTTCATGTTTCCTATTTTTGTTTTAAGGAGAGATCAGCAGTTTTTTTCTTTATGTAATTTTGTGTTAATAAAATGTATGGTGACTCATATTTTTTTACTTTCATTTAAGGAGTATTACATTGTCTATTAAATACAATTTATTGCATTAACCTATCATTTTTAGTTTCCGAGATTTTTAACATTCTTTAAGTGACCCGGAATCATTGCTCTCGAGTGTATTATTCAATAATATATAATATAATCAAATAGATACTTAGATACCTACATAAAAGAAATAAAATAAAATACTAAAACTATTTATATAATAAACATACCTACATAAATACCCAATTATGTATGTGTGTATGTATGTGTTTTAACAGCTTATATTTTTTTCCATCATGCAATCTTGTCGTTTTACGCTTTTTTTTGTAGCTGCATTTGCTTTGTGACCTAGCGTCCTAGCAGTCGATGCCATTCGTAGTTTTATCACATAGGAATCACATTGAGGTTATTACCTATCACGATGTGAAGCAATAACATCTGTTGAGTCCTACATCTGTCGGTGATACCATTTTAACGACTTGCAGTGACTTCCATTACATTGTGGATAAGAAATTGACCCCATGTTACTGCTAGGTAACCTATTTTACGTTGGACCAGTGACTTCACTTACAGTCATTAAAAAAGCCTACCTTTTTTTAACAGACTTCAAAAAAGGAGAGGTTCTAAATTCGGTTGTATGTTTTTTTTTGTTTTTAAGGCTGGGGATCTGCCAAATTGCCAAAACTAGCGAAGTTCAAAGTGTGTTTAAAAGAAAAGTAAGATAGTAACTTCATTTATTTTGGTTGCAAATCAATATTCAGGATATGTGTAACAATTACATATTTAATTTAGATTCATTTAGCTGGTTTATAATAGATAAATCTGGGATCAAACACAGCTCTCTCGCGCCCAAACCGTTTCGAGTCAAGTTTGTGCACTCGGATTAAGGAAATGAAAACAAAATCGCAAAAAGTACTCAGCGCGTCTTGATGTACATATCCTTGTCTCCAAAACGCCCTGAATACATTTTGCGATTTTGTTTTCATTTCCTTAATCCAGGTGGCAGAAGATCTTCGAAATTTTGGATTTTAAATGGTCTATTCCACAATATTCCCTTGTTTTATCTACAAAACAACTAAACTTACGTATAGGCCAAATATTTAAGTATATAAAAAGTGTAAAATCTTTACTTAAATAGTCTTATTTTTTTTAATATTTAATAATTGCTGAGACTAGTTTTTAACCAAATATCGCAAGAAAATTCTTCAGTGGCCTCTAGGCGGCCGAAACGTTCGGACGTCAGGCCCACGCCAAATTTCTCAGGATTTTTAAATAAAGAACACGCAAACGTCTACTCGACAAAAGTCTACAAATCATGGTTCTATTGTATCATTTGAGTACACTACGTAGCAACATGGCAGTTTTTCTCGCGGCTGCGCGTAACGCGTAAGCAGACCGCGTAATAAGCTCATTTGACATTTACGAACAGTCACAATAAAATTTTATCGAGTAGAACTCCTGGTTTGCCAATTAATACGCATTGAAAGTGGCTTTACTTTTTTCTCTTGTATACATGACAATATCCAACAATAACCATACCAATGTAAACTTAGTTTTTATTTCTTTTAAGTCAACTCCGCCAATCAGTCAGTAGCTGTTATTTGTTTACACGGAAAATAGATTTTTCTATCCTAATTCCAATTAAATTAGGATAAGTAAGTACCTAATTATTATCTTGCTACTGCTCATACTTGTATTGCATTTAATTCAACCTATTTTATTGCTTTTGTAAAAACCTTTTTGTGAACAACCTTATTTATTCTAAAGAAGGATCTAACATGGACCGGAGAGGAACATTTGATGAAAGTAGAATACATAGAGAGAGACATTGCCTTCTGGCAAGACAAAATCTACCATTTTATCTTGCCAGAACGCAAAGAACCACATCCTATCCTATCCTACTAATTACCTATTATAAATGCGAAAGTTTAGATGTTTAGGTGTTTCAATCACGTCTAAACTACTGAACCAACTTGGATGAAATTTGGCATATATGCCAAGTTTCCTAAAACTCAATCCAATCCAGTAGGCACATAGGCTACTTTTTATCCCGAATAATTATCAGGATCTACAGGATAAAATGAACGAACAAGATTAGCAGCGCCAATTGGCAAGAGGATTTCATTGTCATGTCATGTCACGTCAGTTTGACCGGGCGTAATACCTCTTTGGTCTAACGACTAGCGTTTGACATTCAAGTACGGGTTCGGTGTAATGTCAAGTTTCACAAAGTATCCGCGCGGTACACGCACATATAATAATACAACACAGATAATACAATGTACATGGAAACTGTACCCGCTTACGGAGTCGCGGGTAACTGCCAGTTAACAATATTTATGCAAAAAAACTAAAATAAATACTGCTGGTTTTTATTGCACGTATATTTTGGAATACTTATTTCTTCTGAAATTACCTACTTACATCCAATTCTGTATCAATGATCTGTATCTGTCTCTCACAATTTGTGTTAAACTCTCCGCAATATGTTAATGTTAAAGATGAGTTTGGAGCAGTACCCTCCCTATCCTTTTTCATATTATTTAGAGAGTTATTTTTCAGTAGTCCCTAAGGTTTTAGTTTTTAAGCTTATCTACTATTTATCGATTTGAGAGTTTCCGTAGAATTTACTATGACCTAAATATTAACAAACATACCCACTTAATGTACTTATGTCTACGCCCAGCTACTTTGGATTCACAAGACGGGATATAATTTGAAGATACAATTTGATAAATAAATTTAAATTTGATACAATTTGGAGATAAATGGAGTGTCAGAAAACGAGACCGAAAATCTACTGAACACAATTAAACAACTAGACACAGTCATATAACTCCCTATTGATAATGCGGACATACTTTCATGCTCCAGAGTCAGAAAGATGGATGAGTCTAACAACCATCATCATCATCATCATCAACCTATACTTGTCCACTGCTGGACGTAGGTCTCTCCCAAGACGCGCCATTGAGCTCGGTCTTCGGCTCTTCTCATCCAGTGTCTGCCAGCTACATTTCGCAGATCGTCGCCCCATCTCGCCGGAGGGCGTCCTACACTACGCTTGCCTAAACGTGGTCTCCACTCGAGTATTAGTTTGCTCCAACGATTGTCGGTTCTACGGCAAACATGGCCGGCCCACTGCCACTTCAGCCTGCTAATCCTCTGAGCTATGTCGAAAATTATGATCAATGATCGTATAACCCCAGAGCCAATCACTGTCGCTGGAATGCCTCTCGAAGTTGGGCAGGAGTATGTCTACCTCGGGCAGACCCTGCGTTTGGGTAGACACAACTTTGAGAAAGAGCTAAACCGGAGAATCCAGCTGGGCTGGGCTGCGTTTGGGAAACTCCGTCAAGTCTTCTCGTCGCAAAAATATGTGTGGACTAGGAATGGTCGCATATTCATCCGCAGAGATGACCAATCTCCTGCAAAGCAAGTCAAAAACTATGAGGCACTGGCTGATATGAACTCCATACTGATATGAAACCAGGCTCTGCGAAGTAAAAATGAAGAAGTATAGATCTCACTAAAACTCAATAATACTCTGCCAAGAATATTTAGATATGTGCAGTATACAAACAAACCCCAGTGACTATACAGACTTTGTTTCTCGTCATGGATAATATCAGTAGATAAAGTGACACAGTCAAGTGATATAAGTAGAGACTATAATTTGTTGCAGATTTTAATTTTGACCGGTCTACCTCTAGTGAAAGACACAAAAATTCAAACCCTAATAATAGTAAATATTATGTAGTTTATAAAATACTGTTCAAAGAACTGTAGATTTAGTGATAAGCAATTTTAGTGGTGTAACGGAGTGTGAAAATAAACTACCCCTCAGTAAGTTAGATCCTCATCACCCTGCATTAGATATTATAATTAATGTATGATATAAATGTAATGATACAAAAAATGTTAAAAGGGTAAAAATATGCCACACATATTTTCAAAAAAGTTGATTATTCAAAAGTAACAAAAAACCAATAAATACTTTCATTCCTGTATGATTTAAAACCAATCTTGGCAGACTTTATCCAATTAACTGACTATTTGACACAAACAATAGCGTTCCTTTAATTTTGTTATCATGAATGTTATCATGAGCACTTATTACTCGTATATTGGAATCCAATCACACACTTAGTTTTAAGTTGTTGCTTTTTTTTTCCTTAAAAAATAAGTACTAAATTTTTTAAGACATATTTTACCTACATCAAATCTGTTTATGCCTGTAATGGTATATCACACTGTAGAATGTTATAAGTAATATTTTTCTCCTAAATAACAATTGTGAATATGCCATTGGTGTAACTAACTAAATAAATAAATATAAAGATCGCAGTAAAGCATTTTTCAGTTTAGTTTAGTATTCGATAAAATTTACGAATTGCTTTCCGCGCATGTCATGACAACTCCATTCTTCTGTTTTGCACAGATAGACTATCCCCTTAATGTGTGCTATCTCAGAACTCCGTCATTTATGAACCGATTTGAAAAAATCTTTCTTATCTGAAAGGTTGATTTCATTTAATTTTCATCAAAATCGGTCCATTAGTTTGGCTTATAAATGAAACTTTTTACCCGACGATGGAGCATGTTTTTCATTATTTGTGGTTGTAGTAAAAACAGGTACCTACCTACCTACTAGTATAGGTACCTAGAAATCAGTAACCTTAACCAGACTCGTAATAAATTAGTCAATCTGGAAGTCAGAGTTGAAATAAAACGTGAAATGGAAAAACCTCAACTACAAGGAGAAAGCTATACATAAAACAAACAGTAGCATGTCCTATTGTTCTATCTCGAATGGAGTTGCACTGAAAAACGCCATCTCACGGCTGTCTTTTGATCTATAAAATTAAAGTTGTGCTTTTTGTGTGGCGCAAGTGATAAGTGACAATATTTGAGAGACACAAAAATGTAACAATGGTGAATCACCGGTCATTTTTCATAACTCACCTTCTCAAGTACTCAGATTGTTACATTTTACTCCACCTTTTGTTAAAAGATTAGTAAACTAGTAAACGCCAATAAACACTGACATTGGCAAATTCGTGGCAGCCCTAGCCACAGAACAGCCAGAATAAATAAATAAATAATAAATAAATATTCATGGACTTTACACACAACGCCCTCTAGTCCCAAACTAAGCAAAGCTTGTAATATGGGAATTAGATGGCTGATAGAATACTTAAATACCTTTTTTTTTTGTAAATACATACTTATAATACATAGTAACACCCAGACATAGAACAAACATCTATGTATTCCACGCACAAATGTTTGTTCTCAGTGGGGATCGAACCCACGACCCACAGCACGGAAGGCAGAGCCGTTACCGACTGAGCTGTGACACCTGTCAGCCAGAATTAAAAGAAGAAGAAGAACAATGGTGAATTTTTAAAAGCAATAAGTTATTGTATAGAAGCCACAACGGATCTTTGTCCCTCGGAAACATCTGCGCAAAATTCATTTTTGGGTGTTTAGGTAAGCGAATTTTTCCGCACAACAGTAGGTAGGTACTTACCTACTCATCCGCAATCGTTGTTGCACCTAACTTCAGAGGGATAAAGATCCGTTGTGCGTATTGTAGCATATTATTGATTCGTTTTATTTTCATTAGTGACTGTAAATGCCAAAATGACAGTCAACGACAACATGGAAAAGGTATTCTAGTTTCAGACTATCGGTATCTAGTCCCACTGCACTGGGACGAAACATCTTACCTAATACTGTTTGGTCCCATAATTAAACACAAACATAAAATGAAATACTGTCAGCGACAAAATTCAAAATGATACCTATCTTCCTATTTCGAATAATAGGTAAGGGGATGGTATGGGATAGCAAACATCAAATAATGTTACACAAAATGTTATCATTGCAAAGTCCTCCCCGCAAACTCCGCCATTTTATCCCACTCAACAAAGGCACTGCACATAAATAGAATTTTTCCCACACGACTCGGTTGAAACGTAGCTTTTGTGTCGGTGCACTGTTGTTCATTTTGAGTCAAGGATACACAAGCTGAACTCATAATATCAGTTGCATTGTACAGTCTGCGGCTTAAATTGATCAATAATATTTTCAAAGTCTAGTCTAGTTCTAGTCTATTTCTAGACATGATAGCTTAATCGGAATTATCATTGAAGGGAAGGTAGAAGGAAAGAGAGGAAGAGGAAGACCGCGTATTAGCTACATGAGCCAAGTGAAGGCGAAGATAGATGTCATGTCGTATAAGGACGTCAAGGAAGCTGCCCTGAAGAGAAGAACCTGGCGGGAAATGCATACATTACGCCGACAAGAGCGTAGCCCTTAAATTAGAAGAAGAAGAGTCTAGTTCTTAGGTAGTTGTTACTTCGAATAATCCTCGTCTCGACTCGGCCTCGAAATCGTGCTGTGCTTTGCAATTAAATGATGGAACCAGCCGATGGCCCACCTGATATTAAGCGGTAACCACTGCCTATAACGATGCATTATTCAAAGTATAAAATATGAATAAGAATATGGGCACATTATGTATGCCCGTATAAAAAGATAAAAATTATAAAATTTTTTATAAAAATTTATGTGTGAGCAACCAAAGATGATAGGGATCTTAGATTTCAATAATTTAGGGTTTTCTTTACGAGCTTTTATGAAATAATTTTTCATGATAATAGATAATACTTTTCAGATAAAATTTTTACTATGACTTGGTACGAAAAATAAATTAATTGCCAGTTTGAAGTCATAAAACTTTTTGAAACTTCGAATAAGTAGTCATTTAGTTAATGGTGTTGACTGTACTATTGAGGTGGGCGAGATGCCAAGAAGTGAGCCTATTTGATGAACTGTTTTTGGTTGAAATAGGTATACCGAAGTTGAAGAGGTATTGTGCGAATATACAATTCTAGCTTTGAAACGTGCTATGTGTCAGCATAAAAATGCTTGAACAAAGGTTCTCGAATGGCGACCACGAACTGGAAGGCAAAGCGTTGGACGGTCCCTACGGAAACCGGTAGAAACCTATGACATATGTTCAGCTATTACTTCTACAGGCTGAATATGATGATAATTAATTATTTTTAGAACAAAAAAATCAGTAGATTAAAAAAAAGATTAGTACGAGCGATTTTCCTCTAAAACAAGAAGTATTGAAACAAATCAATTTGTATTCAAATCATAGACATACTTAGAAATACGGCTTTACCTAATCTAGCTAGAGTATATACAGGGTGTAACATAATATCCCTATAAGTCCGAAAGGGGTTATTGTACACGTCATGGCGAACAACATTTGTTCTACGACTTTTAATATATCGAAGTTTTTCATTCATGAAAAGCGTCTTAAAGTTTCCTTAAAAATAGCATTGCACACGTGGTAAAGTGTCTATGTGTGGGTGCGATGTTATAGGAGGGTGCGTGAGCATGTGTACTAAAAGGCCGGATACATACGCAAAGTAAATAAACACTAAGAGTGGACGCCAAAGACAAAATATTAAAAAAAAAAACAGAAATTTCCAACATGTATTCAACTTTTGCACATGCCAATCTATTCACCTGTTCGGTCTGAATAAGACCCTTTTCAGCTTATAGGGACAATATGTTACACGTTGTATACAATTTTAAGCAGGTAAGCAAAATATAGTTTGAGGCCGGAGTTCGGAGTAACACTAGAAAATTCAGCACCTACGTAACTTAGTTCGTAACTTTGTCGAAATAGGCGAAGCACTCGACCAGTCGGGGTAAACTACCCCAAAATACCTATTGCATACTCCATTATACCTACTCGTATGTTACATTCTAAATTCCATCCATGGCTTACGAAATTGTGGATAAGTAACATAATCGCAGCCCAAATATTATTCAATCACGTCGAAACTACTAAACCAACTTGGATAAAACTTGAAATATATTATAGTTCGTAATAGAACCATGGGTTACTTTTCATAACAGGACCTACGGGATAAAATGAATGAACGGGATTAGCAGCGCCAATAAAACGGATACTTTGACAAGAGGACGACGTCACGTCAATTGCTTCAGAGGGTCTAGTATGAGTTTTGGTGTGTAAAGACTGTGTAAAATCTGTAAAAACAACCGTTCGCTAGATATGTTTGAACCTTGGTAGGTACCTACTCAAGAAACCAGTTGTCTAAGTTTATATATCAAACATTTCTGTAGAATTGGACTAATATAATCTAATAATCTAATAGAATTGGACTGTACTTATTCATGGGAGCGAAAAATCAAATATCTTATAGTTTGAACTGGTGTTCGAACGAGATGCCGCATCCACACAGAGTAGAATCCATGTTAAAATTTATAAATAATTTATAATTTTAGTTGGAAGGACCTCTAAAATTTCGCAGATATTTATTGAATCCACTTCGAAATATAAAAGTTACGGCAGCTCTTACACAAGTTACTCTCATCGTCAGAAGTAGCTTTACAAAATTATTTGTTTAATGAAAATACTTTAAGCTTTACATGGAATTTAAATATTTAACAAACTCCGTCAAAATCACCACATTTTGTACTATTAAAATCATTTAAAAAAAATCTAGTGTTCCAAAACCACTTCTGAAAACTTGGGAGGTCAAGCACTGGTTTTTTAGAACTAAATGATGGAGCAAGCCAATGGCCCACCTGATGTTAAATGTTAACTGATTTATTCATGGTCACACTCTACCTGATCAAAAGATAAGCTAATAACTTCTACTGCACTTTGATTTACACATAATGAATTTCCAGAAACAATGCCCAAAACCGCTCATTATTAAGAATTCATTTTTCATTTCGCACACGCGAATACCTACTTTATTTCTGTGTGATAAGACTTTCATAAATTATCATGTCTCTTCCCCGAAACTCTGACCCCAGCTAAGCTATTCTCAAACTTATGGTTCTAAACTTAAGGTTCACGAGGTCTTTTATATAATATGTCTTAGTTGGCTAAGATGGTTTATACACCAGCCGAGCAATTTTGAACCTTATTTCAATGAAGTCAAGATTCATGAATGTGTATGAGTATGTGGTATGCTGTGAATAAAGATGAATGGTATGTTGTACTGTCTCTGTAGGTGGTCCTGACAGGCAGATGCTCCATTTCTCTCAGTACGTACTTGTATCACGTGCTATTTTTAATTTTAGATCTTTCGACTTTAAAGTGTTTTGCACTACTACTTTTTGAGATTTGTTATTTTAATTTGACAGTATATGGACAGTCCCCGTATTCCAATCTTTTGCTGACAAGTTATATTTCACTGCCCAGTGTAATTTATTCAGGTCACGTGGTACAATTTTGTACCACGTGATCATTCTTTTTAGACACTTGACAGCAAAATATGCGCTAAAACAAATTAAATGACATTATAATGTTACTATTTAGTCACAGAATAACTATGAGTTAGTATGGACTGACCATGATTTAAAACTTTGCAGTTCAACTGAGATTGGAATCGCCCTCCAGGTGATTTTTATTTCCAGGAACTTTTAATAGACTATGAGGTCCACATTCATTCAAATTCAGTCACAACTCACGAGCACACTGACGCTTCAGTGTGATAGACGCAGTGTATTACCTTTCAGAGCACATCTAGAATAGACTTGTTCTGCTAGATATGTACCTACCTATTGTTAGGGAACCGCCAACGTTAGTTAACGTCAGATATACAATACAATACAAAATATTTATTTGCAACAACAACAATAACACAAAAAACACATAGATACAATAAAAAACACAAACTATAATTAAAACACGTTTTTTAAAAATTAATTATACCATCCTCTTGTCCTGACAGTTTTGTTTATAAAAATATTCTTTATCATAGAATTTTGAATTTAACGTTCAAGATAACCTTTTCTTTTTTTCTTTTTTTTTTTAAAGATAAACTTTTCGGTCCATTTACCTAAAAAATTGTTTACGTTTTTGTAACTGGAGATTTACAGTCACCGATCCATTGCTAAAAGTGACAATGGGTCTCGTTGATGATAGCCATTTTGACCAGGCTCCATACATATTTGCCCATTGTCCTTTGAAAATGCAAAACCTTGAGTTGCACCAAAAACTTAAACCACAAATCTTTGGAATTGATGTCACCGCCACCCCATCAGTAACACTGATGTCATATAATTTAAAAACTACTGAATATAATAGTGGAAGTAACAAATGGGGCCCTTCGCGTGTCACTCTCAAACGCTAGTCGAGATAAATTGCTGTTTTTGGGCCGTTTCCACCAGTAACTTAACCTGGGATTAAACAAAGAGTAAATTCAAGATAAAGAAAAATAGAAGAAGAAGAACCAGTATAGTTATTCAAAGTGAAATGTTACTTACTGTTGATTCAATTGCATACAAGGATTATTTTATTTTTTCTTTATGTGATTTCTCGCGCTCATTTGGCTATAACGTCTGTGTCCGTTTATCCAGTCTATAACCGTGGTCTAAGATAAACTACAAAACTATTGGTGGAACCGAGCCTATACATACAGTTGTCAACTAAGTATAGCAGTGTGTGGCTCCATCATTAGTGGAAACATATCTTCATTACTATAAAACGGTTCCATTTCTAGACGGTTGAGGAATTGAATTAAGACATTCTGCTAATTTATAGACCTAGTGTACCTAACTTATTCAGTGACATGTTTTTGAGAACTATTTTGAGAGCTTTTTTTAGAATTTCGAAACCTTTTGGCTTCTGAACCTAATCATTTTAAATGTTGAGTGAGTGGATTTGCAATAAACAATTATAGATATTCAGTATAGTCTTGTCCAAAATTATTGCGATACCATCTGTCTAGTCGGTCACTAAACTATAATTTTGATCGTAATTTGTACTTAATAATATTCGTCAGATTCTCATATCGGATTTAGACAATCATCACGTCTAATAGAATTTACACATTTTTTTTAACCAAGACGATGATAGTGGTGTCGTCATCTTAATTAACATCACAGGTATACAGCACGGTCTATACGACGCGACGTCCCAAAACCACCATTTCAAAATACCCTTGCCCCCAAGTTTCATTTACCCCACTTTCAGGGAGGAACACACTGAAGTGGTCCGTGCCCGGATGCAATATCAATTTTCATCTCCAATATGGCTCTTAAATTACCAACACCTTAACGAAACGCTCCAAAACACAGAAAAATTATGTATAGCACGCCCCCTTGAAATTTGTTTCTGAATATTGCGAAAATCCCCGAGGAACAGTTTGGGGGAATTGAACGTATTTTCTGCCGCTCTAATATACGCACACTGTATCATATTCAGGCCCATATACCCACCTAATACTGTTGGGGGAATAAAATACAATGAGTTACTAGTTGCTAAAAACATTTTACCTGATAAAGTATACAAGTTTGTAAGTAGACGTGCTTGAATACCTTTGTTTCGACTTGGCGATTACTATGACTAGTATTGACATCAAAAATATATTAAATTCTATTGTAAAAAGGTCAAGCAAGATATTTAGGACAATTTATCTCAAGTAAAATTACTCTACCTTATGTTTGATAGCTAGTTAAGTATTGAAACGCTTTGCTAACTAAATATAAATATCGGAGAATGAAATCGATAGATAGTTAGGTATGTACTATAAGACTATTCAAATTGCTTGTTTATTTTGCTCCAATTGGTTGCTATCTTAAGTGTATTGGTAGGTACCTATGAGTAAAGAAACAAATTGAGTTACTAATAATTTATTCTGTAAACTTGTTACCTACATGTCAAACGAAACATGTTCTGTTCAAGTAGAAACTCTAGCACGAATGAATTTTGTTTTGACTTTTCTCAGAAAATTAACGGCAAAAATAAAATTCCATTTTTGCAATCGCATGCGATTTTTGAAAACCAACTTCGACGTTTTTTTTCTTTTCTCATAATACCCAAATGTTAACTCACCCAAAAATATGAGAACACTAGCCCCATACATCAACCCTATGAACATGAACGCCCCAAGCAGGTGTGGCATCCCCAAAGGAAGTATTTCACTCGCTGACTCAATGCCAGCCCTATGCAGCAACAACTCCTCATTCCACTTATCTATCAAACCATTCTCCGACATACTGCGAATAATACTATTAATTCGATCAAGCATAGGAAACCACTGACGAGCGAGCAAAACTACTCCATACTTATACATGTTGTTATTCTCATTAAAGCAGTAAATCAAGGGAGCTCCTTTCCCCAACTTCTGATCCTGGTAGACCGCCTGTCTCTTGGAAGACACGACGGCAAAATTCCGGCCAAAAGCGGATCGTTTCACCCCTTCACCGAACGTCGTCGAGCTATATTTGCGATAGAAATAAAAGGAACTCGCGTTATTGGTCTCGAAATAGGAACGGTAAATCTCCCGACCGCCAAACGGCATCCCGGACTGTATAAGATCTGTTTCACTGCTTATCTGCTTTTCAAACCGCGGGTGCATTAGGAAGCTGCGCAGAAAAGATTCATACGAGATTCCCATGTTTATACTGAAGCAGAGCCAGATGAACATTAAAATGCGGAAAGTTGCGGTTTTTGGCTCAAACGAGGCGCCCCAACCGAGCAACATGCTAAGCGTCAGCAGTAATGAATTCGTTGGCCATTTGGTTACTCTGCCGTTGTGCTCTCTGTAATATAAAGCGTGAAATATTATGCCCATTGCAAAAACACTTGCGATGGTAGCGACCCACGTGGACCACTGTAATATTATCACCAAATTATTCCAAGTTGATGCTTGCCCCGCTCTCGGAACACACCACGTCATTTCGTCTTGTGTATAACTCACGGTGGGATGGAACCATTTCCGAATAGTTCTTGTCACTTCGATATTTCCAATAACTAAATCAGCTGAGTCATTTCGGAGTACGCCGTACGCTCCTGTCGCTGAACCATTCCAGTAGATGTTCCCCCAGTTTTCTACGATTTCCGATTTTCTCACAATCAAACTCATGTTTGTGAACTCAGCTATGATTTTGACTAGATTTATTTCTCCTCCTTTTTCAAATTCATACGCATCAATGTAATTAGTGTTTGTAAGTTTTCTGATCGGAGGCATAACATACGGTTCTGATATGACAGCATACGTGACTAATGGACATCCATTCAAATCTGTGGGAAACATGTTTTTTTGCAAAGCATACTGTGTTATTTCATTTTCCTTACAAATATCCAAAATGTATACAGCACTGCACTTTCCTCCACAATTGACTTCGTTGTAAGGTACCCAAGTATACGACACTACTTCACCGATGACTTCATCATAGATGAATATAATAGTTTTGAAAAGTTTGTACCCTCTCAATACATTAATCAATTCAATAGCTGTTTTTTTACCGTCCTCGTTTATCTTAACTTGGTAGAAAACTATAGCTTTCGCCAGCGGGTTCCAAGTTGGTAACTTATTCAGCTGCAATATATTTCTGTTTAGTTCAGATTTCTCTTCCAAAATCAACATGTAATTTTTAGCTTTCTCGGGGAAATGCGAAGCGTTTGCATGCGGATAAAAAGAATCTTTTACCATAACAGAGTACTTGATGCCTCCGTGGATGGTCTGCAACAATAGCCTCTGTGTCGTGGATGCATAAGAGTTGATGTTGATTATCACGATGCTGCCGCTTAACGCCTTTTTCTCCACAAAGTATTTTGCGGATAGTTTTAAAACGCATTCAGCTGTTTTTGCTATTTGACCAGAATTTCCAGTTGTCATTAGCAGAGGGTTTTCAGTTACGCTCGAAGAAATAAACTGAACAAATAACAGCAAAAGTGGTGTGTGCATCTTTGCAGTGGCTCAAGGGAAATGGTTATAAAGAGGTCTGCAAAAGTGATTTACAATCACCGCAACAACTTTGAACTTTCAAAGCAGTTAGCTATGATTTAAAGTTATTTTCTCCGTGATTGGTGTAGTGGTATTTATCAAAATATCAAAGAGACAAGGTTGCTTGTTAGCTTTTTAAGTTCATGGGTTACTTTAACGAGGTACTTTACTGTATTACCTACTTTAATGAGGCTTGTTACTGATTGTAGCAAATAAATAATAGAAATAATCTAAGAATAAAGTGAACCTACTATTACGAACTTCTCATTAGAAGTTGTAAACTACCAAACTACCCCTAGGTACTTTCAGCGACGTAGCGTGCGGATTCTTTGACAAATGCGGGATTGATTTTTGTAAAATTGAGTCCCATAGTTCCCTATATAGGCATGCCACAAAATAGGCTATGCTTGTAAATATTTCTACAGTATTATGAAATCTAACAACAATAGCTTAACTAAGCGGTACTTATAAGTGGAAATATTTTTGATTTTTGAATCATTATAAAATAAATACTATTTAGAGCACAGGTGGTCTAGTGGTAGCAACCCCTTTCGATCCTAAGGTCGCGAGTTCAATTCTAATCGTGCATCAATGAAATTTTTCTATTCGAAAACTTATGTGTACAAATGCCAGTGCTCTCAAAAGGTGAATGAAAACATCTTGAGAAATCATGGTCGCCTGCTTCTTGTTTTTGTTTGATAGTTCTGCAATAGAGGTGAAATAAAAAACAATTATTGCACTGTAATTTACATCATTTATTTATTTTTCAAAACTGTTGTTTTTGTATGAAACAAAACTTGGTCCGACCGAAATCGTATGTTAACAACTTCATAAAATTATTTTTACAATTCTAAAGTTATTTAGGTTTATTTTGGATTCTTACAAATCCAATTTTAGACGCTCTTTATGGTAAGAATAGGTTTAATCTTCATTGTTAAATTATTTAACTTATAAAAAATCATTATGGAATACTTATTTATTTAACGGTACAAATCATTATTTTAACCAGTTAACTTTATCACTAAAATTGACAATTAAACTGTTTTCTAACATTTTTGTGCCTTAAAACGAGTGTGATATACACCGTACTGTAGTACCGCTTACTTACATTATAATAATTGATAACTATTTACAATAAATGCAACTTTAAATACCTAAAACCTGTGCTTTATAACAATCTATTATAATTACATTTCTGTCTTAGTTTTAAAGCTAATTCAAGTTAATCGGAAAGAGGAAAATGGGACGGTGGATGTTATATACTCTAGTTTTAAATATATAAAGCCATTTTTTTATTTGCAATGAGAGATAACTTATGCATAATGAAGGGACAGTCAAATAAGATTCAAAACAGCTCTTGGGATAATTATTCGTATGTGAAGAAAAGTAGGCTAAGGAAAGACCCTTGAGGTACTCCTTTTGTTTTTCTTATTAAATTGTAAAGTTATATTGACAGACTGACAGTAGAACCGTGTGTGTGTGTGGTGGTACATATTTTAATCAACAGAGGACATATTTTTTTATCAATTTTACTTTCACGTTTAGGTGTGTTCAGAAATTATGGAACTTAGGTAGCTCAACTCTGGCCCATGGAATGATGTGATGAATTTGATTTAATTTTAATATTAAAACTTTAACATTAATAAGTAGTGTTATAGGACTTAAGATTGTGTATTTACTTTGTCGTATGTGTATAGATTTTATTTTGACATTTAGGCCTCTGAATATTTTTGTATAGTTGAAGGGATTTGAGCAAAATTATTGTAAACATTGATGTGAAACCAAAACAAACATCTCTATCTACCTTCCATACCAAATCTACAAGCTCGTACATGTTACGCATCCTACGATAATGTACAAACTCCAAGCGAATTTCGATCTTAACTTTTCCCGATTATGATTACATTTCCTAATCCACTACCTACTCGCCGCAATTCATCTAAAAATTTTGTATATTTTCTAATAAATATAGGAAAGATTATTGAATTCGTAAAAGTATTTATAGTCTTCAATAGAACGATATGCTTCATTTACTTGATGGCAGCCCGGAAATTCAACGATTTGGTTATTCCAATGGTGAAGATCATATAAGTAAGACATCAAAATTTCACATTGTGTCTTAAACAAGCTATATCAATGTTTCAACTCAACAAAAGCCAAAATAAGAGGTTAAAATTTTGATGTCTTACCGTGAAATAAAGATCTAAAACCAAGTAACATTAGGATAAAACTATCAAAGGCAATGTAATTAGATAGAAAAGTTGCAAATACGAACCATATTTATAGTAATGTACAGATCAAGATAGCTTACAAACGAAACATTAGCTCTTAAATAAAGTTTCATACAATACAATTCCAGATTTTGTAGTTGTAAGTACTGATCATTCGCACACTTCGATCGCACAAGTGGTTCTATCATCATTACAATTATTAATATTTACAATAATAAACACTTGTGAATCAGTCAGTATTTCTTCTCTTACATTATCTTCTTAGGTCTTAAAGCAAATAACTGCTCATTGACAATTTTATTAATAACAATCATTCATAGTTCCATTTCACCGTATTTAATAGTTGCATCTTTATCGACAGTTGTTTTGTCTCTTTCATAATCTATTAGTATGACAAGGATAACATTAATTACACATTGATGTAGCGTAACACTTTTACAGACAGGTCTTCGCGAGGGTTGAAGCAACTACAGGATCATTTACACTCACACCACCTAATGTCTTTGATATGCCGAACATCAGCAAGTGTAGCTGTCTCTTTCTTCGGTGGGATTTCACTTTACACTTGGGTCAAAGCTGTGGACTTGGACTTCGATATTTTTGTGATTGCATTCTTACACCAAATCATAGGTTTAAAACATTTTATATCATCAGATATAAATATTTTGAATCTGATTTATTAAAACCTTTTAACATCAGTTTCTTCAGGTTATTACTTTCGATTTCCATTACGCTTTCCTTATCATCGTCCATTATACTATTTTCCACATCTCAATCCAACTCTACAGCTTTACTTCCAACTTCTCCAACACGCGTCACTCTTGCTTAATGTACATTACACGTACCACTCCTTGATGCCGTCGCGTTTGACGGGCTGAGGCGGCAATGGAGTGAGCGGCGCCGGCGTGCTGCGATGCAGCGGTAATGGCTGGAGGTTACGGACGGCTCCACCAGCTGAGCCTGTTTGGTAGCTCGAGTGCGCCTGAAAGATTCATTCATCAATATTACTGGCTCCGTCATCATCATCATTTAGATTAACTTACACTACTTCGAGTATTATGTTGTCTATACCTATTTACTACACTCTGACAGGGCGTATAGTCCTGATTTTAGGTTCTACGTGCCAGTGAAAAAAAACTGTTTGTTATCAAACATTACATACGTTATAAATTATGACGCAGTTTGCGGTGATTAGTGAAGTAACCACTAATTCTTAATTAGTTCTAATTAAGTACGTCTTACTATACCTACGTAGGTATATTTTATTTGCAGCAGTTCAACATACCTGGTTGCCCAGTAATGCAGCACTTGCTCCTTGTTGATAATTTTTATCCTCAGTGACCTTGTACGACGGGTCAAACTTGAACACGATGTACTTGAGCACTATGATTACTATCAGTATTATTGCTATTAAAACTGATGCTACTATGCCTGAAACAATATTATATGAATCAAAAATTATCATCGTTATTATTAGGCCCAGAATAATGCCTTGTATCGATAACTTCCATAGTTTGTTTTGAGCATTTAAATTGAAATAGGACCAATTTTTTTTCACATTGTTTTGTTGGACCTAGCTTGGATTAAATGTTATTGAAAAAAAATGTTTCAAGTTGTATCATCAACATCAAGCTCAGCTATTGAATACTCGATAAAAATTGTTGTCATGTCAAATGCTTCTGAAAGGTCTACGTAAACTTACCAACGATAGTAGCAAAGAACTCAGACTCTGGCGGCACCACCCTATTATCTGTTGTTTTCGGATGATACCATTTAGTTGTTATCTCATGTTCATATCCATTGTAATCAGGGTGCACCCTTCCTGGGATTCTTTCGTCAATCTCGTAGGTAGGGGATCGCGCTTCGATTTCGTTACCATTGCGGTCTTCGTAGTCCGGTATGTGGTTGTCGTCTTCAGTTGTGTGCGGTGTTCCTTCAGTGTGCTTGCCGTTTTGTGTGGGCGTGAAATGGCCCGTGTGTGTGTGTCCTGAAAATTTAGCAAGACATTGATTAGTCTGATTCAGTTTTACAACAACTACTTGGTTGGTGTAGCACCTAGTTTTAAGTGGAATAACTAGACTGGGGCGTCTTATGGATTTTTTTTAGTATTACCTGGATAATGCTAAAAATATTCAAACGGCTAAAGTTAGTCAAAGTGAATTATCTTTTATTCAGTAAAATCATAAGGATCATTATTAGAAGTTGACTACCATTACCTATCTATTTCCTTACCATCAGTGGGAGTAGTTCTCCTATCAGGCGTAGTCCCAAAGTCTATAGTACCAGCGTGCATATTATCATGATCAGGGAGTGTGGTTCCATCAGTGACTTCTTTAGTCGTTTCTCCAGAACTCGTCTGATCCGTAGAACCGGAGTCGAGGGTCTTGATCTTGACGTGTTCAGTGGTAGAAGATGTGGGTGCTGCCATACTGTGGGTACTACTTGAACCAGCACTAGAAATAAGATGAATTCAAAGCTTTATAATTCTAGTTTTTTTAAGGTTTCACTTAGAATCCTCGATCTTATTCTTGTCCTTAGGCTTAGGGTTTTCAGTTTATTACGAGTATAACATAAAAAAATCTATCAGGTACAATTATTGAGCTTCAAAAACTCTAGTCTAAAAGAGGAACTAGCTGCGTCGTAGTGTTTTGGAACATTAATTTACCTATTCGGTGACAAGCGGGCTTATGGCACTAAATTAACCAAAAAAGCTTACGTGGTAGGATTCTCAGGCTCAGTTATTTCTTCAGGATTGGATCCGGAACCCTCTATGCAGTCCTCGTCGTCACATGGTTTCATCAGTTTTCCACTTATATCACTCTGAAATGAATAGAAAGTGTCAAATAAACTCACGGCTAGTAAACGTGTCCTGGACATTCGACAATCCACGCAAATCTCTAACTGGATGTCATAGTTTCTAGTTACCTGCTTATTTCAAAGTAAGCAGTCTCAAATTACTTATTTTCATTAACACAAGCTTGAATGCTGCTACATTTTCTTTAGGCGTTAGTTCCTATACTCATAATACTATGTTTAAAAATTGGAAAAGCAAAGTCTTAAAAGTTGTTAACGTTTCCGTTATGTGCTAATTATGTTAGCGTAACTATCCAATTGGTCCCACACTGGACAAATATCTCACAAACAAAAATAAAAGCGTGCATCCACGTATTTATAAACAAAGTAGTGTTACCTTATGCCCTCCCCTTGAAGGGGGTCGTCTTGTAGACGGCACATATACCGGAGTGATCAAATCATCTCCAGAACCAGCATCAGGCAATACACACGCGTCCTCATCGTCATCTCTGCAGCCGGAACCAGCCCCAGAGTACACCAACTCGTCCAGCACTCCTGGACCACCGTAGCCTGAAGGCGGAGTCTGAAAGATGCAAAGAAATCATAAATGAGAATAAGTAGGTAGGATAAGATACTGCTAGACCCATGTTGATTGTCAATGTGACAATACCTGCTGCATCCTGTTGATATCTCTATCCAGTGGCGTAGAAGCTTTTCTTGCATCTCCTCTAACTGAGACTGCTGGGTCTCCAGCAGCTGCCAGGTCTAAGACCCTGACTCCATCAGCGACGAGTCCTGCGATGACGCCGCTGAAGGTTCTGACGCCGCCGGCGCCTCCGCCGACGGTGATGGTAGACATGCCGTTGAAGACGGTCGATTGCTGGCCTGCTCCTGAAATCATCAGGGGTGTGTATTTACTCTGGGTATTGTTTATCTTCATTCATTTGAACGTTTGATTAAAATAATGCTTTCAATGAAGGTAGCTACAACTGTAATGTTGGTTTATGTGTTTGTTTGTTTGTTTATGTGTCACAATCACAATTTGTTTTACGACCAATTTTAATATTTAGAGAAGAAATTATATTCCCAAAGCTCTCAAGCTAGGAAAATATAACGTCGTTTTTTTTACTACTGTAAAATTATTTTGAATAAATCATGACAATCGTCTTAGCTATGATTTTAAACTTCAAATAGTTTTTCAAAATCTATGTTCAATGTCCAAACATCTCAACAACACCTCACCTTGCGGATGGCGTATGTTTACAGCATAATTATCCAGATGCAAGCTGGCCCGGCTCCCGTTCCTCGTGAACCTGGCCACGTGGTATGCTCCATCATCCACTTTTGCAGCCTCGTCACCCAGAGGCTGGTCACCGCCACCCACGTTGTAGATCATAAACAGGTTTCCATTGATCTGGTTGTCAGATGAATTGGATAATAAAGATTGACTGTTACTTCTTGGCAGTCAGTGGAAGAAGGCTCTTATACGTACTAATACCTACTCTGAGGACAATAAAAGTCATAGGTCTGAGGTCAAGCAGGTGTTTGAATAGTAAATTATACGAATGTGTCAAACACTGCACTCTCTCCAGTTTTTAAATAACCTGTTTACGGACCGATGTACTTAGACAAAAACAAGTGATAACAAACTGCCATCCAATTTACACTCACGATTTCCATCTGCATGTAATCCTGGGTGTTCGAAGACTCGATCCTCAAAAGAACGGCGTCCGCTTTATTGGTGACAAAGCCAAGGGCTATCTTATTGGCATCAGAATCCTCGAGGGCGTTGGGAGCAAACGTGTAGGTGATGATTCCTCGACCCGGACCGAACTCGTATGCTATCGATTCTGTGGGTGTAAGGTAAGTCAAATAGGTACATTATTTTCTTTGGTAATATGAAAATTATATATTGCCACTTTATGCATCTCAAAGAAAATCATTACAAGGGTGCTATACGATAAAATACAACAGGATAAAAGTTGCTTAAAATCATAGTAATATTTGGGAAAATCCAAATATAGCAGAACCTTTATGTTGATTCTTACCATCATAGCAAGTAGGGCCAGTGAAAGAAGTGAGGTCGCAATCACAGACGTAGGTATTCCACTGAGTTACACAGACACCCTTGTTGGCGCAAGTGTTGTGGGTGCATTTTGTTGGACCTGAAAGTAGAATATCTTGTAATGTCATAACTATCCAGGCTCAACTCAGTGAAGTATTATGATTAAACTAGGCTCGGTCTACATAATTTAACTATTCGACATTTACGACTGATTTTAATCCCTGGTTTCACCATCAGCAGATCAGCCTAGAAGTTACCTAAAAGTTGCATCATTATCATCCACAGCCCCACCTACTTCACTGCTGGGTATATCTCTTTTGTGCCACTCTTTACTGTCCTCACGACGCTAATCTCATTCAGGTATTGCATGTAATATTTGTCTTATCATTTACTCATCTTGCTGCAAGTGGACAACTCTTCTGTATCCAGTTCTTAGACGCTATTCACCATTTACTCTACAAACACAGTTGACAAAAACATTCAAAAGCTTACCTTCACATCCAGACCCTAAAGAAGAGCTGGGTACTACAGCATCTTCCATCAGTGACGGTGACTCTCCAGGGAGATCTAGACTTGCCATGCATCCCTCAAACCCTTGTCGTGATAACACTCCGACTGGTAGTGACGTGTACATCTCTCGAGGTACTCCACCAATGTAGAGGATACTGTCTAGCTCCAACATTAGGTTGGAACCTGTAATAGAAAAATTCCGTGTTTCACATTTTAGATATTAGAAAAACCAAACCAGGAAAGTTGATAGTCATTTGGTTTACTATTAAAAGAGTTGGTGTCTCTGACCCTACAACGGCTACAACTAATAACAGACCCACAACAAGGCAAAGTTTTACAACTCTTAAGACAAATTAGGATTGCTTCGATTAAGATCCACATCTTGACTATGATGATTAAAATGTTAAATGCTACTTACTCGTCGTATGCATCTCTAAATCATCATCAACTTGAAGTGTGTGTATCTTTGGCGTTGGTCTCCTCACCGACACGGAATGCCATCTGTTGTCATTCAAGAAGTTCTTCAGTTTGTCTTTCATAGTCACCACTCCATCACCAAGGTTGAACACACAGTGTATGTGGCCGTTTACCAGCTCGATAGCAATAAAATCCTGCTTCTTTCCCCCATTGTAGAAAAGCAGTCCATCCATCTCTGTCGTTCTGAAGTAGAAATCTAAATAGGTGTGCGCATAAGCCTTTAGTAACGGCATACCCACGTATGTGTGCTTAGATTTGAAGGTGACAGATTTGTATACAGAAAGTGAGTCTTGTTTCACGAATTTTCCAGTAAAAATTATATTTGACGTGTCGTAAATATTGTTGGTCTCGTCTGAACTTCCGACCCCAAGAGTTTTGGCCAGATCGATGTATTTGATTCCGTTGAAGACAAACTTTTGCAAATGTCCGACAAAGTTTGGTAATGTTGACGTCATTTGGATTTCTTCCTCCGGGTGGTAAAGTCCTCCTAGATGCAGTGTTGATATTTCTAACGTGGAAGCCTTTCCTAAAATAGTTTCAGCTGGAAACACAAGAAATTGTTTAGTATTTTGAAATATTGAAGTGGGAACACCTAGCCACAACATTGACGAAAGAAAAATAAATTAGCAAAGTAACTTTATAGAATTTTCACTAGCAGCCATTTTGTTATGTACAGGTAAATAGAAGATTCAGAAAGCTGATAGACGGCTAATTGTAGTCAACCAGTAGCAACTAGAAGAATTTAACCACTTAACACTATGTGATGCTCAAGAACAACCTACACTCTAACTATTCAATTTTTTACCGATTTGTAACTAATTTCAAAGTAATTTTGAAACCTGTTCTTACCAAATGATTATAAAATTAGATTAGGTAAATTATGAACCTATTAATAAAATCAATACAATAAAAACAGGTAAATAATCCAATAAAAAAGATATTGAAGTACTAACAGCTGATTATTTTTTAAACAGTTAAAATTAAACTAAAATCTAAGTTAGTAGGTACAACTGTTAGTACTTCTAGTCTTCATCTAAAACATTCACAAAGGATTCTACGGAAGAAAGAAATCAAGAAGAAATAAAAGCTAAACATAAAGGTGGGTACGAAGTGCCAGCTAGAAATGAACTGAAACAAAGCACTAACTACCGGCTAATAGGACGTCTAACATTTATACACTTTGAAAAGTGCAGGAATTTGAATTCACTCGAAAGCAAATTCAAATTTTCTTAAAATTTAAGTTTAGTTTAGCTATTTTGTCGGATCTTTTATAGATACAATTTTATTTATAATTATATTGTTAATTCATAATTAGAACTTTGCTCGTGTACCTTGCTCAGTGTCTAATCTATTTGATTTCGTGATTCTATTTAAAAAACAAATTATAGAGTTTTTTGTGGGTGTGAGCTAAGTATATGAATTTTTGTCTTGTAATGTCTTAATGGTCTTTGGTAAAGTTACGGTTTTCAGTTATAGTGATGTTCAATATTGATTCATTTAAAAAGTTTTCAATAGATTTTTCTATTATACTTGTATCATCAGTTGTATCAATGTTTAATGTTTGATAATTATCAATTTAATTGATAAGAGAAGTGATATTGTGAATATTATTACTATGCAGATAGTTCAGTGTAGAATAAGTCATTCACGTCAACCAATTCATTATTTATACCAACAACCTAGCCAAACCAAAACCAACCTTACTTCGACTACTTAGGGTCAAAATAAAAGTGTGCGGGTGCGTCCCGTGCATACGTACATAACATACCGCGCACTGGTTGTGCCAAGTCCACCTGCAGTTTGAGGTTCGAAGCACGACGGGAAAAGCGAACAGTGTGCCAGTGATCGTCAGCCACGTTGGAGCCGGCTAGGAGATTCTGGTCACAATAGGATAAGAAAAAGACAAGTTAAACAGAGTCATCATCACTATCAAATCGAGCTGTGGAAGTCCACAGATCGACATTACCCTAGAGGACTCCAAAGAGAACAACTTCGGTCCCTTCGTCTACCACTTCTTGTGATCTTAGCAAAGTTATCGGCCCGTCGTCAGGCTAATCTTCTACTCCGCCTTTCTGTTTGTGGTTGCCACTCGAGAACCTTTGTTCTGGCCACTGCCACTCTGAATGGCATTTACCTAAGAAATGCCATTGATGAACATGTTCTTGACTACACCCAGTTTAATGATGTAGTAGGGCACATTTACGGTGGTCATGCTCTGTTTATAAACACATAATATCATCAGGCTAATCACCTGCTCGTCATTTTTCTCATCAAAAATGCCAGCGTCTACGAGATTTTTCCTACCTTTTCTCTATCCCCCAGCCTGACACTGGCTCTAACCCTGCCAGCCGCCACGGCCAGCTCGATACGATCCGCAGAGTGTTCCGAAGCAGTCCTCAAGAGGAGACCAGCCTTGTTCGTCTTGAACCGAAGCATCAGTTCCTCTGTCTGCGTGATGTGCTCCGGGCCGAGAGACACGGTGAGGTGGTGGCTGCCGTTAAGGAATATTGTTGGAGATTCTGAAAGAAGGGAAATATAAAATGGAAAGTGTTTACGAATTAGTTTTAAGAAATTTCCAAGAGGAATGAGTTTTGGCCTTCTTTATTTATTGAACTTGTGGCGCCATCTAGCGCGCTACATAAGAACTACTAAAACTACGCCCGATAGATGGCACTGTCGCACATCAACACACACAAACCCTAAATCGCGCAAGCAAAGTTATCACAGAGTTTGAACATAAGTAATACTACCGAATACTATCTTTTGGTCTTCGAACCCCGAGCAAAAGGTCGCGTGGAAGACGCACATCCCACCGGTTCTCCTCAAACAAACAAATCTAATTTCAGTGAAACATACCTCTTCCACAAGTTGGTCCGCTGTAGTCAGTAGTAGAACAGTCACACAGAGGTCGGTTCCAACCTTCATTGCACGCAGCGCCATGCTGGCACGGAGAGTTAGTGCACTGTTTCAGAAGCATGTGACACGCTGGGCGAACGGAGGCTGAAATTGTTGAAAAAATGTTTTAGCTCAATGCTTTACCACAACAGAATCAATAACAACAAAGTTCATAAAAAAACAAATGTTAAGATATATTATTGAGAGATGGTACAAAATGAGAGAGGCCTAATACCTAATAGTGAGTGAAGTCAGGCTGTAAATGATGATGATGATGAAGAAATATTGTTAGGGATAACACTTGACCTATCACAAAAATTTGTATTTGTATTTTGCTCTTTGACAAGCAGTCAAATACGATGTAAATATTATAATAACTTTACGCCGGGTTTGCTGATGACCTAACCATGTAAGAGTTCTTACCTGAATCCTGCTGTCTTGCATACGCGGCCAGATCCTGCGGTTTCCCATTCAGCACCAGCTCTCTGACGCATCCTACAAAGCCCTGTCGCAGCGCTGCCGTCCACACTGCTGGTGGAGTCCTCGATGCCGAGTACTCAGAGCCAAGTCCGCCGATGTAGAGAGAACCGTCTAGTTCCAGTTGGTTTGACTCACCTGGGAATTATGGAACTAGATATAATGTAATTGGTAGATGTAATGTTGAAATTATTGAGTAGGTAGCCAATGAGAAGGCATTGGCCCAAAATATTGAGGACATGCGACAGTAAGAAACCCAAAATCTGAAACTGACATAGAGTATCTTGAATAGGTAAGTATACTTAGTGGATTTGAAGAGCCAGATAGAGAGAAATGCAGATTATAGAACAAACGCTAAAAAGATTGAAGGAAGCTAAGCATTTTGCTTTAACTCACCAGGAGTCTTGAACTCGGCATTAGCACCATCAACAGTAACCCTGCCATCTCTCCCGCTCCTCCTCAACAGAAACTCGTGCCAGAGGGTGTCGTCTACTCGTCTTCTAGTAGCCCTGACCCTGACGGCTCCGGAGCCAAGATCCATGTGAACGTAGACATAGCCGTTCAAGATCTCGATCGCAAACATATCGGCCTGGAATATAGTATAAGGGTTTTGTAAGCTTTGCACTCAGCAACTATAGGAAGGCTTAGTTGTAATTGGTAGGCCATTTTCTATTCATTCACAATTTTACTACCACTAAGTTTGGTATGACCTTTGCTATTTTCAAATAGGTATTGTCAAAAAATAACAATTCTATCACAAAACATAAATAAAACTACGAATATCAAAAGCTGAAAATAAAACATCGACAATTTCAATGCAGACGAACATAAAAGTTCCGCAAAATTAACAAAATCGATACAAACGTAACACAGAACAAAGAACACAAAAAAGGTAGTAATGTATGCAAACCTCTCCCAAACTATTTGAATACCAATATTCGGAGCTAGACATGCTTTGATAAATTAGACGCAATTGAAATTCAAGTAATCAATTATTCTAAAGTTGGAATAGATTAAACCAAAAATAAACAATACGAATAACAAGTAGATAAACAATAAGATGAATATTAATAAACTAATTTGAAACTACAGTCGCAATGGTGCGAATTTGTGTAGGTATTTAATAAAGCCTTCTATATAAAGCAATGTGCGATTTACTTCTTGTGTGATAACTGATATGTTACTCTAAGATTTAAAAGCTTATCAGTCCCTTTTACCTATTTACAAAAATTATAAGCTCTATCGTTCTAAGTTTCTTTGCTACTTCTTCCGATTTGACATCATCTTTTTTGATTTAATATGTACTTCTTTATTTTATTTTTTAAATATATAAATTAATCGTTTTTTGTATAAAAATTCAAGAGTGACACGAAAATTTACACATTTACGATAATAATAGCAATATTCAGCAATACAGAGTGCTCAACTGTGCTCAGACTCTACGGTGCTTCTCATAGACAACATAAAAACACCTAGTATAATAGTGGGTGAAACTTTATAGGTACCGTACACAAATTCCCCTATACCAGTGTTTTTGATATTTTTTTGTCCTACCATGCATGCCCTGGCAGATAACCGATAATCAGGGCAAAATTCGGTCTATCCAGTTTTAAAAATTTTAACATAATCGTTTTCTATCTTATATCCATCTAGCCTACCAATTTTGTTTGCTTCTCGATTTGCCAACTTTCATATTTATTTTAATAAAACCGAAATCATTGTCTGTCGTAAAATTTTGCTGACACGCTCAACCCCTCACTCAGAAGTCACACTTTCGCCTGTTCAACGTTTTATTAAAATGTCTTACATTATCAGAAAATTTTGCAGATTCAAATTCGGTTATCCGTCGGGACTTTTACTGGGAAATGCAATTAAGCCTCCATTTCGAGATTATCAGTACTTACCTTTGATCTTTAATTTCGTATACAGAAGTAGACTGATAACATCCTTTTGCACTGTACCTCAGCTTAATGTAGCTTGAATGAAGAGTGTATTAGCATTTTGAATTTTCTATATTCCTATCCTGTTCACTCAGCGATTTCACTGAGTTTTATTTCCAAATTATTTATGTTTTCTATATTTTGTACTAACTTTATAAAAATATTTTTTTTTATATAAAAAATATTAAATAGCTTAGCATTTCCCAGTAACAAAGCACTTAATGCCAATGATTTCTCTGATAGTGTCAATGATAATGGTTTAAATGGTTTCATTATACTGGTTTACCCCCAAAAGTTCCACCCCTTACCGTGCAACCTACCCTTGGTGGTTTAGCGCCCATGTTGAACATTAGTAAACCGTTCGGTTCGTTTGTTCGAAATTTAAAAGAGAGCGTGCCAGTCTTCACAGCCTCCCATTTTGGTAGAATCTGAAAAAAAAAAACTTTATTTATTATAAAATCATTTTTAAACCAGATTAACAACAGCTTAGACTTGAAGCTGATTTGTAAGATAGACACTCATGCTAGGAAGGTTTAGCAATTAGCATAGGAAGATAGTACATTAATAATAGTTATAAAATGATTCAAACTAAAGTTTCATACAAATAGAATTATTCTTTAAAACATACAATTTATCTTCGTCTTCAGCAGCGTCACAATTCTTCGTGCTATGGAAGACAAAATCTAAAACAGTGTCATCAAATTCTTCAGCATATAAAAGCTTGAAACTATATTTTTTACATAATCTATCTAGTGTGTAAAATTACATCAATTATGATTGTTCAGAATTTACAGTTTCAAGTTTATATTTGAGGTAAATTGCACTTTGTCGACAAATTTTGTTTGCAATGCCTATCTACAGCCACATAATAGGATAATTTTGTTGACTAACACTTCAAAGTTATACATTATCAAACCAAACACTATCGTTAATAGGTACGGTCAGTAACAAATTGATTAACAAATTGAGTTTTTAAAATCTGAGTAATTGCAGTCGCCAAATGTTTTAATCATCTATCAGTAACAGACGTCATAGCTCAGAAGTGTGTATTTACAAAAAAAAGTATATAAAGTATTCTATCAGTAATCTAGATCCCATATTAGCTTTGCTTAGTTTAGGACTAGAGGGCGTTGTGTGAAATGCCCATGAATTTTTGAAAATGTATAAGAATATAGACTTTTCTAAACTCTTACAAATATACAAAAAACAGGCCAAAAGCTTCTAAAATATAGTCAGTCAATCTGAAATTATGAATCAACTTAATGTTACTGACTGTACAAGAATACTCAAGTGCTATACATAAACGTACCTACGTACATACTATTGATTGTGTTATAAACCACACTTTTCCTGAACCCAATAAATGTTAACACGCAATCGATATTACCTAACAATTGATACAAGGAAAACACATTTATGATCTGGAATAATTGATCAAGGTGAAAGTATTCGTTTTAATTTGCGCAGAATATATTTCATCAAAGTTCAAGGATTTAGTTTGCAGACTTTTGGAAGTAAAATAGTAAATACATCATCAATCAATTACTAAAATAGATGATGTTAGCTATTAAAATATTGGTCATGAAAATTACACATGTCATGACCACGTATAGATGAACTACGCAATATGTTTTAGAGCTATCTATATGAAAAACTCTTTTAAAAAAAATTATGCTACATATAGCTACATAAACTCGTTTTTTATCCCAGTTCTATTTTTGTACTTAAAAAATCTGATTACCTATTCTGACATATCCCCATCAATGGGGATTTTTTTCCAGAAATCTCCATTGGCTACGTCGTAGCATGCTACGGTCTTCATCATCATCACCATCAACCTACGAGTATATCAGTCCACTGCTGGACGTCTCTCCCAAGACACGCCACTGAGCCCGGTTTTCGGCTATTCTCATCCAGTGTTAGCCAGCAATTTCGCAAATCGTCGTCCCATCTTATCGGAGGGCATCCTACACTACGCTTGACTAGATGCTGTCACTCAAGTTTGCTCAAACGATTGTCGGTTCTACGGCAAGCATGGCCGACCCACTGCCATTTCATCTTGCTAATCCTCTGAGCTATGTCGACCACCGTAGTTCTTTGTCGGATAACCTCGTTTCTGATTCTATCCTTACTCTACGGTGTATTGGTCAAAATCAAAAGAAGTTTCAGCTGAAAACTGCTGAAATCGAAAAGCTTTTCATTTCACGTGTACATAATTGCAATACAACGTGATCCATATAATTTATTAGCTGTTAGAATCACAGTTGTATTTTACGAAAACAACTCTGTGGTGACCTCGAGGTCACTCGTGCGCCCTTCAGAGGCCTTACCACGCATAAATGTGACCGTCGTAAACGTATCGTAACGATAACGTATCCGAGATACACTACGCGGTGACGGTGCCACGTTTGGCAGTCAAGCTGGCGTTGACGCGCAATAAGACTCGTATTAGATTTACGTAACGCGGCGACTGTCAGATTTGTTCGTGCAACCCCCAGGTCAACATACTTAAGAGTAGATCGTCTGATAAGAATACAATGTGATTGGAGTCAGGTTTTAAGTAGAATTGATTTGGTAATAGCAAAGGCTTTTATTTTCAAATTGAAATGCCTTCGAGATTGAAGTTAGTTCAACCAACTTCAGTATCTATGGGCTACTTTGATTTCAAATATTTTGTTTATTTTTAACACAATCTGTGACTTACAATAGCGCAATAACTGTTAGCCTTCGTTCGGGTGTCTCTGAGTGGATCGCCTCGTGAGATAGGGCCGTGTCAGATGACCGCGTGTCAAAAACCGTCCACATTGACGCGTCTGACACGCGTAACTGCTACGGACACGGAGCCACGGACACGGTGAAATGACACAAATGTGGACCCAGCTTTATTTAGCTTCTAAGTCACAATCACACTACTTATTTGCAGAGTCTTCTACAAAGCGTAAATTAAACAGTTATCATTGAAGGCTGTTTCAATTCAAATTCCTCTCCGAAAGTCTATGGAAAGGTATATTTAGCGGAGGAGTTCGTAGATGATTATTATTAAAAAAAAATCATCTGTATAGTATTCACAAAATATACCCAAGATTATATTCAAGAAAAACTTTTTTCTACCCGACGTTATTCTCTCATTACACCCTGAAAATATTGTTTGAAACCTTTCTGGAAATTCCAGACCTTTTTCCTTCAGCAGCCTCAGTTCTCGCCTGGGAGATGTTTAACGGGTGTATATCGCTGCTAAAGCCCTGATATATGGCCCGAAGTGAGCTACATGTTAGCCTAGATAAGTGGATAGTGTAAATCTTTCGGTAAAGTGTATTTTGGCTGCGGCTTGATGAGTGGTGTTGTTAGATTCTCTTGTGTATATTTAAGACCAGTAAAATCAAGGAATAAAAGTTTATGTTTCGTGACGACGTTCATAGAATTTGTTGATTTGCTATCAACAACTACATCCTCACCACTACGGAGAATACAATATGTACTTATATTTATAGTTTTTAATTTTAGTATTTTTTTAGTTTTAGTTTATCCTTTTTAATAGAAAAATATACAAAAATTGCGTTAGTTTCACTCAACTCCACTTTTTTATGCCAACCGTTCTCTTCTTTAATGATACCAAATGATACTCATATGTTACACAAAATAAGCATCAACTTTACAGCACAATATGAATCACTTGACTTCAAACAAATTACGATGGGACTGCCATAACTCTCCCCATCAAATAATAATGCGATCTCCTAGCCTACTATCATTTTATTCATCATCATCAACCTATCTTGGTCCACAGCTAGACGTAGGTCCCTAAAGATGCGCCGTTGAGCTCGGTCTTCGGCTCTTCTCATCTAGTGTCTGCCAGCTACATTTCACAGATCGTCGCCCCATCTCGCCGGAGGGCGTCCTACGCTTGCCTAAACGTGGTCGTCTCCACTCGAGTATTGGCTCCAACGATTGTCGATTCTTCTACCTGCCATTTCATCTTGCTAATTTTCTGTGCTATATCGACGACCTTGGTTCTCTTTCAGATAACCTCGTTGTGGATTCTATCCTTGAGAGACACTCTAATTTTATTTTGAAATAGTAGGTAATACCTTGTTTCAAGTTACTTTTACCGACCTAAAATGCATTAAGTTCTCCTTAAAGAGCCTTATGAATATTTTCTCAAAATTTAATGATAGTCAAAGGATAGACCTTTTTATGTATTACAATATTGGTAGGAATTCATAAATAATTTTGGGACAAGTTTGTTGGTGTTGTGAATTATTCCTAATGTCCTTACTTCCGTATACCTACACAAGGGACAGCTAACAGGAAAAAATATATCTTGTGAAAACTCATCCTAGTGGTTTTTACGGGTATTATTAAAACTTCAGAATACAGAATTCCATTTTTCTAGCACTCTAGTTCTTTGGGTCAAATACCTTTTTCTATCTTTCTTCTAGCATAACTCGAAAATCCATACGCAGTTACTTAAAAAGGATATTTTGGCATCAAAACAACCTGCGTACAGCAATTTTCATTACTTTAATACGAGCTTCTAAATTCTATTAGATAGAAAGTCAGAGGTCAACCCACGACATTTCGTAAGGGTTCTAAATTCCAAAGGTCACGAAAAAATGCAATAACATTTGGCGAATACACCGAAGCGAATGAAGAATTACTTATAGATCACATAATAGATTTCTAACACTTTACCTGAATTGGGAAATGAGTCAGAAATAGAAAAACACAGGAATTTTTTTGGAAACAAACAAATTAATTGTTCGATGTGGGACTTCGAATGGTTAGTGGAAGTATCCTCCGTTTGGTGAATGTCTAGGTTTGAATCTAGATGAAGTACAAAGAGAACCAAAACGTCAAAATATTAGTACGATGAAAAATAATCAAATTTGATAGAGATTTAATTATGACATCCCAAAATATATTCTGTGTGATGTTTTTAGTGAAGTAAACAGTAAAACAATTAACAAAGCATACTTAGTGTGAAACTGTGAATGCAACGACGTCGTAAACTTTGCCAATCTCGTGGAGTCACAATATAAAAGAGAGTAGGTCATGAACTTACAAGTTCAAAGTGAAATAGAAAACTTCATTGTCTTCAAACTCCTCGCAGAACCGACCTCAAATTACACCACTTACACCGTGAGTAGTGTCCTGAACGAATTACCACCCACTAAGTCAATCCCAATACTCCGACCGGACCTTGATTGGTCCGAGCGCTTGACCAAATTCAAGAGTCCCGAATTCAAAGAGTCCTTTAACTGAATTCTAACCGTCTTTAACATGTTGGCTTTTAGGGACGATTTTGTAAGCGGAGTTTTGTTTTAATTGGTACTTAGTTTCGTGTGTCGATGCTGCTGTGGCGAATTGTACGAGTTAAGCTTTTCTCTTGATGCGGTATAAAATAATTATGAGGATTTTATAAAACTGGCAAAATGTTGAGCAGAATGGTTAACTAAAAATCATCTGTGTTTGTAATTGCATTTAATTTTATTGGAGTAAACATGAACATTGAAACTGTAATTGGTAGTGGTTATAATACTGAGAGAAACATTGAAATTCTACTGTCTATAATAACTGTTGGCCTACTTCGGTTATATCAATATCGTAAACTACGGATTAATAATACGCAGAAATAACGCGTTTAAGTAATTAAAAACGTAGAGTTTTGCAATATTTCAGCGCTTTTAGTCGAAGATGGACGTTTATTGATGTCGGAAAACGATATCCTGCGCCAATTACTACCTAGAGCCGCATCTTTTTCCTTTTCAAAAGCTATCAAATTATCCAACATTTCTTTAGTGTAGTTTACTACACGCTCTCCGGGGCTCGTATAAGAAAATTTAGAGTTTGTAGAAACTATTTCAATAACCACATTTGGATCATATTTTCTTTTTTTCTCCATAGATGTTTTCTGGTTTAGATCAGTTTTCTCGATCCCCACATCGTCATGAATAATGGTATCGATTTCCTTGGAAGGAATAGTTGGAATGGGTTCTTTAAAAGTTACTGGAACTGAAATCTTTATAATGCGAGATAGCAGATCATCATCAATGTCAGGGTGGTGGTGTCTCAATGGATTATCTTTTCTTCCTATAAAGTAAGTCTTATCTTTATCATTTCCCGGTTCTGTGATAGAAGTCAAACTTTTACGCCCTGAAATAGTTGAAACTCTTTGTGTAGGTGTTAGTTTATGATTCGCATCTTTTTCAACAACTGCATTCATAATTGGAACACTCTGATTTCCTGGTAGATTTAGCTTCTCTGTTATATTAGCTTTAGTAATATTCGATGGTTTGAATGTTACATAATATTTGACCACAACTACTTTTGGTGTTGGCAGTGTTTCAGTATCAACCGTAGAAGTAACGCGATGAACAGGTCTTCTCATGCTATGGTTATGATTACGTAACCTCATGGGATAGTATCCATAACTATGATGATGATTTCCATGTCTCGATCCATCTGAAACGAGCCTGAAACCTATGTAGGCTCTATACTGTCTTTTAACTGGGTCAGCTGGAGCGAAAGCTGTGGGTGGGCGAACCTGTGTGGGAATTAAACCTTAAGCATTATCAGTGAGGTTTTCGCAAAAGTATGTCCAAATCAGCTGAGGCAAAAATCATACTAACCCTTTTACACATAACTTCTTTTTTAATTACAAAACGTTGCTGAATGAAACAAGAAACGCGGTAGATAAACGTGTAAAACAATTAAAATACCGAGCAACTGAGACATTATGAAAGAAAACATAGTTGACTCGGCAAATAGTGCAAAAGCCAAAACCCTTAACCTCAGCTGCTTCGTCCGCAAACATATTGGTCAGGACTCACTAAATGGGCATCCCTGGTGGCGAAGGTCACGGGATCAGCGTGGTCAACCGCAGTGCATGCGTAGTCAAGTCTTCCAGTCACAGTAATCAGCTTACTACCGGTGCGAGCCAAGTCAATGAGGTTCAGACGAAGAGTGTCTGCTGAGAATTCCACCTGTAGAATCAGACATATTAACATGAAAAGTTGTGAAGCTCAGTGCTTCTAGAACTTAGTAAAAATAGTTGTAAAGGCATCGTTGGTTTTTTGACGGACAAAATGACAATCGGAAAACTTGAAAAAATATGACGAAATATTCTTCCTTAGCGGGCTTCGGAGCCTAAAGCTGGTGAATGAAGCTGTGTCTGGTACTATCGTTGGTTTCTTTGAATGAATGTTTAATTCTTTGAATAACACCTCAGTCATTAGCATCACCACATTTTCCAAAGACTTGAATAATAAATCTTACCTTCTTCAAACAACCAATGAAGTTGTTGTGCACCCTGGCTCCCGGAAGAGCCCTGGCATTCAAAGATCCACCCACATGAGCACGGGAGCTGGCCAGCATTGTGAAAGTGCCTGCTACATGGGAATGCTCCATGTAAACATCGTCTACTATGGCTGAGACCTGTGGAAAAAGAATTTGTTAATCATGAAGGACTTCGGGGTTTCCTAATAATACCTGTTGAATGACCATGGCTATGATAGTAGCTTTTACAAAAGTGTAAATGGTGTCAAAGTTATGTATTCTAAACAAAAGTCTTCTACATAGCAAACCATTTTGAGCTACAGTCCTACGTTTGGTCTTCTGATTAATTTTCGCCAAAACTTTTGTTTAGCTATTGTTAATTCCACGTAAGATTACCACTTAGTAAAATTCCCTGTAAATATTTCAACTAACCTCAATTCTCAGTAAATTTAAAGTTAGTTTAATATCCAGCTTTCAATATAAAACCTGTAATTATACCTTTTATGATGCATAAACTAAGCCAGTTTATATAGAAGCACACGTTTCAACTAAACTAATTAGCATCAAACTTAGTTCTAAAACAAAGAAAAACCCAACTTCAGCTTCACTTGCAACTTGCAAGATATTAACAAACTTCAACGCTAGAGTTCTAGTCCCATTAGATAGTCTACAGTAAAACTTTTTTCATATACAACGTTTAATAAAATTTGTTTCCCTTCAATATCGCTCGGAAAGTAATGGACGGGACGAGTGTTGCAAACTGAAACAGATGGTATTTTAAGGGTGGTTCCTTGTTTCCGAAGTTCTACATTCCACTGTGCCCATACTTTCTTACTTTAGGTGATTATGAAATACAAAAGTTTTGGCGAAAAAGCTTTGTTTTAAATTAATAACCACGTCAACAAATTTTTAATTCCCAATTGTTTGAGGAAAAACCATTTAAAACTTTGCAAGTGGACATTTTGATTTGTTGGTGTTGTGTTTCTAGTAAAAAGGGTTTATTAATGACTCCGTTTAATGTATCAAATAGTTAATAGAACAAAATGTTTTAAAGTTTAACTAAACCTCGCATAAACAGCTGGAAGAAAAAGTTCATTAGCACTAAGCTCGCCTACCTACGATACAATTTTTTTAAATGCAATATTGTTCTCTTTACCTATAATTGAATAGTTAATAACCACTACTGACTATTCAGAATCTCAATAGGTGTCCATAATAGGGGTATGTCGTTGAATAGGCGGACTACAATGGCTTCCCACACAATGCGCCGGTATAGGAGTGAAAATAGACATTAATAATGCACTGAGGCATTCCGGGGCAAATGGGAAAAATAAGTAAACAAGAAAGGCGCTGAAATGAAGTTTAATGGATGCCTTTTCAAACAGATATACAGGAAGTATGCGATTTTGAAACAGACTTTTTGCAAATGATTGTTTGTTTTTCAAGTTTGAAATTCTAGAGTTCACGTTGCAGTTTACAATCAGGAGATAGGTACGTACACAATGTACACATACTAAAGTACAATAGATTCACAGTACCCAAGTCATCATCATCCACATCTACCTATATTAGTTCACTCCTGGACGTAGGTCTCTCCCAAGACGCGTGATTGAGCTCGGTCTTCGGCTCTTCTCATTCAGTGTCTGCCAGCTACATTTCGCAGATCGTCGCCCAAGTATCTAAGTGAATATGAGTCAAAATGTTCTTGAATTAAGAGTGAATTTTGAACTTACCCTGCAGAAACTCATTGCTCCTGATGACACCTGCAAATAACATTCAAAAATTATATTATACAATACCACGCCAAAATTTTGATCCGTTTTTTTGCCCCGATTATCGTGCTAAACATGCTAGGAATTTCACCAAATTCAACTCGAACCTTATAAAATTTATATCCACAGTGTTAAAAACTCTATTATGTAAGCGTTTGCAGTTTATTTCTCAAGAAAGTCTTAAACTGAACGTATTTAGCCTTCACTCGACCAAGGCTATTGAAATAACCTAACTAAACAGTTCCAACTTCACTATACCCTTGTTTCAGCCTTAACAAACCAAGACAACATCCACATACCATCTAAATGCCTATTCAAATTAATTATACATCCACAAAACAACAAACAGTCCTTAGTCGGGAATGTTCAAGGACTAGGGAGGGACGAGTAAATAAAGCTATGCTTAGAGCTCCGTTTACAACTAGCAATTACTTCACTATCAAATAAATAGATATGCATAAGTTTTTTAATCAAAAATAATTTAAAAACAACGAGATGATACCTACCTGTTGGGGACGAATAAAGATCTATCTAGATGTGTGACCAAAAGATCGGTGAATAATCCACAATTTGTATTTTTTTGGAATTTGAATCAGCTGATCTAAGTTCTTTTGCGACGGTCAGAAAAAATGGCAGAATAAGCAGATGATGCTTGCATTATCTCGCAAAGCACGTTCACTGAGGACGTATCCTGTGACTATCACACTGTTCCATGTGTAGGGATTTTGTATATTTCGTAAACTCGTTATCATTGTAGTTTTCTTTAGATACTATTACAAGTCAAAGAAGGACTTGTGACTCAATCGAACCAATGAGATAGATTTAGAAAGTACAGCGGAATACTGAGTAAGATTTTACGTAAGTTTACAAAGCAAACGACAGAAACTACTAACAATCCCAGCATATTTACCAGCCATGCCAGAAATACTGAGAGACTGAAGTAATTCGGCCGAAGCAAATGACCCAGAGGCAAATGCCCTACAAATTATTCCACCAGAGAACGGCCCAATTCCACCTCCCCTCGATTTATCGCTAGTAAATTGGTTCTATTACGAAGCCCTTACGAAAAACATCGATCAGCATAACTAATTACAGGGTCTGGGATTGGATACTTTGGTTTGCGTGAAGGTGGTTTTTAACTACTTATTTTCAGTCTATGTTTTTACCTATAACTCTTTGCTCCTAATAGTAGGGATCATGCAGGGCTAGTAGAACTCGTCCGGGGAAATACTATCATCGTACCTATTTCTGCCGCCAAATTCCTATTGTTTTCCAGTATTTTGTTATTACTTATGTACCTACCTGTACTTATTCCTATTTGTACTGTATATACCTGTTGGGGACAAATAAAGAACTATCTATCTAAGCTGTGTTCCAGTTAAAAGAGCATGGGTTTCGGTGCAACTACATGAGACTTAACACCTTTTCGTATCACAGCGATGGATGCAGTGCAATGCCTCACTTGGCACGTCCTCAATGTGCATTGTTATAGGCAAAGGTTACCACTTGACATCAGTGAGCCATTTGCTTGTTCCATCACTTACTTTTATAAAAAAAGAACAAAGGACAAACTATCTTCTTTTGCCCTAAATAAAATAAGTTCTTAAACAGAATTGGAACACTAAAAATATGCATAAAGTTCACCATTAGAAGTGAAAGTCATTAACTTGCTAAAATCAGGCAGTCAAAAGTAGATTGATAGCCATATTAAATGTGATTGATTAGATATAAAATGAAATTGCACCACAATATTTAAGCACACACAAATATCATTTCTTTTTACTGCAAGATTCCTTGAACTAAAATCGATACCTTTATGAAGCTTTAGCGTGTGTACCCTCATCAAATAACCATTAATTACTTTAAAATGAAAGAACTATTTATATCTAGATAGATTCAGTACTTTCGTAGAAACTAACATTGTAATTTATTTAAATGCATGTAGGTATTATTACGTCTTATGTCTAAGAATAAACATCATTATGTCACTAAATACTTAATTAATATATTTACATCCCCCTTGCAAGCCAGTTCTGGAACAGGGTGTATTATTGGGTTAATGTTGCTTCTGGGGCCCAATCGCAATCTCAAAGTTTTAAATCATGGTCAGTTCATACTAACTCATAGTTATTCTGTGACTAAATAGTGACATTATGATGTCATTAGATTTGTTTTCGCGCATATTTTGCTGTCAAATATCTTAAAAGAATTTACTAAAGAAGAAATTACACTGGGCAGTGAAATATAACTTGTCAGCAAAAGATTGGAATATGGGGGCAGCCCTACAAAAGGTTAAAAAAAAACAATAACAGAGTTGAGAACTTCCTTCTTTTTTTATCGATTAAAAATACTGTCGAATGCCGAGTTCTGTGGCGGGATCCATGATTGTATTTTCACTTACCTCCTGAATTTTTCTGTGAACTGTAAGTTTATGCCATTGGTGGTCATCGAATCTGGTCTTCGGGGGCTTGATGTGGATCTCCTGTTTGCCGTTTCCAAGACCCATGGTGAGGGATACTCCTCCATCGCGCACAGCTAAGTTCAGGTAGTCAGCCTCGTGGCCTGATAAAAGAAAAGTATGCTGTACTGGTGACACAGTTTCAAGCCATTCTAAGATCTGTACTAGCAGTTAATCATTGGATTAAAGTGTAGCAGACTGTAGCGATCTGACCAACAAAAACTTCCTTCCATAAATCTTTAGATTTACATCCCAATATGCATAATAAATGGGAATATCTATCAACATAATCAGAATGGCTTCGAGTCTTTTTGTTATCCACTTATTTTTAGCGACTGTCTTATTGATAGAGGTAGAGAGAAACATATATTTGGCACACAATTTAGGTAACAATAAGTAGTTACACAATAAAACTACTAGGTAGGCAGATGTGTGAGCCCTGAACAGCGTTGACATGAGCCAAAAAGATTCTGACTCAGCTGAAGCAAAAAAAGAAGCAAAAAAAAGAAGCAAAGCGGCGCTGGTTTTAAGTCATAGGTTGCCATAAACAGAGGGTGGATTACGAGTTTACAGTGTGCAATACGTCTGACATCCAGCACACCGGTGTGCGCTGATTGGTATGGAAACACTGAGCGGATTTTTTGAGAAGCTTGGTCTCGTCAAGCTTCCGCTCAGTGTTTCCATACCAATCAGCGCACACCGGTGTGCTGGACGTCAGACGTATTGCACACTGTAAACTCATAATCGCCCCTCAGGATAAGTTTCATTGGTAGGTAAGTAGTCGTTTGTACTTCGTTATCCAGTCTTTAGCGGTTGTCAAAAGCGACCTGTCCATTGCTAACACCCAAAAAAATGTTCCATTACCAGTGTAAAACAGTAGACCGTTGGGTTGTCTAGTCTTGAAGTACAGTGAGATGGCGTCTTGTGTGCTGACGATGGGCTCTCCACCTGTCTGCGTGAGGTCGTACGATAGGAACTCTGCGCCGCGGAACGTTGCTTCCGATGGGGCTTTGTCTGCAACAAAGGATATTTAGATTAGATTGAGTTGCAACACTTGCAGCTAAGATAGCTAAGTTGATCTACAATATCAGGTCATCTTACATTTTAAACAGTCTTTATCGTCCTACTACCGCCGTTTTCTTTCTATCCAGTTGACCCTAACTTAGGCCACTCTAAATCAGACTTTTAAGAAAAGTGCTCGTAGAAGATAGATAACATACATTTTGGTTCTTCATGTTCGCCACACGCGAGGTCGTTTACCGTTGTTTATATGGTAGATTTATCTCATCATTTTGATACTTAAATTGAATCGTTTGACATATTCGTTGATTTTCACTCCGCCAATGACACGGTCCATAATTGGGTCTATTATCATTTCCACAGTCAGCGCCAAAAACGACTCTATAAAAGTTAGTACGGGCGTAGTATATTAGTTAATGAATTTTGTGTGATGTCAGGTGTAAATTCAGTATAATATTACAGAAACAAGATAAACGATAATTCGCGAATGTAATCTGACAGTTCATTTATCTAAACTATCGAGCTACTAACTTGTAATATTATTACAAGCGTATTACATTCGCCAGACGTTTGGAGATAACCTCTAATTTATAGTGAATTCCCAAGACAGGATCTTGGGTCTAGGGTCACTTCAGACGGGACAAGTCAGTGTACTAGTTCTTGAGCTAGTACTGATTCACACTCACAAGAGTAGAATGTATGTAGGTACACAAAGCTGAATGCAGTAGCTCTCTGCGGTTGGGTCATCGTTGCCACCCAGTGTAGCTCTGCTTTGCAATATCTGTATATTTTTGTCCTTAGTTATACGTTCTTTTTTTCTGACGAATAAACTTTTTATTTGTTCATTTTCTTACCGTATCATTACCTGTTCCATAAACAGTACAAATAAATACGATTATTTTCAATACTGTTGCTCCTAAAATTGAGTGGAACTTTTTTGGTAGGCCCCCTAATTTTATCATAACGAAAAATTATGTTCCTCTCAAACCTCATTATTTTATAATGTAGCCTAATTAGTTCCATAGATTGATGTTGATAGGACTCCCGTTTCCGCATTTAGGCTCAAAAGTTGGCCCATTATGTACATGCTGATACGTAGGTACTGTCAAACTCCGATTGTTGGTGCTTTGGTCTGGCGTAGGTAAGCCGTCACTCGATTGGGTTCAGCTGAAAATCAGCGTTGAATTGCATTTTTTAGCAACTCAACAATTATGCTGAGCTGCCACCTTTTTGGCAACATATTCTAGGTACTTTTGTTTTATGTTTTTATTACGATGTGTTGTCAAATAAAGCTTTTTCTTTCTTTCTTTCTTTTTCCGTGGGGGATGTTCTGGCTAGGAGTGTAGCCTGCCTAGTTCCATGGATTATGTTTGCAAGTAGTATACTAACGAGCCAGTTACTTGACTCAAGTAAACTGACCTTATGCTAAATTAACGTGAACAGTCCAGTACCATCTAATTTACTACTGTACTAACTACTCTTAACTAACTTAGATACTATTCTCGTGTAACAATGCCTGATGTTCTTAAATCTCTAGAGATCTATCTAAAATACCTGACCAAGTTATTAAAGTTCATTTTTAGGGTTCTGAAATACTTCAAGCCCTACTTTATTATTTATATAAAAAGGTCCAATGAGCAGATCTCCATAATTTCAGATGTTTATATACATCGTTAGGAGTAACTTTTCACCCATGCTGTTACTTAGTGAAACATGCTTGCTTTGCTATTGCTTCATTTTGTAAATATTATAAGTACAGCCTCCGTATGCCAATCTTTTGCTGTCAAGTTATATTTCACTGCCCAGTGTAATTTCTTTACGTCACGTGGTACAATTTTGTACCACGTGATCATTCTTTTTAGACACTTGACAGCAAAATATGCGCGAAAACACATCAAATGACGTCATAATGTCACTATTTAGTCACAGAATAACTATGAGTTAGTATGAACTGACCATGATTTAAAACTTTGCAGTTCAACTTTGATTGGCATACCCCTGCTGTAATTATATTTGTGAGTTTTATTGCTTTGTCATTTTAATATAACCAACGTTAGTCAGCTCCACTCATTGACTTCTTTCCTGTGGATTAGGCCGACTAGGCTGAGATAATATAGGTGATGGGCAAGCCAACTCCATTTAGATGAAGTCCCAGGCACTGCAGCGTCCCGTTCATCGGGGCATGTGTATAAAGTAGCCCCAAACGATGTATGAATCATCTAGATTAGATACACAAGTGATTAAATCAAAAATTAAAAAACCCCCGAATCTCGGACCGATTTTCATCAAACATAGCTAAGAACACTCCCGACTAATTCACCTTCCAAAAGAGAAAGAGAGAGAGAGAGACGTCGAACTTATAACACCCAGTCGAGCGTCGTTTTTGCGTCGAGGGTTAAAAAGGCCTGCTTATACGTAAACACTTTGGGGCAAGTTCATACAAATTTTTTTCGTTCCACATACCTAGCAGTTAGTTGGTTCAAAGTTTTATTTTAGTTATCGTCTCTAAATACAATTTCATATTAGGCACGAAACAAGGACACGCGACTGATATTAACTTGTCCAACTATATTAATTTGAGTTTGGTTTGCAAATACAACTTGCTAGTATTAACGTACCCAATCTTCTGTTACGACCATGTAACACTCGTGGATCCTTCTTTGTAAATTAAACTTCAGTGGCTTCAGTAAATCAGAATTATCCTGTATTCATTATAATTAAATCTCTAATTACATATCTTTCAGTCATTATCGCAAATCAATATGTTATATCGCTTCTTCATCTTTATTCTCAAGTCATTCTCATTGACAGTTCTATAAATTAGGTGACATTTGACACGCCTAGGAAGCACATCATCAAAACGAATGGATTGAGTGAAGGCTTATACAATTCCGAATAAATGCAACTATTAAGATTAAATTCATATAAAAATAAAAGAATAATTTAGACATTTATATAAAATAAAAATAATAGAATATTTCATGTAACTTCTCCACAGCGCCATCTAGCCAAAAATACAGATACTCTGTGCTGTGCGACACAGGTAGCCATTCAATAAAGAACTCAGATCATATAAATCACTTAATATTACAATTAAAATTATTAAAAATAGCGTATATGCTAACAGTCGGCCGTCCTATTAACGGAATGTCTCTATTCCGACCCGGCCATTCCACTAGGTGTATGTCTCTATACAGTACAAATTGATGTTAATAAATACACGGTGGATAGATAATATAGGTAACCTTAGTTTATAGAATTGAAAAAAATATAAAATCTGTAGTCTATAAAATTTAAAAGATATTTACATTAATTTACGATATAAAATCAAATCATACATTAATTAGGTACCTATACAAAATTACAATTACAATTATTTTAAATTAATTCCAATTATTTTAATTAAAATTACCATAATTATAACATACTTTCTTTAGCGGTAAACCAAACAAAATTTAGTAAACAACAAGATAAGATAAATTAGAAGATTTTGGCTCTATGTTCTCTTGGAATACATAGAGCACACAACTGTTTATACTTAGAACGAATGAGCTGTATGAACATAATGTTATGATTAGTTATACCTATAACACGATAACAGAATAATATAGAAATTAATAATAATGTTTATCTTGGACTTGCCCTGTAGTTTATTTATCAGATTGGATATTGAGATTACATTATATTGACCTATCAACTATTTTATTGCACTAGGCTATAGCACCGAATACATTGATTAAGCAGTTCCAAAATCTTAACTAATCCAAAACTTTACCTCCTCATAATGTTTAATAATAAATAAAAATTTTAATAACAAGACGGTTTGGACCGATATGCATAGTAATATTTTATAGGTAATATTATTATGCTTCTATATTTTATATAGTATTATGTACTTGCTATCTAATTATTTCAACAACTTCACAAATTATAATGATAATATATGAAATGTATATAAAAAGAATATTTTAGCTAAGCATAAATTATACTAACACTGTATTAGTATATAGTTCATTTCTTTATGATGTAACAGTTACATTATTTTCATTTAAATGCCTATTATAATTACTAAAGTACTAGCTATAATATGAACACTTATAAAGCAATTTAAACAAATTTATTAATTAATTAACACAATTAAAGCCAGTGTCTTGGGCACGCTTCCGATTGGTACTGATTTGGATCAGTTGAGCTATCTATAAATCGTTTGCAACGGTGTGTAGATAGCTCAACTGCTTCATGTGTATTTTGTACATATTATAAATATTGTAAATACTTTATTAGTATTAAAACAATGATGCATTCATTTTCAAAACTAATTAAGTTAATAAAGAAACACAATTTTAAAGAATGTAAGTTATAGTTGCCGCTGTCCAAATATGTATGATAACCGGAATGGGATCTGTGAAAATGAATAAATTATTAATAATCTTTAAAAATATACCTTTCATAATTAGACGCCCATGTATATTTTTATTTTATTTAAAATTATTTCAGTATTTTACGTCGTAAGTAGATCATCGTTGCTGCTGCAAAATATGGTGAGTACCTAAAAGCTGGAATACCTGTAAATATAAATCAAATATAAATTACATGAAGTTTTCAGCTACTTCTTCGAATAAAGCTGCAAAAATTTTCAATGATATATTTTTTTAAATTACTTTTATTCTAATAGTGTAAATTAAGTAAGACTTTACCAACAGCTTACTTAGTGATTTTATTATTGAAGAATGATTTTATTGTCATAAATAATAATTTAATACGTGTATATTAAAACTATATCGGTTTTGATCAAAGTCAAAGTCAAAATTTCTACATTCAACAAAATCACAAGGATCATTTAGAATCGTCTTATCGTTTTTGCTACATATTAATTTAATGACATGCAATACTACACGTCTCGCAAATACTTGCACAGTGATCACCGCAATATAGCAGCATATTTCACTTACTTGGTAGTGATCACCGCAATACAGCAGCATATTTCACTTACTTGGTAGTGATCACCGCAATATAGCAGCATATTTCACTTACTTGGTAGTGATCACCGCAATATAGCAGCATATTTCACTTACTTGGTAGTGATCACCGCAATACAGCAGCATATTTCACTTATACATCTTCTTCATAGTGATCACTGCAATATAGCAGTATGTCTCACTTTCACCAACATGTGATCACCGCAAGATAGCAGCATGTTTCACTTACATGGTAGTGATCACCGCAATATAGCAGCATATTTCACTTTCTTCATAGTAATTACTGTAACATATAGGTATAGTTAATAAATACTAAAAATAATTGAGTCCATAACTAGGTACTTATCAGTACCGGTAACTTAAAATATTTAGCTTTTAAGCACCCTGATAATTTAACAATGCTTAAAATATCATCTTCTGAATAAAAATATATTATTATAATAATATACTGTTTTAATATTAACTATCCGCTCGGTACACGCATAGATAATATAATACACAGATATATTATGTACACAAAAACGGTACTCGCATACGAAGTTGCGGGTATCTGCTAGTTAAGAATAAAGTGTAATTCTACTGAATTATAAATTACAACTTCATATTAGAATTATTGACTACAATTGAACTAATTTATTTCATCTGTTCATTATCATTTTAGATTTATATATGGCTTGATTGACTGAAAATGGTTTCTTATGAAGAACATTCAATTGAGAATCGAATTGTAATAAAATGTAATATAGACAAATTAAATGCAATATATGCGCGTATAACAAAATTCAGTTTTTTTTTGTAGCTTATTATCTGATTCTCCTTATTATTAAATTTTCGAATACAATTTTTCATTGTTAGAATACAAGATCGATATAAAGTGAATTAGGCATTGATCCCATACATATATATTTATTGTTTTGTTGTTAAAATAAATTTATAAGGATTACTGCTGTTCATTTTCAGGACTAAATATTTTATGAATACAATAAGCACCGTAATTCGGTGGCATGTCTCCCAATTCATTATTTATGCTCAAAACTCTCATATAATAAAGATCGTTTGTAATCATCTTAATGCAGCAAAGATCTAGTTAATTGATAACCTGAAACCTTTTCTGTACGGGATCAGTCAGTACCAAACATATATTGGAAAATATATTGTTCTTCGGAAAAGTAATAATAGTTAGGTACTAGACCTCAAACAATATATATGTAATTATTTATTTAGTTGGGTTCTTAATCACCGTTCGACCATCTTGATTTATATTAAGATTAGTTTATTATATAGTAATTAGTTAGGTACGAGTATAATGTCTTCATCTACATTACCGATAAACTTTTAATCTGCTTTGATAAAGTAATTTATCATTCCATACTCACATTCTATTAATGTGCGGATTATTGTTTTTCTTATAGACCATAAAACGTCGAAACATGACATAGGTAGTTATTGTATTGATTTATATCATTATTTTACTGTCACGTTTATAATTCGCATTATATCAAACAGTGCATAAATCATTTAATACTTTATCTCATCATAATAATATAACATAAAAGTAGTAACTCAACATTTCAATATCGTAACATATTATTAATTGTTATTGATGATGATTTGTTTATGTGTCCTGGCTGTTTTATACATTTAACCATGGTCAGTATATAATTTGGATTCACATAATAATATACCCTGATTACTCATATTATTATAACACTCATCATCAACCGCAAGACATAACAAGATTTGACAAGTTTTATTTTATTACATTTTATTTTTATTTAATGGACAACGCCAATAATACCTCTTTTATACTTAAAGAACACAATTTGGTATTCTATTTTTTTTATCAAATAATATTTGATGTAATAATTCATCTTGACAATTTACCTATATTAAAACTAGCAAAATTCGACAATATAAAATGATATTAAAGACAAATTTTGTATTATAGTAATTTATTTAAAGTGGTTAAAATTCAAATTAACGTAAGTATACTGACAGACGTGTACTTAACATTTTTATTTGTTGCACATAATTTTACGGATTACTAAGTGTTTTGAATCTAACTTAGATTCAATTATTAATATGTACCTATTGTAAATATTTACTTACAAAAATTACTAATATTTTAGCCAAGTGAACGTGAATATGAACACATTATTATTCCAAGTTATTGTATACAAAGTGAATTTTGTTTACACGTTGTTATAAACAATTAATATATATATATATTTTTTACTACTAAATGATGGAACAAGCCGACGACGGCTCATCCGATGCCAAATGGTAACCACTGCCTATAACAATGCATTGTCTCACTGAGCACGTCCACTAAGCACGATATCTCAGTGTAATATGAACAAGCATTGTGATGTAGGTATTGTGTATAAGTATAATTTAAGTTATAGATAATCATAATATTTGAAATTGTAAACCAAACTACACTTTTTTTTAGTAACGTAGTTCGAGAGAAGAAGCCATTTGGTAATATTAATAGAATATTCACTATTGAACTTCATTATTGAATTTCATTATTTACTGATCAATGGCATTATTGACTAAAGCCATTGCCAAAATAGTATATTATTATATTATGTATGCATTATACATATACACTGTACATAATGGTGTTATGCAGGTACACAGTATGCAACTGGTACAAATACACAATTGTAATATATAATCATACCCATCACATGTTCTATAAGTACACTCATAAAATCAATATATTATAGCATACTGTATCAATCGAAATACACTGCAATCATATCCAATATAGTATGACATCGATACATAACACAATATACCACAATTATACCAACTCTATAAGTAATTAAGTCGACAAGGTTAGTTTCAAGACCGTCGTTACTGCCTACAGTCTCAGGTTGTGCAGAGTCGAGTCTCTGTCAAAGTACTCAATCCCTGGCCAGTGAATAGGAGTACTATCCATTTTTATCACGAGATCTCAAAATAAATGAAGCGAACAGTTGAGCTAGTAATACTTAAATATAAAGTAAGTAGGTATGTTTTATTACAAAAGTACAGACTATCTTTATCGATGATATTATGTAGGTACCTATGTAACAAAATAGTGACATTGTCACTTATTTTATTGTCACATAGGTTAGGTATCACAATGATATTATTACCTGTGTATGATCAGGAAATATTTCGACGCAGAGAGTACTTGAAGTAACTTCTACTTTCTATTACGTAAAAATCAACTAGTAGGTAACTATCATAATCATCATAACGAACAAAATAAAATAGGTTCTGGCGTCACGGAAACCCAGCGCTATAGTAGTCACAAACTACTATAGCACATGCTGAGTGGCGACTGTGTTTGTATTCACGTAGTCAATTTAATAAGCCAACTTATATTTTAATATATTTTTTTTTAGTGACACGAAATAAACTTTTTCTTTCTAATAAGTAGATTTAAGACAAACTTCGTCACTAAGCAATATGAGTAGGTATTTAAGAAATAACTTAGAACACTAGTAGTGCTACTTATTTACCACAGTCGTAACGTGCTTATATTTGTAGATAATGTAAGTATATTATATTATTTTTTAATTACTATCTAGATAAACCTCCCATGTTTTACTATTACTAAACACCCGTGGCGTTGCTTGCTTTGTCAATATTTAGTGATGATCTAAGTTAAGCGACATTCCGCGCGGCCACTATTTGGATGGGTGACCACTAGTGGCATTTACGGCTGAGCGCTTCAGTACTTCGGAAGGCACGTTAAGCCATCCGTTACGGCTCTAGTAACCACGACGTTGACCGCTAACTTATAAGAGCGAACGACTATTAAATTAATTGTAAGAATCGAACTTACAAAACATTGTAGGTACTTATCGCGTTAAAACCATTACGCTCACCATCACCAACCATCACCATTACGCTCATCGTATGTGCATATGCTACCAGTGCCTTGATAACGAACAAAATGTGACAATCGTAAACGTTGGTATCGTAACGCTTGCATATTCGAGATACAAAGCGCGGCGACACCAACAGTTACAGTCGAGCTGGCGTTGATGACGCGCAACATGATTCGAATACGTTACGTTCACGCAACGCCATGACAAACAATTACTTGCCTACAGTCAATCAACGGTGAACTTAAAATAGTAGGATCAGAAAAGAAATGCTAGAGCGAGATAGACTAAGTACTCCTAGGTAGGTACTTAAATGCTTGAGCGAAAGAGACTATTGTTTTATTAAAATATGACTCTTCCTTCGGGAATACAAACTACTCTTATCAGCCGTGCAATGTGCCTGTGCAATTGCAATGTAGGTAGGTACCAACAGTTGTTGGGTTGATATACAACTTGGGTACAAGTAGGTACTTATTTGAAAACACTATGATCTCAGTTGAAACAGGAGAAATTGTTCAAGATTATGTATACCCCGGGATTCATCACCATGTCTACGATCAGATTCATAATTTTTTTTTTAATCCACAACCAGATGTACCAGGTAAAATCAAACTATTTACCCAACCAATTCCGTTCCAGGAACACAACCTACAAACTCTAGCAAACAGCAAATTGTACATACAATTTAAGGAATAATACAAATGGTAGGTACTGTTCAACATGTACTACGTGTGCGTATTGTTTATATTATGATACGCTACAAATACAATACCATTCAATACTTTGTTAGGTAGGTAGGTAGGTACAACGGTCGTTGACTGTTGTCATAAAGTTTTTAGATGAACAGATACCTACTAGTTTTATATTTACATACTTGTCAAAATGTTATCAATTTTTCAACAAATAAACAAACAAATGACTCACAGCATACTTTTCAAATATTCATATGAAGCACATCATTTACTGATCAAAATAAAAGTGTACATACCATAATGTGGGCTAATTCATATTCCACTCTTCTGAATTATTAACGTACCCAATCTTCTGTTACGACCATGTAACACTCGTGGATCCTTCTTTGTAAATTAAACTTCAGTGGCTTCAGTAAATCAGAATTATCCTGTATTCATTATAATTAAATCTCTAATTACATATCTTTCAGTCATTATCGCAAATCAATATGTTATATCGCTTCTTCATCTTTATTCTCAAGTCATTCTCATTGACAGTTCTATAAATTAGGTGACATTTGACACGCCTAGGAAGCACATCATCAAAACGAATGGATTGAGTGAAGGCTTATACAATTCCGAATAAATGCAACTATTAAGATTAAATTCATATAAAAATAAAAGAATAATTTAGACATTTATATAAAATAAAAATAATAGAATATTTCATGTAACTTCTCCACAGCGCCATCTAGCCAAAAATACAGATACTCTGTGCTGTGCGACACAGGTAGCCATTCAATAAAGAACTCAGATCATATAAATCACTTAATATTACAATTAAAATTATTAAAAATAGCGTATATGCTAACACTAGTTTGTGTACAATTTACTCGTATGTGTACACTACATTATTTGAACGGGTAAATTACTACGTAAATTAAAATTAATAAATAACATTAAAAGTCCACGCCCAGGAAGACTGGCAGACAATGCTCTTAGCATTAAGTCCTCCTAGCACTACTTAGTTGTGTGTAAAATAAATAAATAAAAGTCATCTGCGTGACATTGAACAATTTTATTGACAGGCGTCACAACTCTGTCGGTAATAGCTCTGCCTTCTGTGCTGTAGGTCGTGGGTTTGATCCCCACCAAGAAAAAGCATTTGTGCGTAGCAAATATAGATGTTTGTTCTATGTCTGGGTTCTATGTATTATAAGTATTCTATCTACAATCTGGTTCCCATATTACAAGTTTTGCTTAGTTTGGGATTAGAAGGCGTTGTGTGAAATGTCCTTGAGTATTATATTAAGTAGTTTTTATTATATGTATTACCACTTTATGTCTCATAAGACCCTTAGATCACCCATAAATGTGTTGCTGTATAAAATAGTTTTAAATTTATATTGATAATTCTAATCTAATCTATAATTTGACATATTTTGTAACCTATTTCTTGACTATTAGTATTAATTAATGCAATTGGTTTTAACACCGTGTTAATTAATTAAATGAATAAATGAATAAAAGTACTATGGAAGTGTAAAATAAACACAATTAAATGTGCTTTACCAAATGCCAGAATATACCATTTTGCTACAAGCATTATGCAATGATACTGTGACCATTACATTTTACCGTCTAAGACAACATCTAAGGCTGTTTTCACACTACCACCGACACGACACCAACACGATAATAGTCAACCTTACTCTTGAATCAGTCTGGATTTAGTGGTGAACTATGAACGCCCCAAATAGGGGTGGTACTTACACAAGTGGCGATCACAATAGGCCAGAAGGCCGGAGTGATATCATAGCCGCAAAAAGCTAAAAAAAAACTCTTGAATCAAATAACAATTCTAATATAATGTAGATCACAATTCGATATCGATGAATTTTCGTACCCTGAAGAAGATTTCCACGCAATACCCAACACAATATGCTACTGTCATTTAGCTGACAAAACAGCGTCAAGAGTACAAATCTTTATTGGATGTGACCAACGACCTTTTACACATTGTATTGTAGTTCAATGGATGTGATAATCCAATGCCAATTGGTAGTTTGTTCATTCAATATTAAAATATTATAATTTGGCGCTAGGTTTGCATTTTTGGTAAGTAACGCCACAAATTCAATACCAATCGATTGGAATCGCCTTCAAGAGCAAGGCTGCTGGAACGAGCTAATGTTCTAGATGCTTTCACATCACCCCGTGCCTGGCGCTGGCACTAATGTGTGTTCGAGTTACTGATATGTCAATATCGTATTGTGTCAGTATCCCCCAGTGTGTCAGCACCCTAAGTTACCAGGTGTGCTCCACTTAGGATAAAATTTAATTGCGAATACAGTGGAAATCTTATCTTTGAAGATTGCTCTTTAGAGGATTACTAGCGTAAGGCTTTGTGTCTGAGAACTAAATAGACCTATTTAAGAATAAATACAAACTAGTTTTTGAAAATTGTTACCACTTTTAGAGAAAAGTAGACGGTGATATTTAAAACTGTCGAATAGTGTAATCGCTAGATGGTGAAGGCAGTTATTTGACCTTGATAGAGATAATTTGTACGCCTTAGGGCAAATCACAGTGCACAACAATATCTATTATGTCACCATTTTACTTACCTGTGTTTACAAATAAATAAATTGAAATTGAAATAAATTCTTAAAGATTTGTGTAGGTAAGGTGTAAGGGAATTTCTACCGTACATAAAAACTTTTTAAAACTACATTTTTCGCGTATTTCATGTCTCAGCTCAGAAAAACAGCAAACATAATAAACAAAATGTAACAAGGCAAATTTTTCAGCACCTGTACACTATAGGTACAGTCAGGAACATAAATCGAATAGAAACAAAACAAATAAATGCAGTCACAAAATGTTATAAGCATTTCGTTAAAGAGAAAGACTTTAAACCTTGCAAAAGTCACAAAGCGAATAGTCGATTTGAAACTCTCAAAACATATTTGAACTCATTAACTTATCCTGTTAACTGTACCTACAGTCATAATGATCGTCGACTAACTTTTAACGAAAGGAAAGTTTTATTCGTAAAGCTGCGGTACAACCGACTCCTAGCTTGTATTTATAGCGCTCAAAGTCGGCTTTATAATATTTACAACCTTTTTAAGGTCAAAAGTAGTAGCAACAATCTCGATTTTTACAAATAATAAGAATCATTTTTGATTAAAATGATGAACATTGAAAGGTACTTATCTGGTGTGCAAGTACCGTTCTTGTCGATCGCTTAATTTGACATTTAGAATCGTCAAAATTCGATACTTCCTACTTGCAACTATGGATAAAACCATTTTTATCGAATTTTGACGATTCTAAATGTCAAATTAAGCGATCGACAAGAACGGTACTTGCACACCAGGTGTGCAAGTACCGTTCTTGTCGATCGCTTAATTTGACATTTAGAATCGTCAAAATTCGATACTTCGTACTTGCAACTATGGATAAAACCATTTTTATCGAATTTTGACGATTCTAAATGTCAAATTAAGCGATCGACAAGAACGGTACTTGCACACCTGGTTCGTAACGTGATGTAGTCATGTCAAGATTTCATCATAAGAGATGTAAATATGGCTCCTACTAGCTGGCCACATAACTTTGAAATGGATTCGATTTGACAAACAAAACTACTTCTTTTATTGGATTTAAATTTAAACAGCTTTATCTACTGTTAAAATAAAATAGTTTTTGAGTCTAATAAACGTTATTATATTTTTCTGAAGTCTGCTTATTCCGATTCCCGCGACTGTATCATTACTTTAGTAAACCTTTCTAAAAATTACAAGAATCACGTCTTCAGAGCTTGCGTCGGTTCAAACATAGCTTTAGTAAATGACATCGGATTTACAAGTACTCTCGCGAGGGCTATAGACTTCGTAAATTATGAAACAAGCTTTGATTTTTGAATGAACGACAATTTTCGATTTATTTCCTTGACTTGTTTTAACACTCTCCAAAGCCCAACTTTTTTATTTCCTTATCTTTGTTCTAACTCAAACTTTTTAATAAAAGAAGGAATAAGAAAGAAGAAAGAAAAATGTTTATTTACACAACAACAAAAGCTTACAACTAAGAAAAGTTTATTATGTGCCGCAAAACAGATCCTGCCTCAGCATACCTATGTCGGCCGACAAGCGGCCAATGCTGGTCTTCCAGCAGATCCGTTGGTGAAGTCACGGGAAACACCTACCTAACTACTATTACTGTATTTGTAGTAAATTAGATAAGTATGTATAGTAGAATATTTGATATTTTTGTTTTAGTTTATTAGGTTTAAAATTTTGCACACCGCTGTTCTATATTTTTCATCATTCCTCTCCATCCAAAGGTTGTCTGGAAGAGATCGCTTTTAGCGATGAGGCCGCCCATTGTACTCTCTATTTTTATGTTTCTCTCTTTCTGTAATTTCTTTTTGTCTGTGTGTGCAATAAAGTTTTTATCTATCTACTAAACTGCAGGGGTATGCCAATCAAAGTTGAACTGCAAAGTTGAACTGCAAAGTTTTAAATCATGGTCAGTTCATACTAACTCATAGTTATTCTGTGACTAAATAGTGACATTATGACGTCATTTAATTTGTTTTCCGAGATTTTCACGCATATTTTGCTGTCAAGTGTCTAAAAAGAATGATCACGTGGTACAAAATTGTACCACGTGACCTGAAGAAATTACACTGGGCAGTGAAATATAACTTGACAGCAAAAGATTGGCATACGGGGGCTGGACAAAATGTAAACCATAAAACAATGCAACGAATAAACAGCATTTTCACCTTGCAGGTTTTCTACTAAACATAGACTTGAGCCAAGCGTCCACTGGATCGGAGCGTATGTAAATCTAAATAAATGCCAGAAACTCATTTACACTTAGATTTAGAAACCTTTTACCTAGTAGCTTTCTATATTTTTTAGTCTCATTTTAAAAAAATTGTTTATTTAAGAACACAAAAAAGTAATTATGATTATTTTTTTGTGTGGCAAACATAGATGTCTGTTCTATGTCTGGGAGTTACTATGTATGTATTCACAAAAAAGTATTCTATCAGCATCTAGTTCCCATATTACAAGCTTAGCTTAGTTTGGGACTAGAGGGCGTCGTGTGAAATGTCCATGAATATTTATTTATTTATTAAAAAATATTAAGTCTGTTATTGATGGTGTTAAAGTACCATAAACAATGATAATGATGATAGATATGAAACAAAACAAAGTAGCTATCTTCAAAACAAAACATAGAAAGGAAGAGGCTTAAAATATTTTCAGATTTGAAACCACAAGAGACAAAACTTTCGGCATTCAGAACCTTTTGTAGCTGGAAACTTTTAGTCGAGTTTTTGCATCATTTTTGAGCTCGTCATTACGGTATTTTATAAAGTTGTTATAAATATTAAACTCAAAATAGGAATTGTCCTATCCCACTAATATTATAAACTAGCAGTTACCCGCGACTTCGTACGCGAGTACCGTTTCCGTGTACATTATATTATCTGTGCGTGTACCGAGCGGCTACTTCTTTGAGAACCTTGACATTACACCGAACCCGTACTCGAATGTCAAACGGTAGTCGTTAGACCAAAGAGGTAGTACTACGTCCTGTCAAACTGACGTGACATGACATGACACCATCCTCTTGCCTGTTAATTATTCGGCATAAAAAGTAACCTATGTGTCAATTCAGGATACGTACTATATATATTCCAAGTTTCATCCCAGTTGGTTCAGTAGTTTTGACGTGATTGAAACACAAACCTCCAAACATCTAAACATCCAAACATCTAAACATATAAACTTTCACATTTATAATATTAGTAAGATAGTAAGATAAGATGTGAAAGTTTAGATGTTAGTCAGTTGCTTCAGAGATCCTAGTACCTACGAGTTTTGGTGTGTATCAAGCAGTCTAACGTACAACACGCGAGTACGGATTCGGTGTAATGTCATGTTTCTCAAAGAATCCGCTCAGAAAACGGTACACGCGTACGAAGTCGCGGGTAACAGCTAGTGCATCATAAGTTGTCCTTCCGTAGTACGGGGCCGTTCTGCCCTGCGCTCGCGCGTGGAAAATGTAGCTAAACTTCAGTTTTATGTAACGTTATTAAGATTTTTTATTGAAAGAAATGGATGATTGTGAAGCTAAAGGCAAAGCTGGGCATGTAAAGTGTACATTGTAGTAGAGCTGTCCTAAAAAGCTTGTACAACCAGCAATTTAACTGGTAGCCAGCTGTCCTTGTACAAAGGTACTATAGTTATGTGAGGTTTATAAGGCCTATTTATGGTGGAAAACTGAAAAGTTCTGTCGTGAACTTATTTTCACTATCCCTCTGGTCAGGTGGAACTGGCACCTAGAATCACCTAGTTATTTATGACGATTCTTGATCCTTGTGATTTTATTGAATAAAGAAATTATGACTTTGACTTTGACTTTGACCACCTTTCCCTTTCAGGCCCAAAATTTTTTTTTAAGAACTTGAGTTTTTTTTCACGGGGATTGTTTGTGGAGACTAAAAGGCTCAAGTAACAAGTTAATAAAAAAAATCCAAAATACCCCCAAGTTCTGTAACTACCCCCCCACGATAGTGACGTCTGGGCTCAAACCATGATCGTGATGTTTTTGGGTTTTTTACTTTTAGTGTGACCGTAACAAAAATATTTGAATTACTCGTACCTACTATTTCCAACCTGCTACTTACTTCAACTTTCCAACGACGCAGCTAGTAGAAACTCCATGATCAATTTCAAACTATCCTAAACGAAATCCCGTGCAAAATAAATGATTTAACCTCCGCCATATTGGCTTGCCATAGGAAGGGAACTCAATTTCGGCGCAGCGTAGGCGGCATTGCATGCAAATTTCAACGCGGTTTATTCTAATTTCACTAGGGGTATAACAATCAGGGCAAGCCATTTTCGACCTAAACGTCCAGATAATAACGTTGGCTGGTACGTAGTTTCCAAAATGGATTTTCTTTTTGGCGCGGTTTTAATGTGTTTGGATAAAATGGCTGAGATATTTGGCGGTTGGAATCAATATTATGAAATGAATTAACGCTGACTACTTATCTTTTCTATAAGAAATAGTGCATGCAAACCAATGGCCCACCTTACGTTACGCGGTTACTCCTACATACAATAGCACTACTTTACAAAACACGTTCATCAAGAACGTGAATATTATCAGCTGCAAAGAAGAATATGAGCACGTACCTACAGCCCCCGTATTCCAATCTTTTGCTGACAAGTTATATTTCACTGCCCAGTGTAATTTCTTCAGGTCACGTGGTACAATTTTGTACCACGTGATCATTATTTTTAGACACTTGACAGCAAAATATGCGCGAAAACACATCAAATGACGTCAATGTCACTATTTAGTCACAGAATAACTATGAGTTAGTATGAACTGACCATGATTTAAAACTTTGCAGTTCAACCTTGATTGGCATACCCCTGCAGCACAGACTCTCAAATATTGTGCTCAGCATTGAAGCTCCTTCGTTCAAATAGGATTTCAGGTGAAAGATCAAAGGCTGTAATTATTATAAAGTGCTTTATAAGCTTTTGCACACTATCCGATATGTACACGATATCGACACGTCTCGACCCGTTTTACAGGTCCGTTATTTGATTGCGTATGTAGTTGTATGAGCGAGTTCACACACAATACAGTATTCCGGCTTATTCCAGAAATCCCCTGCATGTTGCCCCTGCGACCATGGACGGACAGGACCACGAGGTAATAAACTAGGGGTGCTATCTAAAGATAACATAGAAAAAATATTGACACTTAGACACTATATAATTTTATGGCAAACAATACTTATAACATACAAAATATACCTAATACATACGAAGCAAAGAATAATAATATACATATACCTACATACATATCGTTCAAAACCATAACCCTCCTCTTTTCTTCATCGTAGTCCGGTAAAAATAGTCCGTCTCTATTTAAAACTTGTCGAAAACAAGGACGGAAATATTTTTATCTAAGACGGCTTGTATGACATCAGCTCTGACGATATCGGACGGTTCGACGATATCGTGTAGATGTCGTGTCGGTGGCTGTGTGAAAACCTCTTTATGATGAAAGATTTTTCGTATTTTGCGCTCACGTGTATTTTATTTAAAGGTATCGTTTTGATGTTATTAAACCAGATGTTTATGCCTGCTCTTAAAAGGGCTTCGGCGTGCCATTTCAAATTGATTTATTTATTTATTCTGACAGCATAATTTGGTCCATGAGATTAGTAGATTTCTAAGCTAGATATAGGTAGTCTCATGGGATCTTTCTCCCTATGAAGTATCTGTGCAGAACCTTTTTTTTGTAGTAGAAGAAGTTAAATAATGTCGAACGTTTATTAATGAGTATAATTCAGCACTAATGTTTTAGAATTTATGAGTAAGAAAATATTTATTGAGTAACAACATGAGACACGCTAATACAGTAGGTAGGTATATGAGACAGAATACAAATATAAATCTAGAATTAAACTAGTCTACTTATTACATTGATAGATATAAGTACATATTTTTTATTGACTCATGTAATATTTAATAACGAATATGTGTTAAAATTTAATGTCACCATTGTACCATTTTTTTTAATTGGTTTTACCTCTTCGGACCATTAGAACAGAACCTTTTTGATGAAAAACGTAAAAGAGCGGAAATACAAAATGGATCCCACAGCGATTTAAAGTTGGAAGCTTCATCATTGATGAGGCTTCTGGGAATCAAGACCAGAAGTTTAAAAAGTCGAGGTCGGAACTAACTTTGTCGCAATCTCACTGCATTTCTTTTTTTATTTATATTGGCTTCTGTCTGTCCAGACATTTTTGCCAGTGTCAAGTGAATTATTTGAATTAAGTTTAGTCAAGTGTAATGGCCAATTACATTCATGGGTCCTGGTTTGTGAATAAAACTTCAGTCTTCAGTAAATTACAATAGTCCTGTATTTTTCAGATCAAATCCAATAAGTACCCGCTACCAAAAATTATGTCAGAAAAAATAATAGTTATGCCTCTTCTTCTTTTTTTAGAAATCTACGTCTGGCGGTTCTGTAACTATTGTCATGCATTTGACATTTGACATTACCGCAACGGTATGATGCGGTGTATGCATTCTACTAAGCCAAAAATAATTAATGTTATCGTTACAGTATCTATTATAAACCAAAATAATTGTTTAGGTGATAATTTAGAATAAATGGCTCAATACAATTCAAATTGAGAATGTCGTCACTGTCTGCTTACGCGATGATACCCAAAGGGCATTACCTACTACTTAGTACGTACATAATACATCTATCATAATACATTATATGTCTACTGGTGGACATCCTTCGCTAACATTCGGCCATCCTGCAACGGCCGTGTCCCACGGCGCCGGGGTGCGATCTGCATCTTGGTTTCCGCGCCATCAGTCTTCTGGAAATGAAAATATAAGAAGCAGTAATCTGTATCCACTAAGTAGGTATATACGAGTTTATTAGTGATACCACCAATATTATAGATGTGAATATTTTGATGTTTGTGTTTAAATCACGTCGAAACTACTGAACCAACTTGGATGAAACTTGGAATATATTTATGGTTCGTAACCTGGTTGACACATGACCTACTTTTTATCCCGAATTATTAACAGGATCAAACGGGACGCGGACGAAGTCGCAGGCGAAAGCTAGTTGTATAATAAATGATATCGATTTCATTTATTTTAGCCGTTTTATATTTTTCGTCATTCCTGTCCATGCCTCCAAAGGTTGTCTGGAAGAGATCACTTTTAGCGATAAGACCGCCCATTGTACTCTCTATTTTTATGAGTCTCTCTTTCATGTGATTTCTTTCTTCCGTGTGTGCAATAAAGTTTTTATCTCTCTGCTTTCCGTGCCGTGAGCCACTAGCTCGATCCTCACCAAAAGCAGACACTTGTGTGTAGCAAACATAGATGTTTGTTCTGTATATAAGTATTCTATCAGCAGTTCAATTCCCATATTACAAGTTTTGCTCAGTTTGGAACTAAAGAACGTCGTGTGAAATGGCATTAATATTAAATTAACTGTTTTGATTTTTCTTATTTAGTAGCAAATTTATACAGGTGTTGTTACTTCGCATGACAGAAGGTAATTACTACTATATTCCTCTTTTAATGTTTTGCAGTAGGCTTTGAAGCAATAGTGGATGATCTCCTCGTCACACAGACAATTTGTGTTTCATAATAATATTATAAGATGTACTATTCATAAACGGGCAGTATTAAACTGTGGTCACACAGACTATATTAGGTCACAAAGACAATAATCAGGTCACACAGACTATAATTAGGTCACAAAGACAATAATCAGGTCACACAGACAATATTAGGTCACAAAGACAATAATCAGGTCACACAGACATTAATCGGGTCACAAGGACTATATTCGGCCACACAGACTAGATTCGGTTACACAGACCATTTATTATTAATATTGCCTCACACTTCACCATTAATAATTCATAGCAAAAATAATAATAATGTAAAATGTGTGATTTATAATCAGGCAGTATCTAACGGTGGTCACACAGATTTTATTAGGTCACACAGACAATAATCAGGTCACACAGACTATATTTGTCCACACCGATTATATTTGGTCACACAGACTATTTATTTTGCTTTATGTCTGTAATATTGTTGCGAATGCTGTGCATGCCTGTAATTGGCACTCATTCTATAGTATAAAGTATAATTATGGTTTTTAAGTGTTATTTTCGAAAGTGTATTATGTATGCTGTTGGCGATGCCTATTAAATATATAAATAAATTAACAACGTGGCCTAAAACACAAGTCAATCGTTACTTCTACTTTTCCCAGTTAGTGGAAAGTTGCATCTGTGAACCATGTACCAAAAGTTCCTAGCCCGTTTGTTATCAAGGATCTTAGACCAATAAATATACTATCAGTTCTTTCTTAAGTTATCGACATACATAAGGATTGTCTATAATCTCTATCTGAGTAAGTTTAATAAACGTAACCAAATTATACCAGATGTTCAGTTGGGTTTCTGGAAATTTAGAGATGCAACAACGGCTTTGCTGGATGTTCCGGATATTATATTAACAGATCAAGATCAAAGATTGCGTTCAGTACCTACTGCTAGAAAAACTATGTGCGTTTCATTTATATCCTGATAACGTTCAATTGTATCTGCTTATATGTCTTAATAATTTAAATCAAATTAGAGCGAAGGTAAACGACGACTTGGGGCGTATAGCTTTTTGGTCACGGAACAATGCCTTGGTTTTAAACCCATCAAAGTCAACGTTTATGTTGTTGGACAAAACACGACTGGTAGATGATTTAACAAAGCATAGTCTTGATATAAACATACTTAAACAAGTTACTGAATCCAAAAATCCTGGAAGTGTATTTGATTGCACACTTTGATTCGAAAGTTACATGTAAAGCCTAGTTAAAACGGTTTTACGCTTTATTATACAAATGTTGCAGGGTTATTACTTCACTGTTTGGTAACGTATATTCAAAGTTATGCATGATACCGAATGGTCTCGTTATCTACCCAGGCTTGGAGCCATATTTTTTAATATAATATTTTGAAAACTATGAGCCTTGAAATATTTGCATTTTAACGTAATTTTGTTCGTATATAAATAACACAAGGAGTATTAAATCTCAAAATCAAGCCCAAAACTCGGGTAGCTTATTTATTCCAGATCGGCTATGAATATCTTTATTTTAAATCGATACATCAAGTAGTTTTTTTTCCTCAAAATACTTCCCCTAGAGACATATTCGTTAGCGCAGTTATCTGTACAGGTATTTTATTTGTACTTTGTACCGCCCATTACTGAGTAAAGCCCACTGTCGAAAAAAATACCATGCAAATTGGTCTCACCCACCGATGAGTTGGTGCGTGTAAATTGTGCTCTTTAAGCTACAGTTCAAGATAAGAAACTTTATCAATGAGAGTATCCGTATTTAAAATATGTGATTCTTCAATATTGTCTAAATTGAATTATAGCATCTTGGTGTACGGCCCATGTTTAACAGCAAAATCTTCAAGCCTTGTTCAAAGAATCCAAAATGCATGTAGCAGGTTTTGTTACAATGTTTCACCACATACGCACATCACGCCTTAACTGAATAGCTCTGATACGCTCAACATGGCGTTATCTTTTAAATTCATTTTAAGCTATTGCTGTTGAACCATTAAAAAAACTGGGTTCTCTGGTACCAATGGCTATAGCGCACCTTTCACCTGCTGAGATTATTGTGGTTCTTTTTTATTGATTATATTATTATATATTTCTTTAGTATATTTGAATTATGCATATTTTTATTAAAAGTTTAATTATTATATATTTTGTCATTTCTAATTAACCAATTATTAGTATTTTGTATTATTTAACTTGACAACACTATAATTTGACATATTTTCTTTTTCCTACAAGGACGTTATTTTATTAAGTCGCACATACACCCTTCATTATTAACATTAACTTCGATAAGTATCTGTTGTTCTCACGAGGCTTAGGGATGATGGCTCGGCAGAATACCAGCGTCTGCTGCCAAAAATGTAGACTAATGCTGAGCCGAAGCCATTTTGCAGTAGTAAGTAGTACATATTCTCCATAGGTGGGTTCTAACTATAATTTGTCTTGGTTATTTTTATTTGTTTATTTTTGGTTACCTACTTAATCCGTTTTTTTAACTGTAATTAAGTATGTGTATTTGATTGCAAATGAAATTATGTATATGTCTACTATATTTCCTCATTTTCGTCACAGACTATTTTCGGTCACACAGACTATATTCGGTCACACAGACTATATTTGGTCACTCAGACTATATCCGGTCACACAGACTATATTTGGCCAACGAAGGCAGCATCGAACGCATGTCACACAGACAATATCAGAGAGCACGAATAAATGTGAACGGCACGAGTAAAAGTGTCGCAACGGTAACTCCCAACGGTAGCTCATGACGCCGCGCCGCGCCGCCGCGCCGCAACATTCGGCAGTCGAGCTGGTGTTGTCATGCAGTATGAGTCACATATGCCACACAAAGCGGTGTCTGACAGATTTGCTTGGTCACGCAGACGGTACTTCCGTGTCACACAGACCACACTAATTTCAAGTTAACTGTTGCCAAAGATTACCAACAATATTCCAAGACTGTTGCAACCAAGTGAATGCTGTGTTCACCTATTATTGTTGCTTGCACCAGACATAAGACCACTTGAACATATATCAAGCACATAATGTTTCTGTTCTGTAATATAAGATGATTCTAAATGATCCTTGTGATTTTATTGAATAAAGAAATCTTGACTTTAGTCTCCGTACCCAATACCGTTAGTGATCCTATTTAACAAATAAATACACCGTGTACTGTCGGCAACGTAGACAACAATATCATTTTGTCATCAAATGTATATTATTGTGAACCTGTGTGTAGTGTGCTTGCATTAAACCGATTTTTTTCATTCCACACTATAGTTTTCTTTGTTTCGGCTCAGCTCGAGATTTTTCTCAAGAATTTTTCCCAAGAAACTCTAACTGTTATTTTATTAGAAGAATAGTTCCATGCACTTGCACACTTAGTGAGTAAAATTAATATTTTAACCCCGCTTGTTCACTCTATGAATTGTCAGATATAGTCAGGCAGTTATAGTCCAGGACTGACACAGACCACTTCCATGAGTGAATGTGAGCATATTCAACCCCTTCAATATATCGGCCAAACAGTAAAAGCACCTAGGTACCTACCTACTGAGATTACAAACTGCATCGCTTTATTAAGATTTTGTGCTCAATGTATGCAGCTAGATCTTTAGCGCCTATGTATGAAATACGTTTGTAGCTGCTCAGATAAGTATTTGTAAAAGAGTAGGTACATAATACAACTCACCAGAGGTGCCTCATGCCAGACATTCTTGCAAGGGACTGCAAACCAGCAGCAGGTGGCGGTTGAGTGCCCGATGCGCTGGCAGGTATTGCAGCGTTGTTGAACTCTCCAGTACCGCACTTGGTGTCCGCTCCGGAGACAGATGTAGCACCGCTTCATTCCCAACTGCTGTGACGTGATGGAAGATCTTTCATCCTTGAGCGTTTTTCCTTTTTTTTTCAAGTAGACTTTCGTGACGTAATGGCTTCTTGCATCGTTTTATAATCTTTTAGTGATGAATGTGATGATACATTATATATCCGTAGTATATATAGAAGCTCTGCCGTTTTTCATTGGTAAGCTTTGTCGTTTGCGCGCAGCTCCACGAGTAGCTTTAATAATACACGAGATTACTTCTTCTCCATGAATGTTGAACCTTTTTGCAAGGATAAAATAAACCACACAGTGGTCAGCCCTGTTTCAGTACTCAGCCTTTCCAGCCTTTACGTTCTTGTCATGGTTTCGGAGTCCTTCTTAGTTCTTGGCAGAATAACTTTGAGCTTGTCTACGTAGTCGGTAGATCGTGGAGAAGCCGGTTCTCGCGCACTTTTTCGTCCTTTCTAATCGAAGTCAAAGTCGTCTAGATAGTCGTACCAGCTTCTAGCATATCCTCGTAGTCGAAGTTGCATCGCAAACTGTCTATCAAATACACTCCATGCATATACTTCGCCAAGCTGATCTATTTTAAGTAGGTAAGTGACCAGCTGATGTTACTGACGTTGTCTTCAGGATGATCCTTGGGGATAACTTCTGCGTCAGTAGGTACAGGTATCTGTGTCGTTCTTGGTTCTCGGTAAGGGCGTGGTGTCATAGGAAGAGAAAAAAAAAATTGGTACTTCTTCGGTTTCTCCATCGTCGGTCGTGGCTTCTTGGCAGCTTTTCTCTTCCTGATGCCAACATCAGCAGCGAACGGGCCCGGCATTCTTCGGCATCCCACTTCTGAATGTAATGGCCAATTACATTCATGGGTCCTGGTTTGTGAATAAAACTTCAGTCTTCAGTAAATTACAATAGTCCTGTATTTTTCAGATCAAATCCAATAAGTACCCGCTACCAAAAATTATGTCAGAAAAAATAATAGTTATGCCTCTTCTTCTTTTTTTAGAAATCTACGTCTGGCGGTTCTGTAACTATTGTCATGCATTTGACATTTGACATTACCGCAACGGTATGATGCGGTGTATGCATTCTACTAAGCCAAAAATAATTAATGTTATCGTTACAGTATCTATTATAAACCAAAATAATTGTTTAGGTGATAATTTAGAATAAATGGCTCAATACAATTCAAATTGAGAATGTCGTCACTGTCTGCTTACGCGATGATACCCAAAGGGCATTACCTACTACTTAGTACGTACATAATACATCTATCATAATACATTATATGTCTACTGGTGGACATCCTTCGCTAACACAAGTCATTAGTTTTGAAGACAAAATGGTAGATTTTCCCTTCAAATTTTGGAAACGAATTCCATCAAATAATAAAAACACATAATACGCATTCCAATGCATTTATTCCAATGGCTCACACTGTATGTTATGACTGCAAGTATTAGTCGTTAAAATTCCACCAAAATTAAAGAACAAAACTCACTATAACACCAAGGAAAACAATTAAAATAAATGTGCTATGTTGCTTTTACAAATGACAGAACTCGACTCCCACTGCATTTTAAATACGCATTAAAAAAAAAAAGTCATCTCGACTGCCAAACGTTCTAGCGTCACCGCGCAGTGTATCTCGAATACCGTAGCGCGTATGTTACGATAAGTTTATGTTTATCCCACCAAAAACTTAATTTTATATTAGCACTTTGTATTCTGCTATCTACATACAAAACAAAGTAACTGCTTTTACAATATTTACAATATTTTTCACTACCGCTTCGTAACTACAAAAATATTAGGTCGCGAATATTGAATGATGGAATGTATGAAACAAAAGTGAATTTAAGCCCGGCATTAATATGGAAGCATACAGTGGCAGATCCCGGTTTCAGTTTGCCCTCTCTCCCCTCCAACTTTGGGAGCCTTTGGAAAGGACCCTTGACCCATGATTTTGGTTTGGGGGCTCGGCCAAGTTTATGACAGTTTTTCCTGACAAATCCTGGTCCACCCTTAGGTAAAACTGGAGCTCTTGGGAGGAAGAGGGACCCAGGGGGGGGGGGCTTGAGCGCACTAACCCCCCCCCCTCCACCATGGTTCCGTTAGTGGAAGCATATTGAAAAGCAGTACCCTGTTGACACGGTTGTAATATTCATGCGGGTTCCGTGGCGTTTTTTTAATGAAAGTGATATTTTTTTTCTTCCCTGACGTATTAGTTTGATGGTATTCCATTCATGTGGATTGCAGCTCAAGTATATTTCATATTTCATATTTTTATCATAAACAAACAAAAACAAAATCTATGTCGTAGAATCTGCTACGTGGCTACGATGTCGTAGAGCTTCGTAGCAACCGTAGCACTTCGTAGAGCCTTGTAAAAACATGCTACTCAAATAATTAGCTGGGAAATAAAAAACATTGTTGCTAATGTGGTTAAAGTGTTTCCTTTTTTGTATACAACTAAATGACGGAACAAGCCGATGGCCCACCTGATGTTAAGCGGCTACCTCTGACTCTACCAATGCGCACTGCGCATGTCCATTTTCAATAAACTAACTTTTTAAGATGTATCTTTTAATTCAACCTTTACCTACTCAACTGTTTACATTTGCTATAGCAAGTAAGTACATAATAATACAAAATATAAAAGCCGAAATCAATTTTAATGACAGCCCCCGTATGCCAATCTTTTGCTGTCAAGTTATATTTCACTGCCCAGTGTAATTTCTTCAGGTCACGTCGTACAATTTTGTACCACGTGATCATTCTTTTTAAACACTTGACAGCAAAATATGCGCGAAAACACATCAAATGACGTCATAATGTCACTATTTAGTCACAGAATAACTATGAGTTAGTATGAACTGACCATGATTTAAAACTTTGCAGTTCAACTTTGATTGGCATACCCCTGCAGGGTGTCTGTGTGTTTGATTAATACTAGGACATAAATACGATTGTAAAAATTAAATTACATTGCATTTAGCATCGTTTTTAAAAGCACACCTTTCTGCTCACATCAATAATAACTTTTCTAACCTTTCCCCTGGTTCAGTAACAGTATTAAATAATGAACAGTAGCTTAACCCCAAGGGCAGGGTTTAATTATAGCTGTAAGTCAGAAATGTTTGAGTAACAATCGAATGGGGTTGGTAACTCCGGGTTACGACCCTAGGGCATTAACATGCAGATCGCAAGCTTCCGGCTCAAACCAGCTTCTAATACTCGATATGTTGATGGAGACGAATTAATTTTCAGACCTTGGACAGTTTCGACACTATTTAACATAGAAGTTTGCATGTAGACGATCGATTTAAACAGTGACAAATCTTATTTATTTTAAAATTTCACACAAATAAGTAGTGCTAGGAGTACTTAATGCTAAGAGCATTGTCTGCCAGTCTTTCTGGGCGTGCAAATAGATGATGTGGCGTGTTTTTATAGGTATTAAAACTGATAACAAAAATTTGAATTAAATAAATATTCAATAACACCACAAGATTCATTTAGAATAGTCTTATATAGCTAGGTGATTCTAGGTGCCAGTTCCACGCGACCAGAGCCTAGAAAACATTATCAGCTTTCGTTTAAAAAAAACATTTCCTACACATCCAATGCATTTTAAATGACTATAGTAACCGCTATGCGAAACACAAATTAAAAAAGTTTTTTTTTAATTTAATTTAGTGTAGTAAAGTGTTAAATGAAAAATGCGGATAAAAAATAATTTACTATCAACAAGACCGTTCTTGATAACCTGCCATTTGCTGTCGATTCTGTTGTTGCATTTTTCTAAACTAACATAATTTGACAGCACTAAAAATGTTGCCGTCCCTTTCTCATAAACTGAAACGACAAAGACAGCTATAATTTAAGCGCTGTCAAATTAGGTTAGTTTAAAAAATGCCACAACAGAATCGATAGCAGTGTTTTAAAAGATAAATCGAGTTTTAAACCCGCACATAAACCATACAAACTACACCTTAATCTACGGCAGTCCTGCCGCTCAACTAATTGGAAATTCAATTTTGGAACGGATTGTGATACCGAGCGTTGTCAGACGATAGGAATCGAATCGTAATTGTTTATTTTTTTATTTTTATAACTGGTCTTTAGGGATTATTGGTGGGGGAATTGTTATTCAGTCGTTTAGGGTTTAAAAGTGTAGTTCTGCATTGTAATTTTAAAGTCGCCTAACCGTGAAATTGCAAGGGTAAACATGGAAATTGTAAGACGGCAATACAAAACGTGCGTAATATAACCTAACTAGCAGTTACCCGCGACTTCGTACGCGTCTACAGTTTCCGTGTACATTATAATTATTATCTGTGCGTGTACCGAGCGGATACTTTGGGAAACCTGACATTACACCTCATTACACCAAACTCGTACTGGAAGGTCAAACGCTAGTCGGTAGACCAAAGAGGTAGTACTACGCCCTGTCAAACTGACGTGATCTGCACCGGAAATTAGATATTAGACATAGTTCTATATTAAAGCGAAGTACAATTGGGCAATGTAGGTAGTGAGACTTTGTAGGATTATTTGTAAAAAAGCTCGTCCGGGGAAGTACTAGCACCTATTTCGTGCGCCAAGCAGTGATGCTCGCATTGCTGTATTCAAAATCAAATCAAAGGGTTTATTCCGGTTTGAAGGGTATGGCTGCCAGTGCTATTACAGGCACATGAGAATGAACTTACGTCTTAGTGCGATGGATGCAATATCTCACAGGGCACGTCGTCAATGGACTTTCTCTAAGAGGTAATGCAGTGTATACAATTAATATCAAGTGTACTTGTTTCATAATTTTTTTCATGAAAAAAATGCCTATATAGATGTACCAGAAAGGACCGTGTTTAATCCAAGTTTACCGCCTCTGTAGTAACCTTTGGTCTAATATCATAATTACGAAGATTTAGCAATCTCCCACGTATATAAAATTAAAACAGACCTTAATAAAAATAATAATGCTTGTGTTCATAATTTACGACTCTGAAATTGTTTCATTAGAAGCCCAGTTTACGAGTGTGCTTAACCATGGCTCACGTAGGTACGTAGACCCATGATATACAAGATTAGGAGTACACTGAAAAAATAAAATATGCACCTAAAAACCCCACAATTTATAAAAAAACTTCTAAACAACCGATACCAGGGGGGCGATTCTAGACCGATAGACATTTTATCACGATAGATATATATCCCAAGAACTGTCAAAACTCCATAGTTTTTGACAGTTTTTGGGAGATATATCTATCTACACTACAGCCACTATACTAACATCGTCAACGGCATGAACACGTAGTCTTAGTTTTTTATTGTTGATTTTCGAAAAGTGAGAATCGAGAAACCACCAGTTTTTGTATTAAGAGAATCGTTTGCAAATCTTTCGCTTATTGGGTTTTCATACAAAATATCTGGGGCCTTAAAATTAGGCCAAAACTGAGACTACGGGCTGCTGAGATCGTGGTCAAACGCTAACATAAAAATAAAAAATAAACATTTCAAATTATGAATCCAGACTTTAACAAACTGAAGCATTATTCCGAACACAAAACTGACAAAGCTGAACACAAAACTTAAAAATAGAACAAAGCAAATACAAGCCAATCGCACGCTCCGATTCCATTCCCAATCCCAATTTCCGAGCGCGTTCGGGCTCGCTCGGGCATTTCCGTCGCCGGCTGGATAATGGCCGTTGTCGGAAATGACCACGATGACGGACCCGGAAGCATGTGCCAGGGGTCACCAGCGACCCCTTGCTGCAGGAACTGTCTATTTGAGGTAGGAGAGACGTGAGAAGTTGTTATTTCCTGTCATGTGTGCTAGCGTGAAGTTGAATCGAAATGTAACGGAGTTGAACTACTCTTCAAGCAACTTTCGATATTTCGAGAAAATTAAGGTGTTTGCATGCTTATTTACATACTAGATGTCTGGTGCGAAGTGGATGATTTTATCAACGTCGTATACACATTTTATTATAAAAATTTAATTTACAAAATAAAAGTGAGCAACTAAGTACCTGTGGTTATTAATTGAAAAAAATACGATTCGTCAATACTTGTTCAAGTCAATTTTGCCTTTTTATTATTTCTGTTTCAAAATTACTTAATAAACCAGCTATATTTTGATTTCAATACAGAAACTAATACAGAAAATTTATCACGCTTTTAAAAATCAAATAAAAAAAACTGTAACGAGCCAGTGCGAGGTCTGCCTCGTCACTGTTCACAATTATTATCGAGGTGATAACTGATTTATAAATAATACTTGAACTTTATTTATTTGGATAAAAATAGGTATTTTTTGTGCATTGGATCGATAAGAAAAAGAACGTTCAGTATTTCAAACAAATGTGACTGTTAAAAGGTCTTTGTTTCTAAGTGGCTAAGCCAGGCTCGTAAATTAGATAACAAAAAATAAAGCTTGTAAACGCAAATGTTTGTGGAATTCCCATGATGGAATTCAGGGAAAGTACCGAAATGTGTCGACAATACATTTTGGGCTAGTTAAAAAAAAAGGATACGTTCCCTCGCCCCGCGAAAGAGGAGGGTTGCGGAGGCGACGCGAGGCAAAAGGAAGCTTGGCATTGGATTCAGGATTGGGTTCCCAAACTCATAGGACGCGGTCGTTTCTTTTAATATTTTATTATTTTGGTAAATAATTAATTTCGTAATCTGACGTGTTGTTGAATTAGAGTAATGTTTATTTTGAATCTATTGGGGTTTGTTGGGAGGATTTTGATTTTAAAATAATATTTGTTTGTGTAAAGGTGATTTAAAGAAGTAAATTTCATTTGTGAGTAATTTTGCATATTTAAAATAATTTAAGATTCATATCTAAATATTCGTAAATTTTGAAAATATTAATTTATTAATTTTGTTTTGATCAAACGTGTAATATTAATTTTATTAACTAAAATACCTAATAATAATTAAAATTAAATAAATAAATAAAAGTAGATTCTTTTGTAAAATAATATTAAATAATATAATAGCTTCACGCGTCGTATTAGAAATCCAGAAATGGGCTGGTGGAGACTGGAAACCTAACGGTGACAACTAAAGTCTACCCTTGCGTTGATAGGTCCAGGAACCTTGGATCGGGCTGGATGTTGATTCTTCCCTTCGTAGGGGTCAACACAGATCCTCAAGTTAGTTGATTCTGAAAGCAGGATCATCTAATTTGAACCTCTATTTATTTATGTATCTATTCACACATTTATTGTCTTTGTCCGTCATGAAGCGCCAACCCAATCCCCTCGGTGCTGATTGACAAACACACGGTTATAGATTTAGGACAAAGTCGAGACTTACCAACTCGCATTCCCTTAAGCAGAGTAGTTAGGGAAGTCCATCATTGCACTACGATGGACTACACACACGATTAAATGTAAATAAGAAGCTTGCTTCTAGTTTTGATTAAATACACACATTTAACTAGAATAGGAGGAAGTTAGGTACACATTGTTAAGTAGGGTGGGAACCTAGTTAGGGAGGTAGAGCATTTATTTATCACTTTGTTTTATTACTCTAACTAATGATGAGAAGGACTAAAATTATTTACATTATCCATTTTAATTTACAAAATACTCATTTTATTTTATTCTTCATTATGTTGAAGATGGTTTTTATACTAACATGAATTAAACATATAAATTGAATTAACATATTTTTATTACAGATAAAGTTAATTATAATATTTATTTCAGAACAAGATTATTATATCTTACTACGGTATATTTTACTGACAGTTTGATAACGACTGTTTGTGATATTTTGGAGTCAATTTAGAACTTGAAAGAATTATTTATCTTTTCTTTTTAAAGGACATGTTGGTTGTTCAATTGAACAAAGTTTTGAAGGAATAACTTTTGGTAAAGCCTACCTACTACTTCAAGAATAAACTTCGATCGTGTATATCAAACTTTGTGAGCGTGTGTCTCGGTATTTATCCGGAATCTATGGAAAGAGGAAGGTATTTACCTGCAGAGTTTTGATTACACCAAAAGTATCTAAAAAGATACAAACTATTTACCAAGTGGTACTCTTTGGTCTAACTAGCGACACAGTAGTTGTCAAGCTTTCCCGGACTTATAAAAGCGAGGGAGGCTTAATCGCGATTAGTTATTATGACCAAATCTTCATTTTTATTTATTTTGGGAAAGTTCCCGAGGCTTTTACATTGGTTATCCAGAGAGACTGGACTCAATTGAAATAGTAATAAATAGATTTGTTGTTTGTTGAAATAGATCGTTTCTGCAGTATTGCAGAGAACCTCTCGGGGCTGTCTAGATTTTGATAAATGATATTATTAATAATGTTATTTATTCAAGATGGAGATAGTTCCAATGTAAAACATCCATAGTTACACAGATGTTTGAATATAGATTTGATGAACAATAATTTTAAGTTACTTGTTCATTTTGTCTTATTCCAACATCGAATACTCGTAAGTCGTGTACTATGAAGAAGAGGTTTTGTTGCATGTATTTCATTTACGTAACCTTATGTTACGTATATGTTAGTATATGTAGCAATATGGTGTCGGAAACCATTGGCTGGCACGGGTGTGGGGTGCCTAAAGGAGCCCTAACATAGCAATGTTAGCTATCATAGTACCTACATTGTGTTCAATATATCAAATAAATAATATCATAATTCACTTATGAGTAATTTAATATATAATTACTATTTTAATACTGCTCCTTAAAGGTCTGAGAATTATTTGAGCGGAATTTTAGAGTAAGAAGTAGGATTAATTTTAGGAGTAGATTCATTTAACATTTAAATATGATTTTAATATACTTAATTTAACTTAAATCAACAACAGAAATCTCAACATAATTCCTTAAGTTCTTGAGTTACTAACGCGTCACAATATAGGATCCTAAGACGAACCACTAGACGATTACATGGCCAATTCTACATCTATTAGGTATATTTTATTAGGTAGGACATAGCTTTGTTTAGGTAGGCCTATGTTCAGATTAGTTAGGTAGTTTAAATAGGTAGGAGGCTTTATTTTATGGGGGGGGGGTCGTTACAATAGGTGCCGCGTGACCAGGATGTGAATTTGGATGAATTAAGATGTGAATTTAGATTAATATGGGTTTGCTTATTATTTAAATTAATTACTTAGGTTTTATTACAGTACAAATATTATAGGTAGGTAGGTAAGTGCGATTAAATTCGCACAATTTGTTGCCGTAAAAAAGGATGGGTCTTATGTTGAGATTTCTAAAACAGTTAGTTTTTAGACTTTATTCGGTTTTGTAAACAAAAAATTAGAAGATAATAATAAATAATTTGATTCGTAATTAACGGGTTGTAGGAAAATAATTTTATGTATTGTCAATTGTATTGTAAACTAGTAGTTGCCCGCGACTGCGTGCGCGGGTGCCGTTTCCGTGTGCATTGTATTGTCTGTGCGTGTGCCGGGCGGATGCTTTGAGGGGCTTGATGTGGCACCTCGTTGCACCGAACTCGTACTGGAATGTCAATCATTTTGTCCTGTGGATCCTGTTAGTTGTTCGGAATGGGAGGTGGCCTGTGTGTCGGTCCGGGTGGCGAGCTGTATGTGTGCCGGGTTTCATCCGGGTTGGTTCATTGGTTTGGGTGTGATTGGGGAACAGGCATCCGAACATCTGGACATCTGAACTTTCGCATTTGTAATATTAGTAGGATAGGATTTCTTATAGGTTTATCAGTTTTATAAACTGAGGGTCGAAAGTCTGTTTAAATATTTAAAGGTTAAATAGTTATATGATCAGAGGGTTGTTAATTACTATTATATTCTAGTAGGTATTATTTATTGTAAGTTGGAATTAACATTTAAAGGGCGGAATATTTGTATGAGTATAATGGTTATTAGCATAAATACCAGTTATCTTAAGTTAATACTTCAAAATAGTTGAATAAAGTCAAAGTCAAAGTCAAAATTTCTTTATTCAGTGAAATCACAAGGATCGTTTAGAATCGTCTTATATAACTAGGTGATTCTAGGTGCCAAAGGTAAGGTAAGGATTCTAGGTAAATAGAGGGTCGTTAGCACTTAGGATAAATAAATAAATAATGAATAGATATATGTTCATGGACGTTTCGCGCGATGCCCTCTGGTCCCGGGCTGGGCAAGGCTTGTGATATGGGAGCTGGATGCTGATGGAATGCTTGTATGTTTTTTTTTGTAAATACATACTTATAATGCGTGGTAGCGCCCGGACATGGGACGGGCATCTGTGTTTGCTATACACGGGTGTTTGTTTTCAGTGGGGATCGAACCTACGACCCATGGCGTGGAGGGTAGAGCTAGTACCGACCAAGCTGTGACGCCTGTCGAAGGATGAAGTAGATATTTACAGTTTATTGAAATTTAATAGTTAAAGGACAGAATAAATTGTATGAAAATAGGGTCGTTATGGTATTATTAGGAGTTATTGATTTTTTTTTATTTATTGGAGTCTTTAATTTAATAATTGAAGAGCAAAATGTTTGTACGAACAGAGGTTATAGTAGATATATATCAAGGTTAAAATTTAATATTGGAAGGGCGGAATAATTATATGAATCAAAATATATTTTTAGCTGTATTGTAAATGGAGGGTCGTCATTAAATAAAAATACTCGTAGTCTAAAATCTTATAGGTAGGTAATGCCGACTGAAGGAGATATCATCTACTTGTGACAATTTGTAGACTTATACAAAACAACAACTAGGTTGAACTGTAGGTATTTCATTTGGAAATTTAATTACAGAAATAGTGTTTTAAAACAGTTTGTAGATAGGAGACATAATTGAGAAAATTTCTATGTTAGATAAAAGTAAACTATTTTTAACTAAGTAAACTAAATAAAAAAAAATTTACCTTAATGTATACAAAATGAAAATATTTGTCGAATATAACTGATCTAAAGAATGTAATTAATTAAATTAGTGAAATGAATCTCTGAAGCTTATGTATCTACATTTGAATAACTTGCATTTTTACGAATTCATACCATGTAGGATAATAATACATAATATATCAATCATTAGTTTGGATTCAACATAATTTATTTATTTCAGTAGGTATTTGCTTAAATTCAAGTGTGAACATATGTTCTTTGGATTGGCAGATATTCAATAATTAAATGTAAAATTTATGAACTTTTAAACAGTTTACTAACACTTGAAAAAATCACGACTGATAAACACATGGTCGTATAAGTGTCATCTCAAATGCATTTCTAAAAAACAAAATTAGTTAAGTGTTCTCGGGTATTGATGGCACAGTTAATGATTTTAGCTTGTTTATCAAGGGAAGAATCATGGGACGGAGCCCACTTGTAATATTTTAAAATATTTCTTTTGGAATGATGAAAGTAGATGAGATATGTATTTTTCAATGAGTTCATACTTTATTTGTTTTATCGTTTGTCTATAATTACTTTAAGTTAAGAATAAATATAGACATATTCTGATTCTAAAATAAAAGAACATCAAAATCAATTTGAATATTAATTTCAGTAAATAGTGATTAGGTACAAGTGAATTGAAATATACTTACAGTTTTAATGACGTTTAATAAGTATTGTGTATTTTTTTACAGTTATTATTATTTTATACAACAGAGCAAATAAAACTGTTAAAGAGAATCATTTCATCTTTAATAGTAAGTGAGGTGCGCAGTTTGAGTAAAAAGAATCTACTTAGCATGATAGTCTAATAAGATTTTCACTTACGTTCGCATTTATTACAGATATTGGAGTTATGGAGAAGTTGATATTGTTTACAAGTTATTAAACTTGTGAACTTTATTAACTCTAATATTTTGTATATTTTAATGTTTGAGCATTTGGCGTAAATAATTATTTCATTATTTGCATTTGGCGTAATACGGTTTACTGCATTCGGCATAATCAAAGAGTTCTGCTATTGTTGCATTGCGTTCTTGCATTTAGCGTAAAAATTAATATTAGTTTTTTTTTCTTGCGGTTGCGTAATTAATATGTTTAGTTATACATTTAATTTAATACCTTTAATGGTTTTGCATGATTACTTGATAAGTAGCTGTTTTGTTTAAAATATTTAGAATAATGAATAGCATTTAATTAAAACAAAGTTATTTCCTCTTATTTCAAAATATTTTAATAATAATTTTTTTTTCCGAATGAAATAATTAAATAAAATTTAAAAAAGGTATAAATAATTTTATAGTCTCAATTCAAAATGGTTTGTTGATTTTGCGGGTATAATGAAAGACTACGAAAGTTGGAGTTTATGGAAGGGACGTATGGAATTTAATTAAAGTACGACATTGACTGGAAAATAGAGATCGAATGAAATATTGCTGTTAGAACTTAATGGTTTGAGGGGCCTAAGATTTCAACAGAATCTGAGAATGAGTCAATTTTGTTTGTTGTTATTAATCAAATAAACACTACACTACACAATCAACTTGTATGATGGAGATTTTTGGTGTTAGGTTAAGTCTAAGGACATTCATTGGCTTAGGCCAATTTCATACAAGTTCACACTATACCTATTAGGCCATGACTAAGCACACTACACATTCTCCGACTTGTAAACATGTTGTTATTTTGAGGTCGATTTTTGACTGAATGTCGCTGTCATGGGGAAACATTTAGACTCGGACGACGGGAAGGGATTTAATCTAAATTGTAAAGGGTGGTGTTTTCATTCCCAGTACCAACATTGCGGTAGTCAATACTCGGTCTGAAGGAATGCATAACACTATATTACTAGGATACATTTGGAAGAAGAGGTTTTGTTGCATGTATTTCATTTACGTAACCTTATGTTACGTATATGTTAGTATATGTAGCAATATGGTGTCGGAAACCATTGGCTGGCACGGGTGTGGGGTGCCTAAAGGAGCCCTAACATAGCAATGTTAGCTATCATAGTACATTGTGTTCAATATATCAAATAAATAATATCATAATTCACTTATGAGTAATTTAATATATAATTACTATTTTAATACTGCTCCTTAAAGGTCTGAGAATTATTTGAGCGGAATTTTAGAGTAAGAAGTAGGATTAATTTTAGGAGTAGATTCATTTAACATTTAAATATGATTTTAATATACTTAATTTAACTTAAATCAACAACAGAAATCTCAACATAATTCCTTAAGTTCTTGAGTTACTAACGCGTCACAATATAGGATCCTAAGACGAACCACTAGACGATTACATGGCCAATTCTACATCTATTAGGTATATTTTATTAGGTAGGACATAGCTTTGTTTAGGTAGGCCTATCTTCAGATTAGTTAGGTAGTTTAAATAGGTAGGAGTCTTTATTATGGGGGGGGGTCGTTACAAAACCCATTATAAAAGCAATTATACCTATGCCTTTATAACCTTTCGTTCAGTGAATCAGACGGCAAAAAAATATTCTCATTTACCAAAATTTCAAATAGATATTAAATATTATAACCTACCTTCACTATTCTTCGTCTATTGAAATCGATCGATGTAAAAATCTTCTTACCGATTCGCACAATACCATTTTAAATATACCTCCCCATCACGTGGGATTATGTAGATGTGGATCTAGCTTAGGACCTGTCCTCGAATAAAAAGAGCGAATATTGAAATGTTTTTTCACTGTGCCTCGTTTGTTGCGAGCTAGCTACTGTCCACGGATTCGGTCGGCTTGAAGTGCTTTTAAGACGATGAAAATGTGTAAAACTTAATGAGCAACGTATACAATGTGCCCAATGTACAAAATTTAATGAAAAAAGTAGGTACCTACTCATGTGAAATTCTGAGTGACACCATAGAATAGTGAAACTAAACCAAAGGATCGTTTTTTTTTTCTTTACAAGTAACAGTAATTCGGTTCCAATAAAATAAAGCTCGAACAAACTAATCCCAAGAATCGTGTTTTTCGTAACACCGCAAACTTTATGAAATCGCTGTCATTCTAGAGTGTGCTTGGAGGTTTTTGGGGAGCGAATGTTCATTTGAAAAGTTTTAATTTACTCGTAATTTGCTAGTAGATGATGTCGAAGTTTATTTTCACGAAGATTTTTATGATAACATGAAAATTCAAATAGTCAAATTGAAGTCGGTTTTTCTAGTTTTTTAAACTTATACATTATTATGATATGATTGATATATCAATTGTTTTACTGTTCAGCATTTATAATATAAGTACCCCTTTGTACAATTTTATTAAACTGTGGGCGTCTTGGCTAAAGGTATTTTACAGAATGCTTATAATTCAAAAACATTATAAATATATTTTATTACGTTGTAAATATGTTTATAACACACAATAAAGTCGCAATTAAACAAATCACTATACAACCGCACGTAAACGAAAATGTTGCAAAAATACTTCAGAAACAGCTCATTTGAATATTAACTTTAATAGTAGGGGATAAGATTGATAATAATCAAGCTGATTGAGGGTAAGGTCAAAGGTGAAAGTTCAATGGTTAACGAGTAAACAATAGTAAACATCATGATTTGTTCCCTGAGTGGGTGATGCCCAGTTTTTTATATTAGGTATCTAATTAGGAGTAATAAAATCCTAATATTAATATAAATCAGAAAAATCCAATTATATGGTTTTATTCACAAAGAAAGTTACGGCTAATACAGTATATACAATAATAATATGTACAAAATAATAAAAAAATTACAGCAATTAGGGTATGGGCAATGAGAGTTTTTCATTACTCAAAAAACAAACATTTTTAGTCTTGTATGAGTTAGTGTCCAACTCTGGTGACGGTGTTTTAGGCCGCCTTAAGGCCTCCGTTGTGGCTAGAACCCGGACAGACAGTTAAACGTGCCGTCCGAAGCACGAAAGCACTCAGATTTAAATGCCACTAGCGGTCACCCATCCAAATAGTGACCCCGCAGAACGTCGCTTAACGTAGATAATAATCGATGAAGATTGACTAAGCAAGCCTAGCCACGAGCAGTCTTTTTCTTTATTAATTTAAAAGGTACCTATGCCTTTCGTATATAAATCAAGAATAGCCAATTTGTATTAATATTGAAGAAAGTCAAGAAATAATAATGTAAAAATGTAAGCGGATTCTATGAAATACTAATTACCATAAAGCTCAAAGTTCACCAACACATTAAACGGTAAACATAACCAGTGGTTACGATGGCAAGTACATCATGAAAGTTCGTATGAGATAGTGATCAGCTCTCATGCGCTAGTTTAGATCTCTATCATGGCCTAAATACTGATATAGTCAAGATTGACCCCACAGGATGGATGTGCTTTTTGAGACAATGCTACTGTTAAAGGCCGCTCTATACAACTTGCTTACGAAATATAGAAGAAAGTCTATTTGTGTGACGATTCTTACACCCATATTCTTGAAAATTGTACCTTAGTAGTAATTTTGACAACTAAAACCTTCCAAAGCTAATTTCGAGGTCTAGTCGAGGAGAGGATTATTCGAGGTAACTAAGAATATAAACCTAAAAATGATCGTTATGATTTGGATGCATAAATAATTTTCGGGTTTTGCTTGTCCTGTCTCTTTTTCCGTCACACAAAAGAAAAGAAAAAAAAAGTATCACACACGCTCCGCGCACATGCTAAGTATACGTGGCTTTGCTTATTCCGTCTTATTCTCATAAAAAAGTCGTAATTGTAACAGTCGGTTACAGTGTTGTTGAACTTTATATTACCTAAGCACTTCGAAATATTTCAAGAAAATTAGGAAAATATTTCCTTCTACGTGACGTGGGTGGAAGGTAAAGTGTGATCATGCTAATTCTACAATGAATTAAATATTTTAAAAAATATTTTTGTACTTCTGTGGTCATGGGTCAAATTGTTTTTTCAGTACAGACGGTGTTTTATATAGCGTGGGATAAGGGCAGGGGAATGATGATGATGATGACGGTGTTTTATATAGGTTTTTAAATTCTAAAATGCAGCCTTAGCGTGATCAGTCTCTACGTACAACAGCTTGTAATAACTCCTGAAAAATGTTCCGCAATATGTTTGGATATTAGGCAAATTACTTTAGATACCTACACGGTAAGTTTTTCTAGAAAAAAATTACCTTACTACCTATCTCAGTAGTTTAACTTTCTGCAGGAGTATGCCAATCAAAGTTGAACTGCAAAGTTGAACTGCAAAGTTTTAAATCATGGTCAGTTCATACTAACTCATAGTTATTCTGTGACTAAATAGTGACATTATCACGTCATTTGATGTGTTTTCGCGCATATTTTGCTGTCAAGTGTCTAAAAAGAATGATTTTACACGGTCACGTCACGTGGTACATTTTTGTACCACGTGACCTGAAGAAATTACACTGGGCAGTGAAATATAACTTGACAGCAAAAGATTGGAATACGGGGGCTGGTTTTGAAATGTTTTTATTAATCGTAAACTTTTTTAAGAATTTCAAACACAAAACCGGGTTTGGCCACTATGAAAACTTACTTTAATAAAGATATTATGATAGTGGAGTGTCTTGTCTGCTTCATATTTTATCAAACATACCTTTCAGAGTTATTCTAGTTTCAGACTATCGGTATCTCGTCCCACTGCGACGAAACACTACCTTTCAACGTTATCAATTACTATTACAGTTTGGTCCCAAAACTTATTTTAATACAAACATGAAGTGAAATACTGTCAGCGACAAAAAAGCAAATCAATGACCATATTATAATAACGTCATGAGATTTCTCGAATGGGTCAGAAAATAAGAACCCTGCTCTTTATATAGGACTTACAGTCTGCAGCTTCATACTGGGGGATAATTAAAACTACTTATACGTAACTAAAGGTCTGGCCACACGCATAACAAGTATTAAACCGCCGTTCTGTGACCGCCATTGTCTATGTCCGCCCTTTTGTGGAGAGTTGCTACTAACATATATTTTATGTGTGGAAGCAGTTCTGTTTGCAGAATGTTTTTACGAAACATATTTTTATAGGATATAATCGTGTTTTATTAGTAGTATTTATTTTACAGTATTTATTGTAATTTAACTATTATAATGTAAAAAAAATAATTTTCCTAGTAATTAATGTTAATCCACAGTTAATTAAGATATTTTAACATGATTTTTTGGTCTTTTAATTTTCACTATGTATTTTTTAAATCACGATACGATATGAATGAATTAGACAGTAAAATATCAAGATGAATTTACAGTTATCGCCCCACCATTGGCGGGATTTCTGGAATATACCATTTCAGGTAGTCTACTTATAATACTACTTACAATACTTATTTTGTTGTCCATGGATCCTCAAAAACAACGTTTATGAATCCTCATTGGATCGGCATAATGCAGTCCATTGAGGGTAATACCCACCCCTATACATTTTCAGAAAAAACTAGCAATTTTCACCAGTGTGTGAGGACCACCCTATTATGTATCAGAGGCACAGATGACAGAATAGAGGAAGTACTATCAACATCCTACTAATATTATAAATGCGAAAGTTTAGATGTTTGGATGTTTAGATGTTTGTGTTTCAATCACGTCAAAACCACTGAACCAACTTGGATGAAACTTGACATATACAGCGTGTAGCTACAATGGCGACATTAAATGAACACACGGGTAGAGCTACTTATAAGTATGCATAAAAAAAATAAAAAAATAATTAAAGTCCAAAATAGAAATTTCGAATTTTTCAAACAAACTTAATAATAAAATACGCAACAAAAATTAATCATCCTGTGAGTGTCTTTACCTACGTGTTCTGGTTCTGCATTGACCGGCAACGTCGCAAACCGCGCCGCGCCGCGCCCGCGCCTGCCTGCACGGGCGGCTCGGTGGCGGCGCGGCGGCGAGGCGCGGCGGAGCGCGGAGCAGGAAAATCAAGCGACACCAAGGAAATCAAATAATTTCACTTCACCTTGTTCACTTTACTGTTAATTTTATTGTTGTGATTGTGACCTATGCACCTCGCGCCTTACACTTATTAAATCTTCAAGTTCTCAATGTAGCCGCCGCGCCGCCGCCACCACGTCGGACACAAAGATGCACCTACCCGGCGCTGAATATTCGCCCTGGCTTTTTGCATTTTTGCATAAACGTCGTCTTTCACAAAGCCCCATAAAAAAATCGAGGGGCTTGAGATCAGGTGACATTAGGCCACCTAAGAGGTCCGTGTCGTGTCGTCCTATCCAGTATCCACTGAGCACCAAACATTTCATTTAGCCGCTCCCTAGTCGCAAAGGTAGACAGATAAACAAATAATAAATCAAAGCGTCTTTATCGCTGTACCTACGTAGACCTGATTGGGTACTTAGAATAGAAAAGCTAAACTAACAAAACCAAGCGTCTTTTTCGCGAAACATTCAGAATAGGTAGATAATTAGCAAAATTATTAAAATAAGTGTGTATAAGTGTGTCAATGACACCGGCCCGCGTATCACTGGCTAGCAGGACGAGTCGGTCGAGCGGGCGGCGCGAGCGGCGCGCGGCGTCGCTCCTCAATCAAAGGGCGAGCGCAGTTAGCTATCCCTTTCATGCACAACGTCGCAATTTCGGGTGTCTTATTCTAACAATACTTTCTTGCTCTTCATACGCGGTTATGACCCGTGAACCCGACAGATGACCTCTGCTCTTACGTACAGGTTGCTCCGAGGCGTTAAGAAAATTGATTTATTTCGATAAATCTTATGTTTAATGAAATAAAAAATATGTCTATATTCTGAAAACGCGAAACCGGATACGCTGGTTAATTTAATGTCGCCATTGTAGCTACACGCTGTATATAGTTCGTAACATGGATTGAAATATAGGCTACTTTTTATCTCGAATAATTAACAGGATCTACAGGATAAAATGAACGAAAAGGATTAGCAGCGCCAATTGGCAAGAGGATTTCATTGTCATGTCATGCCACGTCAGTTTGACAGGGCGTAGTACTACCTCTTTGGTCTAACAACTAGCGTTTGACATTCCAGTAGGTACGAGTTCGGTGTAATGAGGTGTAATGTCAAGTTTCTCAAAGAAGTATCCGCTCGGTACACGCACAGATAATATAATGTACCTACACGGAAACTGTAGACGCGTACGAAGTCGCGGGTAACTGCTAGTTGTTAATAAAATTAAATGATGATAAGAATACTTTTCAAAAAAGACTGAAAATGTAGTACCCAATATAGTTTCTATATCTCAGAAGTACTTAGTATTGTATGGAGCCAACAATAAAGAATTTTGAATTTCTGAAAAAAATATCTATTTCTGATGCTGACTGTACTTCACAACTTTGAAATGCGAGTGCCCTAGCTATAACTTATCCTAACATTTGCAGAGATATTATTAATTACTGGAATTGCTACTGAGTCCGACCCACGCCCACGCCCACGCCCACGCCCACGCCCACGCCCACGCCCACGCCACAAAACAATATGAACACAATAAATGCTTACGCACAAGTAATTCATGTAAACTTTTCATGTAAACTTGAATAATGTTTCTGAAATTTGTCCTTTAAAATCTTGTTGTGTTTTGTGTAATTAATGTGAAGAATTGTATTCTACTAATATTATAAATGTGTAAAAAGTGTAAGTTTATTAGATATTTATGTTTCAATCATGCTGTAACTACTAATCAAGCGGTTAGATATTTCAATGCCTACCGACATGAAAGTCATGGATAGTCCCCATACATTTAAGTCTAGACTTGTAAAACTTTTATTGAAAGGGTGCTTCTATACGACTGATGAGTTTTTAAAATGTAATAATTTAGAATAACTTAATTTATTGTACCTATATTAGTAATTAATGATTGTGAACATTTCATTGAATTTATATTGTTTTTATGTGTTAGTTATATAGAAATTTCAAATACGATTAATCAAATTGTTTCTGAATAAATTCAATTGAATTGAATTAATCCGATTTGGATAAAACTTGGAATGTATATAGTTCGTAACCTGTCTTAAACACAATCTCTTTATCTCCTTAATCTTTTATCTGGTTTTATTTTAGTTTTACATTTGTATAATTGTGTACCTAATTAATTAATTAATTGTGTATTATGTAATTTTTTTTTTTTACCTAACCATGGAGCTACTGTATCTGCAATAAAGGTTTACGTATTTATTAAAAGCTACTTTTTATCCCGGAAAATTAACAAGGCGATACGCGACGCAAACAAAACCGTGGGTAAAAGCTAGTTTGAAATAAGTAAAGAAAGATTTGTAACTGAAATGTATTTTAATCTCCAATTGGCCAGATGTTGTGCCAGTGCCGCGTCCTAAGCTGCATTATCTTCCAGACCAATGGACCATTAGCTGAGAGGCTTTTAAGCTGCAAGTAATGACGTGTTAGCACGAACGTGCTGCGTTGTGAGTGCGGCTTAGATCGATCAGAAGAGCGGAAAACAACCAAACTTTGAGAGCTTTCTGAATAGTTTACCATTTGAGAGACTGGAGTAATGAAACAAAGTACTAAATACTGTATTTTTTTAGATATTTGAATTAGTTTAGTGACGTTGTCAAAATTAATTAAAAGTTATGTTAACTCAATTAGGGCGGCTTGCACCAGAATCGCTAAACGCGTTTAACTCTTAAATAGTATTTAGCGCGTTGTCACGTCATACAAATACGTCAGATTTAAATCGATTTAGCTGTTAAATACGTTCAGTGATTCTGGTGCAAGACGCCCTTATTGTATGTGTATTTTGTAAATATTATAAATAGTATTGTTAATACTGTATTAGTCGTAATTTTCTTTGTGTTTTTTTTTTCACTAGCTCGTTTTTGCTGACAGAAACAATCCCGTGCTGACATGCACTGCCCACATACAGTAAACAACGACGAATAGAACTCTTACAGCAGTGGTATTCCAATCTTAGTTGAACTGCAAAGTTTTAAATCATGGTCAGTTCATACTAACTCATAGTTATTCTGTGACTAAATAGTGACATTATGACGTCATTTGATGTGTTTTCGCGCATATTTTGCTGTCAAGTGTCTAAAAAGAATGATCACGTGGTACAAAAATGTACCACGTGACCTGAAGAAATTACACTGGGCAGTGAAATATAACTTGACAGCAAAAGATTGGAATACGGGGGCAGGAGCCTTAAGCTCAGTGCGGTAGTGATTTTACTCTAATAGAAATGTCATCCATGCTGACAACCCGCGCTGACACAGCTCACACCACTCAATTATCATAGCACTGACCTCGTTCACAGAAAGCTCCTTCATAGTCTCCATCCCTGCACTCGCAGACGGGTCCGTCGTCCGTGCTGATGCAAACACCCCCGTGCTGACAGGGGTCGCGGCGCTCACACGCGTCTCCACTTGCGTTGGTTATACGAGATGTCTAGAACAACAAACGATTTATTTTATAGAACTAAAAACAATTCCATAAAACCCATTAGATACAATATTTTCTTGTAAATTCTCTTAGAAAATGGACTCCGTATTGGAGTCGATTTACTTCGATCGACCGGATCCGTTAAGCGATCCGCTATCGTTAACTGAGTCGTTAATCTCGAGTCGCTAGAGTTTAACGGTAATCTGATAACGATGACACCAGCCGCTTAGTGCTTTCAGCGAATTCATAGATCTTGAAACTGTACATTACTTCTTTTATTCTGTGTAAATATTTTTTGTGTTTATAAACAGACAGATAATAAATTGAGAGACCGCTTTCCATCAGATGCAGAAAAGTTTATGTTCGAGCGCAATTTTCGTGATCATAATCAATATAAAAAATGCATATCAGGAAAAAACTTTTATTTTATTTGTAAAATCTACCATAATTTTGCATTAATTTAATTTAATTTTGCATTAGACCCTGTATTTTCAGTACACGTTTGCATGCAATACAAAAAATTAAATCAGTTAGCGAACTTATGATGCTAGTCGAAATTACTGCATGACATGACTAAACATTGATAAGAAAGAGTAACACGTAAGATATCAAAAGTTATCTTTAGATTACAAGTCTAACACGCTAGTGTCTGGCAGTGACCTAACAAGCTAGCTAGTAGAAGCGCTCGTGGCTTGGCTTGCTTAGTCAATCTTCACCGATCATCTAAGTTAAGCGACGTTCTGCGCGGTCACTATTTGGATGGGTGACCGCTAGTGGCATTTACATCTGAGTGCTTCCGTGCTTCAGACCCGGCTGGAAGGCTTGTAATAAAGAATGTTGTATTGAAGAAATTCGTTTTTGATATTTTCAGATCTCACTCTAATTAGTAAAAACCTACCTAATTAGCAAATACTTACATTTTTCATGAATTGAGCTTTGTAAGGTATCATTCTGAATAATGATTTCTATAATAATCAATATGTACTTATTGAGATTTCGTTTATCAGCACATATATTAGTGAAATGTACTTACCTACCTACCGAGTCAAATCAATAAGGTTTTAATAGCAATATTCAACTTTTTCGTGTCTCATAATATTCAAAATGAGTTGCAAAGTTCACTGCCACGGGGAATTCAACTTTACAACCCAGTAATTATGTTAAAATTCCAATGTTAGTTTATTTTAATTTTCAGACTGAAAATTACAGTTGATTTAACGATACTGCACGTGATATGATTTATTCAGTGTGATCGAAACATTCCGTTTTCAATGGAAATACGAGAAATAAAGGTTTGTTTGAGTCGACAATATTATTGATATTATGAGCTGGGTTGATGGATTGAGTTTTATTTTTGCTGTTAAAAATTTGGGAAATATTTTTCAAACATTGACATAATATCACCGTTTTTTCTGTTCTTACTTTTTTAATTCTCTCTCTCTTCTAATTTAAGAGCTAAGCTCTTGTCGGCGTAATGCATGCATTTCCCCCCAGGTTCTTCTTTTCAGGGCAGCTTCCTTGACGTCCTTTTTAATTAGTAATTTCTAAATACCTAAGTATGTAGTGACAACGGATCTTTGTCCCTTTTTTTTTGCCCAGGGGAAATTCATCATGGATGAAGTATCTGCGCACAACCCATTTTGGGTCGAATTGGAGGTAAGCCAATTTTTCCACGCAACAATACATGCGCAATCGTTTGTTGCACCTAACTTCAGAGGGATAAAGATCTGTGATTGTGTGTGTGTGGGATTTTTTTTTACATAAAACACTATTATGAAAAACAAAAATGTCACAGCCGTATAGAGGTTATACTTTAGTCTCGTATCTCACTCCGCTTTTGATTAAAAATACTGAATCTAAATTCAACAACCAAGCCGACCAACTACAAACAAGTTAGTTTAAAAATCGAAAAAACTAAATTCCAACTTCCGCGTTCAACTATTTTACATCTCATTGAACAACATTATTGCTAATGTTCCGCATACATCGAACTGTACGTACTGAACTGTGTGTGAATAACTCATGCGACGGGGTGATGTACGTGTCGAGAAAGTAAAGTGTCGTTCGTTTATCATTTCGAGCCATTTTTCACCTGATGTAAAAGATTAGGGTTACATTAGTATCTAGCTACTGGAATAGTAAGAACACCGGTAGGCTAGTGGTAACAACCTCGCCTTCTAATCCTAAGGTCGTGGGTTTGTAGGTTTTTTGTTTGTGTTACGTTTTTGTGTGTTGTCAAATAAAGCTTTTTCTTTTCTTTCTTTTTTTCAAATGCCTGATTATTGATGGAATAGTTATACCCGTAATTATGCCATAGTTAAATCAGACATCGGGATGTGGGTCTAATTTGAGTCGAAAGATTTGACCTAAACAAACTCACAAACATACCTTGCAAGTTAAATAAAACCTTGTAAAAAAAGGTGTACTTAAATAATCACACTTTAAATTGAGAAATAGTCCACCAGACATTAAAACTCAGTGTAAATTATTGAAGTGGTTAAGTTTAAAGTTATAAATTCGAATTAAGCTGGCGAGCTTTCAATAATTAAGTCACTTTCGCTAGCAGTTCCGTGCTTCCTGCAAAGGCTTAAGAAGTTTTGCAACACGTATGTTAAGGCTTTATTTTTAAGTTAATTTACTTGGTATAAGCGCGGATACAATGTGTTTTAAAATATTTATTTTAAAAACAATTTTGATATCAGTAAATGGAATTATTAGATTTTCTTATCTGTTGAAACTTTTGAAGGAAAATTTCAAAAACTTCGACAATCTTATACATGTTAGCAATCTGCCCACTGAACTAATACAAGACTCGGCAATCTAGTTCCCATATTACAAGCTTTGGAACTAGAGGGCATTGTGCATGTCCATGAATTAAAAAAAAAAACACTTAAAAAGCCTGCATTAAACAAGTAATTAAATTTAAAATTTAAAAAACCCCCGAATCTTAGACCGGTTTTCATCAAACATAGCTAAGAACACTCCCGGCTTATTCACCTTTCAAACAAAACAAAATCAAAATCAGTTCATCCGTTCGGGAGCTACGTTGCCTCAGACAGACACACAAACACGCAACACACACAGACACGTCAAACTTATAACACCCCGTCGCTTTTGCGTCAGGGGTTAAAAATACGTTCTACCATTTTTTACTCGACTGTTCTCTAACTATAGCGTAAAAAATGTCACGTTCAACTAAACTAATGTAGCCTACTTTAAACTATTTTTTAATTTTTCCCTTTTTTTTTAAACTAATACAAGTTTATGTGCATAATTCGAATTATGGAATGTTTTGCAAAGTGCACGGAAAATAGGTCAGAAACCTTTTTACACACTTATTGCATGTAAAATTGAAGAGCCTCACAGCTCGGTTGGCATAGCTTTGCATTCTGCGCTATAGGTTGCGGGTTCGAACCCCACCGAGAATCAAGATTTTTGTGACAAACACAGACCCGTGTTTTGTATCTGGTTTTTTTATGTTACGCAAATATTCTATAATAAAAAAAACAGCATTTTTCACAAAAAAAAATTCTATAATAATGTTCAAAAATATTAACTACATTTACAGAAAAAAACTCATCTTTTTTATTATAAGCTTTGTTTTGCTGGACGTTTGATGTCGTAATATTAATGTCTACAAATATTTATTGAAATATTTTCCCTAATAGTAAGTGTACCGAGAAATATCTACTTATTTCAGCTATTTCATTGTGTCAGCTGTCATGTTCCCCACGTTTTATATATTTACGGGTCGGAGAGCATGGAAATAGGTAATTTTGTTATAAATATTATATCTACTCATACTAATACTAATTAAATTATATTCTGTATTCTAATATCTGGGACTTGATAATTGATTGATACCACGATACCAACACGTGATTTGAAGATGTCTAGTACTAAATATTATAATGTGGAAACACTAGTAACTAAGGCTAAGGCAGTAGTGACTAAGGTTTGCTTAGTCAATCTTCACGCGACGATCTGCGCGGTCTTTATTTGGATGGGAGACCGGTAATGGCATTTAGTGGGTCTACCAGTCGTAAAGCCACAACGGAAGCCTTAAGGCGACCAAAAAACTCTGCCACCATAGTTGACCACGAATTCATACAAACAAACGAAGTAAATGTATGAGATATCGTGTAAGACCCCGTTTCCACTTCACATCATCATCATCATCACGACGATGCGGTTACATCGTCTGCCGCATCGTCGCTTACTATCAGATGAAATTGCGGTCAAACGTTTGTCTATAATGTATTTAAAAAAAAAAAACCTGTCGGTCTCGGATCCGTATGTAAATCGGATGTCGTTACTTATATTCAAAATGTTGTCAAGTCATACAATGTTTTGCCACTAGAGTCCAACATTTTGTCGGACCCGACATCCGACAAGTCGGAACGGGTGTAAGTGTCGTCTCAGTGAAAAAGCCTCATAATCCCCTTTTTGCGACTGAAACTATGAAAAGATTATTTATAAAATTAGTTTCAAAATATAACCACCGGTACGTCAGGTTTCAGTTGCCTGAATTGTGTAAATAAATGCTAAACAAATAAGACTTCAAACGATTTTGTAAATTGAAACATCAAAAACAATATTAGCTATTTGATTCGCAAATATCATTCAGTATTTATTTATTGCTTCAAGCAATACTTGTTAATACGAATCCTGAAAAAAAATCTCGAAAAAAACAGCCCCCGTATTCCAATCTTTTGCTGTCAAGTTATATTTCACTGAATGAAAAAGAATGATCACGTGGTACAATTCTGTACCACGTGATCATTCTTTTTAGACGCTTGACAGCAAAATATGCGCGAAAACAAATTAAATGACATTATAATGTCAGTATTTAGTCACAGAATAACTATGAGTTAGTATGAACTGACCATGATTTAAAACTTTGCAGTTCAACTTTGCAGTTCAACTGAGATTGGAATACCTCTGCTGATTCACATTGACTTTTATGAAATCGGCTTTATAGCCTACATTTTTGTAGAAAATACTTTGTGACATGAAACTTATTTTACGATACGTGGGCGAAAGCGTGGGTGGTGAAACCCTGTGACAACACGGGTGCTTATTACATACGGTAAAAAATTGCGACACGTTTAGAAATATGATATTTCGTTACGCATAATGTTAACACCCAGCTTATATCGATAGTTTCAGATGAATATGTATTACTAGCTTTTGCCCGCGACTTCATCCGCGTTCCGTTTTGTCCTGTTGATTTTCCGGGATAAAAAGTAGCCTATGTGTTAATCCAGGCTACGAACTATATGTATTCCAAGTTTCATCTGAATCGGACCAGTAGTTTTTGCGTGAAAGAGTAACAAACATCCATATATCCATACATACAAGCTTTCGCGTTTATAATATTAGTTAGGTTAAGGATAAAATGCTACGCGATATTCGTAGCAACGTAGCACGACACTAGTGCTACGGAGCTATGAAAAGAAGCTGAGACCGTGGTCTTTTCTTTGTTTATTTTCGAAAAGTGCGAATCGAAAACTCGCAGTCATTTATTGCATGGATTTTTGTAGTACCTACTAAAGTAGAAATATTGTGAAGTAGGTAATTAAAAGTGGTATGTAAGAACTATAGATTGTTTTTCTAAAGGAAACAATGGAAAAAAACATTTAAACATCTAAACTTTCACATTTATAATAATTAATACGATAGTATATTTTGTTTTGCAGAGCGAAATCTTCCCATTTCAGCGTATTAATTTGTCAAAACCAGTTTATAATAAGGAGAGAGTGGGACATGTGTGACGTCACCTCGTTTACGCGATACGTTCACTTCAATATTCGCTCGTAAGCTAACAGCTGTCAAGCGTTATGACGTCACAACATGGCCGCGCAATCACTGTCAACCGATAAAATCAGGGATGTCGGTTTTTCATCCAGATTTAAAGCAAAGCGGCATTACGACAAAAATTTTAAATGGTATTAAGGGCGTCTTGCACCAGAATCACTAAACGTGTTTAACAGCTAAATAGATTTAAATCTGACGTATTTGTATGACTTGACAACTCGCTAAATACTATTTAAGAGTTAAACGCGTTTAGTGATTCTGGTGCAAGACGCCCTAAGACCTTTTAAAGTTTATGATATTACACACAATCGGCTTAATCGAGATTTCTTTTTTATATTACTAATTGATGGAACACAGCAATGCGAGCATCACTGCTTGGCGGCAGAAATAGGTACGGTGGTAGTACTTCCCCGGACGAACTCTACTACTACTAATATTCAGTAGGTATACCTGATATGTAAATAAACCTACAAATATAGAATTGTAATAGGTTCAACAAGGATTTGACATCTATGAGTAGTAGTTACTTACTTAAAATTATAATATTCGATGCAGAAATTGTGTTCGTTCATGATTAGATCTCACGACGTATGTGTTTGTGGGAGTTTATTTTCAAGAAGCAGGTATATCTAAGTAAAGTTTGAAGTGTTGATTTTTTCTGAATACAGAAACGAAAACTTCAAGCCAGTTTATTTTAATTTTACCTTAACTACGTTATAAAAAAATATATCTTCTTTTTTCCTTCATTGTTCGTTCGGTTCTTTTGAGTTTAGTGGCCAAGTTTGGTAATGGAGTTTTAGGCCGCCTTAAGGCCTCCTTTTTCTCGTGCATATGTTGACATGAAAAAACCATTTTAATTTTTTTTTAATAAATTTATAAGCAAGCGTTTGACCGCAATCAAAATCGCAATTCGCAATTTTCTTCGCAATTTGCGAAAAGAACACTGTTTTATACATTTTAAACACTGTTCTATGTGCAGTATTGTTATAAAATGCATTCCACAACTAGGTACAAAATGTACGTGAAATACAGCAAGGGCCATAAACCAATTAGTTGCGACACCCTGCTTCCCCCATCAGCCGCTCGTGACTCGAGAGCCGGCTGCCTGACACAGTGCACGTCACATTTAATATAGCAGTAGCACAAGTGTACATAAAAGTCTCCACTGGTGGGGATTTCTCAGTGGAGTTTTCTAGACCAATCAAACATGGTATTTTCATGATTTGTAAGTATTACCATTACTAATGGTATTACAATGGTTTTTGTAAGAATTGTGTATTATCGTACTATTCACATCATTATTAACTTTTATTTTGTTCACTAAAGTAGAAATCAGTGTCGTAAGATAAACTTAAAGTATATAAAATCTAAAATGTACGATCATGAAATATAAATTAATTAAGTGAAGGTAAAGGTAATGTTTTGTAAAAATCATCAGTCAAAGGCACGCCTGGAATAACTCGTCTCATTATTGCATGACACCGTCGGTTGGTATTCGATTGACAAATCCAACTACTAACTGGTTAATTTTTTTGTTTGTATATGCGCAGGCAGTTTTTAAAATAACGTAATATGGAGTTGAGTTACTGCATCCTAACATTAGTTGTACTGTGGTAACATGCGGGATGCGCCAGGCTGCAGGTAATGGAGAAAATTAATTATTAAATTGAATTTCAATCTATTTTGAGAGCAATCGAAATGATGTGAATATGTCTGACGTTTTTTTGCATATTTAATTTTTTAACCAGCATCGTTTTTCAATCAAGTTATACAAACATGAAAAATCATAATGCAATGCCTATAATAATGCATCACTTCTTGTGAGGCAAGGCATTACGTCCATCATCTACATAAGTCTCACATGGCCTGTAATTGCACCATATTGGAAATCCATTTTTTTAATGGGAATATACCTAAAATACAGATTTGCCTGATTATTATTAATTTGTTTAGTTAGTTTCGCCTCATTACATGAGCCCGTAGATTTCCGAAAAGCGAAAATCGAGAAACTCGCAGTTTTGGAGAAAATCGTTTGCGAATCTCCCGCCAGAGGCGCTCCTCCAGTTTCCATACAAAATATCTCGCAAGTCGCTTTTCGATATTCTATCAACAAAACAAAACACAGGCTCTGAACTCTTTTAAAATGTTGTAGCTCCATTTCCATAGTAAACATTTCCTTGCCACTTGAAAGGTTTCTGTAGGTACCTACCACTATTACTTGGTACTCACCTACTCGGTATACAGAAAGGGTTTTAATCAGCCGGAAGCCTTAAGAGCTTAATACACCCTACAATGACATAAGAAATTGGCACTACGACCATGAGCTAACCAATCTCTGGACATCAAGATAACTTTTTTTGTGTCTTTCTTTCTTGCCTTAATTTTTTTTTCGTCCATTGCTGGCGAACGAATTTTTAAATATCGGTTCAGAACTGGACGTGGATTTCTCCCAAGATGCGTCACAAACCTCGATCTTTGGCTTAATAGCGCGTCAATGAATGGTTATTTTTGGTAATCTATGAGAGAAGCCTATATTATGTCCAGCCAGTGACCAGACTAATGTTGAATCTAGACCATTCCTCTTTCTTGTTATATCTTTAATAAGTGTAGTCCAAAGGTAAGTTAGCCCGCGACTAGTCCTTTCCCCCGGGTTCGTACAAAGTACACCATATCGTAAAGACTGGCGCGTACCCTGATATTAATCATTCAGATGAAACACGTAAAATGCTTGCAGTAGTTTTAGTATGTCAAATTGTGAACGACTCAGTTTTGATAGTACTCGTGTGTGTGTGTGTGTGTGTGTCGTGTGTGTGTGTGTGTGCACTAGTTGAATACCTAACTATTCTCAAAAGTAATTATAAAAATCAATGAATTGATAAAATTTTAATTAAATCTTGCTACAATTTTGGTTTTTTCGATTTAAGTGCTTATTAATATTTAATCGATTCATTTATCTAAGCACTGATGGTCTAGTGGTAGCAACTCGGCCTTCCAATCCTAAGGTCGTGGGTTCAAATCTGGTCGAGCACCTATAAGTTTTTCTACTCTTCTCTCAAACGGTGAAGGAAAACATCGTGAGGAAACCCACGGCTTAGTCAGCTCCGTACGTATTGACTTTTTCCTGTGGCGACTATGCTGAGAGGATGTTTTGGATGCTGCGCAAACCTACTCCATCATCACCAGTGATTACCAGCATTACTCGTCATCTATTTCATTCTTAAACCTGTATTATAATCTGCAATTTTAATCCCGAATACTTTGCTGACTTGTTATGGCCGCATTTTACGATCCCAGCGGTTTTATATCAAAACAACGTTATTTTAACGTCTCGATATTAAGTCTGTTTATTACCTGCGGCGGACGTAAATGCTAGATTAGCAGGCATTAAAGTGTGATATGGTAAGATATAAATACTAGGGACATGGGTTTATATTTTTAGATGAGTAGGTATGCTAAAGGATCAGTTGAGCTATCTATAAATCGTTTGCAACGGTGTGTAGATAGCTCAACTGCTTCATGTGTATTTTGTACATATTATAAATATTGTAAATACTTTATTAGTCATAATTTTCTTTGTGAATAAATTTTAGTTATTCAAAAGAATCTGTATTATTGTTGTATTAGTTTAAGTGGAGAGTACAATAAAGAATATATCTATCTATCTATCTATCTATGCGTAGTGGGTATGTATTGGTTCTAGATTTATTCGTGAAAATTAGTATTGCCATACAAAGAGGTAACGTTGCCAGCCTTTTGGGCACCCTGCCTGCAGTCGGTGATTTGAACTCTGTTTTCTATCTCTAGCATTTAGAATTCAGAGTTCATTTTAATAATTTTTTTTGTTAAAAATGCAGTTTTCTAAAGTATTTGTATATAGATAATGTTCGTGAAAATACGTGGGGGACACGTCAAGTAATGTGTTTTTATATAACTAAATGATGGAACAAGCCGATGGCCCACCTGATGTTAAGCGGTTACCTCTGCCTATAATAATGCATTGCCTCACTGAGCATGTAGTCTGAGGACGTACCCTGTGACGCATTGCACTGCGCCCATCACTCTGAGACATAAAGGTGTTAGGTCTCATGTGCCTGTAATTACGTGGCAAAAATAAGTAGGTAATAATCACAGAGAGTAACCCAGATCCCCCGAGTTCATAAAAATAAGCCAAAATCGTTTATCGCGTTATGACTACCACAGCGAAGCACACGCTGATTTGATCTTTATCTCAATAAATAAATAAATATTCATGGACTTTACACACAACGCCCTCTAGTCCCAAACTAAGCAAAGCTTGTGATATGGGAACTAGATGCTGATAGAATACATATATACTTTTTTTTGTAAATACATACTTATAATACATAGTAACACCCAGACATAGAACAAACATCTATGTTTTCCACGCACAATGTTTGTTCTCAGTGGGGATCGAACCCACGACCCACAGCACGGAAGGCAGAGCTATTACCGACTGAGCTGCGATGCCTGTCAAATCTCAATGGCATTAAGTCTGTAATCTGTTTTATTTTAGACACTAACACAACACAGAATCGAACCTACGATCACCGTAATGATTCTTCAAAGCTCTATAACGCAATAAGTTTTGCACTATTATAAAAACCGTCGTAAGGGGAAGTTATAACGTCCCCTGGGGAAAGTTAGATAGCATTAGTAAGTTCTCCCCCTTGCCACGTTTCATCCACGTATACATTTCAGCGCTGAAGCGCTGAAGAGTCGAGATTAAAAAGCTATAAAGCAGCTTACATAACATTTTACTACAGAAATTGAAGAGCCGCGGTATTTTCATCTATGGAAAATATGGACAAAAAAAAGAAAAATGGTTACCTACTCTTTCTAATAATATATATTTTCGTACTGAATAACAAATAAGTAGGTAAATGGACAAATAAAAATTATACACATAAAGCACTGAAAGATAACATTAAGAGGGCGTGCCTACAAACGGCAATCGAAATTTAGCATTCATGCACATTTACTAAACCTTAAAGAACTTACAGTGCACGTCCTCAATAGATGTGCTCAGTGAGGCAATATATTTTTATAAGGAGGTTACCGTTTAACATCAGATAGGCTCGTCCCATCTCTTATTCACATTTTTTATATTTATTATCAAACACACTGGACAAAAACATAATTTATTCGATTTTTTTTAAAAGAAAAAAACCTCAACGTTACCTCTAATTTTCCAGCTAGTATTCCAAAAAATCCAATGATCATAAAGTTCAAAACGCGTTGCTAGATCGTGCCATCTTGGTGTGACTGTGGTGTGACCCTATTGCACGCTGCTCAAACACATCAAGTTCACCTCAACACTGCAGAATAGAGATAGATAACAGACATCGAGTGCATAGTAACATAATGAGTTCCTAATGATACGTTCAATAAAGAGTTTGGTAATTCAATGTAGTTTTTACACTGAAGTATATAGAATTCAAGTTCTTTCTATATCGGGGAGAGTTGTATTTTCAATTGAGTTTTTTTTTATGAAAATTCAATTTTGTGTGAATAAAATTGTCAAACAAATAATTCGTTTTCACTACGATTGACTCCCACGTGATTCCCAAGACAGGCTTTGCATATTTTAGGACTAGAAAGCGTTGTGTGAAATGTCTATGAATATTTATTTATTTGTATAGCTATCTTCATGTAGAAATTCCCTGCTGAACATAGGCCTCTCGTATAGAATATTTATTTATCTATTATTAATTTTATAAAAATATCTCATTATCACCAAAAATACAAGCAATCTGTTATTCTAACAAATTCAACGGTAATTTCAATCAAAAAACAATACAATAACACATTAAAATACAGTAGTAGTTTCACGCAAGATAAAACATCTAGGTATTTGATATTACAATAAAAACATCGGTGTACCGTCCTCAAAAAACAAATTCTATTCAACTCCCAATCCAATTTCCATTATTCCGACTCGGACCGTAAAAGTCGTCGACTAAAATAGGAATATTTTGCAAAGTGACATTTAGAACCCGCGGGACACCCCAGTCCCTTTCGCGGGACAAATCACAAGCCGGACATAAATTGTCACGACTTCGAGGCATCGCTTTTCAAATGTATCATTCACTTGTAACTACTTTCTTTACTCTATTTTTGGAAACGCGATCTGATTGAAGATCGATAGATAGATAACTCTTTATTGGGTACACCACATGAAAACATTATAAAAAAAAACAAAGAAAGCTTATAAGGTGGGCGGCCTTATCGCTGAGAGCGATTTCTTCCAGGCAACCTAAACGAGATTAGTGAAGATAGAAAGGAAGGCGGTGTAATTATGTAGATACAGTATAGAAAACGTGAAGATTACGAGCAATAAAAGTTTGCTGGCACTATGAAACAACTAAACGTGAGTACAAGTCATAATTTAAAAAAAAACAATGTCATGTTTTGCTTAGTTTGGGACTAGAGGGCGTCGTGTGAAATGTCCATCAATATTTTTTTTTAATTTCAATCGTTTAATAAATAGGTTCCGTAACAAATTGTTTTTTTTATATAAGATAGAATGCGTGGCCAAAGAACATTCTATCTTATATAATATGTCTTATTTCCCCCGAGGTGCAAAGTTACGTTAATTAAGTTAAAAGTAAATTAGTTCATTATCATCACCAGCTCAGTCCACGGAGGGCCACTTTGCATTCGGATCACGTACCGAACATAAATTGAAGATGACGACATGCTTGCGATATTATACTTTATACGAAATTCATATTTTCAGAGGTACCTACCTAATGGTTTAATTTAACTTGTTATTTTAACCTGAAAACCAATTTTAAAAATATGAAAGTAAATGAACGTTGATATAGATTTGAACAACCTGTCGCATTTCATTTCTTACAAAAAACTTTATTGAAATTAAAGCTTCCGTTTCAAATACCTACCTACATTATTCACACTGGTTTGGTACCCCATTTGTTTCCTACATTTTTGCCAAGAAAGTATTGTATTTTGTATGGAACAGATTTTTTTTGCTCTAACACTGATGCTTTGAATAGAAAATTGGATAATATTGATGAGTACTTTATCCGAAGTTTTCCGGTTTAACTGGTTGATTTTATTACACCCTGTATCTAACTTAAAAGTTTCACAACTCTTGATTTTTGATACACCCGTCAAAAAACATGTGCAGTACTTATCGACATTATAATCATTGTCCAATAAAAACTAAAATCCTTTTCTTAACAAATAGATAAAACTGATGCAGTAATTATTTTTTGATTCAATTAATTTTCCACGCCACACATGGCTCCAAAAGTTTAAGAATTTTTTTACTACTATTGCAGTTAAAAATCTTAAACTTTTAGAGCCATGTGTGGCGTGGTATGCGGGGGTTAATTCGCTTACATAACTAAGAAACGACTTGGACGAGGTGGGCAGCGTGGGGTCGAGATCCGACCTTACTCTATTAATATATCAAGGTTCATGATTTTAAATGTTAAAGTTATTGCAAAGGAAAAATGTCAGGGTTCAAAGCCTCTTGAAATAATTTTCAGAATCTACAGTCGTTTACATTGAATTTTATAATGAAAGTTGTAAAAAATTCTTATATTAGATTGGTATTTTAGTTCGTATTGTTTCAGCAATTTTATTGCACTAGTATTGTTTTGTAAGTTATATTTATTTTGTGGTTGCTTGGAAAATATTTTTACATTTGAAATAGCCTTCCTTACTGCTTTAAAATTTATACAGCCCCCGTATGCCAATCTTTTGCTGTCAAGTTATATTTCACTGCCCGGTGTAATTTCTTCAGGTCACGTGGTACAATTTTGTACCACGTGATCATTCTTTTTAGACACTTGACAGCAAAATATGCGCGAAAACAAATTAAATGACGTCATAATGTCACTATTTAGTCACAGAATAACTATGAGGTAGTATGAACTGACCATGATTTAAAACTTTGCAGTTCAGCTTTGCAGTTCAACTTTGATTGGCATACCCCTGCAGGTTGTACAAGATCACTCTTGAAAACTTGAAGGGGTTAACTATTTATCATAAGGGTAACAAACTATCCATGAATGTGTTTAACGTTGTCTGTAAAATAGAGTGTGAACGCGAAAAAAGATCAGCTATTCCATTTATTTCATTTTGTATGACATAAAGTTGTTTATATTGATGGGTACTTTAACTTCTCGAAGTTTTCAGAAGTGGTCTTACACCCTGTATAAATAAAAAAACAGCTTTTCAATGCTCGTTAAAAATTATGAAGTCGGCTCGTCGCTGACCGCTTTGTCAGCCGTCGTGACTCGCAGCTTCTGTGCTATGATTGATGCTGCCCTGATTTTGTAAGTATTTGTGAAGGCAAAGATTAGCATTCTTTTGTAAAATCTACCATTACACGGTGTTGCTAATAAACTTGTACAGTCAACATCATTAGTAAATAATAAAGAAGTGTGCGAGACTATACTTTACCTTTGAGAACTTTTGTATACTTCACGCAAAATAAACATATTTCATTTCATGAAAATTTTTAATAATTCTTAAGACTGAAAACTTGTATTTTTCATTTTCTTTTATTTTGATCTTGACCTGTAAAAATATGTTTACCAATAAATAGCTATTGAACTATTAGACCAAAATACAACTCTTTTGTAGAAGTTTATTTTAAGTTTATTGTAAATTTCTGTAAAAGCGATCTTCTTCTAATGCTGACAGTCAACAAGAAGTTTTTTTGACAAAATAAAAATGCCTTTGTACCTACAAATAACTTCGCTAAAATACAAATCGAAATACATTTTTAACCGACTTCAAAAAAGGAGGAGGTTCTCAATTCGGTTGTATGTTTTTTTTTATTTTTTTTTTATTTTTTTCAATGTTTGTTACCTCAGAACTCCGTCATTTATGAACTGTAACCTTCGATTTTTAGCATATTTCCTTAAATGTACACGTTAAAAAAAAATCATAGTAATTTCCTCGTAAATGTACCTACTTTGAATCTCGCGGGAGATATTTTCAAAGTTCCTTTCATCGAGATAGTATCATTATTTTATAGTTTTTCGTGTTGGCAACCCCACCATAGATAGGCGAAACTTATGTCTTTGCAAATAAGCTCTGATGAAGCAAACGTTTTTATCTTATCAAGCATTCGTAACTCGTTTCCACTTTCGTAGTCATATTATTTATTGAAATCTTGTCAATTTGTGCGTACGTACGCATCTTTTCTTGGTTCTTTAGCAAATTCTGTTTCTCTGAAAACAGACATCCATCTGTCAAATCGACTTGACAGAACGATCAAACTTTGCTTGAAGCAAGCAGGTCATAGATATTGATTGATGGTGTCCAGTCTCTAAAAAAGAAAGAAAGAAGGAGAGAGCTGTATTGGAGGGATAGAGTCAGAGGATTGGTTTGAAAACTTTGAAATTTTAACGAGCGAACAGAAAACTACCTTGATATTTTCTATAAAATTATAACTGTTCTTCCCGAGTAAATTAAAATCTGAAGGGATTTTATTGTGGTTTGTTTACGAAATTGAGAAGCGAAAGTTCTGCGCGTCCGCAACTTTTCGATTGGTATATCGCTGCGTGCGATCCATGTTACCAGCTTCCAGCACAAAGGTATTTATGAACTTCCATCGTAGTCCCAGTTGAGCTCAACAAGAGCTGAAGGAAGCCTTTCATGGTAATTAATTTCCTTCTCTCATCTTCCTCAGAGTTGCGCTTTATCTGCATACACGGATCACACCGTAAAAAGGAGCTGTGAACAGGGCGGCATCGCAAACGATTGTTCACCAGATTTTTGAGTTCATTCCGACATAAAAGCCTCAAGGTATTCATAGTAAACATAATAATAACTCACCGTAAAAGTAGGGCTCTGTAGCATACTAAACATATCTCTTTATTTTGCCTACCACAGAGAGGCTGTCAGGTTGCGATCAGTCTTCTTGGTGCAGCCAACGAGCTGGCCGGAGCTCCACAGCGATAAGAAACCGCGGAGACTCGAGAACGTATTCCCAACTCCCTTGAAATACAGTTTACCTCCAGCGGTTAGCCATTACTACAGGTTAGTTAGCACGGCGGGGGAAATTACTCAAGAACTACATTCGTCTTGGGGTCCAAACGTTCGCCATAGGCTCAGGACGGTCTACTCCTCACGTATTCAACATTTCGTTAGGCAAACCTCAGTTTGAACTGCGGCAGAGACCAGACGTGCACCTCGACCCTTATTCACTTATTAACTTCAAATTACTACTTAAACTCCAATTTAATACCATTATCTTGTGTCTTATCGTAAGGATTAGCATTATCTCTAAGTTATTACCAATTAGACATATTTTGTGTATAACACTTATTTTTTTTTAATAAATTTTAATAATATTGTTCTGTAAACTTTATTTGTTTCCTTTTGTAGTTAGTTTCCCTAATTAAGCAGGAAATATTGTTACAGAACCGATTTCAAAAATTCTTTTTTCATCTGAAAGGATATACTTCCAGATTGGTCCCATTTTATTTTCATCAAAATCGGTTGAGTAGTTTGGGTTATAAATAGAAATAACTGAAAAAAATATGCCCGGCGCGGCGCAGCGCCTACTATTTTACTGCTAGCAACGATGCAATATGCCAAGTTGCGGCGTAGCGCCTACCATTTTACTGCTAGCAACGATGGACCCTTTGTGGTGCACACCTAAATTTTTACATTTTTCTAAATTTGTCAATAAACCCAGTTTGTACATTCAAACCGCATTTAATTGGAGAAAAGCAAAAACCCACTAGTTGTTCCTCTAAAGAATCAACACCAACCACGTGCACCAAATTGCGTATTTTGCTTTCCTGTGACTTTTATGTGGTGTTTATAGTGACTAGAACATTCCCAATGAATCATCATCGTCATCATCATCTGATGATGTAGCTGGTAGTCGAATTGAAGTCGGTTTTCCAGTTTTTTAACTTATAAATTATAAGCTCTTATTTTAACAAGAAAATCGAAGAAAGTAAAGTTAGCTTGAGTATGTATTTGTTAGTCTAACAAAAAGGCCCTCCAGCATCGTCAAACTTTACAATGTATCCTAAACTGAGTTTCATAAAAGATATAACCTTATTTTGCGACAAGAAGTCAAGATCAAAGCTAATGACAGTTTTATTGTTCTCATTATTTATTTTATTTAGATCATCCATCAAGGAAATCACAATTATCAAGTACATTCTTAAATCTAAAGTATAGTAGGAAAGCTATGTGTTTCCCTAATTACAGAACGCCACAGCGTGCACAAAATAAACTCAACTAATCTAAACAAAACCAATTGATAACAACTAGTGAACACAATTAGCATAAACATAAAATACTTTTGGTTTATTACTCACAAAGAAAATTATAACTAATACAGAAAATTATGACTAATACAGTATTTACAATATTTATAATATGTACAAAATACACATGAAGCAGTTGAGCTATCTACACACCGTTGCAAATGATTTATAGATAGCTCAACTGATCCAAATCAGTACCAATCGGAAGCGTAAAATAAAATTAAAACAAAATAAAATAAAATAAATAATAGGAACATAAAATTGAGATCTAAAACTGAGATCATAATGTCTCGTATTTAAAATAAAATAAAACTCTTTGTAATATATTGAAGTGAACCTCGTCGAAAATCAAGGGCCCAAAAAAATGGCGGGCTTTTTTTCTGTTTAGACAATTTTAGCTACGAGTACATCAGTTGTAAATAGAATGTTTTGTAAATTAGTAAATGTAACTAATACACCTTGGGCAGAGAATAATAGCGCGTAGTCTGAGTTTTGTTTTGTTGAGAGAAACGAATATCGAAAAGCGACTTGCGAGATATTTTTTAGTCTCTAGCGGGAGATTTGCAAAGCGATTTTTCTCCATACAAAAACTGGGGGTTTTTCTATTCTCATCTGATCTCGACTTTTATATCATTCATCATAACCATGTCTTTACCCTCGACTTGTTGTACCCATCTCGTTACAAGACATCCTATTAATAAATAAAATAAATACAGTTACGTTTAGAATTTTTATGTAAAATTCATGATTTTTCAGGGAACAGTATTTCTTTCAACTGTAAACTGAATTGAAATACCTTAGACACGTCAATATAAATACTTTAGACACATTTTAAATACCTTAGTCACGGCAACTTAGTTTCCTTCAACCATTTAACCGTAATTGTTGAATCCACAAAAACAATATTTCAATTCACCCCACCTAAAACCATTTCCACATCGTCAGTTTTTTTCCAAATTTATGTGCACACGAGGTTGAGATTCGCGTCTAGAGTCTGACCATGTAACGTCTGCAAAGAAAATGAGCAACCCTATAATTTTTTTTTTCATGTCAGAAGCTAGAACAGGCGATGTGCATCTAAGAACATTTAGCTTCCAAAACCTCGTGATCCGTAATGGAATAATAATATATTCTGTAACTAGTGCGAGGTGTCATTTGATTTGTGACAGGCGTCACAGCTCAGTCGGTAATAGCTCTGCCTTCCGTGCTGTGGCTCGTGGGTTCGATCCCCATCAAGAACAAACATTTGTGCGTGGAAAACATAGATGTTTGTTCTATGTCTGGGTGTTACTATGTATTATAAGTATGAATTTACAAAAAAAAAAGTATATAAGTTTTCTATCAGCCATCTAGTTCCCATATCACAAACTTTGCTTAGTTTGGGACTAGAGGGTGTTGTGTGTAAAGTACAAGAATATTTATTTATTTATTATTATTTGTATTTTCCCGCCAGTAATGCAAGCAAGTAAATTTTGTGAGACTGTTGTGAAATCGTAGTACAGACTATGATGCTAACAAAAAAAGAGTTGTTTTAGCGCTGCAGACTCAGCTGGGTGCTACTCTCTCCAGTTTAATGTCTTGGAAGGAATTTACGGAGCTTGTATGGAAAGATCTGCACACGACGTGCTGAATGAGCTTGGAGCACAAAGACCTGGTAAAACAATAAACTTGAAGACTAAGAATACCAAGTACCTAATTATTAAAAACAACTCACAGCTGCAGCCAATTATAATATTCAATTAAATCACTTATAGCGATAAGACCGCCCATTGTGCTTCATGTTCTCAATTGTTATTTTTCTTGTTTTGTTCTATTTATTTGACTTTAAACATAAAATACTTAACATATAACCTATCTATCTATTACCTACTGAAAACATATATTGTATCTAATCGTTTAGTTAAAAGAATTTGCCACTAAAACCTCAATATCTAAACTTCATACAAGAACACGTGTATTCTCATTATAATTTGCTTATTTATGATATATTGCTCATATTTAAGGCTTCTATTGCACCCGATTAAGTTCAAAAGCTTATTATAAACGAAAACAATATTGTGATCAATGAGTTTCTTATCTTCAAGCACACTATAGTGTTGTCAAGAAAAAATAATAAAAATCGCTTTGTATTGAGTATGTTGGGATTCAGGTATTATGAAATCGGTGTTCTGAGCCACTGAACTCTGAGTGAACCAGTGAGCACGTTAATATACAGGGTAAAAAAACTGCTTTTTAAATAAACAAAACCATTGAACCACGCAGTATCATATTTCTTCCGAAAAACCAAAAAAAAAAATTGAGCACCTGGGATCTATTTTTTTATTATTCAAAGTTTTTCACAGACTCTCAGTATATCGATGTCAGTTTTTGTATAGTTTACAACTTATTTTGATGTCGGGCGAAATAAGTAGAGTTTTGGTTGATAACGTTTTTGGAAACACTTGACTTTTTATAAATAAACTTGATCCCAAAATTACAAAATAAAATATACCAAAAAAGATAAGAACATTACAATGCAAATTATTAAGCCACTAATTAATTTATGCTATCATCACAAAAATATCCCCTTCCGTATTTCAGCCCTTATCTCTGGTTCAACGACCTCTAAGCACCCCTTATTTTGTAGGGTGAAAAATATTTGCATTTTTAAAATTATAAAATAACTCTCGAAAAAAACAGCAGCTTCCTCTCAATTTCGGTTTGTCTGTTGATCCTCCGTTAATCGTGGGATTAGGGGAGAAGCAGGTATTGCTGGATACTTAATTTATTGCGCATTTTATATTATTTAAGATAATTAATAATAGAAAGTGTGTTATGCAGTTTACAATGTTTTTTTAACTAACTAAACAATCATCATACAGAATTCGCAGTACCTTACTTAACAAAGTAGTCTGACAGTCGTCAAAAAAGAAGTTGAAGGTCTCTTCAACTTCTTTTTTCTGGATTTTGTAGCTGTCACACACTGACAACTCTCAACGCTATCGAACAATGACAAGCGCGAACAGCGCAATCGGTAAAAAGTATCTTTATTTCCTCAAAAGTGCGGATTCGGCTCTATGGTTCGATCGACCTTCAGCTTAGTTGAAATACAACCGTGCAGTTGAATCGTAGTTCAAAAGTAGAACTTCTTCTTCTTCTCTTAATTCTGGCTGTTCGGTAGCTAGGGCTGCCACGAATTTGCCAATGTCAGTGTTTATTGGCGTTTACTAGTTTACTAATCTTTTAGCAAAAGGCGGAGATCTGAGTAGGTGATAAAAAAAATGACCGGTGAAGAAGGGAGTCTCCAAAAAGTTGATTTGTCATTCAAAAGTAGAAGCTACAATGTTACGGCTACTTCGTATTCTAGTGTCAAACTTGACAGCTGAAACGCAACTGTCAAAAAATTATAAAATAGCAGAACCCATTTTGGGTCAGATTAGAGGTAAGCTAATTTTTTCGCACAAGTAGATACATGGACAATCGTTTGTTGCACCTAACTTCAAAGGGATAAATACCTCCAATACGATAATATTTCACACGTCAAATTCTACTAAATTTTAATACCAAACCTAGCAATCGCAGACCTCCAAAAATAACCTTCCAATTCTACAAGTAAGTATCTATTTATATGCAACCTTTTCACGAGGCAGGTTTAGCTGGAATCAATTTACTTTCACCTTTATATTTTCCTGAGATAGAGTTTAGAATGCATTGCTCTGCAGACTTACGGTTCTGAAAGGGATCACCAGAGCCAGACAGACTAATTCGTCTAAAAGGGATGACCTTTGTGTGACCTTGACTTGATGAAATATTATCTAGCAATCAATTCCAATACTAATTAATTGGCTAATTGGTTTTAAAACTTTTAATACTCTCTGTAACTACATACTATAAAATCTAAAGTATAACTTGAATTCTAAACTAAATAGTTTTTCTCAATCAGCCTAGGTAATAGATTTGAGCTAGGGATACCTATGTATTTTCATGCTTACTTTGTTTGGTACAAGCATTTAAATCGACTGTCTGGAAACCGAACATTCAAATCGATTTTACTAGTAGGCACTAGTAATACTTTCTACTTAGAAATACCTAGTAACTACCATTGCGGTATTGATTCAGAATGTCCAATTAGTTTTTCCTGAAATTCACTATTTCTGTCTACAGATTTCTATGAATTTAAAGTTCTAATGGATGTCATGGGCGTCTACTACGAAAAAGTTCCAAGCTGATCGAAACATAAAACCAATAAATAAATACTCATGGACTTAACACAACGCCCTCTAGTCCCAAACTAAACAAAGCTTGTGATATGGGAACTAGATGGCTGATAGAATACTTATATACTTTTTTTTGTAAATACATACCTACTTATTATACATAGTAACACCCAATAAAAGAAAGAGATAAAAATATCGATAATTTTTTTGATAAAGCAAGACTCCTGATGCTAAGTGGTATAATTTGTGCCTATGAAGAATGCCTCACCGATCATGTTATTATGACAAGTGGAAATCGGTTAATTACATTCTTTTATACGTACCTATATACCGTTTTGTGTTTCAAAATCTTACGGGTTTGTCTGTTTTTCTCCACAAACAAATTTAAAAAGCTTATTATAAATTAACTTAATTATAATTTAACTTTTAATTATGTAATACCCACAAAAGTTAATTCAATTTCAGTCTAAAAGAACTAAGATTTAAGTAATAATTGTTATTCTTAGTTAGGTTACTCGTGGTATCTGTAGTTAGGTCAAAACTAATTCAGAATCTAGAAAAAAAAACAGAAATGATCGAAGCGTGGGAGTTTATTTATTCAATAACTCAAGTTAATTATTATTTGACTGGTACTTTCTTGAGATAATATTACCATAACGGAATGAGTTCAAGTTGAATTTATTCATAAGTTTCTCAACGCCGCCCACTAGCGGACAGTCGGCATCAAAATCAAACAACATGAATAAAAAATGAGTATTTTATGAGCAATGATCTTTTATGTAAAAAATATTTGTTTATGAGTCAGTAATAAGAAGTCAAGTAAATAAATAAAATAAAATTTTCATGAATATTTCACACAAGGCAGTTTAGCCCCAAAATAAGTCAAACTGGTACTATGAGTAGCCAGATTGCAGAATAAATGTACCTAATCTGCTTTTATTTAAATAAGTACCTGATTCAATTATTCTTAGCTATTACACTTATTCACAGAGAAAACTACGACTAATACAGTATCAACAATATTTACAAAATACACATGCAACAGCTGAGCTATAGATATATATATGTGTAGATTATAGATAGCTCAACTGATCCAAATCAGTAGCAATCGGAAGCGTGCCCAAGACACTGGCTTCATTGCCGCGCTGAATATCAATGCTGATGCGCTGAGCCAGATACTTACCAGCGTTTGGGTCACATACTAATTTTTTTAAAGAAAGTAGTGCTGAAATCTTTTATGTCAGTAAACATCACAGAAATAATTTCAAGAAAGTCATCCACTTCTAGTGCTTCTACCCAATAGTTTTGTATTTGTTCTCCTTCGATCTTCGCGCAATTGTTGAAACGAAAAACAAGTTTACAAAAAGAAAACCAAGAGTTTAGTTTGAAAAGTTTTGCATTATGCTAGCTACGTAAACACTTGGAACGAGCAATTTGTTTTCGAGTTAGATCGATCAAAACTTTGCAAGGTAATGATACCTACTATAGTTTATATCATCTGTGGTAATCGTGTTATTTCTCTACAACGTGCTTGTTCTCCAATTTCGAAAACACTAATCTTTCTTCTACAACTAGCTTTTGTTTAATAATAGATATCTATGCGTTTGGCTACCAGCCCCCGTATGCCAATCTTTTGCTGTCAAGTTATATTTCACTGCCCAGTGTAATTTCTTCAGGTCACGTGCTACAATTTTGTACCACGTGATCATTCTTTTTAGACACTTGACAGCAAAATATGCGCGAAAACACATCAAATGACGTCATAATGTCACTATTTAGTCACAGAATAACGATGAGTTAGTATGAACTGACCATGATTTAAAACTTTGCAGTTCAACTTTGATTGGCATACCCCTGCTGTTCACCTGATGGAAAGTGCAGCCTAGAGTGGAGAACGTTTACTATCTATTCACCTGTTTACTCTTGTGTTAAAAAATTCTAAATTGTAGCGATCCGGAAATACTGAAAGGGAAATACTGACGACAGTAGTGAGTTCCACTCTTTGGCAATTGGTTCTTTCCCGAACTTTTTTACAAAGAGCTCTACAACTACAAAACCTACCTTCAAATCTCTAGAATGTCGGAGTTCCTGACGGCGTGGTGGCTGGCCGGGAAGGTCGGAGTACACCAGGTTCCGAACAGCGCCGCGGAACTTCGGCTCGAAGATCACTGATGGAAGCGTCAGCGTCGTCAGCTTTGAGTTGTACCTGGGCCAAGGAGATCACATTGTTAACTGTTGGTCAAAAAGATATAGAATCGTAGGAGTAAATAGGCTTGTTGTAAGTTCTTTTAGGTTTCACTATCATCATTATCAGCCGCATGCAGAGGATAATAAAATAAATAAATAATAAAATAAATAAATATTCATGGACACACAACGCCCTCTAGTCCCAAACTAAGCAAAGCTTGTAATATGGGAACTAGATGGCTGATAGAATACGTAAATACTTTATTGATTGTAAATACATACTTATAATACATAGTAACACCCAGACATAGAACAAACATCTATGTTTTCCACGCACAAATGTTTGTGCACAAACTGCTGGGTAACATGATTGAACTCCTCGCTCGCATATTTCAATATTTTTGAAAATACAAGTAAGCAAATAACTGAATGTAATTATGCAAAATCACAAAGCTTTACTATCTGGTATAATAATGTAAACAGTTTTCCGCGGAAATAACGCGCACCGCATTGTACCAAAACATGCACGTTTTTTGGTCGGAAAACTTAAAAATTTTCACTTTTTGACATTGATCTTCTAAAAGTAGCTACAACTAGGTTTCTCTCAAAAAAGCTGCTGTGTTGACTGACTGACAATCAACGCAACCTAGCTACGCCATAGATCCTATCATTCTTTTGTATACGGGAGGACTTTGTATACTTTTGTGGACGCGCGAATTTACTTTTCATTCAATTTCGAAATGAAAATTGCTACTGTAATCCTTAACCCTCAACTCTATGGAGATATTAATAGGATTGTTTTTCACAAAAACACCAGCAAAATTGTAGTGCCTAGTACATAGGTTCTTCGTGAAAGAGCTCGTCCGTGGAAGTAATACCTATTTACCTACCTACGGTTCGAGTAGTATGGGTGTCGGTGCAGTTATAGGCACAATACGTCTGAGTGTGATGGATGCAGTGCATTGCCTCACATGGCACGTTCACAATATACTCTTATATGCAATGTGACCTGCATATGCATACTCTTGGCTCAGATACGGAGTCATGCTATGGGGAAATAGTGTTAATATAAATGAGTTATTCATTATTCAAAAGAAATGTGTAAGAATCTTAGCCCAAATCAATAACACACAAAGCTGCAAACCTTATTTTATTAAATTTAAGCTATTGACACTCCCATCTATTTATATCATGGATGTATGTATATTTGTTTTAAAAATAAAAAAGATTTTGTAAAAATTAGTGAAACACACAACATAAATACCCGCCATAAAAACAAATTATATCTACCATATTCAAGAATAAAAATGTTAAATAAAAGCCCATATTACATGGCAGTCAAAATCTTTAACAACCTACCAAATGATATTCAAAATGAAACAGAAATAACTAAATTTATAAGAGGATTAAAATCATATCTAGTCAAAAAATGTCTCTACTCAACTGAAGAATATTTTGAAAAAGAATAATATTATTATATGTACCTACTTAAGATAAGTTTAAGCGCCCAAATATAACATTTTTGCGATACCTGAAAAGGGTGAATAAGTTTTAAAGTGCCTCTGACTTTAGCATAAGACCAAATTGTAACACTTATTTTGGCAAATAAATGTATCTTGTATCTTACTTGCTCTGTGAGGTAATGCATTGGCAGAAGTAACAGCTTAATATCAGATAGGCTATATTGTTCTATAGCTTTTTATAATTTAAAGTTCTCAGTTCGAGTGAGCTGGATCATTTCTCTAAAATATTCTTCAGACCAAATCCAATTTTAAAATTGAAATCTTTCCTCAAGATTTTCAAGATCTTATAAAGCTCCCTCAACCACCAGCATCCATCTAGCTCGAGTGACAAGGATATAACACCATTTATCTTCCATCCTTTTCTATTAAACGGGCATTCAGCCACAGAATAAATATTGAACGAACAGAAGTACTTATCACTCGAACAAAAAAAGTTTTGCTCGAACATCAAGATAGAAGAGCTTAAGTTCTGTATTCGCTTAAGTACTGCTCAAGCATTGATTTGGACTCAAGCACCGATTTGGACGTAAGCACAGATGTTTTGACAGTTTTGTAAATGAAAATCTATGCTTAACTTTGAGTCAAAACTTAGTATTTAATCAATACAGCATTATTCCTAAATTAGAACCGGATTTGCGATATAATTCAATTCGAATTGTAGTTAATAAAAAAAAGTTTACGCTATATTGAAACTTCAGTTTTCGCAATACAGGTCACATTTGCATCTGGGTATACTGAAGTACGGTTTTTAAGTTTGTGAAAAATTTAACCTAAATTCTACAAAAACACAGCTCACAATTCTTTGAAGCTGGTACCTGAAGATCCACTGATCGCAAGCTTACGCAAAATTGAAACTTAAACCCACAGTATACAGCTCAAAATGCTCTACAACTGGTATGTTGAGGTACGGGTTACGAAGAGCTATATTTCAAGGCACGCTGACGCATATTTACGGAGCTGCATTTTAAAATTGCTTTCCAAAGACGTTGCGTTACATGAGTTGGGATATTCAAAGTCAAAGTCAAAGTCAAAATTTCTTTATTTAATAAAATCACAAGGATCATTTAGAATCGTCTTATATAACTAGGTGATTCTAGGTGCCAGTTCCATGCGATCAGAGCCTAGAAGAACGGGCAAGAAACTACGGCCTGGTTCCTAGCGTATTAAAGTACACATAGCCCTTTTTCAGCAGTTGGGTAATGAATTCTTCCTTTCAGTAGGGGGGGCTCCAGGGAGCGGGCTAGGGGGCGCAAGCTCTCTTTTTTTTGATGGCTTACCTGATGTTAAGCGGTGACCACTGCCTATAACGGTAACCACCTAAGCATATCCACTACAAGCGTGCCCTGATGTGATGCATTGCTCTGCGTCCCTCACTCTACAATGTTTTTAACCTGATACCACACTTGGCGGTAAGGCGGTGGATTTTCTTTTCGAAAACTGAATTCCGCTTTTTCAAATTTAGAGGATTATTTAATAAATAATAGAAAATAGATTTAAAACCTTGTTACCTAAGCTATTAGGTTTATTTTCATTGTATTCCAATTAATATTCTACACGACGATTACCTTCCAAGAAATGTAGTAATTAGCCAATCCCGAGGAGACTGCGCACGTGATAACGACATAGCGTTCCAATTTCTGTATTACTAATACATTGCGCGCTTACAGAGTCAGCTGCGCTAAATGCTTCCTAATGTAACAAGCATGTGTGGGTTGTAACGAGCTTTACGTATACCGTCCTTGAGTTACATTTTACGTCGATATATTGTCTTTATAAAGTAATGCTTTTTAAATTTTGTTTTATTTTTTTCTTTTGGAAAACGTTACAATTTATAAAATCGAACGATTTTGTAAAAATACATTTCAATTTATACAAAAATAAATTTAATTAAATGTACTAGTCTACTACTAGTAGATTCTAAATGATCCTTGTGATTTAATTGAATAAAGAAATATTGACTTTGACTTTGACTAGCGATCTAACACGCAGTAGATTGCACAACGCTAGAACAAATAAAACCTAAAATTGAAGACATTCATTGCAGTTTCAGTAAAGCACTGTTCTACGTGCTTCCGTACTAAGTGAGCATTGGAGCGGCCACTGGGAGAAGAAAACGGAACGTCTGGAACCTAAGCAGTCCATTGCGCGTTTAGCAGCACAATGCTGTACGTAATCCCGTACTAAGCGAGCATTGGAACGAGAACGGGGGAAACGAGCTTGGCTGGAATTTAATTAGCTTAATGTAGTCTCAGTAGACTGAAACTCAAATTATTTCTGTTTTAAGTAGGGATTGAACAAAAGCCATAACTCCGAATTAGCTGTAATTTAGTTATTTAGTAAGCAATTTGTTTAGACACATTTCCACGCCATTTTGTATTGTAGGATAATGTAGACAGCTGTAAGATATAATTAATTAAATAAAAAATTTAAAAAAACCCCGAATCTTGGACCGATTTTCATCAAACATAGCTAAGAACACTCCCGACTAATTCACCTTTCAAACAAATAAAACAAAATCAAAATCAGTTCATCCGTTTGGGAGTTCATCCATCACACACACACAAACAACAGAGACGTCAAACTTATAACACCCAGTAGTTTTTGCATCGGGGGTTAATTATAGGATGTAAGGTCAGAATGTCTAATGTCCCTACTAACAGTGTTTCCATTGGAAAAGTTGTTCATTTTGATGAGTACTTTTCAACCCCTCCAAAGTTTTCAGGAGTTTACACCCTGTATGTAGAAGTATAAATTGCGGGTAGGTAGGTAAGGTACTGTCTCAAAACCCCTTAAGGGTAAAAACTCAAAGGTATTTTTGAGACTAACCCAATATTATGATTAGGGATAGAATATTTGTTTTAGTTTGAGAATCAGCTATGTAAAGCGCAGATGGCTGACCCGATGTTAAGCGGCTATCTCACTTTTTCTATCAGTAAGTTAAATTAGATTTTTTATAGAACCCCTTTTGCCTGCAATTAGTTCTTCGGAGTAAGTGCTTCTCGGAGTAAAAATGTTTTTCGGAGCAGGATTGTTTTCGGAGTAAAAGTGTCACATCACTAGCAATCTTCAAGCAGCATTGTGGAACATCAAGTTTTATAGCGACTATTGAGAATTGTCGGAGAGTATGATTGCGTTGTCCATAAGGGTGACTTCAAAATCGATTATGTAAAGCTAAAGATGTTTTCTCGTGGTCCTATTATTACGGAACCACGAGTGATATTATTTCTCTTGGTCCTATTGCTTTCTGTTGTTTTAAATCTCCCATCCCACTATAAATGAGAAAGTTTAGATATTTGTGTTTTAATCACGTTGAAACTACTGCAGGGGTATGCCAATCAAAGTTGAACTGCAAAGTTTTAAATCTTGGTCAGTTCATACTAACTCATAGTTATTCTGGGACTAAATAGTGACATTATGACGTCATTTGATGTGTTTTCGCGCATATTTTGCTGTCAAGTGTCTAAAAAGAATGATCACGTGGTACAAATTGTACCACGTGACCTGAAGAAATTACACTGGGCAGTGAAATATAACTTTACAGCAAAAGATTGGCATACGGGGGCTGAACCAACTTGGATGAAATTCTAATATACATAAACGTAGGCTACTTTGGGTCCCGAATAATTATCAGGGTATACAGGACAAATCTAGAGAAGGGGCTAAATGACTCAAGACCCCCCCTAAAAGATGGGTCTTAAGAATGGACCAGGATTTGTTCAGGGAAAATAAAAGTTGGGTCAAGCCCCCTCCAAACCAAAATCCTGACTCCACCACTACACCACTAGATAGGGTCAGTCCTATAAACCCCACTAAGCAACAAAAACGTGCACAAACTAAATAACCAAACCAGTTTGCTAACTTAATGAATAGTTATTATTATGCTAAAATTGTCTTGTCTGCTAACTTGGAAACTGGATAACTATCCCAACTCTTATCTAAAGATTGTCCTATACATTTATATTTGTGTATAGAAGTTGTAGATACTATCGACTTGGAAACTATGTTTAAATGAAAGAGTTGCGAACAAGGGTACTTTAGGGTTGTCAAAACGAAGGTATATACAACTAAATGATGGAAAAAGCCGACGACGTGGTCATTGCATTGCGCTGTGCCCATCACTGGACATTTCACACAACGCCCTCTAGTCCCAAACTTAGCAAAACTTGTGATATGGGAACTAGATGCTGATAGAATACTTATCTACTTTTTTTTGTAAATACATACTATTTTATTGATCAAAACAATAACTATATACAAATACTAATAAGAAAATAGCATTTTTAACAAAAAAGAAATTATTAAAATGACCTCTGAATTCTAAATGCTAGAGATAGAAAACAGAGTTCAAATCACCGACTGCAGGCAGGGTGCCCAAAAGGCTGGCAAGTGGCAACGTTACCTCTTTGTATGGCAATACTAATTCTCTGTCCAAGGTAAGCGCCAGCCCTTTGGTAATACATACTTATAATACATAGAAAACCCCAGACATAGAACAAACATCTATGTTTGGCACACTTTGAGACATATGTGCGTGTTATTACGCCGGAATATCAATTTATTGGTAAAACTAAATTACAACCACAACATTATTAGATTTACGGGAAATTGAGGAATGGAGAATGCCTAAGCATGTTCACTAGAAATTGTCAAGGTTGATGAAGGAACAATAAACCCATTCTACGATACCATTCCAGGGGCCTAATTCTCACTTCGGCAGAGTTTTTACTCTAATACTTAGGGCGGCTTGCACCAGAATCGCTAAACACGTTTAACTCTTAGGGAGAACGCAAACCAAAGACAAAACGTCTTGTCGAACAGTTAGTGATGTGAAACTTCTCAGTAAAACTTTTTTAGTTACGATATGCTTCTTTTTATTTGCTGTTTTCGTTACTTGCTTATATAATGAGAATCATCCTAAGTACTTAATAATATTATTAAGTACACTACATAATTACTTTATATTCTTATTTATTAAAAAAGCACAGTTCATTCTCTAGGTATGTGCGTATAAAGCAATGTTTAATAAGTAGGTACTAAACAATGCTATAATAGATAGGTAAACATAATTTTATGCATGCGTCGTGTCAATTGATGTGAATTTCGTTACAACGAAAACAGCATATGACGAGGAAGCATTCATCATATGCTGTTTTCGTTATAACAGAAAATTTATTTTCACGTCACTAAGTACGCGACAAAACAGTTTTGTCGTCAGATGTGCGTTGGCCCTTAAATAGTATTTAGCGAGTTATCAAGTCATACAAATACGTCAGATTTAAATCGATTAAGGGAGAACGCAAACCAAAGACAAAAAGTCTTGTCGAACAGTTAGTGATGTGAAACTTCATAATTTCGTGACAAACCATGTCAGTATAACTTTTTTCGTCACAATATGCTTCGTCTTATTTGCTGTTTTCGTTACTTGCTTATTTAATGAGAATCATGCTAAGTACTTAATAATATTATTAAGTACACTACATAATTACACTATATTCTTATTTATTAAAAAAGCACAGTTCATTCTCTAGGTATGTGCGTATAAAGCAATGTTTAATAGGTAGGTACTAAACAATGCTATAATAGATAGGTAAACATAATTTTATGCATGCGTCGTGTCAATTGATGTGAATTTCGTTACAACGAAAACAGCATATGACGAGGAAGCATTCATCTTATGCTGTTTTCGTTATAACAGAAAATTTATTTTCACGTCACTAAGTACGCGACAAAACAGTTTTGTCGATAGATGTGCGTTGGCCCTTAGCTGTTAAAAACGTTTAGTGATTCTGGTGCAAGACGCCCCTAGTCTTGTCAAAATGACATCGAAAACTCGTTTAGGGCCAACGCACATCTATCGACAAAACTGTTTTGTCGCGTACTTAGTGACGAGAAAATAAATTTTCTGTTATAACGAAAACAGCATATGACGAATACTTCCTCGTCATATGCTGTTTTCGTTGTAACGAAACTCACATCAATTGACACGACAGACTTTTCTTAAGTATGTTTACCTATCTATTATAGCATTGTTTAATACCTACCTATTAAACATTGCTTTATACGCACATACTTAGAGAATGAACTGTGTTTTTAATAAATAAGAATATAGAGTAATTATGTAGTGTACTTAATAATATTATGAAGTACTTAGGATGATTCTCATTAAATAAGCAAGTAACGAAAACAGTAAATAAAAAGAAGCATATCGTAACTAAAAAAGTTTTACTGAGAAGTTTCACATCACTAACTGTTCGACAAGACGTTTTGTCTTTGGTTTGCGTTCTCCCTTTAATAGTGGGTGAAACGAGTTTTTGGCCGAGATGTGACGTCATCTCTATTAGAGTAAAATCTCTGCCGAAGTGAGAATAAGGCCCCAGAACGAGTTTTATATTTTTCTATAGATATTTTATATAACGGAATGTATGCCAGCCCGTGGACCCAAAGAGGTTTAGCCAAGATATATTGTATTGAGCCATTTCTACCGCTTATGTGCCGAGCCGGCCTATATTTACAATCTTAGCCTAGTTATCCGTTTAGCAAAGAAAAATATTTTAGGACCCATGAATGCTATTTAGGGTATTTAGGGCATGAGTTGGGTCTGGCGTAAAATATTGGGGTAGTAATGTCAAACAGAACAGCCTGCAGGGGTATTCCAATCTCAGTTGAACTGCAAAGTTTTAAATCATAGTCAGTTCATACTAACTCATAGTTGTTCTGTGACTAAATAGTGACATTATGATGTCATTTAATTTGTTTTCGCGCGTATTTTGCTGTCAAGTGTCTAAAAAGAATGATCAGGTGGTACAAAATTGTACCACGTTACCTGAAGAAATTACACTGGGCAGTGAAATATAACTTGACAGCAAAAGATTGGAATACGGGGGCTGAAGAAATTGCACTGGGCAGTGAAATATAACTTGACAGCAAAAGATTGGAATACGGGGGCTGACATGTTGCAATGTAAATGTCAAGATATGATTGCAACGGCAATAGCAAAACAGAGAGGGGTTGTGTATTAGGTATGTAGAGATACCTACTTAAATTTTAGTAGATAGGTAGTAGACTAGACAGAAAATCAATAAAACTATTGTAGGTATCGTAAAGTAGCGATTGATAATGCCATATTTTCAAGGCTAACTATTTTACAACCTTGACGACGTAATAAAAGGTAAATCGTTTTATTATCTAGGTATTTTCATATTATATTTACATTTATGTATTTGTAGAATAGGTACGATAAAGGTGAAACAAAGTATTGCTGCAAAAATACCACTTTATGTCTTACTAGCTTCCACCCGCGACTTTGTCCGCGTCTTGTTCGTCCTGTTAATTTTCCAGAATATTTTTTTTTATGTTTGTTACCTCAGAACTCCGTCATTTACGAACCGATTTGAAAAAATATTTGTTTCTTTGAAAGGATGTACTTTCAGGTTAGTCCCATTCAATTTTCATCAAAATCGGTTGAGTAGTTTGGCATATAAATAAAAATAACTGAAAAATAAATATATCATTCACGTACACGAAATTGTGTATTTTGCTTTTCTGTGACTTTTTAGTGATGTTTACGGTCACTAGAGCATTCCCAATGAACTGCCATCATTATCATCATCTGATGATGAAGCCGGTAGTCAAATTGGAGTCGGTTTTTCTAGTTTCCTAAACTTATAATTTATTTGGTTTACGAAGGTCGTCGAAAAATAGCATGACAATCCGAATTAATTACTAGACAGAAGACGGGTGAAGTGGTACGTGCTTCCAGCCGCTTTTGGGCAGCTTTAACGAGCCAAAACCAGCTATAACTGGTTCTGGTCTGTAACTAGGGCACGCAGGAGTACTTGAAAACTAGTTTTTACCTTTTTACTAGAATTTACTGGCCGCTGGCGAGTTTTCTCGCTGAAGTGTCGTTTTGTTAAGCAAATAAAAGCTTTTCCGTGCTGCAAAGAAAAATATTTCTAGTTTATGAGTACTTACTGCGGTTATTTGAAGAACTTTCAAGTCTGAAGTATGAGTTTTAACAGTGTTTTGCTGTATCTGAGTTATTAGTAATAACTTATTACCAACAGACAACCGTACCAAGTATTTTTAAGGTAAGTGTTATTGTGCTTTTAATACAGAAATGCATGTTGGCTTTACCTATAACACATAGGTATGTTCTAGAAAGTGCTCATAGATATGCTAGAAAGTTACATGATATATATTCACAAAGAAAATTACCTACTACTAATATAGTATTTACAATTTTATAATATTTACAAAATACACATGAAACAGTTGAGCTATACAAACCGTTACAAACTATTTATAGATAGCTCAACTGATCCAAATCAGTACCAATTGGAAAGTATTTTAGAAAATGCTAAATACCACGCTACGGACCCACCATACCCCTGGCCATACCACTGGGGGTAGAGTGGACCACTATAGATATTATCGAGTGCATTAAATAATTTTCTAAAGTGCTTTATCATCACCCTAAGGGCAAGAAACGTGATTTTTACATTTAAGACATTTCAAATATTTGTACAAAATTAATGATTCTAGCGTCTTTACAATGATACTCGTTAGATATCGCCATGACAACAGTAAAATCCTAACAAGTTCATTATCTCGGAAGTAATTCTCAAATTGGGTCTACCTTTTATAAAACACAGTAATAAAAAAGTTATGATCAAATAACTTCAGATTTTTTTCGACTGAAAGAGTTTTCTTTCGTTTACAGTAATTTAACAACACAGTAAAATCGGACGACCTGAGGGGTGATCACGAACAAATCTGACAGTCGCGTTACGTAAACCTAGCGTATCCGAGGTACACTGCGCGGTGACGCTACAACGTTTGTCAGTCGAGCTGGCATTAACGCGCATTATGATTTGAACACTCTGTATTTACTACATTAGTATAAATATCTCCCTGAAAAAAGTTTCCCCTTTTAAAACTTTGACATTCTAACAACTTCCTTGAAAGAATTCTGAAGATACGCCATTCTTTAAGACTCTGTGGAGACTCAATTAAAATTCCTAAGGCGTTCCTATAACACTTTTACTGCAGTACTTCAGTAAAAAGACAAGTCGTATAAAGTGTTGGTAAGGATAGCTAGATCACTTCTTGCAAAGTTAACAGAGGGGCGATTACGAGTTGACAATGTAAAAACCGGTGTCAAACGTCTGACGGCAACCACACCGGTGTGCACTGCTTGGTTTTGAAACACTGAGCGGAAGCTTGACGAGACCAAGCTTCTCAAAAAATCCGCTCAGTGTCTCCATACCAAGCAGCGCACACCGGTGTGGTTGGCGTCAGACGTTTCACACCGGTTTTTACATTGTCATCTCGCAATCGCCCCTCAGGTTGGCCAAATAAACTAAAAAGAGGTCCTTCATATATTTTTTTTTTAATTCCAATTTTTCTTGCAAGCTGCCTTATTGGTCAAGCGATAGTTTCAATGATACAGCCACGAATCCGGACATGCGTGGTCAGTGTCCAGTGACACATCCCGCATTATTTTTTGTTGTTGTTTTTTTATAAATATTCATGGACTTTACACACAACGCCCTCTAGTCCCAAACTAAGCAAAGCTTGTGATATGGGTACTATATGGCTGATAGAATACTTATATACTTTTTTTTGTAAATACATACTTATAATACATAGTAACACCCAGACATAGAACAAACATCTATGTTTGCTACACACAAATGTTTGTTGTCAGTGGGGATCGAACCCACGACCCACAGCACGGAAGGCAGAGCTAATACCGACTGAGCTGTGACGCCTGTCTTATTGTTTATATTATTGTTCTCCTAATCCCGTATTAGGTCTTGAGGAGCTCTTCTTTTGATTGTTTTGAACGATATGTCGTTAGGGTTCATTAGGTTACAGGCCAGATCATTTGGATGGCGGGCCATGCGCTTGGCGTACGATTTCAGCTTAGCTTTGATGTCATCTCTAACGAATGGGATCTGAAGATCACGATGAAGTTGGTTGTTCGTGATGTACCACGGTGCGTTTGCAATCATGCGTAGTGTTTTGCGTAGTGTGTCTTTCATATAGTTTGGATGTTTTCAAGATACAACTGAATAGGTATCTTCTAGGTAAGAATGCTACATCGTTGACCGCATCGCTTGCCTATAAATCAGTGATTCTTAAACTATATGCAGTCATGGACCACCATTTCACTGTGAGATGTTCAGTTATAGGTTTTTACGTTACTGCTTGGGCTAATTTACTGTGAAAGTAAACCAGCTGTACTCTTAAGACTGTGGCTGCTGTATCTGACGTTATATTTTTGTAGGAATGTACTTTCGTACCTAATTACTTGTTTTAGTATCCGTGTTAGTAATTAAGCGAATTAACGTCTTTTTAATGGGTCGTAAAGTCCATTTTATCAAATTAGTTCATCTGGTAAGAGAGTTGGGTGATTTTGGAAGAGTTTATTTCGAATTTGGCGGCAAACCTTTTTTTGTCCCGTCAACGAAAAAGAAACTTCAGAAATCCCCACTGCTACACCGTAGCATGCTACGCCGTAGCATGCTACGACGTAGCCAGTAGCGATTTCTGTAAAAAAAACTGAAATACTCTGGTGGGGATTTCTCAGTGGGGCAAAACTTGTGCAAAAATAGTTCCAAGGGGTATTCCAATCTCAGTTGAACTGCAAAATTGAACTGCAAAGTTTTAAATCATGGTCAGTTCATACTAACTCATAGTTATTCTGTGACTAAATAGTGACATTATGATGTCATTTAATTTGTTTTCGCGCATATTTTGCTGTCAAGTGTCTAAAATGAATGATCACGTGGTACAAAATTGTACCACGTGACCTGAAGAAATTACACTGGGCGGTGAAATATAACTTGACAGCAAAAGATTAGAATACGGGGGCAGTTACTGTATGTACTGCTTGGATGTGCCTCTGACTAAATCATATGTCTGGGGAATTACCAGTAATAGACTTTACAATTTTTTAAAAGTCGAAAGAACTTTTTCGTTTTGAATTTCGAACACTTTATTTCACATTTTCTATTGTCTCATGTGAATACAGGGTGTCACAATATCCCGGGTAACACAATACAAGCAATATTTCCCGCTCAGTTGATTCCGGTCGCTTAGACTCTTACATATTTATGAATGTGTGGGTTCCGTCCTTCTTAATTCAATATACGTGTGCGCGGTCAGCGTTTTCTTGCGATATTTTTGTTAAACACGAGTTTTGTCGAGTGGTTTCTATTGCAATGTAAATTTTTGCATGGAAGTTGTTCTCTAGATCGACATTAAACATAGATCGCGCTGTTAAGCTTCTTTCCATAGAATTGGTGACAGTTTTTTGGGCTTATTTCTGAAATCTCCTGAGAGTTCCCCTTGCGAAGGGTATATCTCGACTTTTTGTCCAAAAATCCTCTGTGATGATAAACAATGACGGAAAAAAAGTGTCACTTTTTTGCCTATAATAATACCTACCTAATTTATCTCATAAAGCTCTCATAAAGAGGTTTTATAGCTTAGTTATTCCCAAAATCTCCACCTAAAAACTAAAAACAATCTCTTGAAATAATCGCTGAAACATTAATTTGTTTGTGTTTTAGTTTTCGTCGGTATGCCTTTTTCTATCTGAATATACCTAAGCAGTAGTTTAAAGCACATAGGTATAGGTTTAAAGCACAAGCATAAGTGACGCCGACACACGACAGGCTTGTGAAAAAGTGTTTGTTGTGTGCTCAGATGGGACAAACCCGCTGTCTTAGGCATAATGTTCACTGCAACAGCTTTGAAAGCATTTGCTTAGAAAGAAAAGAAAGCAAGAAAAAAGAAAGCAAGAAAAAAGAAAAAAGCAGAAAACAAGAAAAAAAAAGAAAGAAAGAAGTGTACACATGCACAACCTTATTGCTCTGACAGCATGTTTACCATCGGATCGGATAGCAAGTAAAGTAGGTAAGCGATCTAATATTCCTTCCTCATCGAACATAACTTTTAATGAAAATCGCATTGTTATTAATACCTAGGAAATATTTACAGGTTTACCTATTTATAGGTTTAAATACGAAGGTAACACGTAATTTTTTTCTGCTGTTGTAATTTTTAAACTTTGATTTCAAAATACATTTTCGAAGATTGCGAAGTCCTAATTATTTTAGTGTCTAGCAAGTATATATTATTTTGTTTTTATATTTAACTTAAAATTTTATTGATAAGTGAGCGATCTTAGAACAAATCTTTGGTAATAGAGAAGATTGATGAGCAAGAAATGCGAGATAAACTGCGCGTTGGTGCTGCAACATCTAACATATAAACTTTTGGCGACGCGCAATGTAATTTAAATATCTTACGGGCTACGAAACACGACGATGTAAAAAAAACTTATTCAAATCGAATTTTAATCAAATTACACATTTGTGTGCATACCTATTAGTAGTGTATAATTGGGTTTTCTGGATCAAATAAGATCCAGAAAATCCCAATTATACACTATTCGATCTATTCATCTATTCATTTTCTTCGATTTGAAAACTTAGCATGAAGCGTATTTGAATAGATCATCGATTCAAAAACTTGACAGCACATCTATTCATTATCGTCTATTCAAGAACTAAATAGGGCTTACTTGAATAGATTATCGTTTCAAAAACTGAAAAGTTATCTATTCATTTTCATCTATTTGAAAACTTTATACGAAGCGTATTCAAATATATCATCATTTCAAAAACTTAAAAGCTCATCTATTCATTTATGTCTATTCAAAAACTTAACAGGTCCAACTTGAATAGGTTACCTATCTATTATATTTAAAAAACTAAACAATACCGTTATTTCAAAAAAACACAGGCATTGTGATTTGGCGTTTTGTTCGGTAAGGATAAAAGAAAACTTATTATATAACTTTTACTTCATTTTATTTCATAATAACAAAATACTTACAGGCTAACACGGTTAAATTAAATTATGTATTAAGCTAGAAGTACATTAATATTATTATCATCATACCATTTCTTAATGCATAAAACATTTTTCAGTGCACATTTTTTCTTATGATGTATACAGTTTAAGCTATTATTTGCTGTTTCATATTTATTTAGCAATTTAATAAAATTAGGACAACCTTTTTCACCAACATCTATAATATCGCAGTTTTTGCACAATTCCTGAATCCACTTTACTTTTTCTTCACCTTTTGTAACAATTCTTTTATTTAATAAATATGGAATTATAACACGCTTAAAATCTTTATAGTCAATAAATCCTTCACTCCAAAAAAGTCCTCGATTATTCTCTAGCCATCGTACTTGTTTTTTTTCCTCCGTGGATAAACGGTTGTATGGATAGGGTGGTTTGATAATAAATATTTGTGTGATTCCTTTATATAAAATTGCAAATTCTTTAATTATAAAATGATTATTGACATCTTTGAATCCTTGAAGATCTACTATTCTTAGATCACAATTCATGATATTTTTTTTACAAAATTACTTAGTGGTCTATATTCTATTATACAATCATTTAAAATGAGACAATATGCTGCTGTCTGATCGGGTATCTCTGAATTGCTTTCAAGTTCCACGCGTACACTAATTACAGGGCCTGATTTAATGTTTTCGTTCTGTCTCGAGCAATCGATTACAAATAGTGGTGCTTTTTCTATAAACTCAGAACCACTTAGCAACGGCTCACTTCTGCTTCCATAATAAGACTGTTGAAATTTGGTATATTGCTCATATATTAAGGCAAATTTTGAATCATTGAAATTAACATTTAAACTTTCATAAGGAAAATATGTAGAATTGAGATATACTTTAACATTTCTTAAATTACAGTGATCAAAACGCGACATATCTTTTTCTGCTAAGTTTTTTCTGTTCGTTTGCAGACCTATTATAACATATCTAGGTTTTTCGATTTGTGATGATGTTTTAATTGACCATGTATGCTTAGTAGTTTGCGGTAGTAAAGGATACTCATATAAATCCCAATTTCTGAATGCAAAACGTAAAGGACGATCTTTTTCTAAAATCTTAAGCAAATTTACTTTTTCCTTGTCAGATACCTTAACATGCGGAACACGCCACACTAACTTGTTAATTATTATCTCTTCGAGAATCTCTCCTGGTGGAATTTTTACTGAGTTTATATCAGTATTGCTGCGTAATAATATTAATTCATGTTTACAGTTAATGATAATTTTCTTATAATCTTCAGCAAACCCTAAGAAACTGCTTAGTGGGATGGAAGCTGAGAAACTGCTTTTAGTTTTCGTTCCATTTACATCCCATCCCCAAGACTTTGCTATTTTGGCATCATTTTCATTAAAAGATAATAAAGCTTTCATAGTTGTAGTTATTCCGGCATTTTTTAATCTATCTATTTCCACTCCATTAAGTTCATAACGAATATCTTGAAAAAGAAACAACAATGGATTGTTAGTGAATTCTACACTTGTAACTTTTTGTTTTGTATCTTTTTTCACTATATTCACTGTTCCTTCTAAATAAAGGGTGCTGGCTGATGGTAGTATGTAAAGATCTTGTTGATTGATAGGTATACGAATTTCATCGTTTTTATTAAAACTTGTTACATATGGCTTGTATGAATGGTATTCGATACTATCAATGGTATTATCGTATATCGGTAAACATGATATATCTAGAATGCTCATTGTCGAAGTCCAATTAATTTCAGAAATCTTTTATTTTCTTCAGTTATTTTAATTAGCTTTTTAGTTGTTCCTTTTCGGATTGTTCGATTAACACTGACGTGTTTTGGTTTTGCATGACTATATTTATTGTAAGCAATCATCTTTTCTTAATATGTAGATATAGCTGAATTTCTTCTCCACGTAAATTAATCAAATTATTTTTAATATCCAATAATCTGATATTTATGCAGCTAACATTAGTTTGATTGACTGGAAAATATATAATGTTTTTTGGTATTTCAATTATTCGATAACCTGGCGCAACATTGGGTGAAAATTCGTGAATTATATGACTTGATTTTCCATTAATATATGATCCACTCACTATATCACACTCGATTCTCACCACGGTTGTGGATAAAATGTTGACTGGAAGCTGAGACTCGTGTATTATATTGGGTGGTAAAGTTTTTTCACTAAAGCCGAGTAACGTACCAATAGAATTGTCTTTTTCAAAATGTATATCTTTAGAACAAAAAATAAATGTTTTCAGAGTGTTGTTATTGCAAAACAAACTGAAAGTTGTTCCTTTTTTTACACTTGATTTTAAATAATCAGATATATCCTGGAGTTCATATGCACCTTCAGGTATTTCTACACTTTCGTTATCTCCATAGTGAAATTTATTGTTTTTACTATCAATATTGGGAATTGAATTAAAAGTGGATAAATGCAGCAGAGCACATTCATAGTCACCATCAAATTGTAATGCAGGGTAAAAGTTAGTTGATAAAGTAGATGAATCACCAGTTATAGACAGGGTGAAAGACATTTTGCAAATGAAAGAAATTAACCCAGTTCTCAAATTTATGTTATTTGTTGAAGTCAGTTAATAGGTAACCCACTAAGCTGTATTTCCATATAAAGTTTTTTCCCAAAATTCATGAAGAAATTTCAGACAAAGGTGTCCACAATTGAACGTATTAAAACTTTGGTAATTACAATAGTTATATGTTATATCATTAGTTTTCAAATATTTTAATATTTCTAATGGTGGCTTCAAATTTCCAAAGCTATCGAAATACTCGTAATAATCAAAATATTTTACAAAGGCTACCCAATGTGTCCCTCCATTCTTTGAACTGTCTAAATTAATAATAGCACACTCAACGTCTTTTGTTTTTTTTGGCAATGTATCTCTCATAAAAACACCTCTAAAATAAGGTATGTTTTTAGAAGCATATTTGAGTAAGTCTATATTAGTTAGAGCACGGTTGGGTAACCGTTTCATTAGTTTTTTGAGTTTTTTACAAATATACTATTTCCTTTCTTGTAAGGTTTCATGTATAAGCCTTTGCCTAATGCAATAGATTCCATCGCTCGATTATGTCTTTGAGCTTCTTCTAGATTTTTGGTTGCTGATTTATGATCATTAACGGCTTTAGCAATACCTGCCGCTCCTCCTGCTAATGCACCGAGTGCAGAAAGTCCAGCAAATATTGGTATCAGTGGAAGTATACCACCTGTTTTCGGTAATGGTATAATGCGAGGTAAACAAACTCTTTTTTTATTTTTTTTAATGAGCTTTTTCGCAGCAGAATATGCTATTTGTATAGCTTTAGAATTAGTTTTAGGTTTCAATTTCTTTAAGTGAGTGCGTACTGTAGACACAATCGATTTAAATGATTTTGTTCCGGCACCATGTTTTAGTTTGGTTTTCATTACTTTACTCACTAGCCATGAAGCTAATTTTTCTCCTTTTCCTGCATTTTTGGATTTTAACCGTTGTTTTGCCATGTTTAACAATTTTAAGTCGGCTTGGTGTCGATCCTCTAAACTATTCGAATTATATGCAATGTCGTGTTCCATACAAGCATTATCCAACTGATTAATTCCTTGATCACCTCTCAGTAATCGTTTTTCTAATCGTGTTCCAGGTCCACAATAATTATAACCGGGTAAATGTAGTTCAAAAGGTAAATTATTTATTAAAGTGTTAACTAGTCCACCACCTCGCATAGCTAAGTTATTAATGACCTGGTTACACTTGTAAGCATTATTATATTTTATACACTTTATTATTCAGGAGCTTAATATTGCATGTTTTTCAATCCAGCTATTTTCACTACTGGGGAGCCCTAACCATTTGACAAAAAGTTTTTTACCTTTTTTTCTTATCACTTTTTCAATAAGATAAACATTAGGATAGTTTGTTTTCTGCAGTTCTTGTTCATAAAAGGTTCCTAATATCGGTTGTTTGTGCAAATCCTCAATTTCATAGGTAAAAGGTACTGAATAAATTACTTTATTAACTAAAAACAATTCAGTGGACCAGTTTGGGGTATACCCTTTTCCGAAACTACCTTTATACTTGCTTATACGTACATAATCACCAACAGAAAATTTACTTTTCTTACTACTATTATAATTTTTAGTTTGAGACTTTTTTATATTAGACATTACTATTGCTTTATTTAACTGGTTTATTTCCTTTGGTTTATATTTTGTTGTCCGATGTATTGTATTATTGTAGTTTGTAATAACGCTTTGTAAAGTTTCTCCAATCCACTTGTAACTACCATTTAAACTAAAACATTTGTGTAGTTTGCTTTTTATAGTTTTGATAAGTCGCTCTACTATAGAAGCCTTTTTTATGGAATATGTAGAGTAATGATTAATTTCATTGGAGTTCATAATTTTTTTAAAATCATCATTATAAAACTCTGTACCCTTATCCGTTTGTAAGTTAACAGGTTTTCTATGAGCTTTGGCAAGAATATTATTAAAAGCATTTGTTACTTCAGATTTACATTTTGTTTTTAATGGAATAGCCCAAGCATACTTTGAAAAGCAGTCTAATACTACTAAAATATACTTAAAGCCATTGTTATAACTTTTATAATTTTGGTAATCAATTAGGTCTGCTTGCCATAAATCATCGATTCCTTTCAATACAACAGATCGTCGAACAAAATTTCTACGTGCTGTTTTATGAATTTCATTAACTACTTGTAATTTACTCATTTATGAATGTATATCAAATGTTCTTATCCTTATCCTTTGCATAAAAATTTTCACTAAACTGTTGAATATGTTTTTCGAAGTCAGATTTAATTGTATTAATTATATCATTAAGTTCTTCCTTGCTTGCAAATGATTCACACTGCTTATCAACGTATTCTTTATTGACGGCGTCGTTGGCGTCTAGAGGGCTTGTAACACCCGTCAATCTTTTTGATTGCAAATCAATTTCACCTTTCAACAATGCTTTGTCAAGGACTTCGAAGAATTCTGGTAAACGAGATCGTTTGTGAATAAAATGACCAAATTTATCCATACTTTTATTCTATGAACTAATCAACGTTGAGGATTAAGATCAAATGAAACTAAGAATAAGGTATCATCTTATTTATTATGTTATAATACCGTTCTCCCGCAACTCTTCTATAACAGATATTATTTCGTTATCTAGCCCTGTGTTACCAGCTTCCCGAGAAGCTATCAATAGTTTTAACCTATCAATTAACTCGTTAGGATCATCCCAGTAAACGTAATCGACATGTTTCTTCCATTTTTTCAATGTAGGCAACCCTTGACCTTTATATAAGTTAGAATTACTACTGTCAGTAGTACTTGCTGATACCTTACGCATTTTGAACAGCGGTTTTATAATATTCATGTATTTTTGACCCCTATTACTTCTGATTGGTTTATGTGGATCATAATCTCTTCGATGAACATTCGTTTCTAGTAACATCAACTTATAATTTTCCATATCTTCGTTAGTTATTGTAGATAAGTCGGGCTCTTTTTTGAATAGCAGCTCATTTATGCCGATTGTTTTTTTAAATTTATCTGGCCCAACTTGTATATATTCGCCAGATACAGCTACATGTGCTGATCCCATCATGAGTTTACCTCGATCATTTCTTACACCAAAAGGAACATTAACTAGAGCTTCGGAAGACTTAGACCATGAAGACACATCAAAACTTGGTTCACTTAAGGCAGATTTAACTGTTTTGAATGATTCATTATTTCTTTCATCTCCATTGTCATCTTCAGAATGTTCAGAATTATCATAATACTCTCTTGAATTATCCGAATTCCATGTCGTAAACTCATCTAGCTCAGTATCGGATTCTCGCTTTTTTGAAGTTTTATTTATATCTAATGGACTTGATCTTTCGATCTTACCTTCATTTTCTTTCGAATGTTTTGTAACATCAACCATTTGATTTAGAGAATTGGTGATTGGTTTGAAAACAGATTCTAAGACAATGTTATTCTTAATTTCATTATCTCGCATCCGTTCAACTTTTCTTTTAACACTTTCTGTAGCTTTCGCAATTTGACTTTTCAATTTTTTTTCCATTTCTTTTTGTATTAATAAATGTTTAAATTTTTAACAATGATTAATTATAACACGTTCCAGTCTTCAACGGAGTGTTGCTCAACTGCGTTTAATATTAGCGGCTACTGTGTTATTATTATATACTTAATAAACTGATATTTATTGATGCAGTGCCCTGACTAATATGTCTTCTATTCAAAAACAACGAATGTGTCAAAGTTTTTTCTATAGCAACCCTTATTTTTTTCACAATCTTTATTTATCACTAAATAACTATAGGGCTCTTTCCAAATATTTGAACACATACTTCGAAATTCTTGCCATGTTAGATCGGTGTTAACATGCTCATTATAAATATGTTTCATATTTATATCATCTTGTTTAAAAAGGACTATTAAATTTGCATTGTCTCTAACCAGTTGCTTAGGTATTTTACTATAAGTTTGATTTAAATAAAAACAATCTATGTTTTTATGTCTACCCATTGCAAAATAACTACGTATATTATTTTGATTTTCACAGGCAACATCGTCAAATATAATTATGGAGTTACATTTTGCTGTCTCTGGACTTAAAACATCATCATTTGTATGATACTTAAAAAACTTTAAAGAAGGAACCTTTTTTAAAACTTGCTCTAAAAATATGTACTTTGGTTGGTAAAGAGTTTTAGAATACACGTACACATGTTGAAAATGTAATCCGTTTTCGTGTAGAAGTAGACCGATCATCAAATTAGTTTTTCCACAGTTTGATGGACCACAAATTATGCAGCGTATCGTGTTTGGTAAAAGTTTACCATGACGAGGGATGCGTTTTTTAGAATCAATGGTAACGTTATCGAGTTTTAACGTAACCGGCTGTTTTATGAACTGCATTGTGAGGCAATCTATGATTAAATGATTCAAAAATTATAATATGCACTAATTATATAGACATATTTACAATGGATTGATGTAGTTTCCCGAATATACAGAACACATTTCTGAAACAGCGAGAAACTATGAAGTATAGCAGACACGATCTTAATGTACTGATAACAAAAATGCATCGATATTGCATTCGGATTTCGAGTTTATCAAAGTGCACACGTTTCCCTAGTGGTTGAGGTAAGTTTATAAGTATTTTTATTTAAAGTTGGGAAACACCGAACTTTGATCTAATTACATGCTGTCTCTATATTTTTTTTTTTTTACAGAAAATGAATAATACCTTTGATGATGATGACGATAACCCAATCACCAACCCATTTTATTACGCGCAAAATATGGATGCCGTATACGAAACTGAGATCCAAAAACTTCAAAAAGAAATACAAGCGGAACAAATAATAAAAGATTTAGAGGCTAGTACATCAAATAAAGATATTGTTGAAAACAAGAAGAAAAAGTCAAGATTGTCTTTTAAAAAACCTATTTTTAAGCCCTCCACTTGTAGCAGTACTGCATGTACATCATATGTTTTTCGTACGGAAGAAGGAAAAGCGCGTCATTTAATAAAAATAAGCATTGAAGATACAGCAGGTACGGATTTCTGTGAAACCAAAAAAACAAATATAAGTGCGCAATACGTAGTGAAAGACAGTTATGATGAAGTTCTGCGCGATGCAGAACGATTAATTGACAAAATGATTAAAAAAGTAAGTGTAGTTGATAGCAACATATCATATAAATAAAATATGCGCGTGTTATAGTTAAGATTAATACTAGGTGCTTGAATTTTATAATATACAGGGTGTCAAAAGCATACCTACATATAAAAATTAAATCGGAGCCTAGTCCTTCTTAGTCCATTTTTGAGGTTGGTCTTTAACACCCTGTATTTTACTAAACATTATATTCATAGTGTAGATACCTAAAGAGATAGAATATTTTGTATTGTACACCACTTATATAATAATTAGTAATGTAATATTACACAATTGATATTAAAAGACTCGAATAAAAAATGTTTGTTTAATTTAAGAAATATCAATTTAAGATAAGAAATTAAAAACAGAAATGAAGTAGGCTTATTCTATATCGTAGTGAGTAGGTATTCATTTTTAACTAGGTACAAGTAAGTACATAATAATAAATTGAATGATGTAGAAGACAAGATTATTTTAATTGCCTGCATGGAGTGAGTAATTTTGTACACCCTGTACATTAAGTAGTAGATACCTATTAGAAAAAGTATTTTCAAGCACTGCATTCGTTGGTGATTAAAACAGATAAATATAGTTGGAACAGTTTGATAAAAAATAGTTTTTTTGAACCCCTAAATCATGAAATCAACTCATTTTCATCACATGCCATTAGATTATCCTCGTAGCATTATAATAACCTTCTTTTGTTATTATAGTTAGTTGGATAAAATATGTCTTCAAACTAATGTGAAGCTTCTAGCGAATTGCAACCCGAATCACTTTCCCTACAAGGAAGTCGGCGACATTCTTTGTGCCGGTGTGCATCTTACTTGCGATCTTTATATCCGACTTTAATAATAAAGAAAGGTTATGATTTTAATTTATAAGTCGTCATCATCATCATTACGAAAAGATATTTTTTAAGTAATTTTAGTTCGTATTTTATAAAATCCAGCACATCTAGTACTTATAATAATATTGATACAAATTATCATAAATTATAATTTACTTTTAAAAACCTACCTACATAGCTAACATATCACAGGTTTTGGACATAAATATTAAAGTAGGTAGATACCATGATACAAATCATTGCTGCATTCCTGTAAATCTCTCTAAATAGTTCTCTAAATAGGAGGATGGCTCTACTTCATCGGTATATTTGTATAACACCTACAAACTTATAACTTGCCTACCATCTTCATTGTGAATGTAATTTCGCATATAATGATTAAGGTTCAAGTTACTTTGATTTGCTCTTACATTCGCTGCAATCAATCAATAAATCAGTTTTTGCTGACATAGGTTTTTAACACAAATGAAATGTGTACAGATAGTTTGCACACTAGTAAAATAAAAAAGCATAAATTGATCTTGGAAAGCAGGAGCGTCACCATTTAGACTTTTGTTGTCCAGCCAGAAACAAGTGGATTTTAGTGTTGTGATTACTGAAGTGTTAGTTACAAAGCCACGAGAAATGTGAGTATAAAAGTTCATTATTCAAATAATAAATATATTCGCTTGAATAGATCAGTATTCAGATACATAATCGGCAGAATAGTTAAACATACGCACACTTGTCCTCATGTGTTAAGTTTTAAAATTACCTATGGGGGAATTTAGGTGAATAGATAATAATTAATTAAAACTTACCTACTTATAAATACTAGTTTTATAGGAATTTAAAGTTTTACAAAATACAAACAAAAATAAGAGAAGTATTCTGAATAATTTTATAACTCGTTTGATGGATTCAAATAAATAGTTTTATAAAATTCATTTGAATTCAATGTATGTATTATTTATACCATACACGAACTCAGTATGAATTAACATATGAGTATTTAAATTTCAATATTATTATGTTTTAAATATTATGTTTTTCATTTCAGGTCTAAAATCGCGGATCAAGTTTTTCCATCGGACGAAGGGTCGGGAGTAGAAGAAGGAGAAATAATTGAAAAGAAAAAGAAAACCAAGCCAGTTATTAAGAAAAAAAAATTAGAAGAACCATCAACATCAAGGTATTTTCATCATTCAGTGCATTAAGTTTTTGTGAAAAGATCAGTAGTTAAGTAGGTATTCAGCAGTACATTTTTTCATAGGTAGTTATCTATCTAAGCCCTTTTGATGAAAATTATTATGTAGTGTGCTTGGTAATTAATTGTCTCACACAAACTAGTTCATCGTTCCTTTGTATTTATTAAAATATTTTTTTTTCAATTTCAGATCTAAACATGCTTATACTCCAACGGACGAAAGCGAGGAAGAGGGCGAAATAATAGAAGTGCCAAAGAAAAAAATAAAATCCGCTGCTCCAGCTACTGCAAAGAAGCTGAAGCCTTCGCAGTTAATCAACAGGTAATACCATGAATACTTAGGTAAATAGTGAAAACTCAGTAATCAAGTATCGTGGCCATCCGATAATTTACTATTCACAGCGAGATTATTTAATTTCTTGCATCAATCATCTCATACATAAATAAATAAGTAGGTATGAATAGTAAGTTTATACATAATAGTTTCAAAGAGTTAATTATCTATCGATTACGCGTACTGTTTCAATATTTGTTTTTTTATACAAAAACGCCGTGTATTTATTAAAATGTTTACTTTTAAATTTCAGATCTAAGCATACCGATTCACATACGGAAGAAAGCGAAGATGATGGCGAAGTAATACCAAAAAGAAAACACAAATTATCAGCTCCAGCTATTAAAAAATCGAAGCCTTCATCATCAACCTGCAGGTAAATACCCTAAATAGATACTAAAAAATCAGTCATCAAGTATCAACTCAATAATTATAATTTAGTATTCACAGTACAATTATTCTATTTGTTGCATCACTCATCGATTTAAATAAGTAGATTGAATTTTAATTTTGATTTTAAAAGGCTATATAATCATCAATTAATAAATCTTTTACATACTTACTATCGATTACAGCATTTCAATGATTGTTTTATATTTCAGACCAATGAAACCAACAATGAAAGATCTGTTCGGAAATGATAGCGACGATGATGACGCCTCCACGACCGTTGGTAAAGAACCCCCTAAACTTGCCTGCTATATTACACGCCGCGTGGCGAACGGCTACGCTAAACAGTTTCATCCTGAGAAAAAGGGGGCCTTATACGTAGAACTCAAAGTTTATGAATGCAGCGAAATCGAATCGATTTCGCCAATGAACAGATGGCGCCAAGCCATCATCGCCTTAAAAACACGTACCGAAAATACAGCAAAGAGTTGGGGGCATTTAGCTAATTATGTGAAAGAGGTGCGCGATGAGTTCAAAACTTGTCCTACGAACTTCACTAACTATTCTTAATTTCTGAAATAACTCATGATTAAGAATACTTAGTGAAGTTGCGTGCACGATGCGTGATACAATCAGTTCATTATTAATTAAATATACCTACATTACTTTTTAAATCGTCTTGAATGAATAGACAGCGCCGAGCTGTCATAGCGTTGAAAACTCGTGGACACCACAAATAGCTGAAGTCGTTTAGCAAATTATGTAGAAGTGATACGTGATGAATTTAAAACGCGCAGATAGGTAACCAATTAGGTAACTTACTTATTACCTTTAAATAGATTCTAAGATCCAATGTATCGAAAACATCAATGAATAAGAATCAACACTCCTCAGATTAAAAGATTAGTAATTATTCATACTATTTGTTTTTGTTTTCAGCTAATTCAACCGCACCGTGTTGTTATACTGAATCTGATATTGAAATATTGAAAGATGAAATATTGAATAACAGAATAAATAATAACGAAAATAGCAGTAAAATGATTTTATGTAATGAATGCAACGTTCAAGTAGTTAAATCACGTTATAAATGCCATATACGAACTAATATTCATAAATCGAATTGTTTAATGAAATCTGAGTTTAAAAATATAGATATCATAGGTACCGCTTTTAAAAATAGAATTAGATCATATCGAGTAAATCCATACCCAGAATCTGAGTATTGCACTCCTGAGGCATTTTTATATGAACACGAAAATGACGTAATTAAACTAATTGAATTATCTCTTAAGAAACATACTTGCATAAAGGTGAATTTTGAATTGTTTGCTCTATTTATACTACCTAAAAACGAATATTTGTCAAGGCAGTTAAAATCATTTAACCTAAAATATTATACAGTTTATAATAATACTGATCTATCTGAACTTTATTTAGAAGTGATTGAAAATTTAAAAAGGAAAATGATTGAATTTGAACATTGTGAATCAGGTTGGTCTTTTGAAACGATTAGTCATTTAGAGATCAATATTAATAAATACTGTCCATTGCGAGGTGGATCATTCATTGACTTACCATCTTGTATAAAAAATACGAAAAGTTGTATAAACATAAAAACGAATGACGACTATTGCTTTTTGTGGAGTATTGTTGCTTGTTTATATCCTAGCAAAGTAAATGTAAATCGAGTAAACTCATATCCTCATTATTCAGAAGTTCTTAAAACACAAGGTCTAAACTTTCCTCTAGCGCCAAATGATATTAAATTATTTGAAAAAATGAATCCAAATATAAGTGTTAATGTATATGGTTTAGACGATACATACAGTGTAACTGGACCATTGTATGCTTCAAGTATTCGAAAAGATAATCATATCAACTTATTATATTTCGAAAAGTCAAGTAAGCGACATTATTGTTTGATTAAAAATTTATATAAACTAGTACGAAGACAAATTACTCGACATCAAGGTAAATCATATTTATGCGAGCAGTGCCTTCAATTTTTTACCAGCAATCAAAAATTTGAGTCTCATAATTGTTCGAAGGTTTTAACTGTATTACCTGACAACAACATCTTGCAATTTGAGCATTATGAACGACAACAAAAAATAAATTTCGTAGTGTACGCTGATTTTGAAAGCCTTTTAATAAATCATAAAGAAACAAGTAATACAAATACACTAAAATATAAAGTTCACGAACCGTCTAGTTTTGCTTATTATATATGTTGCGCACACGATCAATCCTTAAACAAATATAGGACTTACAGAGGTCCTAAGTGTGTTCAATATTTTATAAAGCATTTAATAAAAGATGTCGAAGACGTATATAAAATACTGGATGATATAAAGCCTATGACACCATTGACTATTGATGAAGAGAACGAATATAAAGTAGCAACTGTTTGTCATATTTGTCAGCGGTTATTATTAAATGACAAAGTTAAAGACCACGATCATATAACAAAAAAATTCAGAGGGCCTGCACACGCTTTTTGTAATATAAACTATCGTATTTGTTCATTTGTACCTGTGATCATACATAATTTGTCGGGCTATGACTCACATCTTTTTATAACAGAACTATCAAAACATCCAGGTGATATAAAAATAATACCAAAAACAAAAGAAAAGTATATCAGCATTACAAAATACCTCCCAAACTATAGAAAAAATAAAAGTAGTTCAATGCAAATAAAGTTTATAGACTCCTTTCAATTTTTAAGTACAAGTCTGGATAATTTAAGTCAAAACTTAGATAAAAAAGAGTTCGTTCATTTATCAGAGATAGTTGAAAATGAAAAGCAGTTGAATTTGATAAAAGTGAAAGGAATTTATCCTTATGATTACATGGATTCGTGGTCTAGATATGATGAGTTAAATCTTCCATCAAAAGAATGTTTTTTTAATAGTTTGAAGCAAGCGCATATTACAGACGAAGAATATCTTAGAGCACAAAATATATGGCTGGAATTTAATATTAAATCACTTGGAGAATTTACTGATTTGTATTTGAAAACGGATGTATTAATACTATGTGACGTTTTTGAAAAATTTCGAAATACTAGTTTGAAATACTATAAACTTGATCCCGCTTACTATGTAAGCTCTCCTGGCTTAAGTTGGGATGCTATGCTTCTTTATACTAAAGTTAAACTAGAATTAATTCAAGATTTGGAAATATATCAGTTATTGGAAAGAGGTATACGTGGTGGTTTAGCACAATGTTCTCTTCGACATGCTGTTGCAAATAACAAATATTTACCGAATTATGATGAGTCTTTGGATACCGAGTATTTAATATATCTTGACTGTAATAATCTTTATGGTTATGCAATGATGAAAAAGTTTCCAATCTCTGAATTCAAATTCCTGACTGAAAACGAAATTAATGCTTTTGAGATTTCAAGTTGTGCCATCGATGATGAATACGGTTATATTCTAGAAGTTGACTTAATTTATCCGGAACATATACACGATGCACATAGTGACTTGCCATTTGCTCCGGAAAAATTTCAGCCTCCGGGTGGTAGAACAGCAAAACTCATAGCGAACTTATACGATAAATATAACTATGTTATTCATTATGTACATTTAAAAGAATGTCTAAAACAAGGCCTAAGATTGAAAAAAATTCATCGAATTGTATGTTTTCGACAGCAAGACTTTTTAAGAAAATATATTGAACTAAATACTGAATTACGGAAAAAGGCCACATCCACTTTCGAGAAAGACTTTTTCAAATTACTAAATAATGCTATATTTGGTAAAACGATTCAAAATAAACGCAAACAAGTAGACGTTAAACTGATATCTTGCTGGAAAGATAATAAAAATAAAACTAATAAGTATTTGGGTGCTGAAAAACTTATCGCAAAACCAAATTTGAAAAGCCTGGCTATATTTACAAATGACCTTGTAGCAATACAATTAAAACCAGAAAAAATTGTTTTAGATCGGCCTATTTATGTCGGGTTTTCTGTTTTGGAGTATGCTAAAACCCATTTATATCAATTTCACTATGATTTTATAAAACATAAATATGGAAAACAAGCAAAACTTTGTTATACTGACACAGATAGTCTTCTTTATTTAATAAAAACTAATGATTTTTATGAAGATATGAAAAATAGTCTTGAATATTTTGATACAAGTAATTATTCTTTTGATAATGCATATGATATACCATTGATCAATTCTAAAATACCGGGTTTGTTTAAAGATGAGCTTGGCGGTAACGTTCTTTGTGAATTTATAGGATTGAGAGCAAAACTTTATTCCCTAAAAAGTCTTGACAATCATATTAATAAAGCTAAAGGTGCGACCAAGGCAGTTACTAAAAAAATTACATTCTCCGATTATCAAGATTCATTATGTCATAACAAAGATTTAAAATGCAAAATGAATATGATTAAGTCCATTCACCATACTCTCTATTCTCAAGAAGTGAACAAACTAGTACTGAACGCAAATGATGATAAACGTCAAATTTTTAATAAGATTCTAACCATGCCATGGGGTCATTATAAAGCCATATTGTAGTTTTATCAAGAGTAAGTTAATGTAAATTTTATTATTAATATGAATTTATGTTTATGTTAAATTACAGATTACTAATGTTACAGTTATAGTTTTATGTTGTATTGCATAACATTTTATTATATTTTGTCATTTGAATAAAGAAATGGTATGATGATAATAATGTCAATGTATTTTAAGCTTATATTTAAGTAAGTATTTTATTATTATGAAATAAAATGAAGTAAAAGTTATATCTTAAGTTTTTTTTAACCTTACTAAACTAAAGACCAAAACACAATGCCTGTGTTTTTTTGAAAAGATGGAAATAAATAACAGAACTGGTTAGTTTTTTAAATAGATAAGTAATCTTTTCAAGTTGGACCTGTTAAGTTTATGAATAAACGAAAATGAATAGATGAGCTTTTAAGTTTTTGAAACGATGATCAATTTGAATACGCTTCGTACTAAGTTTTCAAATAGATGAAAATGAATAGATAACTTTTCAGTTTTTGAAACGATAATCTATTCAAGTAAGCCTTGTTTAGTTCTTGAATAGATGATAATGAATAGATGTACTGTCAAGTTTTTGAATCAATGATCTATTTAAATATGCTTCGTACTAAGTTTTCAAATAGATGAAAATGAATAGATAACTTTTCAGTTTTTGAAACGATAATCTATTCAAGTAAGCCCTGTTTAGTTCTTGAATAGACGATAATGAATAGATGTACTGTCAAGTTTTTGAATCGATGATCTATTTGAATATGCTTCGTACTAAGTTTTCAAATAGATGAAAATGAATAGATGAATAGATCGAATAGTGTATAATTGGGATTTTCTGGATCTTATTTGATCCAGAAAACCCAATTATACACTACTCCTATTAGGTAAAATACAATGCATATATATTTACATTAATGACCGAACGAACGACTAAAACATTGTAATACTTAGTAGGTTTTATAATTTTTTTAATTGGGGGACAGTTTGGATAAAAAAGTTCAATCTGTCCCCCTGTTGCTAACAGTGTGACAGATTGGACTTTTTACTTACAAGTACAAGGACTTAAAAGTCGCATCTATCACCCTGCTACAAAAACAGCGGCAGAACGGACATTTTTGTCCAATCTGTCGGTCGCTTAGGGTGACAGATTTGGGTGACAGATGGGAATAATCCACTGTTGGATAATTCTGGAAAATAAATATACATAATAAGCATCATAGATAGATAGATAAATTATTTATTTAGTTCACAATCACAGGTAGGTACAGCACAAAACAAGCAGAAAGAGAAAAAAAAACAAAAAGTACTAACACAATTAAATATAAAATAAAAAACCGAACTCATAACTTATCATTACTTACTTATCGTATGTATTTACAAAAAAAAAAGTATATAAGTATTCTATCAGCCATCTGGTTCCCATATTACAAGCATTGCTTAGTTTGGGACTAGAGGGTGTTGTGTGAAATGTCCCTGAATATTTATTTATTTATTTATCTTGGTGTACGTTCTAGGCTCGAGTGAAAACGTAAGGCCCAACGTTAGATGTACTACAGCCTTTATCCAGTGCGCTCTCAGCGTACGGCGGAAAAGTCACGCGAAAAAAAAAGAAGCAAAGAGCCACACTCCATTCCAAGGCTCATCTGTCTGGAGGTCATTGCTCTTCTCAAACGAAGTGTTATTTTGAACCTTCAGAAACGTACGACTATTTTTTTTAGCAATTTTAACATAGATGCGTTAGTAACAACAGAAAAACTTATTAATAACAATTTTTAAACTTTGAAAGCTTCAAAAAAAATCTATCGAATTTAAGGGGGGCGATTCCAATATCAGTTGAACTGCAAAGTTTTAAATCATGGTCAGTTCATACTAACTCATAGTTATTCTGACTAAATAGTGACATCATGATGTCATTTGATTTGTTTTCGCGCATATTTTGCTGTCAAGTGTCTAAAAAGAATGATCACGTGGTACAAAATTGTACCACGTGACCTGAAGAAATTACACTGGCCAGTGAAATATAACTTGACAGCAAAAGATTGGAATACGGGGGAAGTACTACTTATTTGGTCTAAGCGATAGAAAAGTAATTATTTAATTTATCATAAACAAAAATACTGATCGCTTGACTCGTTTCTTCGTATCAGTTAGTGGCTAAACTCTATTAACAGAGTTTTTAGGCCGCTTTAAGTCCGCCGTGGCATCGTGGCATCGCTTGACTGGTTCAAGTAGATAAGTACTTACAGAACTTCCGCGAGACCATTCATTTATCTACACATCAATAAAACCATTCCGAAGTTTACTAATCAACCTATCTAAAAAAATATTTATACCTAAGAGAACTCAGTATTTTTTTTATAGCTAAAAGCAATTTATTCACAAAGAAAATAACGACTAATACAGTATTGACTATAATTTGTTTATCCAATATTGCACTCTAATACCGTACATATACGACACTCTGGGTTTGTTGTCTTCCGACAGATAAGTCACGTTATGTGCCATCTGGGGTATTATGTATGTAATATGTATGTATGTACAAGATGCCGGATAGTGCGGACGGGATTAAAGGAAACAGATATCGCATCGTCAAGAGAGCAGTAGTATCTATCACATTATCGATCCGTTGAGAGATGCTTTATTTACACTGGGCGAGTAGCTTGAAGATAGTTTAGTAGATAGATAGATTGATAAACTTATTTATTTGTTACTGAACACACACAAACACACACAAAATTTACAATGAAATGAAAGTAGATAGGTACTATATAACTAATAACTAAAACTAAACTAAAACAAACTGAAAATAAAAAAAAACAAGACTACCTACCTACATGTACTCGTATGGTTCGTGCTCTGTGTGTTGCAGTACACAAAAAGGTAACAGCTCAGTGTACATTGCTCGAAAGCAACACTGATTTTCAGTTGTTACCCTCCGAGGAAACAAGTTGAACGAGGCAACATTGGCTACAGATGAACATGTTTTGTGTAGTGTACACAAGTACTTAGTGAGATACCCTTGGCATTTTAAGATGAAGCTATATCATGATAGAATTGACAGCAACAGCAATGAAAATAGAGTCGGAATATTTTTTTCTGAAAAACACGTGGATCTATGCCCATTACTTACATATTAAAAAGAATACTTATTGATAACGATTGTTAAAACTCTCGAGAAAATTAGTCGCTAGACTAAACTTACTATAAAAACTTAGTCTATTCATAAGAGTTTATACTTACTTATAAATTGTAGTAAGATGCACGACCAAACGAATGTTTTATGAAGTTTTTTCTGGAGAGTTCAGACTTCAGATATAAAAGAGTAAATGTATCTGTGATTCAGATAAGCTACTGATCCTAGTGACCGGCTATGAATATATGTAGAATACTGCAGATAATTTACACTGTGAACATGTTGACCAGTTGTTAGTACTAGCGTACTAGTAACTGTCTCAGTCTGAACGCACCCCAACAATAGAGATTCTAGGGTAGTGGGACAGTTACTGTATTAGTTCTCTTGAGAAGATTCCAACAAATTGAAACACTTTGTATTATTTAACCCTCGTTTATATATATTTTTTTTTTTTATAAATTTATAAGCAAGCGTTTGACCGCAAAATTATATTTTATATAAAAATGTTTTACAACATTACATTATCCAATGTAATTACAATCCGTCAAAAAAAAAACCATTTTTGTTATTCTTTTGTGCCAGCTATTTTATACAGCGTGTAACATAATTGTCCCTATAAGCCGAAAAGGGGATTATTCAGACCAAACACATGAATAGAGATTGGCATGTGCGAAAGTTGAATACAACATGTTTGAAATTTCTATTTTTTTTATCTTAGAAATTTGCGACAACCCTAAGCGTTTATTTACTTTGCGTATATATCCAGTCTGTTAATACACATGCTCACACACTCTCCTATCTCGTCGCACCCACACATAGACACTTTAACACGTGTGCACTGCTATTTTCAAGGAAACTTTAGGACGCTTTTCATTAATGAAAAACTTTGAAATATTAAAAGTCGTAGAACAAAATGTTATTCGCCATGACGTAGAATACTACCCTTTCGGACTTATAGGGACATTATGTAACACCTTGTATAGAACTTCTTTTACATTTGAATTTGATGAAAAAATCCAACCACATCATTCAGTGAAACATATTTTTAGGGCTCCGATCCAGTTTTAGAAATACGGGACACTTATTTTAAGATGGAAAGTTTTATAACCAGCATTAATGCCCATCTGATGTTAGATCCTTCTGCTTATAACAATGCGCTACCACACAGAGCACATCCGTAGAGTTTTAATTATCATGAAATTAATAATCCAGCCAGTTTTGGGTAGGTTTTAATATAAAATGTATTTGTGACTGAAATCTCAACAGTCAGCTTTGTCTGCGGTGGCAAGTGGCTGCAAGTTCCAAGCACCGGAATAGAAATAGTGCTAAGGTCAGTTTGATAGACAACGACACTAACTGAAGTGCAACGAATAGGTTCTATTCTCTATTTTGATCTGGAATTCTAAGTTTGTTCGAAATGTTAGATAGTTCTAGAGATCTCACACCAAAAACTCAGTCGCGTTGAGATATTTTGAGTCTGATAAATTGCGCGAAGCTCAAAATCGATCATAATTTTTTTTTTTTTATCTAGTGCACATAATTTAATCCCTAAAGAATGTACCCTAATAAGATTACAATCTAGCCACAATGTGAGCTAATGAGTAATTTAAAATTGACTTAAATTACTACAAGAGATAATGATGACGATGATGTTTACAATAACATCTAAAAACACCCTTTTTTGATAACTGCAGTTTGGTAGTTTAGTACACTCGAGAGCAATGAATCCGAGTCACTAGCATAAACTTCAATTTCATTGAAAGGAAGTATATCAACTCCGCGACTGTATATCTTTTAAATTTAAAGATATCGCTGGGACGAAACCTTTGAATTTGGGCGTAGATCGTGACACTTAATTAATCTATAATGATGGTCGTAATTATTGCCATATCACGGTAGTGTGACCCTATTAAAGAAATCTCTGACAAAGCAGACAAAAAGTTATAACCCTACATAATGACTTTTGACGCTCTGTAATACTCGTATTAAAAACTCGGAGGCACGGACTGAAATATCATTTTAAACCCTCTTTTTAAAACATTCCACGGGCGTATCAGCCAGTATTTACACACACGGTATACAAATGCCATAAATCTCCGGCCATGACACTTACATTTTAATTTAAAACTGTATATATTACGTACATTATCTCTGTTTTGACAAACGTGTGTGGATTGTAAACCAATTGAAATTAAATAGGCTAACGGCTGTAATGGTATCCACTTGCTGGTAAAAATTAAATGCGTAAACACAACTAGAGATTTGATACACTAAGGGCGGCTTGCACCAGAATCACTAAACGTGTTTAACAGCTAAATAGATTTAAATCTGACGTATTTATATGACTTGACAACTCGCTAAATACTACATATTTAATAGATAAACGCGTTTAGCGATTCTGGTGCAAGCCGCCCTAAATCTATTTAGCTGTTAAACACGTTTAGTGATTCTGGTGCAAGCCGCCCTAAGGGCCTATTTCACCATCTCATGATAACGCTAACCGTCATTTATAAATATCTCCGTCTTTACTTTAGACTTGTCAAAGACAAAGATGGATATATTTTTATTTGACGGATAATGTTACTCAAGGATGGTGAAACAGGCCCTTAGCTTACTTATTGCAGCAGTCATTTATTTAGTAATTTACACGTGACGTGCGTGACACGCTGAGAATCCATCACGATGTCAAGGTTGTCTATGTTTTTTATTCACAGCTCGAGGGTAATCGTAAAAAAAGTTTACAAAGTTTGCTGAGTATTTAAAAAAGTACGAAAAGTTATGTGACCCTTAATCTCTTAGATTTTTTTACATAAAGAACGTGAAAGAAAAAGTTTCTATTTAGCTTAGCAGAAAGTTTCAATTTACAAAGGGATTCTAAAATGTAACTTGATTAAACAAAGTGTGACTGAAATCACCTAATTAGGCGTGACCCGAAAAAAGTCCGCAATGATTTATGTAGCGCAATACCTGATAAAATCAACCCTTCTGCCACCGGAAACCGAGCCTTATCCTGAAGCACTTAATGCACAAAATCAGTTGTAAAACTTATCCTGATTTATCTACAAAGTTTTTAACCAAACTGACTCTTATTTCTGTAAAATTAAGGTGTAAAATAACGTGTGGAAAGTTATCGATCGATTCTAAGGCGTTGTGATTAATGTACAAAGTTAATGTGAGTGATAATTACCTTAGTTAACTCTTTAAGATTCTCTATTTGAGTTTTACCGTTGGGTAATAGGCTATTACAGCACTAGGGTAATTCCTTTTAATGCAAAACCTTAATTACCAGTCTTGTATTTTCAGATTAAATAGTATTAAATTGGTAAAGTTTGGAAGGTAAACATGCAATTGTATGAACTGTGTTATTACCACATGTGGACTAGTATTTACTTTGTTTTATACAGAGTGTAATAAGTAAAACCATTTCTGAAAACTTCATGCTTCATGCAACACTGTTACTTAATGCATTTTGTGAATCAACAGATTTTTTTGCGTTTACACTGTTTGTTTCTTATTTATTTATTTACTAGCAGTTACCCACGTCTTCGTACGCGAGTACAGCTTCCGTGTACATTATATTATCTGTGCGTGTACCGAGCGGATACTTCTTTGAGAAACTTGACATTACACCGAACCCGTACTCGAATGTCAAACGTTAGTCGTTAGACCAAAGAGGTAGTACTACACCCTGTCAAACTGACGCGACATGACATGACATCATCCTCTTGCTAATAATTGGCGCTGCTAATCCCGATTTTTTATTTTATCCTGTAGACCCTGTTAATTATTCGGAATAAAAAGAAGCCTATATGTCAATCCAGGTTACGAACTACATATATGACAAGTTTCATCCAAGTTGGTTCAGTAGTTTAGACGTGATTGAAACACAAACATCCAAACATCCAAATATCCAAACATCTAAACTTTCGCATTTATAATATTAGTAGGATTTCATCCAAGTTGGTTCAGTAGTTTAGACGTGATTGAAACACAAACATCCAAATATCCAAACATCTAAACTTTCGCATTTATAATATTAGTAGGATAGGATATCATCCAAGTTGGTTCAGTAGTTTAGACGTGATTGAAACACAAACATCCAAACATCTAAACTTTCGCATTTATAATATGAGGTGGATACTACCTAAATACCTATATAAATACATACATGAATTATTCAAATGGTTATGTTATTAATGTAATTATCTAGGTATCTAGATAGGTAATTACATAATAAATCTATAGCTAGATCTTTGCCCCTTTGAAGTATCTGAGCTAATTTTTCCGCACAACATTACATGCGAAATCGTTTGTTGCACCTAACTTCAGAGGGATAAAGATCCGTTTCGACTGTACCATATTTATATGTATGTGTTTGAGTACCAAAAGATAATGATATTTCTAGTATGTCTGGGGTGGGAAAGTTTAGGAATAAGCCTTTTTATTGGAACGAAGTTCCTTATCGCGCGTTGTGAATGGGGGGCTAGACGGAAAAAATTCTTACGAAAAGTTGTCACGACACTTTTTGCTAACTGTGCGGCGTCGCATGTTTCTCTGTCTGTCTCTCTCTCTCTTATAGAACTTCGTTCCATCCGGGTGTCCATTGACACCTCTCAAGTTTTTTTTTTTTTTTTCAAAAAAGAATTATTCATTTCTCGCAATGCAAATCAGCCTGTGGCAGACGTAAATTAAAAACTTAATAAAATGTTTAGTGCGAGAGTACTTATGTTTTGTTTTATGATATTTTCATAAAATAAAATATGAAATGGGTTAAACCACGCGAACGTTTTCCGCATTCCAAGAATAGCAAGCTGGAAATGCGCAAGAATGCTTAAAATAGAAAAAATATATATTGGTAGAGCTTTGGCAAAAAAACCTATTGACTTTTTTCACACTACCACCGAGGTGATGACATGTACACAATTATGTCATACATTTAGTACTAAGACACTTTCACACGGTGTCGGAACCGACAACGATATTAGTGACTATAACGATATTATCGCTATCGTGCGGTCGGTGTTTTGCAGCATGCGAACGTTTATTGTTTTCATTTTATGTTATGTGTGCTCACAGCTGTTATATTTATTCTATTGCCTTAAATTTTGTGGTGGTTTGAATTTTTTATCTATTTATCCAATTCGATGTTTCGTGTTACCGATGACTGGCAATCCTCAGTAAAACATAAACACAGTATTGATACCATGGATCTTTGACATTACTGAGTCATGCTACGATTTCAATTGGGCTCGTACGCTTTTTCTCTAGCACAGTATTTTTTTAAACTACACAACTCTACACGAATGCAACCGCGGGTATCCTAGTTACCATTACAAAATGACATCTAGGTAAATCGCAATAATCACGTGACCTGCTACATGAGTACATAACGCTTACGTGACATAGGTACTTATATATTTTTATCGACACAAAAGCCTAGGCCGCACTAGGCCCGTAGGCCATCATCACTTTATAGGCTATCAATCAATTTACTGAACAGTGACACGCAATTGAAACGGAGGTGAAACTTTTATTTTACGAATAAGGAAGTTGGGGGTATTACCAAAATGTGTTAGAATACTCTATCGACCGTTGTTTTAACAAGAATAGATAGAAACGTTATCAATTATATTATATTCCTTCTTTAGCAAAAGCAAGATACACTCTATCATGGTTTTAGCTGTGTTTTTCTGGTTTAGATAACAAATTAAAGTCATAGTCAAAATTTCTTTATTCAATAAAATCACAAGGATCATTTAGAATAAATGTGCCAATATCCTTTCAGATCTTTTAAAGATGCTATAAAGTTCAATTTGACAAGTCACAAGTTACTTTTGTGATTACTTTTACAAGTCGAAAGCATATCACAGCTGTTTACGTAAGAAACAGGTGATACGCGATAATACTGCTACCACGTATGCCGTTGTGTGAATAGGGATCGTGAAGCCAACGCTATGTAGCGTATGATGAAGGAGTGGTGTGCCACTCCGCCAGTAATTGTATTATGCAGTGCATTGTGCGCCGGATCTAATTAACTGAAGGCTATGTACTGCTCTGGTGCAAATGTGATGAGTTTTCCTCTTGAGAAGACGCAGACATCAAAGCTCGTGGTGAACAAGGTTCTTACTCCTCAGTTCTTACAAGAACCACTGATTCGAATGAACAGCTAAAATAATGATTGTCTCACAAAAACACTAAAGTTTTGGATTCGTCGAACAGATATTTAAATTCGATTGTATTCGAACAACGTCCAAGGATCGTTCTTTCAAAATCTTAGCAGTTTTAAAAAGTCAAAGTTATGATCGATTTCATAAAAGCTTGAGAGACGAGTTTGTCAAATGTGTCTGCAAATCTGATTTTCCCCAATGTCAAATCTTCTGGCTTTAAAAATATAAGTAACCTTATTTAAAATATCAAATTAAATTGTCACCTCAGCATTTTCGCCCTCTAATGAAACAGACGTCGTGCCAAATTTAAGCTTTAATCTAGGGGTAGGCAGGTTAAGTGGAATTTTATCGTCCCAACCCTCTAAAGGCCGTTTTTACAATGTCACTGACACCTACACGATACCGTATACGTCACGAACGATATCGGTGTTGGCGACACGGCGGCGGCGTGAGCGTCTAGTACTAAATGTAGGTATATCATTAGTTTTATGTCGATATCGTTTAGGTATCGTGTCGGACAGTGTGAAAACCAAAGGCTGGATACTCTGAATATACTTAATTTAATTCGCGTTGGAACTTAGTTACTAACAGTCGTGTCGTGTGGAAACTTATCGACTATCGATTTAATGAACTAGACTAAAACTAGATTTTTGAGTTTCTATAAAATGTTCTCCGTCATATGACGAACGACATAGACGATTTCGGCATTTCTTTCATGAATTTCCAGAAAGAACAATTTTCCATCTATTACTTTTCTATCACATTTTAATACGATTCGAGCGATCTTAAAAATATATGATGTGTTTGTCACGATCTCATCATACTAATATTAATAAATGCGAAAGTTTAGATATTTGGATACGAGGACTTACGAGGTTTGGTGTATAAAACCGGTGTAAAACGTCTAACATGCAAGTACGGGTTCGGTATAATATTAAGCTTCTCAAAGAATCCACTCGAAAACGGTACACGCATATGAAGTCGCGGGTAACAAGCTAGTGTGAAATAAAAATGAAGCTGAATTTATAAATTCTATTTCCATCGACACAATCCCCGCCCTAGAGCAGTCGTGGTTAACCTTCGGCGGAGTTAACTCTTCGATTGAATACGTAATGCTTGTTCAAGGACCCCTCGGAGGCCGTTCACATTAAGGTAGCATGTATTCCAGGCTTTTAACAAACGTTTGAATGTGCCTTTGCTCTTTCTGTCACCCTGATGGAACTTAGTAAGGCTCTTTGTGAAATACCTCGCCCGGGTAAGTACTGCCGCCGTACTTATTTATACCGCCAAGCAGTGATGCTCGCATTGCTGTTATTGAAGATTGAAGCGCCAGCTCTCGAGACTTCAACTACAATTTGGGAAATGAATTAATACCACGATGTTAAGGCACGAATTGAAAACGCATTTATTTTATCGGTGAAATATTAGGTGCCTACAAATGTCACGTGGGCATCAAGCCCAGCAGGGGTATGCCAATCAAAGTTGAACTGCAAAGTTTTAAATCATGGTCAGTTCATACTAACTCATAGTTATTCTGTGACTAAATAGTGACATTATGACGTCATTTGATGTGTTTTCGCGCATATTTTGCTGTCAAGTGTCTAAAAAGAATGATCACGTGGTACAAAATTGTACCACGTGACCTGAAGAAATTACACTGGGCAGTGAAATATAACTTGACAGCAAAAGATTGGCATACGGGGGCTGTACATCGTTCGACTGTCCGTCCGTCGTCCCGGGGGGGACGCGGGAGGCGGCGGCGTCTTACATTACAACCAGTATGTGTCACTACACTGTGTTCCGGTTTGAAGGTTATAAGTGCCGGTGCTATTACAGGCACATGAGACTAACACCTTTATGTCTCAGAGTAATGGGCGCAGTGCATTACAGGGCGCGTGACGACGTGTTCAGTGAGGTAATGCATCGTTATAGGCAGTGGTTACTTAACATCAGGTGAGCCATCGACTTGTTCTATCAGTTGTATAAAAATCAAAACATCCAAACAAAAGAAAACCAGCTTATTTGAATAAGATGCTCTAAATCACTTCCCAAGTTGCCTCTTGCTTATAAAGGACACCAAATATCGTGCTCCAAGCCATTTCCCAAACACCGCTTGCTCAGAGGAAGCTCGTGTCTCCAAGAGTCAATGTATTCCACCAACAGCTACTAGCACCGATACGACACGATATCGGTGAAGAGATTAATCTTATACATTTAGGGCGTCTTGCACCAGAATCACTAAACGTGTTTAACAGCTAAATAGATTTAAATCTGACGTATTTATATGACTTGACAACTCGCTAAACACTATTTAATAGTTAAACGCGTTTAGCGATTCTGGTGCAAGCCGCCCTTAGTATTAGACGCTTTAATACCATGTCGCCGTCAACACCGATATATTTGTTCGAGCTACTAATATGCTGGTTTTTTGTGTGTGAATCAGTGATGGAATTAGCAGATAGCCTACCTGGTGTTAAGTGTTAACCTCTATAAAAAGGCATTGCCTCGCTGAGCACATCCACCGGCATCTATCACTCCTGCCTGTAATTTCACCGGTACCCATTTCAAACCGGAACACAGCAATGCGAGCATCACTGCTTGGCGGACGAAATAGATTACAGTGTGGTGGTAGTATCTACTTCGCTGAAAGAGCTCTTTCACAAGAAGCTCTGTATATATTACTACTGAAAGTCGATGTCGTGTTGTCGATATCGGTTGTACAAACGGCCAATCGGTGCGTTTGCAAATAGCTACCACGGAGTTTCAATAGCTCGGTCGTTCAACCCGACCTCTTTTCTTCTTGATAAGAATATGGTACGTTTTCTAGAACAGTTTTTAGGTACAAATTGGATGATGTACCATTTGACCGTAGAGGGAAATTTAATCTAGGATGGCGAACACCTTCGTTTGGTAATACCTATAGATTACTTGAAACTATGGTGTTTTGTAGTTTTTTGTTTTTAACCAATTTCAGAAGGTTCTCAAATCGGTCGTATGTTTCCTTTTTCAGAACTCTGTCATTTATACACCGATTTGTAAATATCTTTTTTTTATCTGAACGGATATACTTTCAGATTGGTCACATAAAATTATCATCAAAATCGGTTCAGTAGTTTGGCTTAAAAATAAAAATAACTGAAAAAAAATATGCCAACCGCGGGCACGAAATTGCGTATTTTGCTTTTCTGTGACTTTTTAGTGGTGTTTACGGTCACTAGAACATTCCCAATGAACTGTCATCATCATCTGATGATGAAGCTGAAGTTGAATTGAAGTCGGTTTTCCTAGTTCTTTGAACTTATAAATTACGGCCATAAAATTTAGGTGAGAAATGATGACCTCTTGTAATCCTTCGTCTTTTGAACTCCAAGTCGTGAAGAAACAATACCTACTCCATTCTAAAGGTCAAGTGATTCGGAAGAATCTTAAAACCAGTTCCCTACAGCATGTGAATAAATTCTAGATTTTATTCACAAAGAAAATTATGACTAATACAGTATTTACAGTATCCTACTAATATTATAAATGCGAAAGTTTAGATGTTTGGATGTTTGTGTTTCAATCACGTCAAAACCACTGAACCAACTTGGATGAAACTTGGCATATATATAGTTCGTAACCTGGATTGACATATAGGCTACTTTTTATCCCGAATAAATAACAGGATCTACAGGATAAAATGAACGAAAAGGATTAGCAGCGCCAATTGGCAAGAGGATTTCATTGTCATGTCATGTCACGTCAGTTTGACAGGGCGTAGTACTACCTCTTTGGTCTAACAACTAGCATTTGACATTCCAGTAGGTACGAGTTCGGTGTAATTTGGTGTAATGTCAAGTTTCTCAAAGAAGTTTCCGCTCGGTACACGCACAGATAATATAATGTACACGGAAACTGTAGACGCGTACGAAGTCGCGGGTAACTGCTAGTTTATAATATGTACAAAATACACATGAAGCAGTTGAGCTATCTTCACACCGTTGCAAACGATTTATAGATATGTGATGGTCAAAAAAATAACATAATCTTCGGAGGGCTTACCTCTTCAATTCATTCAATAAACATCTCAATTTTTATGGTAAGTAGGTATAATATACCTATTTACTAAGCCTTATCATTTAGTACCTAATTTCAAATACCTACGATTGTAAAGAATTGCTTTTGAAATAAATCAAATAATAGGTAGATAGATGCTCAAGGTTTTTGAAGATGTTTGAGACGATAACAAAATTAAATTCTCTCTCTCTCGATTCTCTTTCTGTAATTTCTTTCTTCTGTGTGTGCAATAAAGTTTTTATCTATCTATCTATAAGCAGTCAAAAAAACGACTCAAGAAAAATTACCACTTTGTGCAATTCCAAGTGTTATTAGTAAATTATTCTCGACTGTACTCAAATGTCAATTACATTTTGTATTTGACTTCCTAGAACTTAAAATGTCTTGAAAAGATGTAAATCTAACGTATTCAAATCATATTGCTCGTCAACGCCAGCTTGACTGCCCGTTGTACCGTCATCACCGCGCAGTGTATCTCATATGCGCTAGCGAAACGACACGCTGTTGAATTCAATTTTTATTGGTTTTAGAGTCTCTCCTTCTCCATTACCAAAAGGCGTTTATGTAAACTCGAACAGTTCCAAGACCGTAATTACAATAGAATAGCGTTCGTATCCGAAATCAGTTCACAAAATAGTGAATTCACTGAATAGTGAAACGCCGCGTGTTTCTTACGATGCTGAATAATGCGCCAATCGTGGTCAGGCACTCATACGAGCTGCCTAACCGACAGGCCACGTCCAATTCAATAAACCTTCACTCAATCAGATAAAGTCCAAAATCGAACCGCAAAACGTTTCCGGCCAAACTCACCGAATTCAAATCGCGATCTAAAACGCTATCCAAACACAAACGCTCTTAGTACATCGAGATAGAGTTCAAAGCGGAACGCATTCACAGCAGTAAGACTGAATATCTCGTATTCCGTTGTGATAGAGACCATTTTGTAATAGCGAAGGTTTTATTCAAATCGAGAAAACTACATGTGTTTTCCCGGACGAGATTAATCGGCATATTAATATTGCGAGGAGATGGGATTTCTTTTTTGTTGAAAAGATATTGATCTGTTTATTATTGTAATGTCACAAGAGCTTTAGGCACGACAGCTTTATTGATATTAATCTACCTCTCTGCTCAAATTATTGTTGTCAGATTTTTTTCACAGGTGTACTTATATTTTTCTAACCCTCTGAAGTTAAGTGCAACAACGATTGCATTGCTGTTATGCGGAAAAATTCGCTTACCTCCAATTCGACCGAAAAATCGGTTCTGCGCAAATAATTCAGAGAGACAAAGATCCGTTGTGACTATTATAAATTACATAGACATTTCTGAAATCAGCATATTTGGTAGAGCTGTGTAACAAAGCAAGCTGACTCAACACAACAACTCAACACAACAGACGAACAAAAGCTACGCTTTCCAACCTGTGTAAAACATAACGAAATAACACAAAACAAATAGGCGAGCACTTAAATCAAATATTTGTTTTGTAACTGTCACAAACCAGTCGTAAAAATGGAGGACAGAATAACGTTGAAGGTACAAAAACAGCCTATTTCTTTTATGTCCGCTTCAATAAAAAGTCCGCCCAAGCCGTGTCCTAGAAAGACAATGACATATTACTAAGTCTTGCCAACCCAGCATTACTGACGCATGTAACACCAAACAATCCTTGGTTAAAAAAATCAATTATTATTTTACTAGGGTGGTCTTGTGTTTTAACCCAAAAAGCGTTAGTGGGATGATCTTAGCACATTTAAAACGAGACGAGGAGATGAGACTGGTGAAACTGAAAACTGAAAGTCGAAGTATCTGTGTTTTGGGATTATCATTTTGATTCCGTAGTGCGTTATTGGCAATTAAATGCCTAATTGTATCACATTTCATACGATAGGTACAAAGTTGTGTTGGACTAATTCCGTTTATGACCGTTCTCCGCTGAATTATTCTAGCTATATAAATTGAATCGAAATTGGGGCAGCTATTCAGAAATATTTATCTAAATTCCACCTTATTTCTATACGGTTTGATACAGTCAAAATATGTCCGTGGTTTTTAAAACCAGACTGCAGGAGCTGATCAAGTTTTACTCCCCAGCATCCACACTCCATAGGGGATGCTAGACCATTGCTGCCATCAACCCTTCTCCGTTACTTTTAGGAGTTGGGCTGGGGTGAGGTTAGCAGAGGGATGATGATACACCCCGACACGGGACGTCAGTGCACATTTTATTCCCCTCTCTTATTCTCCACCTTGAATTAGAATTAGATTAGAATTAGAAGGTTCACCCTGAAACACCTTCAAACCAGGTAACTCTACGCGCAGTTTTTCGTGCGACCAATCCTAGTAAAAACAGACTATGTAGATACGAGCGTTCTGTATGATTTTTCTTTCAAATTAATACAAAAGGTACTTCCAACGTTGTCCCAAGCAAGCCCATTATGGCACGAAGCTTCTAAAACAGGGCTACATTGTTGTACCATGATTTGCGGCCCGAAATTTGAGCTGACGCACTCATCTGTGAGCGCTGTTACCCGGACAACTGTCTCCGTTTTATGATTTCCTGGTACTTTGTGCGGAATTGGACGGATGGAGTGGACGAAAGTTTTCTGAATATATAAAAACTATTGTGACTGACTAACTGGCGAATCACAGCAGCAAGCTCTGGAAACTGCAAAAACTAGAGGTATACAACCAGTAACTATTTATAATATTTATAAAGACTATTTATTTATAAAGAGCAAGTATTTATAAAGACTGCGTTATTTTAATGATAACTGTTAATAATTCATCGTTATGCACTGGGCCTCCTCTCAAAAATTCAATAGTGACGTTTGTGTTACACTGCGCAGTCGCCTTGTGCGAGGACGGGGGCTCTTGCGAATTGACAGCGTCACTGCGTAGTGTATCCAGCACAAAACACTACCGTACCGAATTATTCTTAGTAGAGACCCTGGCGGGTACCCTTAAAGTACCACCATAAGAATCGACCCCTAGATTATACAAATATACAAACTTACTACAGCATCTACGCTACGGTCTCAAAAAAAAAAAGTTCCACTTAGCTTGAATATAGTACGAGTATAACCAAAGTCAGAGGCGTTCCACTAGTCAGAATGATAGTGGATAAACTAAAATAACGAGGGCGCTCATATTATTTGGTGAACAAAAGTGAGATCGACATTGGATGCTGGATTGGAACTGACCTCGTACATACTGAATTCATGGGAGGACTCACATGACACAATTGGTATATTCTGTGATCTGTCAAAAGCATTCGACTGTGTCGACCATAAAACGCTTATTATGAAGCTTAAATACTATGGTGTAGCAGACAATGCTTTGAATATGCTAGTGTCATATTTGACAGACAGAGAGCAAAGAGTAGCAATAGGTAACACGAGATCAGCGGGATCAATTATTAAATCAGGGGTGCCACAGGGATCGATATTGGGTCCCTTTTTGTTCCTGGTGTATATAAATGACCTACCATATATGGTACAAAAACAAACAGATAAGGAAATCGTGCTTTTTGCTGATGACACATCACTTCTATTTAGGACTAAACGAAGAAGTACTGACGTAAGGATAATAAATGACGCACTAAATGTAGTAAGTGATTGGTTTTGTGCAAATAATTTAGTATTAAATCCCTCAAAAACAAATTATGTTAAGTTTTCATTAACTAATGAAACACAGGCTAGCAATAACATAATGTTGATGAACAAGACCATAGATCTAGTGACAAGCACAAAGTTTTTAGGGATAACGCTAGATAGTAAGTTGCAGTGGGGACCTCATATTACTAAACTAGGTGACAGGCTAAGTTCAGCTGTTTATGCAGTAAGAGAGGTGAGGAAGCTCACAGACGTCGCTACTGCTAGGCTGGTTTACTATGCCTATTTCCATAGCATAATGAGTTATGGTATATTACTATGGGGATCAGCGGCAGACGCCAATACAGTTTTTGTGCTTCAGAAAAGAGCCATTAGGGCTATATATAATCTAAACTCACGTGCATCACTTAGAGAGGTGTTCAACAATATAAAAATATTAACTGTTCCGTCATTATATATTTACGAAAATATCATGTATGTTCGCAAAAATCTTAATAAATTTAGAAGGCACGCCGATGTTCATAGTAGGAATACACGGAACAAAGACAAACTATTAAGTTCAGTGTTCAGACTACAAAAAACAAACAAAAGCTTTATGGGAAACTCGATTCGATTTTACAATAAAATTCCTGGAGAAATCTTAGCCTTAAATGAAAATGAATTTAAAAAATGTATTAAACATAACTTAATTCATAAAGCATACTACACAATCAATAACTATTTGGACGATAGAAATGCATGGTGTTTACCAATCGCTGCGAACGATTCCGATGGACATAACAAACTCTCTGAAAAGCTCCAACAATCTACCTATTAGTACCTATACTTAGTTTAGTTGTTTGTTGACAAGGCCTTGTACAGCTGCTTCGTTATTTATTTATATTTTACATTAGTATAAGATTATTATTAATGTTATTTTTATTTTTGACAAAGCCCCTATACAGCTACAACACAAATTTATTAATTAACTTTTAGAATTTTTTTACTATTATTGATTTTTTGCTATACCTATTTATTGCTTTGTACTTATAAAAGTGACGTAACTAAGTGTTCTATATAAGTTCCTATGGTTAAAAATAAATGAATATGAATATGAATATGAAACTACAATTATTTTGGATCGTGTCGTTTGTTCGCAACTTTGATACCTACTTTGTTCTAGGTTTTCTCATTGATAGAATTTTGGTAATAATTCAGCTAATGCAAGATGTTTATTACGATTTACGATTACGATGTTTATTAGATAAGTGACAGTCGGAAAAGGTATCCTAAATTCCTAAGTATAGATAGATAAATAGTTTATTATACACAAAGAAGAAACAGGACACAAGAGAAACAATTAAAGCTAATGTACAATGGGCGGCCTTATCGCTAAAAGCGATCTCTTCCAGACAACCTTTGGACGGAGAGGATAGGATATACAAAAACGGAAAGACAACAAAACAGAAAGAGTATAGTAGTCACAATGGATCTTTGTTCCTCTAAAGTATTTGCACAAAACCCATTTTTGAGTCGAATTGGAGAAAGTGAATAACCGCACAACGCTACATGCACAATCGTTCCTTGCACCTAACTTCAGTGGGATAAAGATCCGTTGTGCGTACTATACTGTATACCTACTTAGAGAGTGGAAATAGAATGCGTACACCTACTTATTTTTTGTTTATTGTCTTCAAAGTTATTGCAGGGCGTGTAGTCGCAGCGACGCGTGACCCGAGGGCTGGTGATTATCTGGGCCAGCGAATCAGCATTGCTATTCAGCGCGGCAATGCAGCCAGTGTCTTGGGCACGCTTCCGATTGGTCATGATTTGGATCAGTTGAGCTATCTATAAATCGTTTGCAACGGTGTGTAGATAGCTCAACTGCTTCATGTCATGTGTATTTTGTACATATTATAAATATTGTAAATACTTTATTAGTCATAATTTTCTTTGTGAATAAAATTGTTTTTCCTACTTATTGTGCACAGTACGTTCCGGAAATAATAAAAAGTGACACACCTAATAAAACTGAAGAATTTGAGAAGTTTGGATAAATGAAATTAAACACTGCAAATTGTAATGAAGTTGAAACTAGAGCAACAAAAACTTCAAAGATCACTAACTAGCCAGTTGGAATATAAAAGTACAAAAACAAACAGTAAAATATAACTAGCATAAAAGCTAACCATTAAAATTTCATTTAAAAAATTTGTTTTAGGCTAAATGACTTTATTCGCAAAGAAAATATGACTAATGCAGTATTTACAATATTTATAATATGTACAAAATACACATGAAGCAGTTGAGCTATCTACACACCGTTGCAAACGATTTATAGATAGCTCAACTGATCCAAATCAGTTGAGCTATCTAAATTCTATCTAAATTAAAAAATTCATTTGCAGAAATTGCAAAACTTCAGAGTTGTCAAACGAATAGTTTCAAGAAAAAGTGGACAAACTAAAATTATACAAATTTTCACATTTGACTACGATGGTTGACGGTTGTTGATCATTGCAAATTGCAGGACACGTTGAACATTTTGCTTTGTATTTTAATTTTAAATGCTTGCCAAAGAAAATAAAATACACACGTGATGAAAAACTTTTCATTTTTTGGTAGACTGGCTCAGCAAAGCTTTTGAAAATGTACATTTACAAAGCATCTAATTCTGTGAAAACCTCGCATTGTGTTTTTTTTATAAATAATAGTTTATTTTAAGTTTACTTTGTCCCTAGGGTTAAAAACGTTGCCTAGAAAAATACTTGAAAGATTGTAAATAGATAAATTAAAAAGTTATTTTAACACCGCAGGTCTTGTGGTAACCACCCCCGTCCTAAGGCTAATCCAGACGTGTTTTTAACCCCCAACGCAAAAACAACGGGGTGTTATAAGTATGACGTGTCCGTCAGTTTGTGTGTATGTGTGCCTGAGGCAACTTAGCTCCTGAACGGATGAACCGATTTTGATTTTACTTTTGTCGTTTGAAAGGTGAATTAGTCGGGAGTGTTCTTAACTATGTTTGATGAAAATCGGTCCAAGATTCAGGGGTTTTTTAAATTTTTAATTTAATAACTTGTATAAATAATCACAATAAGGAAAAGACTGTATATTTGATCATAACCATAACATTTCAAACTAACTTATGTAACGAGTCAAGACAACAATTATTATCCGGTTGGGATATTATGTTTCCCAAAAGACTTGTCAGCCCTGTCTAAGTTAATATTGTGTTCCTGTGTTACGGGTTAATTGGTTGTGTAATCAAAATCATCTAGCCGCTTTACTTATAATCATTGCATAACTTTAATAACTGTTTAATTATCTCCCCGAAGTGTCCCCGAAATATATCGTATATAATTTAAATAAGTTTAAAAAACTAGAAAAACCGACTTCAATTCGACTACCGGCTTCATCATCAGATGATGGTGATGTCAAAGTCAAAATTTCTTTATTCAATAAAATCACAAGGATCATTTAGAATCGTCTTATATAACTCGGTGATTCTAGGTGCCAGTTCCACGCGACCAGAGCCTACAAGAACGGGCAAGAAACTACGGCCTGGTTCCTAGCGTTATTTTGCATGATGATGATGGACTGATGATGCACTAGAAAGTTTCGAAGATATTAAAAAAAATCTGTTTTGTGCTACACTGTGTTGCAGAAAAGTAGTTCTATTAGCGGTCCGGAAAACTACAATTTTCTGAGTGTTCTTGCATCCCTTTTAATATTCATTTTCGTGCACTGCCAATACTGCGCTTCTAGAATACCAACGGGCTGTTATTCAATGGTCCTTGGACGAGATACGAATACAAACAGACACCCAGCGTCCTTTTTAAAGCATTATCCAAAAAAACGCTGTAAAAATAGTTATTTTCATTGAAACTGCATCCTTGGTCTGAATATCAAAAATGTACGGAAAAAAAAATCTCTCATAGTAAGACCACTGTGATTTTACATCGTTTTTCTTAAGAAAAACAAAAAGGTATATATTATTATTTCATTTTTACTAGAAGTAAAACTTATAGCAGAATCATTTTTTAGATCTCTAGAAAATTCTCTTTGTAGGTGATAATCTTATATCAAGCTACGAACGTAGCACACTGCGTAGCAATTAGCTACGGCGTAGCAGTGTAGCAGCCACTTGGCTAACCCTGCTACATACCACAGCCAGTGACGTCATTAAAGCGCATAGATCAGAAACTCTGACATAGATAGATAGATATAAACTCTATTTTCACAACTTAAAAAGTAGTGACATGACATGGCTTGGAAATATTTTTCTTTGGGGTGCCCAAAAAGTACTAAAACAATACTTTTCGAAACAACTCCTAAGTGTAAAGGTGAACTTACTTTTTTGTAATGAGAATAATTGGGTCTTATTAAAAGCTTTAATTTATTTTGCAATGTTTGTGTGTTTGTTTTTATACTGTTTTCACTTAGCAAATAACGCGTACAATATATTTTTAGATCATAACTTTTGTGTAAAACATCATATTATTTGTTTAAATCATCTTTTGTGCACATTAATAAAATAATAAATGGAGTTGCGTATCTATACGTTAGAATGATATAACTTATGCGCGGACCGTAGCGCTGTGAAGACCTTATGACTTCCTTATTGTTGTAATAATTGTGATTATTATAATGAATGGAAGCTTCAGAATGTTGAAGACATCGCATGCTTTCACGCGGCTTTGCTCGCATAATTAATTTTATTTCCACATAATAAGTTACAGAAGTTTAAAACAAAAATTGGACTCTGTTTCTCGATTCACTGAAAAAAAAAAACTAGGAATAATTTTTTTATCTAAGATATTTTCTAACTGGTACAAGAAATGACCACATACACAGTGGAGATTTGTGGAAAAAAACAGAAATCCCCACTGCTACACCGTAGCATGCTACGACGTAGCCAGTGGAGATTTCTGGAAAAAAAACTTATATACCGTAATGGAGGTTTTTTAACTCAACTTGTGCTGGTTTCAAGGGTGTTATTATAATTTTATTCGATCTCACAAAATATTTATATAAAAAAATGTTCCAAGCTTTTATAGTTTGAGACAGATGGCGCTATGTAAAACTCCACATTTTCTTTTGGAAAAATGCCGTCCCTTATTGTACATTGTTCGAGAGCTAGTAACGAAACACGTACTCGTATGTACAAACACAATGTACAATTAGTACAACTAATATGTCCCGGACCAGACCTTACACGGCCAAACCTCCCGAATATCAATAAAACCCCTAGTTTTCTTGTATTTGTGATAAAATGAGCTAGGCTTTTCGGTCAAGGGAACAAAATATTCTTTGAATGGGTTCTTGTTACAGTCGGCGTCAAACGTTAATTAAATGTGACATGTTACAATCATTTTAATACTAGCAGTTACCCGCGACTTCGTACGCGTCTACAGTTTCCGTGTACATTATATTATCTGTGCGTGTACCGAGCGGATACTTCTTTAAGAAACTTGACATTACACCGAACTCGTACCTACTGGAATGTCAAACGCTAGTTGTTAGACCAAAGAGGTAGTACTACGCCCTGTCAAACTGACGTGACATTGACAATGAAATCCTCTTGCCAATTGGCGCTGCTAATCCTTTTCGTTCATTTTATCCTGTAGATCCTGTTAATTATTTCGAGATAAAAAGTAGCCTATGTGTCAATCCAGGTTACGAACTATATATATGCCAAGTTTCATCCAAGTTGGTTCAGTGGTTTTGACGTGATTGAAACACAAACATCCAAACATCTAAACTTTCGCATTTATAATATAAGTAGGAATGTAGAATACGCGATGCGATGGACAACGATATTACAAAGACCAGGGAAAGTGGACGAAGACTATCTTTCCAGGAAATTTTATAGGTAAGCCTTTTTCCAGCGTAGAACTTCTTCAGTTTAATTATATGCAAAAAAATCGCTTCTATAGTGTTTTCATAGTCATACTTAGTTTCTTTTTTCAATAAAATCACAACGATCATTTAGAATCGTCTTAAATAACTAGGTGATTCTAGGTGCCAGTTCCACGCGACCAGAGCCTAGAAGAGACTCTCCTATCTAAGGTAATAAAAAACTCGTCCCTACTTGCACTAAATAGTCTAATTTTGTCTCATTTCGTAGAAAATTTAAAAAAAAAACTAGTCATAAAATGTCTCTTAATTTTCATCGTATGGCGTTGAGTGTACCCGTGACCTAAAAAGTTTATGTATAAAGGTTCGTGTACTTGTGATATTAAACTATTTATTTTTGTTTTTAATAACAAATAATCACGGAAGTCTTTTTGCGCACGTAATAGATTAAAAATAACACCATTTTTTAAAACATAACACTCCGTAAATAGTCACTTGATTTTTACAAAATACTGTTAAGGTGTGTTATGACGTCCATAAAGTATTGTTTTTTTCTGTGCGTAAGATAATTTTCAAGGAAGCTGCCCTGAAGAGAAGAACCTGGCGGGAAATGCATATATTACGCCGACAAGAGCGTAGCTCTTAAATTAGAAGAGAGAAGAACAGAAGATAATTTTCAACAAGATAAAGAAAGACAACACATTACTAAACTAGTGTAGTATGAAAATAAACTGAGTTTAATGGATTCTTTGTATATTTTCTTAATTTCAAAAATATAAAACGTAAGTAGAGCTGTTTGTTTTGAAAAAATAATCAGAACAAACCCTTTTAAAAAATATTGAGAGAGGCTAAAACGATCGGCTGTTGTAACAAAATTTTAAGCTGTCGACGTTTGAAATCCAATATTTGGTATCAGCTAATGGCTTTCGACGCACCAATTAACAAAATAACTACGCCCTTCAGCAAAAAAGCTACATTGGAATTCAGACTTTATCCCAAATTGGGTAGAGTCGAATTTGCATTCAAACGTACCTTTGGGTGGTAAAAAAGATTGTATCGGGAGGAAAGTGGGCTTTTTCCTAAACAGGTTAATCTGAGGTTTCGCTGCATTAGTATGCCTATCGTCTAATCTATAATTCTTTGCTAAAAGCCTTCGAGAGAATGACCTCAATTATGATTCAAAAATAAAAGGTTTTTTTTAATAATATTAGTAAACAAAAAGTTATTTAAAGCAACGAAATTTTATATTATATGATAGGTATATGTTTATTACTTTTTCTTTCTTAATAATATTAACTTTTTAGTTTAGTAAGTATCGAATTTCCGTTATATTATAACCTTTTATGTACACGGACCTGCCTCACCTCTCTCTAGCCCCTAAGGTTTGCTGGAAGAAAACTCTTTTTAGGGTTAAGCTCGCCTTTGTACATGTCATCTATTTCTGTCTTTTGTTTATGTCCTGTGTTGTGTGCAATAAAGAATTAAGAAGTTTACTCACGAAGGTGGTATGCCGCCGACGAAGACATCGGAGTTAGTGTTGAACTTCCCGAAGACGAACTCCTTGCCGCGTGAGGTCTTGCTCTGCGTGTCACCATCCACAGCCAGCGAGGTGTGCTCGTCGCGGCGGGCCACCTGGGAAATTTAACTTTATCGTCATAGCCGTAAGGATGAAAATCGAGATCATTGTATATCTTCTTCTTGTTTAGTTTTTTTTTTTGTTTTGCGTCGCACGTTTTTTGCATTTAATTTTGCCATTCTATTTTTTAGGTAAAAAAAAATAAGAAAGTGGTAAAATTTGGTTTTGTTATTCGTGGCTGTGTCGTGGCTAGGGTTGCCACGAATTACCTAAATTCAGCATTATTAGAGTAGAGCATAAATTCTGGGTCATGTATAAAAGCATGAATATCTTGGAAACCGTGAATGTTAGCTTATTGAAATAAATTGTGTTTGATAGACAATTATACTTTTTAATATTCGTTAATTATAGCATTATTGGCATTTTCAAGTTTTTATAAATGACTCGAAATTTTTGATCCATTGTATATTTTCTGTGTTGTAAAAAATACTTTGACATGAAAGTGTTTTATAGAAGTACACTAGAGCTATATAGTAGGTATTGGTTATTTATAGCGTATTATAAATTTTTCTATTATTTCCGAGTCTTGTGAACTTAGTAGTACCATGTAGTACCTAGGTACCTACTCACTATGTTAGGTTAGATAGGTAGGTACTCCTAGTTTTGAAATCTCAGAGATGCTTAACGAGATTTGAAAGAGAAACTTGGAAGGTGAATAAAACCTCGGTCTGCCTACTTTCCTGTTGCAATACCCCTGAACAGGGTTCATGTGTGATACCTACCTACAATGTAACAACTATAATACCATGTGAAAGCAATAAATGTATTGAGTATTGAGTATTGAGTATTGAGTAAGGTTCGAAAATGAAGAATCTTCAAAAGAACCCATAAGAGCAAATCCGAGAAACCTTTGAAGAATGTGCAAACTTTTAGAGCGACGCCGGGGAGTAGCACCTTCTCACATGCACGCGGCTTCCACCTAAACGGCACTATACTCCGCTATATGAGTATTACAGGTTTATTTAGGTACCTTCATTTTTCAACCACAGAAAATGTTTCATGAATTAATTAATGGCCACTCCTTGCTCCATCGCATCCCAGGATCATAGCAGATAAATAGAAAAAGTTTGATTTATACAAAAAAATAAGCTATTTAGTCTGCATTCTGACTAGTTTAAAAAAGTAGCTTGTGAGTTGTAATCTTTGCTAACAATCGACAGTGTGAATGGGAAAAGGCGCAGAAATGGTTGGTATGTCATTCGGAATCTTCAGACTTGGCCTGCTAATTATATACTTACAGGAATTCCGTATGTAATTTGTACTGTCACATACAGATAAGTACCTACTTATTTCGAATTTTCGCCAGTTTTTTAGGCTAAAAAGCAAACGGTATACTTATGTTCCAAATTCAGGTAGCTGTACTACTTACAAAGTGTAATAAAACCTCTTTCCCGAAAACTTTAGGGGGTTAAAATATTTATCAATAGGTACAACTTTTTCTATGAAACCAACAGTTCATATTGATGGACACTTTAACCTCCATGTTTTCAAAAATGGTCTTATTTGACACCTGGGGGGTAATTCTAGACCGATAGACATTTTTATCACAATAGATATATATCCCTCAAACTGTCAAAACTCCATACATTTTGAAAGTTTTTGGGAGATATATCTATCGTGATAAAAATGTCTATCGGTCTAGAATCACCCCCCTGGTAGCAATGAAAAAGCTTACCTGTACTTTGTGCCAATGGCCGTCGTTCAAATTGCTGCCAACAGCTATGATCTGCGCTCCTCCCCCCAAGTTATACCTCAGCCGCAACTGCCCATTCACCAGCTTCAGCTCAAAAAAGTCGTAAGTACCACCATCGTCGGTATACAACAATAAACCGTTCTGCTGGTCGGTTTTGAACTCCAGTTCCACTGTCCCGTTGAGTCCTGCATTCCATTTCTTGAATTGAGAGTATGGGTTCTGCTTATCGAGAACGAACGCGAAGTTTCTGTTGAAGGTTATAAAGAGGCAGAAGAGGATGTAGCGCATCTTGGTCGCTGTCGGCATGGTGGTGGGACGGTCAAGCAACGCTTGACGAGCTGCACCGTTTCCGTTTCATGTCTTGGGTTCCTGAAACAAGGAAAACGTGAAATAGTAAGCCCAAAAATCATTTCACGTGGTTCTGGATTCTTTATCAGAAGAAGTCCCCAGGTATCGCAGCATCTGGTAAATATAGGCTCCAAGGCGTTGTTACAAATAATCAAGATCATTTAGTCGGTGTAGAAATACAAGATCACTTTCTACAATGCTTACTCTATCTCTCTCTCGCATCATTAATTTCATAACGTTAATAGAAATACCAATAAGATAAAATAAGAGTATTCATCCGGTTCAAAGCGGTCACAAACCCATGTCAAGTGAGTGAAAAAAGAGAAGGTCAGTGAATTTCCATTCTGATAGGCACCTACTTTTGGAAGGGTCATCAACCCAGTTCTACCCGATTTAGAGATGAAAAGGAACCTTATTGACTGCTGTACCTACCTGCATACATAAACATTCAGTATACCTGATCATAGTATCTCTCTACCATAGATTTATCAAATTGTTCTTCTGATGTTGTTTTTATACTACTTAATGATGGCACACCAGTGGTAACCACTGCCTATAACAATGCTTTTTCTCACTGAGAACGTCCCTAAAAATGTACCCTGTGATGCATTGCATTACGCCCATCACTCTGCGACAAAGATGTTAAGACTCATGTGCCTGTAATTACGCTGGAACCTATACTCTTCAAACCAGAACACAGCAATGCGAGCATCACTGCTTGGCGGCAGAAATAGGTACGATTGATGCTCACAAGAAACTCTCTTACTGGTGACAGACTGCAAACTGCCGCTTGCAGTATTAGTACGTATTTCAGGCAGATGAAATATCGCCCGACTGGAAGCTTAGCTTCACCCTAAACTCACAATTTAAGCCAAAGAGTCCACAAATCAAAACTTTTCCGCGAGCGGCCATTAAAAAAATCCAACGAGAACCGGTGAAATCTTTCAAGAACTAGTAAAAACCGGTTCGGGCCGGCTGCCAAGAGGAGCAAGCTGTTTTGGGGTGAGTGCGCGCTTTCCGCCCGAAATGAACCCCTAAGTAGATAAGCTTTGGATAAGGCGTTCGAATTTACGTGGTCTTTATTGGATTACCCTCTAATGTGCGGCAGATTTAATGCGCTTGATCCTCGTGTGATGGAATATTTTAAAGTATGAACAAAAACGATCAAATCACAACTAAGTACTTACACTAAGATTATTTTTTGTAGAACTCATTTTTCACAGTGAAAAGTAATCGTTGGGTGCGATAGAGAAATGAGATAAGAAAATAATGATTACCTACGACAAATAGCACATCATAATGACAGGCGTCACAGCTCAGTCGGTATAGCTCTGCCTTTCGTGCTGTGGGTCGTGGGTTCGATCCCCATCAAGAACAAACATTTGTGTGTGGCAAACATAGATAGTTGTTCTATGTCTGGGTGTTACTATGTATTATAAGTATGTATTTACAAAAAAAAGTATATAAGTATTCTATCAGCCATCTAGTTCCCATATCACAAGCTTTGCTTAGTTTGGGACTAGAGGGCGTTGTGTGAAATGTCCCTGAATATTTATTTTATTTTATTTATTTATAATCGTAGGGAAAAATAATTACCCACCGTACCACTAGTTGTCCTGTGAGAACATAGACCTCGCGAGCCTTTATAACCGTGCAATAACCAACACTTTCCCTTTTACCCTGGCTAAGTAAATCTAATTTCAGGTGCTTGAATTTTCCAATAGGCCCTTATGTAGACTTTTGAGCAAAATAAGGGTATAAGTTTTAGCGATTACTCGCGTTCCCTTGGTCCTAAGAGGTCGAATCTGGTGTCTACGGATTTGTCTCATAAAGGCGAAGAGGACTGTGTAGTCTCATTGATATTGGTAGAAGTCAATTTTTGGGAAAAAAAATAAAAAAATAATTTCCCCTTTTTTCCCCTTTCCAGTCCCCCTTTTTGGAAATATTTTTACACCATCTTGTGTAGAATGAAATCTTTCGTGTGCTCCTTAAATTTGATTGAAATCCGTCGATAAATAACGCTACAGCAAACTTTCCCTCTTTTCTCCCCTATTTTCCCCCCAATCAAAAATCCCCGACGACAAAAAAATCTAATAATTCATATAACCTGTGTACCAAGTTTCGTCCAGATCGGTTGAAAAATGCGACCTGTAGAGGAGAACAGACAGACAGACAGACAGACATCCGGACAAACGCATTTTTGGCCAATGTGGAAACTGAGACGCTTCGCTCGCTTCGCTCGCTCGGTCAACTAAGGGTTCGGGCGGTGGTACGGTGGGTCTGCAGCGTCATAATGTTATATTGAACAGTTCATTAAAAAAAAATTAGAAAAAAAAATATTGCATTTTCACAAAATACGTTTAGCAAAGATGTGCCGTTATCGTTATAACATTTTTCTGCTTCAACTTCTTTTTCTAACTTTTGTGATCTCACACGCCAATTTAATGATCCTAGAAAGTAACGTTCTTAAACAAAAGTGCGACCTCCAAAAGCATCGTACATCCGACTCAGCGTAGACGGCCTACTTTCCTTTCCTTACATGCAGCCTTTTGTGCTTCGAGTGGCTTTTACCTGCTGCAGATGGCTGCTCATCTTCAGATACAGAATACCTAGTCATTTGTTCATCGCTTTTGAATGAATGCAAACCGATGGAAGACGCTCATGAAGATTTATGCTCATATACTAAAACAATGCTCAAGTCTTTATTCAGATTAAGTTAAAAGAGTCTTTAGTGTAAACATTTTAACGTTAAAAGCATTTAACAATACTGTTGACAGTGTAGCATACTTCCCTAGACCACAATGACCGCAATAGAGAAAGTAAAGGACCTAAGAAAATATTGAAGCAGAATGCTCATTTTTGTAATTCTTAAAAAAAAGAGAGAGAGAGAGAAAGAAGGCAGATTTTTCTAAATTATGAATTTTATAAGACTTTCCGCTCTACCGCGAGAAATAGGTAATTTTTCCAAAAATGTATAAAAAGGAAACTATAAAGCTATATAAAATGCTGCCAATTACAGTAGTAAAATGTTTCAGCCGTGGAAACTTGTCAATTACAAGCACCTGGAGGGTCCTGAATTATTATAGCTTTACCCTCGATACAGCTTAGAGATAACAGCTAGCTCAAAAAGATTGTTGGTACCGCCTAACCCCGGTCCGACCTCTCCCCGATGTAGATTACCAAATAGTTACTACTTCATCAGTGAACGGTACAACAGCAGACAAAAGTACTTATTTATTAGGGGTTTTTTAAACAATAACGATCTGTCTTCTTAAAACTTACTTAATCTTGTTATTACTAAATCCTTTTCTGCAGGGACTAAGAAAATTATAGACGGGGTAAGTAAGGGAGAGTACCTAGCTAAAACTGATAAGCGCGTGCCATTCGGTATGTCTGTTGGAGTTTATCTACAAAAATTATTCTGTACTCGATCGGCTAACATGATCGATTCTTAGGGCGGCTTGCACCAGAATCGCTAAACGCGTTTAACTCTTAAATAGTATTTAGCGAGTTGTCAAGTCATACAAATACGTCAGATTTAAATTGATTTAGCTGTTAAATACGTTTAGTGATTCTGGTGCAAGCCGCTCTTAGAATATAGAAAATACAAGAAGCCGCATTTGACATAATTTGTATGATGGGTTTTGTCACCAAAAAGAACCAACTGTATATTAAAGGCTGTGTTTGGGCCCGACGCAACGGGCTGAAAGTAATGGCCGCTCGGATGATTAATTCACATAGAGATAGATTTTCATGTATCGTGGACGTGAGGTATGAGTGTTCTTGATGGAAATATTCATTGTGTGCTGTTTTGTTAATAATCGTTTGTCCAGGTGGAGAAATTCATTATTATCTATTTGTGAATGTATCTTGCTTACCTTTGTTCTTAATTCGGTTGTAGGTTTTTTTATGATTGTAAACTCAGAACTCTTGTCATTATGAAAAACTCTTAGGATCACTAAAGGCGGCTTGCACCAGAATCGCTAAACGCGTTTAACTCTTAAATAGTATTTAGCGAGATGTCAAGTCATACAAATACGTCAGATTTAAATCGATTTAGCTGTTAAACGCGTTTAGCGATTCTGGTGCAAGCCGCCCTTAGATATATTATTTGTAAGAATATTATTTCCAGAAGAGTTTTCTGTCAATCTATCCAGTAATTTTGGTTTAATTTTGATTTCATTTTGGTTTTTAAACCAGAATTACTTACTGGAAAAAATATGTTATCTAAGTAAACGAAATTGCGTATTTTGCTTGTCGCAGTTTAAACTATAGTTGTCGCACAGTAAGCTCCTTTACCTTCGCAATTTTTGTCTTTCTTTGTGCTGACCTTTTGCTAATCTAAATGAAAGGCACAGAAAAAATCTAGTACTCTGAAAACCTCTTTCCATATTAAGCCCCTGCGTGAAAAAGCTTATTAAAAACCTAAGCGTAGGCTAGGGATAATAGGGCCGTGGTCCAAACCTAAATAAATAAACGTAACGTTGCCCTGGGAATACTCACAGTTGTACAATCTTTTTAGCTTACACGCGTTACCTGAAAAGTGCCCTTGGAAATTGTGACCAATAATTTTTGTACAGACAACCTTTACCTACGTTTCATGGTGATAATTGCAGTCACCTTACAAGGCACGTCTTTAACGGACTTGCATATAGGCAGCGGTAAGTAATCGCTTAACATCAGGTAAACCATCTGATTGATTTATCACTTTTTTTGATAAACAATGAACTCGTATTTATCGCATAAAAACTTATCCCTTATGGATATCAGGTAAAAAGACAGTGAAAATGGCAGTGAGTGTGCTCTCCACAGACTCATTACCTGACAAATTGGTCAAATAAAGGCTGTAGACTCATCTTTATCGTTAGCACGAGTTTTACGTCGTCCTACCAACCGTGAGTCCGATGTTAATTAAATAAACGTTTCAAATGTGAACCTGGGGTTAAACTGGTGCTTTGGGTTTAAAAAAATGCAAATGCAACGAAATTAGGCTTCGAGCACGTTTTTAATTATAAAACTGTAGCCGAAATTACAGAAGGAAACAGATCGTGTACAGAATCGCATTTTCGAAAATGGAGGTGAATTGCCGGTGATGCTTTGCTCGCAAATCGCAATTCTGAACCGTCCTAACAGGTGTTTAGGGTCTAATATTGTCCGATGTAAACGTCAATGCACGCAATTTAGTGGCAAAATGCCGTTCGCAGAAACTATGGCAGTGTTGGCTGTGCGGTGTTCGAGTGTAGGGATTGTTAGGCTCTTAGCTTTGTGATGGACGAGAGCTCGAGAATCTATTGGTATTCGTTGTGACTGTAAACGTAATAAAAAAATAACGTTATAACGAGTTTAAAATATTTTTAAACGCTTTTTAAACGTAGTTGCTTCATCTGAACTTTTTATCTCACATTACCTTTATGTACTAATTTTCACGTATACTCTACTATCTTTTCTGTCTGTACCATTTTTTTTGCACGGTAAGATACAAACCCTTGGTCGTAGGTTCTGAAGATAACTTTTTTTTAAATATTTTTTTTCAGATGTCGTAACTATAAAGGACAAGTAGGTACCTACTTTGCGCAGTAGAGAACCACGATCAAAGGAGACCGCTACAAATGGCTGTAAAAAGCAACCACTTCAAAGCTTTCAGTGCAATGACTTTCTACCAAAACCTTTGTTTCAGTGTAATTTAGGCTTTATTGCACAGATATTCGATTCAATGTCGCTTAGCGAGAAATGCGAATTCGTTGGTACTTTTCCTCTGTTTTCCATCGGATTTCAAAAATGATGAACTCATTTATTATTTTTTTATAAAACGAAATAGGTAGCTACATATTTCGTAACGTAAGTGATTCGAATCAGTTCGAAATTTGAATTTATACGAAGCATACCGGCCATAGACAAGCAAAAAGGTCACAGATTTTCAGTTTCTATGCTGCCAGTGATATTTTCCAATCCTAAAAGGAATCCTACGCTCTCAGCGGAGTATGATTTTTAATGCCTTCGGATAAGGTTCGTTTTTAATCTTTATTGTTTTAACGAGGGAATGTTTGGATGGAATAGAAAGGTTTCTTTTTACCCTAGAATTACAATTTGCAAATTCTTTGCAACCTGCGCGTGTTGAAATTATAGTATAATATTAAGTATTTATGGTATTCTGCATGCACAATAATGCACATGGTACAGTTTAGATATTTGTTTTTTAATCACGCTGTGTACTCGTCCGATTTGGCTGAAACTTAGAATATACACTTTTATCCAGAAAAATTAACATGAGGAACGGGAGACGGACGAAGTCGCGTACGGAAGCTTGTGTATTAAGTGTTTTTCATTCATTAATTATTAGAAAAAACACACACAAAGCCCGGACAAAAGCTAAGTCTATGTACACACACACAATACCCGCCTTGTGTTTATAGTACCATTCATTTGTACCATCAATGGTACAAGTGATACTACTATGTGTCCTTAGTACCATCAATGGTACTACCGATACTAGCACGTGTCGCTAGTACCATTGCATCGAAAACATACAAAAAAAAAAATATATACATATAACAAGCGTTTAATAGTAATAAATAATTGACAGGCGGCACAGCTCAGTCGGTAATAGCTCTGCCTTCCGTGCTGTGGGTCGTGGGTTCGATCCTCACCAAGAATAAACATTTGTGCGTGGAAAACATAGATGTTTGTTCTATGTCTGGGTGTTGGTATGTGTTATAAGTATGTATTTACAAAAAAAAAAGTATATAAGTATTCTATCAGCCATCTGGTTCCCATATTACAAGCATTGCTTAGTTTGGGACTAGAGGGTGTTGTGTGAAATGTCCCTGAATATTTATTTATTTATTTATTTATTTATAATTCCAACAATTCATTGAGGAAGAAGTTATCATTATAAAGGTTTGTGTATGTGCATGCGCACACTAAGCTCACACAAATTAATTTGAAACACCCCTCTACAGTGGCATTTACAGGAATCCATGTAATTCTACCTCAACAGGGTAGGTAAGTCACAGAGATACCACTGAAGCAATACGACATAACGTATAACGTAGTTATCTACGTGTGCATACAAATAGCGTGAAATGCGGAACAATGTGATTTACTGTATATTCCTGAAATCCGTCTGCTGTCTGCGTTGCCGTCTTCTGTCTTTCCTGAGAAATATAATCTGGGCCTTTTCAAGGCAAGAGTGAATGGTGTCTTCTAGACTGTCCTGCTCCATCGTCGGCCACATCGTCACTTACCATCAGGTGAGATTGTGGCCAAAGAACATTCTATATTATTATTAAAAAAAAAAAAAACCCCACCGTAGCATGCTACGGTGTAGCAGTGGAAATTTCTGTTTTTTTTTGGTGGGGATTTCTCGGTGGGTTTTACTGGAATATACCTGATTTACTACCTACTTACATATTACCGGTCTAGGTTTACTCTAGGTTAACTCTTTTTAACCGACTTTAAAAAAGAAGGAGGTTCTCAATTCGGTTGTATTTTTGTGTGATACCTTAGAACTCCATCATATATGAACCGATTTCAAAAACTCTTTTTTTATCTGAAAGGATGTACTTTCAGGTTTCATTCAATTTTCATCAAAATCGGTTCAGTAGTTTGGCTTATAAAAAAAAATAACTGTAAAAAATATGCCATGCACGTGCACGAAATTGCGTATTTTGCTTTCCTGTGACTTTTTAGTGGTATTTATTGTTACTAAAACATTCCCAATGAACTACCATCATCATCATCTGATGATGAAGCCGGTAGTCGGTTTTTCTAGTATTTAAATCTTATAAATTACTTATTTCCTATGTTTTTGTTGGAAAAGTATCCAATAAGGTGCAAAAAAATGGTGCGTTTAAACTATTTTATCCAAAAATACGTCGACAAAAGTAGGACATAATATTTTAAACGAATCCCGGAAAACAGTGGACTTATCGTGAATTAAATTGTCCACGAAAGCGTGTCGTGTTTAGGGTTGTCACCTCACTTGGTTTAGAAGTACAAGTGCAGGTAAAGAATTCATTTACAATGTAGATAATAATGTATTTAGTAATGTAGATTACTTAGTATTGCAAAATCTATGAGTGCACATAATAATTGATTGAGTGAGCGAAAATCTTTAGTGTCAACTTGGGCGAGTCGGCGTTGTATGTTTGTTAGAAAATAACTTTCTAACCTCTTGTCCGATCTGCATAGAACTTAGTGAATCAACAGATAGTACTACTATAGTTTACTGGTAAAATTATGAACTAATTCGGCTAAGGGGTTGTAGGGATAAGGGTGCAAAAGGGAGTAAAAACAAGACTAATCTAGACTCAACAAATTTTTGACAGGCGTCACAGTTCAGTCGGTAATAGCTCTGCCTTCCGTGCTGTGGGTCGTGGGTTCGATCCCCACCAAGAACAAACATTTGTGCGTGGAAAACATAGATGTTTGTTCTATGTCTGGGTGTTAGTATGTATTAAAAGTATGTATTTACAAAAAAAAAAAGTATATAAGTATTCTATCAGCCATCGGTTCCCATATTACAAGCATTGCTTAGTTTGGGACTAGAGGGTGTTGTGTGTAATGTCCCTGAATATTTATTTATTTATTATTATTTTTTTTATTATTTTTTTTATTTATAGGACATCCAACAAAGGTGACACGATAACAACAGAAATGTCATGGCAATGGGCTTAAAACTATTGTGTTCCTTCAATTAGAGGATGCCACAGCATAGAAGTATACAATATTGTATACCACAGCGTACAATATTGTAGAGATCATGCAATTATTTCTCAATTTTGCCGATTTTGAACCAGACCAAAAATTCAAAACACATTGCATTCGACACCCCTACACATTCCTGCAAGAATACAACGAAATGCGTCGATGTTCGGATAAAAATAAAAAATAGCCGGGATTTTTCGGGATAAACGCACTCCATCGTTCGTCGCTTGATTTACAACGATACAATTAATTAGATTGGTCAAACGGTTAGGGTACCTTTGGGTACAAAAAACGTCCCCAATTGGGTTCCTTAGGTACCTTACCTCGTAGGTACGTGTTAAGAGATCAAAATTAAAACGCATAGATGAATATTTCAAGTTTTCTCTTGTTCTGGAATAAAATTCTGTCAAGTTATTTTTTTTTATCTAGCCTATCTTGTCCACTGCTGGGCAAAGGTTCCCCAAACCCTTCCACTTATCCCGATCTCAGTGATTTTATAAATCAATAAAATTGATATTGAGTTTTGTAAAATACTTGCTTATTTAGCCTAGTTATGTCTCCCAGAGTTGATTTTAGTGAAAAACAAAACAGCAAAGATTTCTCAAAGATTTTAGATTCTAGATTTCTTTAAAATAACCTTTTACTTTCCATAACTTTGGCTTAATTACAAAATAAAGTCTACCTTTTAAAAGTAACTATTTTTCATTCAGTAGAATAATACCCCAATCTCGTTATAATGAACCTCTTATTTCATCCCCTTATCTGTCCAGCCTTGCCCTCGAAATGAAAACCAGTAGACAAATTAAAATCTTATTCCGAAAGTTACTCTCAAAATTGAATATTATATTCTGAATTATTGTTTGATTACTGAGTGAGTAGGTACCTACTCGATGACCAAACAACCTACAAATAAATATTTGCAGCTGACAACCCTATAGTGCATAGTGCCCCATAGTGCATAGTGCCCCATAGTGCATAGTGCCCCATAGTGCATAGTGCCCCATAGTGCATAGTGCCCCATAGTGCATAGTGCCTCAAGTATTCCATAAATGCTTAGACACCACCAGCAAGTCCATCAGTGCCCTTGTGTCAATAATGGTGTTTTTGGACCGTCTTAAGACCTCTGCTGTGGCATAACGACTGCTAGAGCCGCAACCAACAGTTTAAAAACCTGCCCTCCGAAGCACGAAAGCGCTCAGGTGTAAATGCCACTACCGGTCTCCCATCCAAATAGTGACCACGCAGAACGTCGCTTAATTTCAATAAATCGATGAAAATTGAAGCATGCTACGAGCGTGCCAGCATTGGTATGCCAATCAAAGTTGAACTGCAAAGTTGAACTGCAAAGTTTTAAATCATGGTCAGTTCATACTAACTCATAGTTATTCTGTGACTAAATAGTGACATTATGACGTCATTTGATGTGTTTTCGCGCATATTTTGCTGTCAAGTGTCTAAAAAGAATGATCATGTGGTACAAAATTGTACCACGTGACCTGAAGAAATTACACTGGGCAGTGAAATATAGCTTGACAGCAAAAGATTGGCATACGGGGGCTGATAACATAATGTGACGTCATCAGTCAGCGCCATGACACTTTTAGAGCTTTTAGCTCGAAATTCAAAATTGTAGAAGATGGTCAAACTGAGTCACGTTGTAAAATTATTCAGCTAACGCAATTTTCAACCTTATTTTTGTCTGATCTTAGGAACTATTTTACTTTACCTAGTCTATACAGGTAGGTCTAGTTTCTCAACTCCGAACAAGTTCCAAGCTATTGTTCTGAACGAGTTCTCCAAGTTGAGAGTAGTTGCCGATAAGCGGAAAACATTTGGAAAATGATGGAACTATCCGTTTAGGAACCTAGAATCATCTAGTTATAAAAGACGATTCTAAATGATCCTTGTGATTTTATTGAATAAAGAAATTTTGACTTTGACTTTGACTTAGGCAAGCGTAGTGTAGTAGCCATTGGTACGTTTTCCGGCAAGGGCGGCTTTATTTTACTGAAAATAAAATGAAGCCAGTAGTAGCCTCTACCTAAAACAATGCATTATCACACGTCATTTGAAGACGCGATCTATGAGGCATCGCATTGCGTCCACTCTGAGAAGAGGGTCTGTTTATAACTGACGAATAGCGTATTCATAGAAATGGTGAAATAAGCACTTATTCATAATCTGCTATCATATTAGCGAGGTTTATCAGGGTTTTAGGTTAAAAATGTTCTGTCGTTGTCACTCGCATTGCAACAAAAAGAGATAAATAAATAAATAAATATTCACGGACTTTACACACAACGCCCTCTAGTCCCAAACTAAGCAAAGCTTGTGATATGGGAACTAGATGGCGGATAGAATACTTATATACTTTTTTTTTGTAAATAGATACTTATAATACATAGTAACACTCAGATGACAACATAAATCTGTTGTCATTTTTAGATAAATACAATCTATGATTAGATAAAATTGAGCAAACAGGATGAGAAGACTCTATCGGGCTCTAGTGGCGTGTTCTATGAAAGAGACATACCTAGTAGGTACATCTAGCAGTGGATGTCAAACGATAATGAAATAATCAAAATATAGACTGTGCCTCAAAGGCATGGAAACCATTAAATCCCGGGATCGCGGGATTCGAGATGATCTTGGTAAAAGCCCGGGATTCAGAGATCCCAGGATTATCTCTACAGCATCAAATAATATAGGTCTGTGTACACATTCACTCAGAAACTTCTAGATTCCACCTGAATTCCCGACGGAACTAGATAGAGCAGACGCAACTCTAGAAATCTAGAAACTTCTATCAAGTTTCAACACCACAGTTCAAAATGTGGGTAGGTAACCTATTGGGGGAATTCCCTTACAATAATTGATTGTAGTTTTTGTAAAAATTGTCTATTTATTTTTTACAAGGAACAAACAACCACTGTCTATAACGAACGATGCATTGGCATTATTTCTAACCGAGGACATTGTAATAATAATAAACAACTTAATAAAGTCGATAAAGTTCATTATTGTATAACGCTATGTCATCAGATTGTTAGAGCAGCCTTGTAATGGCCTTCGACAAGCCTTCGACCCAAGGATGCAATTATAGGCGTTGCGTGCATTGCGATGCAATTCTGTCAAATTGTACAGATAAACATCTTTTCGATGTCATTTTGTTTACGTAAAACCTATTTTTATATTAAGCCTCTATTGGTCATGATTTTTTTTAAAGATAAAGAAAGCCTTATTAAGGTTGTTGCTCGTGGTCAGCTAGGTATAGCAATGACACTAGATGTCCAAATTGTCCCAGTTTAACGTATTTTATCGTTTTTATAAATGAAAATAAGTGTATTATCACATATTAATATATATTCCGCTTATAGTGAATTATTTTTATGTACCCAGCTATATTTCAGGTTTTTTAGGTCTAAAAAGCACTCGAATTTGTGAGAATTCGCAATTCCATATCGCAGCCATTCGCAAAAATCTATTCACGCACACAGACAAGGACTTTGTTTTATTCAAACTATGCGCTAATTTCAACTATTTCAGAATCTGAAGTTTGGCTCAGGGGCTAGGACTTTCGCTTAAAGATCTACGCTACCGAGTTCGATTCCCTGCAAATGTATAGAATCTTTTTTCTTTTCTTTACTTTTAGATATATTTTTTATTTATAATAATTTTGTAAGCCAAGTAAGAGAAAAAGTAAGAGTAAGTAAGAAAGGATGTGTTCGTTTGTTTTTCTAAAAATAAAAACAATTTATTGGATGAAGTTCATTTTTATTATTTATAAAGATATTTACACCAGACTTTATTTACAGATTTTTACTTACAAAGAAAATTACGACTGATAATACACATGAAACAAATGAGCCATCTGCAGACCGTTGCACAATACTTATTTATAGGTACCTACCTACTACCAATTTGTTTATATAATATCCTGATTCTAATTAAAAAAATTGTTCTGATTCCGTATAGTTATAGTTTATAGTGCTTCTATTATTTGTGATGTTCTTTGTCTGAATATTGTTTTAGTCTGTTTTTGTTCACCGCCGATGGGGTTTGCCTATCCAAGCCTATTTCTCATGTCGTTGGAGGTTGGAGTTGATCCTGCTCTGGCTAGCACTTTCGGTTACTGTGTATCCTTCTAAGAACAACTTCAGACAATATGAGCATATGCAGTTTATAAAATATCACTAGCTTCAGTAACATATACTGACTCCGTTGCGCTATATTTCCAATATGGTGACTTGGGGAAAGGCACCCGATCAAGTAGCATTTCTTCATTGCTGAAATTGCCGTAGTTTACCCTAAATCTGCAAAACAAAACATTTTTTTATAAAAATGTCTTACTAAATTTTTCGTAAATTTTACGATAAAAAATATAAGTAGGTAAGTAATCTAAACCAACCTGCTAGAAGTTGTATTTTTTTATTTATTTGCAAACTTTCGCACGCGGAATGTAAAGCATTTTAAAAAGTAAAACAGTAGGTAACTAGGTAAGTACATCATACATACCATCAGGACTAACTCCTAAAAAGTCAAATTTTTTGTCAATATAGGTAGTCCTGGGTCGTTACAGTTTTCTTCACTTTTTTTCGAACTGTTTTCGCGACTCCGATTCATTGTGATTTCTCGTTAGAACGTCGCTTTTGTATAAAAACCTCTTCACATAGTTGTGGCAGGGTGTGGTCGCTTTTCTTTTACATAGGTATCTGTAATAAAGCCAAAATTAAGCATAGGCTTAGGTAGGGTAGGGGTACATTTAGATCACTGGCATTGTGCACATAAATTTTCCAAAAAAATTCTTTGGTGCACGACCGGATTTGATCCCACTACCTAAGGATCGGAAAGTCTGTTTTTTTTGCACCATAGGTACTTCATTTCGACTGCAACAAATCAAAGAGGTTGTATAGGTTTTAGGTACCCATACCTAACTAAGTTGAAATCGCATTTATCTACGGTATTATTATGAAATGTACCTACCTATTACAACAATAATGAGTACTTGGCGTACATAAACTTATGGTTACTGGCAAGGTAGGAGGGCAAGGTGGTGCGGTCGAAGCCCATTGCGTTGTTGGTCTGAGCAGATCCGCACCACACTCAACACATCCGTCTTTACTACAATGCACTGCAATTAGGATAAACGGGATATATAAACTAACCTTTTAATTTGTTCATGAAATCATTTCATTTGTCCATGACTTCGTTTGCAATTTTTCCTGGGACCAGAGTAGGTGTACCTTTTGATGATTTTTGTATTAATTTTCGAAATTCGTGACTCCATGGTTTCTACACATTGACTATGTAAATAATACTTCGTATTATTAATCAATGAAGTAGAAAGGGCACTCTTTTTCACAGTCCTAAGAAAACACAAAAATTCATGGTAATCAAGAATGAGCGGAATGACATTACCTACGTATTTGACAATTTTGACATATTGTTCGGAAATTATGCGCAGCGCAGCGAAATGAGTTCAGTGAGGCCATGCCTTGCCAATATGCTATTCCTGAAATCATTTATCAACGTAATATTTTTAATATATATCTTAAAATCATTTTAATAAATATACATTATGATCCACTTCTAAAATAATTCATAAGTCATAAGTAGTTCATAAGTGTTTTTTAGAGCAACATTTTCTTACTTGTTCGATCTTATTTGTACCGTATTTGTTTTCAGAGCATGTAGGTCTGCTCTGAAAAGAACTACGAAGCTTGCATTTTGAAGGCATATTTTAATAATTTTTATGTACAATATTTTCCCCTACAAAATGTAGTTTCTACCTAATAATATTAGGTATAGGTAGATTATTCGTAATTTAATTTTCTCCCATAATTTATTCAAAAATCATAAACTGGCAGCACTCTATTTCCTATCCTATAGTTTGATTTTTATGGTATCAAAGGTACATTTCATGTATTTGGAGACAAGCTAATTATGAGAGAGAAGACAGGAGAAGATAGAGGAAGACAGACAAGATCGAGAAGATCGGCAACAGCTCATAGTCCGCGAGCTGGCAATGTCGCAGCAACACAACCGTACATTGTCAGATGAGCGTACGACATTATCTGTGTTCACTCACACATTGTTAATTTTTAACTAAAATTTCGATTTTAGTTTAGCTATTTATCGACTGTATTTTTCAACTAAATATGATATACAGCAAGTAAAAACCAATATAAAAGCCAACAACAGTTATTTTAATTCAAAATTATATTCTCTTCGCCCATTAAATGGAAAAATCCGTGTAGAAAAATTTGTATGAAAATCGTTCCGCCTTAACTAACTTAGGGGTATATTCATATCGGTGTTCTAAAGCTCCGCTAGTTAAAATGGCTGCTAAATCTGTTGTCATCTCTTTTCGTTGTAATGCAAGTGACAATGACAAAGGATTTTTTGAGGGCGCGATAAAATTAAAGACGAAAATGAATCAAGGGGTCCTTATCTACCTATCTGCCTAAATTGACTCTACTGGTAAGAGATACTTATGCGACTAAATAGGTACCTACCTACTACCTACCTACAGCATCTCTTGAAAAACTACACGACGAATGAAACGGTGACCATAGATAGATAGGTAGGTACATTTACAAAACAGAGATTTGTGAAGAACGGTTTTCGGTAGAATGGAAATCCCGCTTCCAAACAACGTGCAATTTATTATAAGATTATCTATGTATAAAATCGTTATTATTTTTATTTTTTAAATCCTTTATCTTGTTTTTAATTGTTTATTCTCTCTGTTATAGTATTATTCTTTTTTGTAAATATGTGTACCTTTAGTGACGGTTTAGATGTACCTACTTCCTGTAGATACTAAATTCTGTAATGTTACTTTTAAGGCTGAATAAATAAATACTAAATACATACCATAAAACCAACCTAACCTACCTATTAGGTATCTAATCTACCTAACTTACCAAAGCTTTTCAAACTTTATACAAACTAATTTACCACAAAAAGCTCCTACACACCTACCTAGGTACCACACAATTTCGTTACGTGTAGGTGTAGGTACGTATAGGTACCTACCTATTTGAACGTAACTTGTGTGAAACTCGAGTAAGCGCAAGTTTACGAACCTACCTAGTATTACATAATTTTGTAGGGAAACTTCACACAAAGTAGGTATTCAAAGTGCCTATTGATTTGCTTGGAACGGTTCTGATTAATTTCGTGCACCTACTCTGCACCAATCTACATTGTTGAAATGAGAAGCAAAACCAATGCTTGCTTAGTCCAAACCAAAGAAATAATATTGCATAATCCATCTAGTCAAATATTTCGCAATTTTCGCAACTTGTTTGCAATGCATATTTTTGAATTTCGAAATAAGTATTCTGTTTCATTTTAAACGGCCATCTTATCCGTCTGCCTGATTCAAAATAGTTTTGGCTCTAGCTCTCAAAAGGATCCTTGATTATTATATTTTCTTGTTCACAACAGTACTCATAGCAATAGCGTTAGTAAATGTTTGTGATGTCAATTAATATATTATTTTATACTTACATAATAATAATATTAGTACAGATTTGCTCAAGTTACTTTCATGTAGTTGTTTGAGTTAACGTAGTTTTATAGCATACCGTGTCTCGCTCAGTCTACAACTGAGAATAAAAATAAGAAATTAAAACCACTAAAACGTGCTGAAGTTTAACTACTGTTCGTCGATATAGTTAGTAGTGGAGGTGGTAAGAAAACAATTTGACACAACGAATCCAGAGCGCTTATCAAGTACCTTGTTGAATGAGACCGATTATCCAAATAATTCTTCTCCAGAATAATAAAATCAGTCATTCAAAAGCAACGTGCTGGCAGATGCGGCACTATTTGCAACAACAATCACTGACAACAATAAAACAAATTGAGATGTAGGATCGCGTACCGAGGTAGATAAGTACATCCGATAAGGAAAGTGAATACACGCAACCATTGAACTTGAATGGATTGCGAGGAATACAGAATGCTGAGAGTAAAACAACAAAAGACAAGATGATATATAACAAGGATATTTTTAGAGGGAATTTTATGACCTTTGATTGCTCTAAAAAAGCATAACTTGAGAGCATCAAGAGCAGTTGTAGCGACCAGGTTTATTTTTATTTTTTTTTAAGACAACCTTGCTAATAGTTGAAACCACCTTCCGAATCTCCAGAAATTGGCTTTTGTTGGTCCAATACAAATAAGAGCAGCTGTCCGCTGAAATCAGCTAAACTACCCACACAACCTACGTCAAACTTGACAATGCGGGCAGGCGCTAACAACCGTATCGTCTTTCCTTTGAACATGAATGAAATACTACCCTGCCCATTTACTAGAAAACTAAATAACTAGACTACGCAATGAGATTTGTGTAGGCTACATAAGCCTTTACGGTACATCACTACCGTCTTAAAATCAGCTCGAAGAACATGTAGAAGTCCATTGCTGGACATTAGGTCTTCTCCATGGATTTCTAGATACACGAATTTGAACTCAAGACGTCTTGGGGCATCAGGATTCGGTCCCCAGAGTTGGTCAATAACTATTTGAAACTTACAACGTTTAGGCCTTTTTGTTAACCCCTTAATAGGCGGGGTGAATGGTCCCGCCCGTCTCCAATATCTGCTTTCCATAGTTAATGCATACTGTACTCTGTAGGTATAGAAGTACATACGGCGACACCTCAACGTGGACTGTGGTGAAATCCGTGAAACGGTTTTAGGTAGGTATGTTTTAAGTACATTGACATGCTCGTTATAATTCATGAAATAGATTTACATAAAATTATGTTTTATTGAATGTACTACCTGGGGTACATTCATACACATAGTGGATCGCGTGATATCACATGTCACGCAAAAATTATATAACATACCTACAATTGCGTAAAAAAGTATAGTTACGATGAAGTTATAGCAATAACTATGTAAACACCTTTTGCTTGATATCATTGCTTTTTTAGCCTAATAAGTCTACGAATTTGATCATAAATAAGAGGTAGGTACAGTAATAATTACCTATTACCTACTAGAAGTTATTAATATTTTATCAGACAATTTCTGGTCCTAATTACATTTATATTGACCTAGAGCTGTTTTTTACAATATAAACTAACATAGCACTAATAATAATAGCTCAACATAGGTAACTTATTTAAAACAAGTTCACCTTAAAATTAAACTACAGACATTGATGAAAATGTCCTGCTCAGACACAATTTGTTTGAGTGTTATAGCGGCGCGAAACAAAACAAGCCAGCCTGCAGGATCGATATTGAAACCTCCAGTCTACGATCTAACTCAAATATTTGTACCGACCGACAACTTTACGAGCGTGTTGTTCAATGAACCGCCAGTTAACTCTAGAAAGATTATTCTACTCGTTTATTAATACCAAAACTTGTGATATATTATAAAAAAAATTAACAATAGTGAAACTAGATGCTGTAATTTTACTAAAAACTTACCCGATTAAAAGAAGATCCGATTCGCACAATTTTGCTCACTTGTTTTGCGCACTATTTAGATTGTGTAGTTTATTTTTTTTTTTTTTAAAGTCAGGTATAGGTCACTGGTATTGTCCGACACAGGATATTAGTAATTATGTAATGCTATGTTGGTTGCATGGCGCGGGTATGGCGCGCGGGTGCCGACTGCAGATGGAAATGGCCGACGGATGCGCGCGCCGCCCGCCCTACGTTTAAGCCGCTGTTTCGAAAGCCAGTGCTTTGGAAACAGCAGTTGCTGTGCGACTTTATCAGGTAAAACTTATACTGATAAAAAGTTAGTGTGTTAAAGCTGAAATAGGGTTTTGGAATCGGTAGTTGAGAACAGTGAAATCATACCTAAGCAGATATAGGCCCGGAGGTTGGTATCGGTAAATAGGTAAAAGGTATTTAATAAGTTTTGCCACTGGGCACTATAATATCAACAAATTTTGAGTGCTATAAGTGCGTGAGCTGAAAAAAGCAGCATCCTAAGATCCACCCGAAGCTCGCAGTGTCTAACTTGTCGCCTAGTGTCAAGCTAGGTAGGTACTCACATATACCTACTTGTGCCTAGTAATAATTACCAACAGTAATCAAATATCTCCTTGTACAGAAATACATAAAGAAATTCGAAAAAGTCGCCATCCTAAAGCGGCAGCTTTATCTAGACAAAAGGCTCACACTTTGTAACGTTCAGGCATTACCTTACACTAACGATCTCTTCTATCAAAAACTATTTTTCAATTCTCGTGCCCATCGCTGCATTTGTTCTTAATGTTTATTCCAGCTTCTTATGAAAATAAGCAGTGGTTGCTGCACAAAAAATTGTAAACGCGTAGTATTTCAATTTTATGTACAAGAGCGCGGTGCGGTGGAGCAGCAGCTGAAAAAAAGTTGAAAAATAGTTTGTTTGATTTTTACAAGAATTTTTTGGCACGGCCGAGTGCAATAAGATAGGTTCCTATCGAACATGAAAATGTGGTATACAATACATTAAGCAGGTAGGTAGATACTTATCTACACTATAGATACCAACTACCGTAAAATGGGGCGAAATTGATTATTTTGAAATTAAAACGCGTGTAACTTCTTCATTTTCAAAGTAAAAAATAAAAGAAAAATAACCATGGTGGCGACTTAGTGTACAGATTGATTTTACATAATAAAAAAAAATCTAGGTCTTCTATTTTCGTGGAAAAAAAATAAAATGTGGCTTATCAATTTTATACAAGGAATGGGGTCACTTTGATTGGCCCCGTTATTTTAACCGTATCTGAAAGTAACCCTTAACAGGAGTAAAACCGCGTAAAAATTTTTTTTGTTCACTTATTATTTCCGGAGATATTCAATTTCAAAGTCAAAAGGGGTGAGATTGATTAATAGGGCGAGATTGATGACTGATGTTTTAACAGTTAGAAACAATGAAATCAAACCAATTTAGTGCTTATTAGGTCAAAAAGTAAACCAAATAGTTATTACGACATAAAATTCTACTTTAATTCTACTTAAAAAAATAAAATGTTTTTAACAAAAAATCAACTTCAACTACTTTCTGCCACACTTTTCCAGCATTTCAGCAGTGTAATTTTTATACGAGCGAATACCCGCAACTTTTTTATATGTGCGCACCATGTTTTAACTGTAAAAATATATAGATAAGGGGGTCACTTTGATAATTAATCAATTTTCTGTGTAACCTAAAAATTACATTTCAATTGGGTGACTTTGATAACGTATCAATCTCGCCTCGGTTGAATGATCAAAGTAGCCCCATCGAATAAAACGCGATCTAGAAGAAAAACTGATGGCTTGCGACGAATAAACAAACATTTGGTCTACTCATCGAAAACCATACAACAACATTAGCAAAGTTATATCATTCAAAGAATCAAACTAACACTTGCACCATTGAAGTTTTCACAGTCACAAAATTTTGAATATTTCTGAGGGAACTTAAAACTTTTTTGGTAGCTCAATCGTTACGTACAATAAACAATTTATTTTAGGAAAATATTGCAGATATATCAGTACAACCAAATTAAAAAAAAATATGCAGTTGCGTTCACAAATAAGCGAAATATAAATAGAAAAAGGTAAAATTTCAGTAATCATCAATGTCGCCTCGTGTTTTGAAAGTCGCCCCATTTTACGGTACCAAGAGGTAAAGAAAGCATTGGTGTTCAATGACCCGTCAATCAAGCATCACCGCCCGTTAGATTGGCCGGTACCTACCTACTCTAGGTGCTACCTACCATTTCAACTTTTTTATCGGTCACTGTTTATTAGAAGACCTAAAACAATTAGGTACTACATACACCTATCATCTTAACATCACACTTTAGTAAATTAGTGAGTAAAAGTATACCTAGGTACCATTGTATCTCAGTTTATCTCAGTATTTGAGTTGTTATTAGTTATGGTACCTAACTGTAATTACCTCACTACAATGCCTAGGGTACCTATTGATAATAGGTACCTATAATAAAATATTGTACGCTCTAAAAGGGTAGGCTGTTGAAACTTTTTCTACCATAAGATCTCTTCTACACAGTTTTACAATAAATAATTCTTATTCTTATTCATTTAGTTATCACTGAAGGAGATGTTTTTGCAACGAGAGCTTCTTTCAATTCAATATTTGGTTTAATGGCATGTGGGGGAAAGCCAACTTCGCCAATGTCACGTTGCAAGTTAGGCCTTAGCACAAAGGAGTAAGATAAAACCGGTGAATTTAGGTAATGTTCAGTCTAAGCAAAAATATTCAGTTAGTTCACCAATACCTGAAACAATAAATACAACACAAACTACAAAATACCACCACCAAAAAAAACTTTTTTTTTTTTTTTTTAAATAGGAACGCAGTTATGAGATAATATGAAAATAAGTGTTAAAGTTTAATGTGATATTTATCTATATATTTACATAAAACAATTATGAAGGGAGTATAGACAAGGGAGAGCAGGAGAGAGCTTCTTTTAGGTTTTTGAATGCTTCGTTCATCAGATGTCAATGTCTAATGTCAGTCATAACGTATTGGTATGTCAATGTCAGTGACATAACCTAATCGCGAACGCAATTTGCTATTTTCTTTGGGACCTATTTCGTTTCCTTCTCTGATTTTTCTGTCCCATTATTTCTATAAAGACACTGATATGATAATAGTAAGTGTAGGATAATGACTTCTCAATATAAGAAATTCACTAAACTTATTGCTAAATGGCCTGTAGATACAACTAAAGGCGAACGGTAAGTTTGGCAGACCACCCGTAACTTTCTGGCCTAGTTACTGTAAAACTGTGTATTTATGAATCTATTGCTTGCAGAGATCTTGGGAGACTCATCAGGGATAAAGTAAAGATAGCATTTGAGTCACCGGAAAAACAGAACTTAGACTCCGAGCTCTGTACTCGACAATATAACTCTCTGAACAAATTGGCTGATAATCACTACAACAACAAATATAAACGGACTCTCAACAGCACTGCAACCGGCTTGAGTACCGAGGAGTGTAACTTGATACTTTCCAACGAATGTCTTCAGTACTTGAAGGAAGAGAATAAAAGTATCTTTAGTAAAATATTCAAGAAGGATTCAAAATGATTCTAAAGCACTTCAGGCGCTTCACCCAGGCTTCTCTAAGTCGGAAATTGTCAACAGAACATGTCCGTTACAGGGACCACACACCAGTTATGTTGAATGAAGTTGTAAAACATCTGAATCCTCAATCTAATGAGCTATACATAGATATGACTTTTGGAGCTGGTGGCCATTCAAGAAAGATTCTAGAATCTGCTGACTGTAAATTAATAACACTAGATAGAGATCCTACAGCTTTTGAAAGAGCTAAGAATTTTGCTGAAGAGTACCCGAACAGAGTGACACCATTGCTTGGAAAATTTAGTGACCTTCCTGCTCTTTTGAAAGCCAAAGGAATTAGCCAATCCTCGATAGGTGGAATCCTTTTTGACTTTGGCTGCTCATCAATGCAGTTAGATACAGGAGAGAGAGGATTTTCAATCAGCAAAAATGGCTTATTAGATATGAGAATGGACGCAGAGAGAAACCCTGAACAGATCACAGCGAGAGAAGTGCTAGCTACGGCCAATGAGAGTGAACTGTACAAAATCTTCAAGATTTACGGGGAAGAGAAGAAAGCTGCGAAAATAGCTCAGACAATCATTCAGGCTCGATACATGATTAAAAACATAGACACCACACATGAATTGGTCGATGTGGTAAATTCATGCTGCCCGGATGAAGTCAGACTTGATAAATTACAAAGGCCACAATCAAATGCCACAAAAGTATTCCAAGCGTTACGAATCTTTGTCAACAATGAACTGAACGAAATCAACTATGGTATGGTTTTAGCTCGCTACTACCTCAAAATCAACGGCAAACTAGTCACAATTTGCTTTCATTCTCTAGAAGATACTATAGTTAAGAGGCATATAGCTGGCAACACTATTGATGAAGTAGCAAACCCTGTTCCTCTTAAATACCTCAGTCCAATGCTGGTGCAGGACCAGGATACCATCAACCAGTTTCTGGATACATCCTGGAAGGCTGTCAATAAGCATGTTGAAGTACCGACTGAGGAGGAAGTGGAGATGAACCCTAGAAGCAGAAGTGCGAGATTAAGAGCAGCAATCAAAATAAAGTAGATTAATATTTTTAATACTGCAGGTATTGGAAATAATCACTGTGTATGAATGAAAACATGTTAAATAAAGTTTTATCAAAGTTAGAAAAATGATTTTGAATACCATTCCTTGTAATACCATCTTGTTATAAAATGAGAAGCCAAAATTGTTCATAGGTTTCATTTATTGATTCTTACTGAATGTGGTAACTAGTTCTAATTTACATAACACTAAACATTATCCCACCTAGGTCTTACATAAATATTCCATCTAACATTTTATATACCAGACATCTGATAGAGGTCTTTAATCTAACATACTAGAACTAGTACAATTTTATATTTACTAGAAGAATAAGCCTAGTTTAGGTTAGGTAGGTACTAAATAGACCTAAAATGCATTAACTGTGTCGTAGCTTCTGTAAATAAATTAATATCATTGATACTTTATGTAGGAATTAACATATCTTGCAAGTATCTTGGATCAGTGTTTGATGTTATTTTGTTTACAGAAAGCCTCGGCGATAACCGTCGCGTCTCTCTAACTCAAATCATCAGTCTCTTTCTATTGCTATAATAATGAAAGAGAGAATGGATCAGTGGGATTTGGAGGGTAGATTCATAGTCAAAGCTAGAGATGAGACGCTCTTTTCCACAGAATACTATAGGAAACCCATTTCGTTTAATCTTTCAATGGTGTGCCAGCACAATTTTAACTTGATCGCTCTAAAATCAAGAGTTTAGCGCCGCAATTTACTGTATTCATATAAATTGTCTGAAAGTCCGACATCACTAAAAAAAGTGAATATAATATGTCAATCACTACTTGTCTGCGATTGGCAAAAGGTTATTGTGGTCTGGAACTCGAATTTAATTATATTTATGTGGTCTGGAAGGAATAGGTATCAATCTTCGGCGCTAAACGCATGATAAAGAGGTCATGATAGGGCTTCGGAAGAGCGTGATTTTATAAATAAATTAACTGACTATTATCCCAATTAATTAACGCAGTGCGGTATACTTTAAAAAATTGGAAATGATAAGACTAGACTACGAATTGATTAACAATTTAAAGGAATAAAATTATAATCTTAGATAAAACATTTTAAAAGTTTTTTTAGATTTTTTCATGGCAAGGCTAAATACTAATTATCTTCTAGAAATATCTACAATTTATGTTTAAAGTTGTCAAGTGCATTGTAAATTTTGAGTACTATGCAGATAAATCTTTTGATTGAATGATTCTAAATGATCCTTGTGATTTTATTGAATAAAGAAATTTTTTGACTTGACTTTGGAAAGAGTAGATTTCGTATACATTTTAGTTAGTGTAAATCATTGACAATGATGTCTGATTTGAGTTTAAAATAGTTATATCATTCAACATAACAATTAAATGCATTAAAATATTCTCAATACACAAAACTCAAATGAATTTCAGTCAGCATTTTGCATTCAAAATGTTACATCAACAAATAGGATTGCCACCACAATAATAATAATTATCTTCATCTTCATTATAAATATCATAAGCACTATTTCACACGCATACTCCTTGTTTTCTAAATTAAACCAAATGTTGGCAACCCCGACCAGCCACAGGTTGGAATGTGGTACTTAGGTACAGTAGCTTTTTAGTATGATATGAAGTGATACTGATATAAGGCAGTGCAATTTGAATGTAGGTAATTTACTTACATAAATATTTTTTTAGGGAATTACAGTTTTTTAATCTAAACTTTCTACCCCCTCGGTCGTTGTGATTCAATTATACAAAATCAATCTGAATTTATTGTTATCTAACAAATATACATATTAAATATTTACAAGAACATTATAATCACAAACTCATCTACAAAACCAACATGATTAAGTAACCTCTGTGTTTTCGTCATTATTAGAAGTTTATTTGTGATTGAGGAAACTTCTTTAGCAATTTGAAAATATCATTAATTTCAAATTTTCTGCAAGAAGTTCATTTTTACGGCTTTACAGCACATGGCTGAATGAAAATAGCAGACTATTTTAATGTTCTGGCTCATATTTCATACTGGTGATGGACGATTTGTTTTTAACAAAATCGAATCAAAAATTATTTTGTCAGCAAACAAGGCAATAAATTGAAAATGATCTTGATTTTGGAATACACCACGAATTTGGTATTTACCGCACGAATTTTAAAACCTGCTGTTTTTCTGCGTGACATTTTTTTGAGTGTGTAAGCCATGACTACTTTCGAATACGTGAAATTCAAAACCGCACGATTTTTTTAACTTTTCAGTGCATTTAGGTACTAAAACTGAATATGCTGAATTATCTAAAGCAATATCCTCCTAGTTGCTTCACTAGTTAGTCATTGTTGTGTTGTCACTAGTCACAATTGATTTTTGTTCCTCTGAAATGTCTGCGCAGAACCCATTTTTGAGTCGAAATGTTTGTTGCACCTAATTTCAGAGGGATAAAGATCCCTTGTGCGTACTGTACGTACTTTTGTTAGTATAACTTCAACTTCTTGGTTTATGGCCTGACAATATAAGTTCAATTCAATTTTTGTTTTAATGGTCCTTGCAGTGTTTCCCGCAATTTCGCCAATGTCATACTAAATGCGTCAATTTTTTGCGCGTGAAGATTGAAATTGGAACACCAAACCGCAAGAATTGTAAAACCATTCTGTGCACTTATTTGTTTTGTGTGGCACTGTCTTCAGAGGTTAGAGTACTATATCACACTCTAGTCGTCTTGTTACGTCCTATTGACGGAGGATAGGACGTTTCGTTTGGCGCGGTCGGTGGCGGCGGCCGCTGCTTCGCGCATTTCCTTGAGCGTGTGTGCCATGGCGGCGGGCGATGAGTGCGGTGTTGGACGCGGGTACATCATGTTTAGAACGTAGTTGAACCCGTTCACCTGGAATAATATGAAAAGGAATCAAACCAGCTCGTCCAAAAATTACACTTTATTTACCACACTACTTTACTCCACCGAGTCACCTTTTCGAATGGTCTCTCTTTCGATATTTTTTCAGCCTTCACAAACTCAAAACGGCTACCTCATTACTTCGATCCAGATGTCTGATTTATGTCTAAGTATTACTACGTTTGATAGGTATTTACAATAAAAATGTAAGTATTCTATCAGCAATTTAGTTCCCATAGTACAAGCTTTGCTTAGTTTGGGACTAGAGAAAATGTCCATGAATGTATTGTGTGAAATGTCCATGAGTATTTATTTATTTTATTCTTACCATTTGCGATGCGTTTTTCTTGAAGCGATCTACTCCGAAAGCGCGGATAGCACGTGAAAAGCCGAATACTTGTGAGTCGATCCAAGCGGAGCGCTTTGCCAATGTCTGTCCCGGACCTGCTGATACATATTCCACTCGTTCAACCACACTCTGTAACAGAAATATACATCTCACAATGGTTCCTTCACTCTGTTTCAAGTTGAGAGATGATTCACAACTTGGTTGGTTGATAACAGTTCTGCCTCTTGCCTGACTTCACAACTCGGCTGGGTTATAATTCTCTTCTACCTCCTTCCTACTACCTCATAGTTTGTAAGTTCTATATCCAGTGATGACAAACATTTGGGTGATAAATTCAGAAAGTATTTGAAACTAAAAATTTGTTCGAATTTTCGGGTTCAGTGTCACAGTCCTTCACCCAGATATATAAAATATTTTCGCAACAAACACGCGACACTGATAAACTCATGACTCTAGGAAGTTGAGTGTTTTCAGGAAACAAAAAAGTGTTTCCATTCTTACCATGACTTTTGTGTATCCCAGGTTCCTGGTGTATGTGACTAGGGTTTTGCTCTTGGGATCCAATACACTCTCTTCAATGATTTTCACTGATTTTGCGCTGAAGAACCTGGAATCAATGATTATGAATAATTTGAGGCCGGACTTTAAACTCTAAGGTCAAGGTAAGGGCTGCAAATGCCCGTTCTAAAAAATATAAACACTTTTTTGTATTCACGTTTTTAGTTTGGAACTAGATGGCGTTGCGTAAAATGATCAATTTATTTTATAAACCTTGATTAAATAATTTTATCAACAGCTATTTTTATTATTGCACTGAGGATCTCCTTAGCTAGGTATATTAATATGTTAAGTTTTGATAAAAACATTTAAAGATATCATATCAGGTAGAATACTTAAAAATTATCTTCAAGTTTTGTGGAGTTTAAACAAAAATCTTATTTTGTAACTGATATGGCTTCAGCCAATGCCAACTATTATTGATAACAATTATCAACTGTTATGTACGATGATAATCCTCTGCAGATCAATGTCACAGGGATCCTATCATTTCGGTTCCGCCAAGATTCATTCAAAATAAATAGGTACCTAACAGTTTTTAACCCTCAAATGAAAAGAAAGGGCATTTGGCATTCAGATTTGGTAAACTGAAGGCCATACTCCAGGGTCTGATGAAGAGGACCTAGAGAGATTTTTAAATTGTTAAATTGACTTGTTGTTTAAATTATAAATAAATATTCATGGACTTTACACACAACGCCCTCTAGTCCCAAACTAAGCAAACCTTGTGATATGGGAACTAGATGGCTGATAGAATACTTTTCCACGCACAAATGTTTGTTCTCAGTGGGGATCGAACCCACGAGCCACAGTACGGAAGGCAGAGCCATTACTGACTGAGCTGTGACGCCTGTCACATACATACCTACATATATACATATATAAACATAAATTTATATCCATCTTCTGTTTACAAACTGCTTTAAGGTTGTTAGCCTTGGCAGGTACTAAAGGTTATAAAAAATATCTACCTATAACACACTTTACTATGGTAAACAATAATTATCATCAAAATAGATAATTTTAGGTGCAGAGTAAGTCAACTGATTCATAAGATTTTATGTTAGGTTGGCCTGTATTGATCTTTAAATACAGTAGACTAGGGTACATACCGTTCACCCCATTTCGGAACTCGATTTGTCTTTGTGAGAACTCGCTTTGTGTAGAGACAGCCATCCTTTCCCACTTCTCTACTCCATGTGTCTTCAGATAAGACATGGGTGCTGGAATTATACAAAAAGATCACAAATACTATAATGGCTGAACCGATTAAAACTCTTAGTTAAAGTTAAGGTAGCAATTGACATCAACGCAATACCTTTTTTAACCGATTTACAAAAAGGACGAGGTTCTCAATTCGGTTGTTTTTTTTTTCTTTTTTTTGCGTGTGGTACCTCAGAACTCCGTCATTTATGAACCGATTTCAAAAATTCTTGTTTTATCTGAAAGGATGTACTTCCAGGTTTGTCCCATTAAATTTTCATCAAAATTGGTTCAGTAGTTTGGCTTATAAATAGAAATAACTGGAAAAAATATGCCATCCACATGCACGAAATTGCGTATTTCCTTTCCTGTGACTTTTTAGTGGTGTTTATGGTCACTAGAACATTCCCAATGAACTGCCATCACATCATCTGATGATGAAGCCAGTTTCGAATTGAAGTGGGTTTTTCTAGTTTAAGGGCGGCTTGCACCAGAATCGCTAAACGCGTTTAACTCTTAAATAGTATTTAGCGAGTTGTCAAGTCATACAAATACGTCAGATTTAAATCGATTTAGCTGTTAAATACGTTTAGTGATTCTGGTGCAAGACGCCCTAAGTTTATTAAACTTATAAATTATTATCCCGGAAAATCAACAGGATCTAACGGGACGCAGATGAAGTCGCGGGCGGAAGATAGTTCATACATAAATAAACATAAACAAGTTTACATTTTAACTAAAATCAGATAATACACAAACAACCAGCTTGATACAACCACTAGGAATCCTTGAATTGATATGAACTTGACTTTAATTGATTCATAAAGTGATTCAACAGAAAGGCCTTGATTGTGTGCAGCTAACAGTTGTATGACAAGTTATTGTTATTACCAGATAGCAACAAAAAGTAGATATATACAACACTCTTAAGGTATAGTTCTCAAGGAACAAAATTCCAGTAAAATTAAATAAATATATTAGCACTTACCTCTGAGGATTAGGGTATCTTTTCCAGTAACCGCACGCAACTTGGTCCCAGCTGTAATTGAAGGTTGATGTGTTTTCAAAATACCTTGCCATTTTTATTGTTTTGTTATTCTATTTTTTTATATTTCCTCCGCTGGAAGGCTGGTAAACCATACACCGGTCAGAACACCATTATTCTACAAAAAAAAATGCACCTGTCATGAATGATGATTTACTACCCACCTAAGAGTAGGTATTAGATTACATAAACACTATTTAAGTAGGTCAAGAATATTAGAAATATTATTAGAAGTATCATAACAAGTTCGGTGATTGCCACTGAACACGTAACTAACTAAAGAGCGATGACCAAATCGCACAAAGCCTTTGTGATTGTAGTCACGTAGCTCGAAGATGCGGTGCGGAGGCAGTACCTAAACATCGCTCATTTACCCTAAGTACCTACTTGTTAGGACAAATCCAGATCACGCGTATGTCACTAGAACTCACTCCCATACAAAATTTATAGAAAGTTATGAATCAAATCATAGTACAACCATTCCTTACGCTTATTCATACAAATTGAGTAGGCCAGAAACCCTAAAGTTAAGCAAAAAAACGTGTTTTACCACTTCGCCGCATCGGAACAACCTTCCGAAACAATATTTTTCAGGTCCAGCCCGCTTTGGGATTAGCACCTTGTTGCGTACACTATACTAGAAACTTATTTCAAGAACGATGTGTACGGTACAGCCACTAAACTCATGTTATCATTCATATTTTCAGGTGTTTTTGATAAAATTTTGGTAAAGAAAATCGACTAGAGAGATTTCACTTGAGTGACTGACGTTGACTATCATACGTTTGACACTTTCTTTGCTACTACTGACATTGACAACACAAATGTATGGTACCCATGAACCTAGATGGTACCTACCTACCTAATGAATGACACGAGAACATGACGATGATAAATGCCACCGGATGTGATGTAGTACAAAATGAACGAACGCTAGCTTTTTTACCGGAACGTCTGTACGTAGCGTTTCATGTGCACATGAAAGATTTGTGGTCTGTGGTCCGTCACCATTCAACTTTGGCTCAACTCAACCTTCCTTATTCCTTTCTTATGTCCTGTCCTGTTTCTTCTTTGTGTACAATTTTATCTATCTATCTTATTTGCTTCCGGTGAGGTGAGCTCGGAACAATTTACAATAGTTATTGTTCTGAGGCGAGTTAGGTTAGGGCGTCAAATTCATTTTTGATATAAAATAAAACAATATTACCTATCATTTCAAGAGGTTTAATAGATCAATGATCACATCCATTGTTTGATCATTTTCTACTACAATGTCAAAAGCATTTAAATAATCAGCTAAGAGTGGCAGTCTTTTTGTGTTTAAATATCCTATTTTAATTACCGCACTGCAGTTATTATTATAACCCGGTGCATCTGCCACATACGAATCAGCAATAGTATCTCCCATCAGAATAACATTGACCCTGTCTTTGAGTTCTTCTCGATACTCTGCTAGTTTGGCACTAGCGTTTTTGTTGAAACTATGTATAATAGGATCTGTTATTCCAATGATTATGTCTTCAGAGTCAATTTGTAAGAAGTTAGATGCAACCTGCAATCAAACCATATTATTATACTAAATAAACTTAGTAGTCTTTCTCTATTAAATTTTATAGTCGTAGGTCCCAGATAAGTTTAAGTGACTATATTATAACCAATTTTACAAATCATTAAAATATGAAGTCAGGAGTTACTGTAAGGAGTAAAGTAAGTGTAACTTTTAAAGATAAGGTGTTGTGAGAAAGGTCCATAACTATAACTCAAACTGAGAGTTTCCTAAAATCAATTATAAAATAACAAAATGTAAATATACCTTCATATAAGGTGAAGACAAGTTAGCTGCTTGAAGTGTATCGAGTAGAGCCTCCCCAAGTCCTGATGATACAACTATGATAGGCACTCCCTTGTTATTGATCCATGCAAATAGTTCTTGAATTCTATCTCTGTAAAAAAGTTTTTTAATAAGAGTCTGAGTACATAATATTATTTAAATATTTATACCTTTACCGATAAAACGACGCACCTAAAGCTACCCGTGACATTGCGAGCGACATCCATAAGTTCTTCTCGTGGAAACTTCAGACCTCTGTAATTAATAATGAAAAAGATATTTATTACACACCCACTCACAGCTACACAAAATTAATTATTATTTACACAAAATGAAGTCTCTAATCTAAACATCTGAGTACATACTTCATCAAATTTTCAGCTGCTGTGTACCACTCAACATTGTTTGCAGATTTTTCTTCTATGCTTAAGTTAGGGTCGTTTTCAATGGGGCCATATTTAAGATACAGCTTGTACTCTTCATCTTTGTACGATTGCGGAATAGATGGACATTTTCTAAACATTTCTGAAACAAGATTTATGATTAGGGCACTTATTAAGTCTATAAAATCTACCTACATGGTTCAGGTAGGTATTTACTTACCAAAACTATTTAGAACAGGTTTACCGATAACTCCACTATCAGCCGTCAATGTATTATCAAAGTCTGTTAGGATGTGCAAACGACTGTAGCCACCATGGATAATTTCATTTATTTTACTTATAAGCTGTTGTTCATTCCTTATGTGAATGCTATTTTTTCGAAGTGCAGGAACATCCTTCAGCTGGTCAAGCTCCTTTGTTAAAGCTCGAACATTTTGAAAACAATTAATAATTATGGAGAAAAACGGTATTAAATAGATGCCAGATTGATTTTAACCAGTAACAACTTTAAGAAATTCATAATAATAAATTAAACAATATATATACCTATTACACAGTCGAATGCTAAATTAACAAAAAAATATAATTGATTGATAAACGATTATTTAAAAAGCAAAACCAGAAGTACCTTGTGATATAAATAATGTCAATATTCCACTTAAGACCATATTCCACATTGTCACGTCCTCTTAAGTGCTCCGAGTTGAACTTTATTTACATTCACTGAGCTGGGCATCAAACTTTTACTTGATTATGTAGGTAACAACTCAAATAAAAAACTTAACGTAGTAAGGACGTTTCGATTGATCGCAATACCTAACGTAGGTACTAAAATTAACAAACTTTAGTGATCTCAGTCATGTACAAGGTCAAATTATGTCAACTGTCTGTCTGCACGCAGATATTTTATGAACACAATTACCGGAAGTAAAATATAGTCTATATTTTGTTCATTCCGTTCATTCATAAAAGGTTGACGCGCCACATCTGTGTGTGGCGGTCAAATTCAAAAGTTGTATTTTATCACAGAAAATAAATACCTACTCCTATTTCATAAAATTACCTTTTTTTCTGTTCTGTGTTCAAAAGTAAAGCTGATTGACTTGACTATTACACACTATTACATAATATTTTGCAATCATGGATGTCTACAAAGATTTTATACAGAATTTGAGAAGAATAAGTTTTGACGAGGTTCATATTTTGCTATGCGATATAACACCAAAACTAATGGAGTACGTGCGTTTACTTACTGAAGTAAAATTCCAAGATGGTTCTTATCACACGTTTTATGGAGATGTCAAGAGAATCATCAGTAGTTTTGTAAATTACTTTGATCAGACTGTTGATGAACTGGTAAAAAAGGCGGAAAAGTGCAGCAACGTGACCACTAAGGACGATCTTATGGCGTTAGTGGAACAGACTATTTCCACTCATCAGTCGAATCAAGTTGAATTCGGCAACGATTTCCTTCCAATAACATGTCCCTCGGAAAAACTTATTTACGAAGAGATCGAGGGGAAGTACAATGATTTCATGAAGAAAGTTTACGAATTCCGAGATAAGTTAGATAAAATACAGAAGCAAGATAAAGTTGATGAATTCGTGAAGGACCACTTTGAAATTGCGATTAGGAGGGCGAGTGACATGTTGAACTATACTTACGTTTATTTAGCGTTGATGCTGGCTGATTCTGTAAGTTTAGGTCTTATTAGCTCATAACACTTCGATCTTGCTTCATAAAACCTAAAAACTTTGCCTTCTTAGTTGAATAAAACCCGTACGAGCCTGGAAGAGATTCTTCGCCGTATGAACAACAATTTGCGCCAAGTGCAAGACAAATACGAAGACTCGCTTAACAGCCTGCTGCACCAGCTCTACGATAAGAATAAAGAGAGTCTGAACGTCTGCAGAGCTGATACAAGATGTTCCGTTGACATAGCTGAGGTTACCTACATCTTTTTAAGACTAGTTGCCATTTGGTGAGGATAATTCTTCTACTAGGAGGACCCACAGTTTTTGGCATTCCTTACCTACTTAGAAGTTCTAAGTAGGTAAGTTAGAACCGAAGTAAGAAATCACTTTGCATTTTCATGGTCATTTTCATTTATGATTGGTTGACTTACATTCCTGACAGCTTTTAGGCCCGAGCTTGCAATCAGTATGCATGAGCTTTGAAGTACCAAACAAACTTTGGAAGTTCAAAGAATTGGCACTGGTTTTTTTCAGACGTGGTGACTCATAATTAAGTTTTAACGACCAGAAGCGAAATTGAACAAAAAATATAAAACTGAACAGGTAGGTATGTATAGCCGACTTGCACGTCCGCACACTCCAACCGCCCGAGCAAAAGTGTCAGGCGGTGCTTCAAACTCGTAACGTTAGGTCAGCTGACTAGCCGGCGCGGCACCGCCCAGCCGGGTGGCGCGGGGTAATAGGCCATGCCTCTGTTGCCATGGTCTTTCCGTAACATAAGATTTATCTCTTCAAAGGTGGGCCGCGGTATTAGAAATATCAGAAACAAAATAGAGAACTTTGAAACGGAAATCCCAATGTCTCGGTTAGAAGAGGAGGTGGCGTACTGGCAAGCGAGAGTGGACGAGTTCAGCGATGTCGCAGTCAATATTGTGAAAATAAAATCTGAAGAAGCAAATATTACTAAACAAGAACAGATTTGGAGTTCTATGAGGTGCTTACATACAAACAAACCCATTCTTTACTTACCTACTTGTATTGTTTTATTGTCTGCCATATTCTACATAAGAATTTTTAGCGCGATCATTATTGAGACACATAATTTTCAGTTGTCTTCATGGTTATCAAAAACTGTTTACAAATATTTGTAAATGCCAGCATAATTTGGAATAGATGCCCTTGTTTGTCTGCCATCATCATCACGAATTTTCAAGTCTGACGCTCAATTCACACGCTTACCTAATTTGTGAAACCTTACCTATCGTAGACAGTCCCAGCTTGAAATTCACAATTTCATAATTTCCCTAGAACAACAGAGCTTCCGGGGACAAAACGTATATGTTGGGAAAACATGGGTAAAAACTTCGCGGACCAAAGAGCTTACCTAAAAGAGAAGTTGATGGAGGAAGCCAAGGCTATGGTTACATTTTTCGCTTGTAAAGGTAGGTACAAGCTATGGTTGCATTCTTTATTTTGCAAAAGTAGTAATTCTGAACCGAGGAAGCCTTATATCTTCTTCAGGTTCTGAGAAACCGGGAAAAATCTTGAGTCATGACTTTCAGGGGTTTATTTGTTCGCGATCTTTATTTTTCCAGGCACAGACCACATTTTATACACGGATAACATAGGTCCTTATTACATAGACGAGTTCAACCATCAGGTTTACGTCTTTGATCACGGACTGGGGGTCTACCATGTCAGCTGTGAAGGGAAATACATACAGGTACCCATGTTAATTGTTTAAGCTATTGCTGTGGTAATTTTGGTTTTACCAATGCTCTGATGAATTGGTCCTTCGAGCCAGATATTGCAGATTTTTTTGTTCCTGGGTAGTTGGTACAATTCCTAATTTGTACAATGATATCTGAAGTCATAACCAGCTTTGGGGTAAAAGCAGGTAGATGCAGAATTCATAATATCATAGTGAATATTATGTTCTTTACGATTCCTTTTCATGTGTAGAAACCTGAAAACGAATACTACTACGACAAATACGGTCGTTACTTAGACCAAGACGGAAAAAAAATATATCAAGTTTCGCCTTGCACAAGTTTTTACAAGGTCGACGATAATAACTTGTTGACCAAAATAGCCGATGTAAAAGAAATCTATGACAAGAAAATGGAAGACGGTAGTGTGAAGGCTCTTTCTTTGGATGATTTCAAATGCAGGAAGGAGGTCAAGAATCCTGACCATGTGGTTATTCTCCCGGATTTTGACCCCGTCGATATAACTAGTACGTATGAAGCCTATAGAATATAAGCGAGTAGAAAACCTCGTCGCCAATTATTATAAGATGTGATCCGGCAATTCGACACTCATCCCGTGCATTTTGATTGCTTCTATACATTTTGAATGAAAATCGCACCGCCTCTGAAACAATAACAAAGACTAACTGCAAAATAACTTTTAAGGCACACTGGACAATGAAACAGTTAAATACCTCTGGGATAGCTTCGGGAGTCTGCTGCCTGATGCATTACACGACGTAGGGATGGCTAAGTCTATGAATCCGATACATTTCTTGGCTCATAAGCTCCTGTTCCATAAGTTAGTACCACCATATTTCTTTGAACCATGCATCTACCTTCACGACAGTTTATTACAACTACCCTCTACAAAATTTAAACTGGAATTTGTATATATAGTAGTCACAACGGATCGGTGTCCCTTTGAAGTATCTGCACATAACTTATTTTTGGGTCGAATTGGAGGTACCTAAGCTAATTTTTCCGCACTTACATGCGCAATCGTTTGTTGCACTTACTTCGAAGGGATAAAGATCCGTTGACTACTACCTATACATCTTCGTAATTTGCAGGTACAAAAGAACTTTGAAAGAACTGCGTCAGAAAAAGAAAGAAGCTGAGGAGTTCCGAGCGAATATTTTCAAAGAACGGAAGGAGGTAACACTTCATTTTAGCATTCTTATTCACCACAAAATCAACCCTGTCGCTGATTACCAGAAATAGCTTTTATAGGTTAGGTCTAATGTGAAATCCGGGTCAACGGAATCCTATAAAATGATTGTCTATTTTCGTGTTCTAGAAAGCAATTGCGCTGACCAAGGTTTGGAAATCGAAGCAAGTCCAGCGACGTAAGCCTGAGGAATCTGATGATGCGCAAGAAAGAGCAGTGTATGACGCGCAAATAGCACAGCAAGATTTTATCAACTCTTTGAATTTTTATTATTAATTTTTATGAGATAATAATATACCTAACCTACTTACTTATTTTTTCTAGAAAATTTACCTACTGCATTTTATTTTAAAAGGGCATCTATCTAATATACCTACCTATCTACAAAGGTGGGTACAGTACGCACAACGGATCTTTATCTCTCTTAACGGATCTTTATGCGGATAAACGTCCAATTTGACCCAAAATGGGTTCTGCGCAGATACTTCAGAGAGTTACAAAGAGCCGTTGTGAATGCTATAAATATTCAAGCTTCACGCAAATTATGGTAAAAAGCGAAAAATAAACATTTTTATAAAGGTACAGGTATTTATTGTTCAAGCGTCTACAAGATATTACGAGACAGTAATTAGACGTGGTCGCGCAAACGCAACATTTACAACAATCAGACGTTAGAACTATTGGATGACCATTTTATTATAAAATGATTCTATAAACCCACTGCTGGTAATATTTGGTCTAATTAATAGGAAAACTAAATCTATATAGCACTACATAAAACAACCAATAGGTAAAGGAAATAATGTTGTTTTTCCGACAGTCAATGAATAATCAAATAACTAAAACCAGGAAAACGACAAATTCTATTTGAATTGAATGACCAAAAATATAAAAATAGGTACTAATGAAAAATAGCAGAAGGTATCACCTTATTTCATATTGTCTATTTTCGATTTCCACCTTCTGTAGTTACTTTGTCACTAATTATTTTCGCATTCAATTTTCAGTTGATAAAACTAACTGATTATTCGATAAAAATTAATCAGATAATCTGAAATCAACAATTCGGATGATACTTTTTTTGAACATTTTATGCAATATTCCAAGGCCAAACGTAGGCCGAAAATCGGTTACAAAACAATGAGTTAGTCATCTAAAGTTAAACCTCAACAGGTACAAAGTATTTCAAATTCTCTGACTCTTATTTACATTACAAAACATGAGCGTTGTCTCCGTACTAGTTGGTTTCAACTTAATGTATTATGTCAAAGGTTCTTTTATGATTTTGTACGGTCAAGTGTAAACTACGTCTGAAATAATTTATAATTACTTTCTTTGTTATTTTTCTAAGTACGAAGCAATCGGAAGCATACCAAAGTAAGATTCTAAAAATTAAATTTCGAAACAATGATAAATCTATAAAACCTACAAAGACAAGCAAAAAATATTGAAAAATAAAACGTAATTAATCCCAAAGTTTTCAACCTCCCAAATAATAGTTTAGACATATAAGTTTATGAAATGTAAATCAATAAATGATATCTTTGATATTTTGAATAATGACTATGTATGTAGTATTAGATATAAAGATATTGTTATGTACAAAAATAAACTAAGTACTTATTCATTGAAAACGAATGTTCACTAATACATTATACAGACTTTATTCACCAACACATTACCAAGCGCTTCAACTGTTTACAATTTATTTCTACCAGATGTTTGAAAAACGTCTGAGGTCGGCACCCAGCAAAAATCTCTAAGAAACTTTAGTCATATCTTTTACAAACAAATCTTTTAAAATAGGGGATACTTATTAGCGATCGGTTTTAATTTTTAACTCACTAAATTATACACATTGTAGATTTTACGAATATTGAAAAAATGGAAACCAAAGTTTTAGACTTCCATTACCTTAGCTTCGCTGCAAGGGTGCAGGTTCGACCAACGAATAACGCTATTCTTTAGATTAAAATATTTACATCCTTGTTTTTGACAAGTATAAAGTAGAGACTGATAGTATTTTACCTGACGAACAACGTTATTCCGAGTTCGAACCCGGCCTAAGATGTTTTAAAACATGAATGCTGTGCCCATCGTAAACACAGAACAGAAAAACAGTTTTTTTTTCATTTCTTTTCTTTTCGGGTTTTGTATTTTTAACAAAACTAACAATAAACAATATAATAATTTTTACCGGTGATATGATATGCTCCCATTTGCTAAATTTTTGGTTCGGCTATCGTTTTTGCACTCTAAAACAGCACAAGATGGCATTTTTATATTTTTTAATGATTTTTTCAGGTACGATTACCATGACCAAATTCAAACACGACTGAAGTGAGCGGAGCTGGGCTTAGCTTGAAGTGCGCGGTACTCCACGTACTACGTGTAACGCGGGCTCCGCCTACTTACGAGTTCTGTTTGTTTTTTCTGTTCTGTGATCGTGTAGATGGTACATTACATACATAATACAGCATACCGCCTGTTGATGTGTTAGTGAAACGTAGCCTTTAGCCATTCGCATAAAACGAAAAAAAAAATTATAATAAAATAATTATGAAAAAAATCTTTAGGTACTGGTAACACAGTGGCCACTGTACGATAGAATTAATACGTCACAAAACAAAAAATAGGTGCGGTGATTTTATTAGATAAGTACTTTATATTTAGTAGAATCTATATTACACATCTAATATTATGACATTTAAGAATGGCCAATGTTAACACAAAACTAATAAAACGTTAACCAAATAATAAAACTCGTGTACTCTATACAGTATTCTGAGCTATGTAAAATAATCATGGTTATTCTACAAGGATTTATGCCACATTAACAATTCAATTTTGATATTATTACCTGTAAAACGTTGCCATGAAAAGGAAATCGGTACACAATTACGTCTATGCTACAGGAAGCATCGGACCACACAAACTTGCAACACTTCAACTTCCCTTTCCTATTCGTAGAAACATAGACAATCTTTTAAACTATTTTCAAGGTCACACTTTAGCAGTATTTTTTTTACAAAGCTCCTAACGTACGACAATCAACGTAGATTGAGTTCAGTTAGCGCTAATCCAAAAAATTACGGTTACATTACCCATAGATTTCCAGTCTGTATGTACAAAAGTATAACATAAAACGGTGTTGCCAACATTCAAAATTTACACGTAATGTAACTGCAATTCTATTAGATTTGTACTAATCCGTTCAGCTAAACGGCACGGACATACACTTTGCTTTAAATTATAATTGCAGAATTGGGTGGTTTGTATTTCTTTGGTAATAGGGTTGCCATTTAAAACAATGCTCACTTTATCAATTTAAAGGGACATTCTTCATCTTCGAATAACATTTTACATTTTTGATGCTACTCCAATTTAAACAGCATAGGTCTTCATTCAATTCACAGATGAGCCATTCTGAAACCGTAAGGCAGCTTGATCAGAACCAGAGCTGCTTTTAGAAGAGGAGTGGGTAATGACGCAAGCTAGAGGCCCTACCGCAGGCCTGGGCGTCTAGCTGACAGCTGGGCAAAAAACGAGTAAAAAAACAGAGGTCACCACTGTCTTATATAAATCAATTCATTCAATTAGTTCATTCTTGTCACAGACTATGTAATACTGCGTTTTAAAGCGAGGACTCATTCTACCAAAAAAATATACCGCAAAACTCGTTTTGTTCTCGTTCGTTCTCGTTCTCAAAACTCGTTCAAATTTTGACATCCGTTTCATATATCGTTCGTTTTAAGTCTAGCTCGAGAGTTTATATAGCTGGCTCTTGAAAAAGAATGAACGTGAGATTTAGTTACTAAACGTTTTTGCTCAGCTGTATGTCATGTACCGTTCATGTACTAAAGATGAGATCACTCACATTAATGGCGGTTTGAAAGCTTCGCAAAGTGTATGTGCATGCCTAAGGTACCCGAGGCCTAGTTGCCGAACGCGTCGGCCATCTCCGCCTGGCAGTCGAACGTGTCAGAACTGTCAGCGTGCTCTGGATAATACTCCCTGTATATTTTGTCCAGCAGCCCTTGTCTGGAAAGAGATACACGTTATATTAGTGTTAGTGACGCACCACATGACTTGTTTACTGATAGATGGACAGTACCATAGATTTATAGATCAGCAGGGGTATGCCAAACAAAGTTGAACTGCAAAGTTTTAAATCATGGTCAGTTCATACTAACTCATAGTTATTTTGTGACTAAATAGTGACATTATGACGTTATTTGATGTGTTTTCGCGCATATTTTGCTGTCAAGTGTCTAAAAAGAATGATCACGTGGTACAAAATTGTACCACGTGACCTGAAGAAATTACACTGGGCAGTGAAATATAACTTGACAGCAAAAGATTGGCATACGGGGGCTGTGATTGAAAAAATGTATGGCTTTGACGCAGACCACTATCTAGCCTTTCCAGTGAAATGAATGCACCGATAAAGTTATGAATGAGACAAAACAAGGGGGCGTGGCGTTTGTGACCGTAACATTTTATTGTTAGTTTGTAAGGCGCACAATAAAGAGTTTTTCACAAGACAAGACATCACAACGTCGTATGGAAGACATTGCTGTCGATTCTGTTGTTGCATTTTTTCTAAACTAACCTAACTTGACAGCACTAAAAATGTTGCCGTCCCTTTCTTGAACTGAAACGACAAAGACAACTATAATTTTAGCGCTGTCAAATTAGGTTAGTTTAAAAAAATGCAACACCAGAATCGACAGTATTGTTGCTTTTCTACTGCAAATGCTCCAATCAGACTTTCCAATGACATATGAAGGGGGAAGAACTAACGTAAAACGTGTCACACGTGTTTTCTATTCAGTAACGTAATCGAAAGATCTATCTGTTTATAATCTGAAGGATAAACTTGAACCATTTACAGCTCTTAGAAGAATCATAGATATTGTAAAAAAATATTGTACATTTAACAGCCCGAAGAGAATTCATTCTTCGACCTTTTCTTTCGTCTTCTTATTAATTCTGAGCTTGGCTTTGACGTTTTTGATCCTTTTGGTAGAAAATACGAAATAAAATCAGTATGTGAAAAGGTGGATTATTATTTACAGTCATGTATGCATAGCACCTATTTATTTCTATTGCTATGCAAAGAAAATCACCATATTTTTGATGTTGGGCCAAGTGATTTAAAGCTTTATGCCCCTTACAATAGATACTTACTTGGCAGCAATCCCGCCACCTGGCGGCAGTCCTGCGACGTTCTCTTGATCGAGTAGCTTCACAAATCGGGACAGAGGTGGCACTCGTCTATACCATCAAACGAATTTGATATAAATTATATATGAAATAATCTTAGCGGTTGGACAGAACCAAGCGGACAGACCTTGTGAGTACTCACTGTGACAACGGTTAGATAGCTCCTGAAGATCAAGAATCTGCATGCCCAAGCTATAACACACCTTATCATGCTGACAATAGAGTAAATACTCACTTGGCAGCAATTCTGTCGTCTGCAAGACTGCGGAGTCCTTTCGTATTATTCATCTCATATCATGCTCAAACAACTATAAACCTAAAAATGCTGACAATAAAGTACTTACTTTTGTGTAAGCCAACTGCCGCCTTGTTGTAACGTGAAAATAATTAGCTCTTGAAAGAGTTGCTTCAAAACGCGTTGACATGCCAAGCCATATTACACCTTACTACGCTGACAACAGAGTAGATACTTACTTGA